>CP142453.1:55910000-56620000 GCA_038049695.1 Cinnamomum chago | reverse complement strand
AAGCAAAAAATAAACTATAATCACTCCCCGGCAACGGCGCCAAAATTTGGTCGTGCTGTCGCCGGCACCCAAAAATAATAAAACCTTTACTCCAAAAATAATAAATGTAGTAGTGCGAGTAAGGATCGTTCCCACGGAGAGTGCTTAGCCAAATTTTATGCTATGTAATAAAAGATGAGGGGTTTTGTCTATATTGAAAGAAAAAAATAAATAAAAGCAAATAAATAGCAACAAAGTAACGAGTTCAATCAAATGAGCAAGCATTGGTCAAAGTTAACATCCACCATCGGAAATTCAAAACTGATCATTGATGCAAAAATAAATCAATTAACACTTTGAATATTCATCGTTGGAATTAAATTCCTACCTCCTTAATTAGTTAATTAGAAAACACGAGCTCTAATTAACCCTAATTACTAAACAACCTAAGACAAGCGCTATAGATTTAATTTAGTAAAAGCATTAAAATTAGAGAGATCAATGAACCCAAATAACACAAGCACAAGCGGTTGCATTTAATTTAGCCAAGTGCTATTCCTAATATCTAACAATTACTGACGCAGTAAATTATTAAATATCAGTTGCTTCGCAAATTTGAGGGATCAAACAATTACGGATTTGATTTCTAATTTAGTTGTAGATTGCAACGAAAAATATACTAGTATGCATCCTAGCAATTAAACGAAACAATCATGATAACAAATTAAGCATCGAAGAACAACCGATATTCAAAGTATAAATTGAAAAATGAAAATAAATTAGATCTCACAGTATTTATTCCGAGGCTTCAGTCTCCTTCAACCAATTATAGAAAATTAGCCACACAGGGCCATGCTAACTTGCAAAATAAATTAAAATTGAAAAAGAAGGGAGAAAGAAGAGAGAAAAAGAGAGAGATATGGAGAGAAATCGTGGGTGCAGAAGATGGGTGGGGATCGCTTCATATAAAGTGGAGAGGTAGGGCTGGAATCAGACACGTGGATGAGAGGATGAGAGGCATGATATTGATAGAATTGCTTCTAAGATAGTGGGATTGAGAAAGATGTTCTGATGGACATCCCAGCCGTGAGATGGGAGAGTTTGAATGGGAAAGGGTGAGGTGGAGAGAAAAGAGTGGCTGAAACAATAGATATGCATGGGCAGTTGGTGTTGGATGAGGATTAGAAAGTGAAAAGAAACATTAGAAACTCCAAATCAGGGAAGGAGAGTGACGTGAGGGAGAAATTGAAGTGGCTATGGATTGGAGATGGAATTTAATAACATAATCAATTAAATTCTAACTTAGTCAAAATCTTCTTTTTGACCATATCTTCTCGTTTGGGCTTCTATTGGACTCGACCCAAGAATTAAAGTTGCACCATTTTTTGTTCTGCACAATATGATCCCAATATTGGATATGTTTCGACGAACTCCTGATTTCTTCAATTTTACCATAATGCCCTTCTACTTGATTTCCTCTAAACTCGACCTGGCTCTGAATCAATTCCGTCCATTCAGCATCAGATATGATCACCTTCTTTTGACATTCCACAATATCTTGAATCGTCTCCACCGGAGCTCGAATGAGAGAGTTATGCCCAACTTGCGAGGCGATGCGAAAATTCATCTAAAATTGCCCAATTAACTTCATTTTACGCTTAGCCCTCCAATTGCATCCTAAATCAAAATATAAGAATAATGAGTGCAATTAGATATCAAATAGGTACAAAGAACTAAATATTAATGGAGAAAAATATAACATTTTTCGTTCTTATCAACGGGCAATTCGCTCGAGGGTAGAGTAACTTGTTGGAACTGACGATTCCCAAATAGAAATCCCAGTTAGAGAATTAGAAGTGAGAATCGACGATTTTCCAACACTTAGGCTCGACAACGGCCAGCCTGGGGTCCGAAATGGGAAACGACCAATGGAAAAATCGGAAATCGGCACGAGCACTTAGGTCGAGGGAAGTGTGACTTGTAGGAACTAACGGTCCGCAACTAGGAATCAAGGTTAGAGAATTCGAAGAGAAAATCAACAATTTTCCAACACTTAAGCTTGAAAACAGCCATCCGGGGTTCCGGAAAGGGAAACAACGCCCGAAAAATTGGAAACCGGCACGAGCACTTTGCTCATGGGTAGAGTAACTTGTAGGACTGATGATTCGCAAATAGAACTCCCTACTAGAGAATTAGAAGCGAAAACGTTGGATTTTGCAACACTTAGGATTGAAAATGGCCCGCCGGGGGTTCGGAATGGGAAACGGCCCCCGAAAAAATTAGAAACCAGCACGAGCACTTTGCTCGAGGGTACAGTAACTTGTAGGAAATGACGGTTCGCAAATAGGACTCCCGATTAGAATATTAGAAGAGAAAATCGACGATTTTCTAACAATTAGGCTCGAACATGGTCTGCAGGGGGTTCGGAATAGGAAACGGCACTGGGAAAATCGAAAACTGGCACAAGCGCTTTGCTCGATGGTAGACTAACTTGACGGAATTGACAGTTCGCAAATTAGACTCCCGATTAGAGAATTAGAATCGAAACATAGGTTTATCCAACACTTAGCCTAGAAAACGGCACGCCGGGGGTCCGTAACGGGAAACATTCCCCGAAAAAATTGGAAACTAGCACGAGCACTTCGTTCAAGGGTTGAGTAACGTGTTGGAACTGATAATTCGCAAATTGGAATCCCGGTTAGACAATTAGAAGAGAAAATCGATAAATTTTAAAACACTTTGGCTCGAAAACGGCCCACCGGTGGTCCGGAACGGGTAACGGACCCTACAAAAATTGAAAACAAGCACGAGCACTTCGCTCAAGGGTAGAGTAACTTGTAGGAACTGACGGTTCGCAAATAGGACTCTTGGTCATAGAATTAGAGGTGAAAACATAGGATTTTCCAACACTTAGGATCGAAAAGGGCCCAGCAGGGGTCTGGAATGGGAAACGGCCCCCGAAAAAATCGGAAAGTTGCACGAGCAATTCGCTCGAGGCTTGTGTAACTTGTAGGAACTGACAGTCCGCAAATAGGACTCCTGGTTAGATTATTAGAATAAAAAATTGACGATTTTTTAACTCTTAGGCTGGAAAAAGGCCCGCCGGGGGTCCGGATCGGGAAATTGCCCTCGGAAAATTGAAAACCGGCACCAGCACTTCGCTCGAGGGTAGAGTAACTTGTAGGAACCGACAGTTCGTAAATATAAATCCCAGTTAGAGAATTAGAAGATAAAATTGATGATTTTCTAATACTAAGATACGAAAATGGCTAGCCGGGGCTTTGAAACGGGAAACATCCCCCGGAAAAATTTGAAACTGGCACGAGCACTTCGGTCGAGAGTAGAGTAACTGTTAGGAACTGACGGTTTGCAAATAAGACTCCCGGTTAGTGAATTAGATTGTCCAACACTTAGGCTCAAAAATGGCTCGCCGGTTGTACGGAACGGGAAACGGCACCTGGAAAAATCGGAAACCGACACGAGCACTTTGGTTGAGCGCAGAGTAACCTCTAGAAAATGACGGTTCGAAAATAGAACTCCCGGATAGAGAATTAGAAGCGTAAACCTAAGATTCTCCAACACATAGGCACAAAAACGGCACAAGTGCTCTGGATTGTGAAAAGGCCCCCGGAAAAATTGAAAAACGCCACGAGCACTTCGCTCGAGGGTAGAGTAACTTGGTGGAACTGACGGTTCGTAAATAGGACTCCCGGTTAGATTATTAGAAGAGAAAATCAACGATTTTCTAACAATTAGGCTCAAACATCGTCCGGAGGGGGTCTGGAACAGGAAACGGCACAGGAAAAATCGGAAACTAGCACAAACACTTTGCTCGATGGTAGACTAACTTGACAGAATTGATAGTTCGCAAATAAAACTCTTGGTTAGAGAATTAGAATCGAAAAATAGGTTTTTCCAACACTTAGGCTCGAAAACGGCCCGCCGGGGGTCCATAACGGGAAACTGCACCCAGAAAAATGGGAAACTGGCACGAGCATTTCGTTCAAGGGTTGAGTAACTTGTTGGAACTGACGGTTCTCAAATTGGAATCCTAGTTAGAGAATTAGAAGACAAAATCAACGATTTTCAAAACAGTTTGACTCGAAAATGGCCCACCGGTGGTCCGAAACGGGTAACGGACCCTAGAAAAATCGGAAATAGGCACAACCACTTCGTTTGAGGGTAGAATAACTTGTAGGAACTGACAGTTCGCAAATAGCACTCTTGGTTATAGAATTAGAAGTGAAAACATAGGATTTTCCAACACTTAGGATCGAAAAGGGCCCAGCGGGGGTCTGGAATGGGAAACGGCCCCCAGAAAAATTGAAAACCATCACGAGCACTTCACTCGAGGGTAGAGTAGCTTGTAGGAACTGATAGTTCGCAAATAGGACTCCCGGTTAGATTATTAGAAGAGAAAATTGACGATTTTCCAACACTTAGGCTCGAAAAAGGCGCGCTGGGGGTCCAGAACGGGAAATTGCCCCCGGAAAAATTGAAAACCGCCACGAACACTTCGTTTGAGGGTAGAGTAACCTGTAGGAACTGACGATTCGCAAATAGAAATCCCGGTTAGAGAATTAGAAGTGAGAATCGACGATTTTTTAACACTTAGGCTCGACAACGGCCCGCCTGGGTCCGGAATGGGAAACGGCCAATGGAAAAATCGGAAACCGGCACGAGGACTTAGGTCGAGGGAAGTATAACTTGTAGGAACTAACGGTTCGCAAATAGGAATCAAGGTTAGAGAATTCGTAGAGAAAATCGACAATTTTCCAACACTTATGCTTGAAAACAGCCCTCTGGGGTTCCGAAAAGGAAAACAGCTCCCGAAAAAATCGGAAAGCAGCACGAGCACTTCGCTCATGGGTAGAGTAACTTGTAGGGCCGACGATTCGTAAATAGAACTCCCTATTAGAGAATTAAAAGCGAAAACTTCGCTAATGGGTAGAGTAACTTGTAGGACTGACGAGCAGTCCGGAACGAGTAACGGACCCTAGAAATTCGAAAACAAGCACGAGCACTTTGCTCAAGGGTAGGGTAACTTGTAGGAACTGACAGTTCGCTAATAGGACACTCGAATAGAGAATTAGAAGCGAAAATAAAGGATTTTCCAACACTTAGGATCGAAAAGGGCCCAGCAGGGGTCTGGATTGGGAAACGGCCCCCGAAAAAATTGGAAACCAGCACGAGTACTTCGCTCGAGGGTAGAGTAACTTGTAGGAACTAACAATCCGCAAATAAGACCCCCGGTTAGATTATTAGAAGAGAAAATTGACGATTTTCCAACACTTAGGCTCGAAAAAGGACCGCCGTGGGCCCGGAACTGGGAACGGTCCCCGGAAAAATCGAAAACCGGCACGAGCACGTTGCTCGTGGGTAGAGTAACTTGTAGGAACTGACAGTTCGTAAATAGAAATCCCGGTTAGAGAACTAGAAGATAGAATCGATGATTTTCCAGCAGTAAGGTTCGAAAATGGATAGCCGGGCGTCCGGAATGGGAAACAGCCCCCGGAAAAATTGAAAACCGGCACGAGCACTTCGGTCGAGTGTAGAGTAACTATTAGGAACTGACGGTTTGCAAATTGCACTCCCGGTTAGAGAATTAGATTGTCCAACACTTAGGCTCAAGAACGGCTCGCCGGTTGTACGGAACGGGAAACGGCCCCCCAGAAAAATCAGAAAACTGCACGAGCACTTCGGTGGAGGGTAGAGTTGTTAGGGTTTTTATAGATTGCAATTTGATGGAAGCATTTTCATTTAAGCATCATTTGATTTACACACTTGCATTGGTTTTAAATAAACTTGAAATCTTGTTTTTATTCATGCATTGCTTTTAAGTTTTGTAAAAGTATTGATTTATGCATGATTTGTCTTTTTATCTTGGATGCATTTGTTTTAAGAAAGAGTTTTCAAGAAATCAAGCAAGCCTTTATTTTAAAAGTTATGAATCTTTTTAGGCTTTTTATGTTCATGTTTTAAAAACCATTAGAATCTTTAAAACATGGTTTTCAAGCTTGATTTAGTAGGTAAAAAGGTCCCCCAAGCAAAACCTTCAAATATGCAAAAGTTGCATTTTTTGCAAAAATGGGGTGTCCCGGCAGTGTCGCCGGTCGACCGAGACACAGGTCTCGGTCGACCGAGACAACTGCAGGCAGAATTTTGCCTGAAGCCCCAACGGTCAAAAATCTGACAGTTGTGTGTTCCCGGTCGACCGAGGCCTGTTTCCTGGTCGACCGAGGACTAGCCGTTGGCAACTTTTTGCTATAAATATGAGTTCTTTCCTTTGCCAAAAGTTGGGAATTTTTAGCCCCTCCTTGAGAGGATTTGAGGCATATCAAAAGGGAAAAGAGCCAAGGGATGAAGGGGATGATTAGGAAAGCTAAAGCTTGGATTAATGAAGTTAAACCACCAAGTAGGCTCTTCCTTCCTTAATCATATGTTTTCATGCTTTTGTTTTATTTTTGGTAAATCATTTCTAGCATGTTAAACTATGTTTGTGTTGTGTCCTTAACATGTGTTATGTTTTGAGTTGATTTATTGTTTTGGATACAACACCATATGATTCAATCCAAGTAGTACTTAACTTTGGTAAATCTAAGTAGATCATGTTAATGAAAGAACCTTTGAAATTATATGTAACATGATTCATATACTTGGTTGAATCTTTGGTTGTTGTTTTCCATCATCAGAAAATCACTTTCAAAACTATCTTATGTTTTGGATTCAACTTCTTTACAAATCATATGTTTTCATGTTTTGTTTTATCATTAGTAAACCTTTAGTAGCATGTTAATCTATGATTTGTTGTATCCTTAGCATGTTCTATATTTTGAATAGATCTATTGTTTTGGATACATCACCATTCATTCATCAAAGTAGTACTTTATCTTTGGTAAATCTAAGTAGATCATGTTAATGAAATATGTAACATGATTCATATACTTTGTTGAATCTTTGGTTGTTGTTTTCCATCATAAGAAAATCTCTTTCAAATGTATCTTATGTTTTGGATTCAACATCATTACAAATCATATGTGTATTATTGTTTTAAAGTTTCACAACTTGCTTTACTTTGATAGGAAAATCATTTTCAAGTTGTATTTATAATTACATATGATTTGTCTCCATAACATCAATCAAATCTATTATTATGTTTTGAGCTTCATTGATGATTTGATTGACATCCCTATGCATCACATGTTTAGAGCTAATCCATTTCATATAACTTGTGTAACTTTGATATCATTAACAAGTTGTTACTTTTAACATGTGATTGCATTGTTTCCTCAATCATAAATGTTTTATGAGCCAAAACTTTCAAAAGCTTTAGGCATACTTTTATGAGCTTTCATTTTCAAAATGATTGAGGACCACACACACACTTCATATACTTTCATCTTTGCATTCATAGTGTGAGTGTGTATTAGTTTTTCACTTCCATATCCGCCTATTTAAGAGGCAATGTAATGAGCTTAATAGAATCTCCATCAAGTGTATGATAGACACTAAATTAGTGAGATAACCAACCTTGTGGTTGAAGAGGTTATTGCTTAGCCTATAAAAGCATAATGTATAGGTTGATGTTAAGCCTTGAAAAACATCATTGTAAAGGTTATTGCTTAGCCTTGAAAAGCATAAATAGTGGAAATCCGGTGGGGTGTTGGATCACAAGCCGGTAGTGGATGTAGGCATTGAGGCCGAACCACTATAAATACTTGTGTGATGGTGCTTGCTTTGTGGTGATTGTTTTCTTTAAGCTTCCGCATTTTGTTTGATAATCATCACTTGTGACTAGTTTGTTTTAAAGAAGTTAAAATTGTTAAAATTGGTCACAAAAGGAGCTCACCCTATTCACCCCCCCTCTAGGGTTCGGATCCCCATGGACTTACAAGAGTAACTTGTAGAAATTGACGATTCGCAAATAGAACTCCCCATTAGAAAATTAGAATCGTAAACGTAAGATTCTCCAAAACATAGGCACGAAAATGGCACAGGTGCTCTGGATTGTGAAACGGCACCCGGAAAAATCAAAACACGGCATGAGCACCTCGTTCGAGGGTAGAGTAACTTTTAGGAACTGACAGTTCGCAAATAGGACTCCTGGTTAGAGAATTAGAAGGGAGAATCAATTATTTTCCAACACTTAGGCTCGACAACAGCCTGCCTGGGGTTCGAAATGGGAAACGGCATCGGAAAAATTGGAAACTAGCACAAGCACTTTGCTCAAAGGTAGACTAACTTGACGGAATTGACAGTTCGCAAATAGGACTCCCCGTTAGAGAATTAGAATCAAAACATAGGTTTTTCCAACACTTAGGCTCGAAAACGGCCCGCCGGGGGTCCGTAAAGGGAAAAGGCCCCCGGAAAAATCGAAAACTCGCACAAGCACTTCGTTCAAGGGTTGAGTAACTTGTTGGAACTAATGGTTCGCACATTGGAATCCCAATTAGACAATTGGAAGAAAAAATCGACGATTTTCAAAACACTTTGGCTCGAAAACGGCCAACCGGTGGTCCGAAACGGGTAACGGACCCTAAAAAAATCAGAAACAAGGACGAGCACTTCGCTCGAGGGTAGAGTAACTTGTAGGAACTGACGGTTCGCAAATAGGACCCCCGGTTAGACTATTAGAAGAGAAAATTGACGATTTTTCAACACTTAGGCTCGAAAAAGGCACACTGGGGGTCCGGAACGGGAAACGGCCCCCGGAAAAATTGAAAATTAGCACGAGCACTTCGATCGAGGGTATTGTAACTTGTAGGAACTGACGATTTGAAAATATAAATGAAGGTTAGAGAATTAGAAGTGAGAATCAACGATTTTCCAACACTTAGGCTCGACAACAGCCCGCGTGGGGTCCGGAATGGGAAACGACCAATGGAAAAATCGAAAACCGGCACGAGCACTTAGGTCGAGGGAAGTGTAACTTGTAGGAACTAACGGTTCAGAAATAGGAATCAAGGTTAGAGAATTCGAAGAGAAAATCGATAATTTTCCAAAACTTAAGCCTGAAAATAGCCCTCCGGGGTTCCGGAAAGGGAAACAGCGCCCGAAAAAATCTAAAACCGGCACGAGCACTTCGCTCATGGGTAGAGTAACTTGTAGGACTGACGATTCGCAAATAGAACTCCCTATTAGAGAATTAGAAGCGAAAACTTAGGATTGAAAATAGCCTACCAGTGGTTCGGAATGGGAAACAATCCCCGAAAAGATCAGAAACCAGCACGAGCACTTCGCTCGAGGGTACATTAACTTTTACGAACTGACGGTTCGCAAATAGGACTCCCGGTTAGATTACTAGAAGAGAAAATCGACAATTTTCTTGCAATTAGACTCGAACACGGCCCACCGAGGGTCTGGAACGGGAAACGGCCACCGAAAAAATAGGAAACCGGCACAATCACTATGCTCGAGGGTAGTGTAACTTGATGGAACTGACGGTTCGCAAATAGAACTCCCGGTAAGAGAATTAGATGCGAAACATAGGTTTTTCCAACATTTAGGCACGAAAACGGCTCGCCGAGGGTTCGGAACGGGAAATGGCCCCTGGAAAAATCGGAAACCGACACAAGCACTTCGCTTAAGGGTAGAGTAAGTTGTAGGAACTGACAGTTCGTAAATAGAAATCCCGGTTAGAGAATTAGAAGTGAGAATCGACGATTTTCCAATAGGTAGGCACGAAAACGGCCCGCCAGGGGTCCGAAAAGGGAAACGACCAATAGCTAAGCAGCAGCTCCCGGAGGCGACAGTGTCGAAGACCCCAAATCTTCGATCAGAGCCTACGGATGATCTCAAAATACTTCCGAAAGGCTACATGTCAAGTTTCAAGTCAAACCGACACCGTTTGACCCTCCGTCAACTCTCGAGCAGCAAAATCAAGCCCTTAGCTAGAGAGAACTACCGAGATCGTCACTCATCAAACAGAGCACATGGGCGGCTTCTACATACCTCCAAAGGGCAGCACAACAAATTTCAGGTCAATCGGACATCGTTTGACCAGAAGTCAAAGCTCGGCATTTCCCTCGCGGTGAAATAAAGGCGAGCATTTGCATGACTCCAAATGGCTTCAAAACTCAAACGAAAGCCTATGGTTGGTCTTATCTACTGATGAGGGAGTCACACGTCGAATTTCAGGTCAATCGGACATCGTTTGACCAGAAGTCAAAGCTCGGCATTTCCCTCGCGGTGAAATAAAGGCAAGTGTTTTCATGACTCCAAATGGCTTCAAAACTCAAACGAAAGCCTATGGTTGGTCCTATCTACTGATGAGGAAGCTACCCATCAAATTTCAGGTCAATCGGACATCGTTTGACCGAAAGTCAAAGCTCGGCATTTCCCTCGCAGTGAAATCAAAGTCAAGCGTTTGCGGGACCCAAAACGGCTTCAAAACCTGAACAAAAGCCTATGGTTGGTCTCGTCTACTGCTCAAGAAGTTACACGTCGAATTTCAGGTCATTCCGACATCGTTTGACCTAGTTTCGACGCTTGACAAAAAAATCGGCAGTTCTCCACAGGAAAGTCTTCGGCTTTTCAGAAAATGGGAAACTTTGCGATCCGATTTGCACGGATTCTCGTCAGATTTTCTTGAGGGAAATCCAGCCAATAAATGAGAGGAAATTCCAAGAAAAATGCAGGAGAAAACAGAAGCGAAAACGGACGAAAAACGGCGAAGAAAAGGCGACCGGAAGACGGCTGACCATGGGGCACAAACCCCATGGTCGGCCGCCTGACCTCGCCCAAAAACCCCATTTTCCGGGTACTTTTCGCGTTTCGAGTTGATTGGCCCCTGTGATTTTTCCAAAATCTTTTTTTTTGTGCATGATATCCGTCGATCTTCATCAACATCACGGATCCATCACTGGAATCATTAGATCATCATCGGACGCCTCAAGATCGTCAAACGGCTAACCAAGAAAGCATAATTTCTGCCCACCCGATCGCGAAATTGACTGGACAGATGTTGCTGGCCCGCTGACATCAACCAATGTCTGAAATTGGATCACCATCCGACATCAAATGGTATGTGGGTCCATTGGTGATCATCGCAAGAAGAATCCCAAAGGATGCGGCATGGCCCGCGACTCTTCAAGCGCCCAGGCAATCAATTAATGAAGTTAAATGACCCGTTTATGGCAAGTTAGTGCGGTCATTAACTCATTATTTTGAACGGCCCAATCAGAAGCAAACAAATGGGAGTTACAAGTCCAAGTAATCATGACATTAAAATCATGAAACTCCCATCATCATGGAGATTAAAGGCGATTAAATGCCCATCACTCTCCATCGGCCAATCAAATTCAAAGAAAAAGGAGTTACAAAACAAGTAAATAAAAACTTGTAACTCCTCCCATCATGAGCATTAATACCATAAATGCTCATAAACTCTCCTAAATGGCTACCAAAGGCCTATAAATAGGAGGGTCATTCCAAGGGAAACAGGTAGAGAGAAAAATCGCCAGAAAATCATTCAAAAATCCTCGGAGAAATCTCTACAACTCTGCTCCTTCAAGAAAACTATGCAGCAACCAACACTACAAGGTGATCAAAGCCCCTTGGGGGGCCACCCCCCGAAGGCCACCTCTCCTTCTATCCAACATGGCTAGATGCGGCTTTTCAGCCCGTCTACTCAGCTTTTTACCGGATATAGGACCTTATCTTGGTCCTTATCCTCTAAAAATCTGAGGTTGGAGCCAAGCCAAGAAATCAAGCATCAAAGTTCTCATCTGAAGGACGATGGCGGAGTCCATACATGACTCGCGACTGTCGATCTGAACGGGTCCCCCACAATCGCAGGAGAAGTTAGATTCCATTTCTTTCTTTTCTATTGTATTGTATTTTTTCTTAAAGAGACACAAAATTCACATTTCTTGTCTTTTCATTATTGATGAGATTTGTAAACCGCCTTTCACGGCAAAATCGCCTTTCACGGCACCAAAATCGCCTTACACGGCAAACAAAGAAAATCGCCTCTCACGGCATTCAAAACAAACTTGTCTCTTTTCTTTAAAATATGTGTGCAATGGAAAGTTAGGAAAAAGTTTGATTTCCTTTCTACTTGTGAAGGTGAATCTCCGGATCACTACTCTAAATTCCAAGTAGAAAAGAAAATCTGGCATACCCACAAAAATGTTGATACCCGCCTTTCTTTCTTCCCTCTCCCTCCTTCCGGACCCCGACAGACCCGGGGCGGAGGGCAGCGGAGGAGGAACGGAGGGGCGCGGTCCATCAAGCTGGCATACCCGGTGGGACCCTGTTCATTTGAGAACACAATGTTTGGATTCTTTGGCTCCTTTTAGTTGGTGGCCTATGTTTGATCTTGCATCTATAAAAAAAACACATGAGATGGGATTCTTGGAAATTTCTTCTTTTGAGTTTATTTCCAGTCTTTCTTGTTTCTAAAAAAAAATTCTCAAAAAGAAACGAAATCTGATTTTTTAAAAATTTCAGATTTCCCCCTTTTGGATTCACAGTTGAGAAACTTTGGCTTCTTCCTTTTCGGACTTCGAGATCGCAGAAATGTTGAACTCAGTTTCGGAATGGAACACCATTCGCTCTCTTCTATAAATCCACAAAAAAATCTGATCTAAAAAAAAAAACTTCAGATTTCTCCCTTTTTGGGTTTAAGTTGAGAAACTTTGGTTTCTTCCTTTTCGGACTTCGAGATCGCAGAAATGTTGAACTCATTTTCGGAATGGAACACCATTTGCTCTCTTCTATGAATCCACAAAAAAAAATCTGATTTAAAAAAAAAAACTTCAGATTTCTCCCTTTTGGGTTTAAGTTGAGAAACTTTGGTTTCTTCCTTTTCGGACTTCGAGATCGCAGAAATGTTGAACTCATTTTCGGAATGGAACACCATTCACTCTCTTCTATGAATCCACAAAAAAAAAATCTGATTTAAAAAAAAATTCAAATTTCCCCCTTTTGGATTCACAGTTGAGAAACTTTGGTTTCTTCCTTTTCGGACTTCGAGATCGCAGAAATGTTGAACTCATTTTCGGAATGGAACACCATTCACTCTCTTCTATGAATCCACAAAAAAAAAATCTGATTTAAAAAAAAATTCAAATTTCCCCCTTTTGGATTCACAGTTGAGAAACTTTGGTTTCTTCCTTTTCGGACTTCGAGATCGCAGAAATGTTGAACTCATTTTCGGAATGGAACACCATTCGCTCTCTTCTATGAATCCACAAAAAAAATCTGATTTAAAAAAAAAATTCAGATTTCTCCCTTTTGGGTTTAAGTTGAGAAACTTTGGCTTCTTCCTTTTCGGACTTCGAGATCGTAGAAATGTTGAACTCATTTTCGGAATGGAACACCATTCGCTCTCTTCTATGAATCCATAAAAAAAAATCTTTCAAAAAAAAAAAAAAACCACTAAGGTTGCACCAATTGCGTTCTTTGACCAAAGTGGATCTAAGAAAAGCCTTGTCCAGAGTGTGGAGACAGCTAGACTGTTCTAGGCAAGGGTCCTCCAAACGGGTTCATTAAGTAATCCTACCCTTACCTGGGGGCTGATCTATCAACTGAGGTTTCATAAGATCGAATTGAAGATCTATGTGAACTCTTAAAAAAATCTTCAAAAAAAAAAAAGAATAAAAAAAACTTCTGTCATTTTTGGATTCATATTTGAGAAATCCTGGTTCCTTCCTTTTCGGACTTCGAGATCGCAGAAATGTTGAACTCATTTTCGGATTGGAATACCATTTGCTCTCTTCTATAAAGTCCAATCTTGACACTTTAAAAAAAAAAAAAACTTCCGTCACTTTTGGATTCACATTTGAGAAATCCTGGTTCCTTCCTTTTCGGACTTTCGAGCTCGCAGAAATGTTGAGCTCATTTCCGGATTGGAATACCATTTGCTCTCTCCTATGAATCCAATCTTGACCTTTCAAAAATCCCATCTCGTGTCCTTTCCAAGGATGCGATTTGCAACATTTGTGCCTAGCGGTGCTAGTACGCCCTTTCGGGTCTACTGTATTCGCAACCGACACATTTGTATCTCAACCTTATATCACTTTACCTTGAGTGAGCTTTGCTTCTCGGTAATTTGAATTAAGGTTCACAATTGCTTCTAGCAGTCACTGGGACGCTCATTCTGAGCTGACCCTACCTGCGTTTAGAACAATTGTGCCCTCTATGGCTTTTCTGCCTTCCTCATGTTGCTTGGGCTGGGCCATGTCCCCTCGGGCGACTTGAAGAGGCGAAACCATAGTATTTTCCCTTTATGATCACCATATTCTTGTGATTACTAATGGATATGGTCTTGTTTCAGAAGTTTTCCAAAAACTAACAATGGCGGCTTCATTAACCATCACCTTTGATGAGAACAAGTACCAGCTCATGCTCCAAGACAAACAAACCAAGCGAACTTACAAGCGCCCTGCCAGCTGCCGAAGCGTCATTTCCTTCGGCAACTCAGAAGACACCGGGTCAAACTCTACTCCCCGGACCATTGTCTTCGGGTCATTGGGACCATTCCCACTACCCGCAGAAGAAACCGCACCTGCCAAGAAGCAGAGAACCGCCCCTCAACGTATCACTACAGTGATACCAAGGGCGATCATCAAGAAGCCTGAGGCCCGTAGCGCTCCTGCAAAACCTCAACCTACAAGAAACCAGGTCTGCTCAAAGATTTGGTCCCCAAGACCTTCACCCAAACAAAGAAGGTCACAAACACCTGCAAAGCCAGCATACCTGGCCCCTCTCAAGGAGAACCGGTTCTACCCTCTTGCTTACATGAAAGAGGAGAAACCTACCCTCCGCCAAACAAAACCAACTCAGCACGAGCCGGCTTGCTCCTACAAGCCCAAAATCAAATCGTGCATCGTAAGGCCTCCGCAAGAACCTGCAAAGGCCTGCACTCCTGCGAGTCGACCCTTCCTCTCAACAGGAGCCGAACTCGCCAAATTCAAGGCTTCGCTGCGACAGGCAAAGGACCGTGTCCAGATCCTGTCCTTGCCAGTCTTCAAAGAAGACAAGCTCGGCTGCTGCGCACCAGGGACTACGTCCTTCATTGCCAGAGCACAGCCAGAGCTAACCGAAGCTCAAATTACTCGTCGTATGCGCCGTCGCGTGGCATATCGACAAAAGAGACTAGAGAAGCAAAGAACCCAGCATTCTGCAATTCAGGTCTCCAAAAAATGGGTTGAAAAAGAAAGACCCAATCAAGTTGTTGTTGTCCATATGGTTGGAAAAACCAGAAGACATCAAAAGTCGGCAACTAAAATCCATGTCAGACGACCGGTGACTCGCAGCGTCACTCGGACAAGAAGACATCGAGAAGATTCTCCCGCTCCTTCAAGACAAGGACATCGGAGTGACCACTCTTCGAGCTCTTCATCTAAAAGGATGAGCTCCAGCTCAGTCACCAAGACAATATCTTCATTCAACTCTCGAGGAATGAACGTCCTGGTCACAAATGCTGAGCAACCTCCGCCACATGATGACGTAGCAGCACGCATCCAACAGCTGGAACAAGGACAGCAGAGAATAGAGGTCCTAATGGAAAACCTCCTTCTCACTATCCAACGTCCGCCAAACAATGAAGCTCCTCCGAGCCATCAAGACGACGAGGAAAATGCGGAAAACAGTGAGTCACGCGCCCTTACCAAAAAGGACGTTGACGATATCCTCGCCAAAGCAAAAGAAGAGGATACACTAAAGGAGCATGGGATCAAGCCACCATATCCCTTGTGGATGGACTCGGTCCTGTTCCCTACAAAATTCAAGCAAACTACTCTCCAAACATATACGGGGAAAGGTTCAGCCAAACAGCACGTCATCCATTTCAAAATCTTGACGGGAGCTATTGCGGATCAAGATGCCCTCAAAATCCGCCTCTTTGCAAGTACCCTAAAAAGTACGGCCTTTGATTGGTACTCCACTCTGCCGGAGGACTCCATTCAAAATTGAGCCATGCTGGAGACACGCTTCCTAACCCACTTCAAAGGTGAGGATCATCTTGTTACTATGGCGCAGCTCTGCAGCCTAAAACAGGGAGAGAGTGAGTCAACATATGACTTCATTCACAAGTGGAAGGCAATGGCGTACAAATGCTCAGATGTATTGCCACAAGCGTCGCTAGTCGACATCTGTCGTAACAACATGAGAGCAAGAATCCGCTCCATGATCATCGGCAACAAATCAAAAAACCTAGGTGAACTCCTAGAAGCTTCTATGGAGGCTGAAACGGTGATCAAAGACCTCAACAGTCAGAAATCATCAAAGAAAGAGCTGACCACCATTGCAACCTCAAAGAAAAAAGAGGTTCTCAATGTGCAAACCAAGTCAGCTCCTCAGCCGCCAAAGAAAGCTGAAAACAAAGTTGTAGGTAAAAAGCCTGAACTCTCTGATGCCTTCAAAGAACGAGTAGAGAAGAAATACCCGTTCGATGAAGATGTTGAAGAAATTTTTGGGGCACTTCTCGCAAACGGTAAACTCACCTTGCCTGACCCCAAAAGACCGGGCGATGTTGGCAAAACCAACGATCCTCGGTACTGTCCATACCATCAGATGGTCTCGCATCCTCTCAGTCAATGCTTTGTTGTGAGAGAAAAGATAAATGAGATGTGGAAAAACGGAGTCATTACCTTCGACAAAAACTATGGGTCTGCCTCCGTCAACATGGTGCCGTGTGGACAAAAATAAAAATCACCAAAAGAGAAGATCACTACTTCCTTCAAGGTGATAAAGATGACCCAAACGTCCCAAGAGTTGGTTCCATATCCAACATCAGACGGACAGCCCATATGGGTACACCCCGATATCCTAGAAGATGAAAATTGGGAGGTCGTCAAAACAAAGCCAACCGCTCGACAGCGAAGGCAAGCCAGGAGACAACTCCGCAAGCTCAAACAGCAGGAGAAAGCTCCGAAAAAGCAAGAAGTCACTGAAAAGGCAGAGACCTCCTCTACCGCTTCACTGGGGACAACAGAAGAGTCCTCTCCTAAGACTTCAAAGGCGGCAAGAAAATTCACTCTTGGTGATTTCATGCCACCACACCTCAAAGATGAAACTATGCAAGGGGCATCATACTCTTACAACTCGGTGGTCGGATTCCCAATGTATGGATACGAGTCCAGTGACACCGCTAGTGACATCGATGAGTGGGAGGAATCCCTCGAAACAGGAGAATATCTCTCCGACGAGGAATGGATCCCTGAATCTCATCTTATGCCAGTTATCTGGTATAACCCATTACAGCCGCAAGGATCCTGGTCTGATGATGAAGAAGACCAAGAGGCTGTCCAAGAAAATACTCCAGTGGAACCCAACCATGTTGAACCACAAGGAGCAGACGAAGAAGAAGATTTGGCTCCCGTGCCTGATCTCGATGAATACGCAAGGATCTTGCAGCACCTTGCTACAGAGCAAGAACAAGGTCGCATCAATCAGCTTCGTCACAACCCAGCACCGGAAGTTCCTGAAAATCTACAGGAATCTCCTCCGGTAACCCCGGAAAACGAAGAAAGCTGTTGGATCGATGATCCTCTTACATCTGAGGACGAATCTGATTCGCAACAGTTCATCTTGGAGGCATCTTCCGTCAAAGTTACTTGCAATGCAATAGCTCAGGATGATAATTCCTCTGGAACCACACCTTCTCAGGCTTCGTCTCCTGGAATAGTGACATCGGAACTCAAACCTCTTCCGACTGATCACCCTGAAGAAATTCCAGCCGGTGAAATCTTCTTCAGAGAAAATCTGGTCAATTGGTCCCAAATGCCCGATCTCATCGGTGATGACTGGACCAACAAAATATTCGATAAAGAAGGAAAGTTGCTGGATGCTGTTCAGGACTTGCTCCCGAAAAATGCTCCATGCAACACAATTACTGAAGATGGCAATGCTGACACAGAGACATCTTCAACAAATGACAAGGAACAACCCCTCGATCTCGAGGGTGATCTTCCAAACAAAGACCATTCTCCAGAAGCTCTTTAAGTTGGTAGAGGTACCCGTTCTGGCCGGGATTACCACAAAAACTACAACCAACCTTCTGCTTCTTATGTAAATCCTTCGGGAAAACAAGCTGTAAACGCCCCTAGTGGCAAGAATAATGAAAATGCAGGCCCCAAGGAGGCTTTCAAGTATGACTTGATTCAGCACTTCAAACACATACCTGCACGTCTGCACATCCTAGACTTATTACGAATGTCACCACAGACTCGTGATAGTCTCATTTCAGAACTACAAATGTTGGATGCGGATGTCGACAAACATGCCCCACAAGTCCTACAAATTGAAATGGACTATAGGGTCAAAAAATCAAAAACTCCCTCAAAAGGAGAAAAGAAGAAAACTGAGGGATCCTGCATCGAATGCCTCTCGGTTCAAAAAGCAGCGAGTGCAACCATCGCCTTCACCAAGGAAGACCTCCTGCTAGGCAAGACAAAGCATAACCGACCCCTGTACTTCACCGGGTACATCAAAGAGGTGCCAGTACGCAGAATCCAGATCGATCCAGGTTCTGCACTCAACCTCATCTCCACTTCGGCACTCGAAGAACTGGGCATTCTGCCTAGCAAGCTGAGCCACACGTCTGTGTCCATCTTTGGATATGATGGCGGCGCTCAAAGGCCGATTGGCAAAATCAGGTTCAAGTTGCAAATCGGTGATCTTATCTCCGAGGTCACTGTCTATGCAATAAAGACCCCTTCATGCTACAACATCCTTCTCGGACGCCCCTGGATACACGAGAATGGTGTTGTCCCTTCGACTTTACATCAGTGCATCAAGTTCGTTGGCAATGACGGCTTGATACATCGAGTGTTTACAAACAAAAAGCCCTTCAAAGGCAAAGAAGTCTATTTCGCAGATGCTCAGATGTACAAAGATGAAAAAGAAGAAAGGGAGGAAGAAACAGCACCCTTTGCCGAAAATCTCCAGAAAGACAAAGGCAAGGCTCCTCAGCAATCACCGGAAGAAAACAAACCCTCTATCAAAACCGAAGAGAATAATCAATCTCCCTTCATGGTCTCCCTCAAGTCTTCAAAGCCTCTGGTGATCACCACCAAAGCAAATAAGACAAAACAAAAAGCTGGGGGCAAGTTTGCTGTCTCCTTCGTGTCTATCTTGCAAGACACGGATTCGGACTCAGAGCCAGAAGACGACACATCGTCAAGCCAAGCTGATGATCAACAAGTTCAGCCCGCTCTCACTCCGTTGGAGACAACCGTTGACATAGAAGATCCGGCATCTGCTTCCTTCGTTGTTCCAGCAACATCAGCAGAAGAAAAGCCAATCTTCTTCCATAAATCGGGAGTTTCTTCATCAAATTCTTCGCTTGAACCTTTCCAAAATGAAGGTATGCCTCAACTATCCTTGTATAGTCCAATGGCACAAGCTATCATGAAGAAAATGGGCTACGACGCTCAGAACCCAATCGGTTTGGGAGGTGGCCGTGGTATTATCACGCCATTGGAACCAACCCTGACCAAAAGTCAACTAGAAGGTTGGAAACCCCACCGCCACATAGAAAAGTCTTCACATGGGCTGGGGTATGATCCCGACGCTCCTTTGAGACATTTGACACAAAGGCTGCAAAGTCGTCTTGCCGACCAAGCCTCAACATCTCATATTAATGAAGACATCGATCTCCCCGGATATCTCTTTGAAGAGTCACCCGTCGAAGATTTAGGAAGCTCACCCAATTGGTATGATTTCTCGGATGATGAAGAGGAATTGACCGATGATACGGATACACGATTTTCTAGCCCAGAAGAACCATCATCTCCAAAAAAAGTGCCCTACTTCGACCTAGTTTCAACAGGTGATTGGGACCATCTCATAGCAAATCTTGAGAAAAGTACCAATCAAGAAGACCCATGGACAAAAGCAGAGCCGTGGTCTGTAGATCCTTTTGGAACTCCAGAAGGCTTTGTTGGGCTGGAAGCCTCCGAAAATATTATGGAGGAACCACCTTCAAACCTTCCAACTGAAGATTCTGTTCAAAAGATAGACTTGGGAACACCTGATAACCCACGTCCTGTATTCATAAGCAAGAATATAAAGGATGATGAGTGACCCGAGTATATCGCGTTTCTTCATCAGTTCGTTGATTGTTTTGCATGGTCTTACGCTGAGATGCCTGCCTTAGACCCCAAAATAGCAGTCCACAAACTCAATCTTCAAAAAGATATCAAGCCTGTCAAACAAGGCCAAAGAAGGTTTCGTCCTGACGTGATGGAAAAAATTGAACAAGAAGCTCAAAAACTCAAAAGCGTTGGCTTCATCCGTGAGGAACAACATCCTGAATGGTTGGCCAACATCGTCCCCGTGACAAAGAAAAATGGGCAAATCAGGGTCTGCATTGATTACAGAGACCTAAACAATGCATGCCCAAAAGATGAATTCCCGCTCCCTATACCGGAGGTGATGATCGACAACACCTGTGGGTTCGAGCGAATGAAATTCATGGATGGCTTCTCTGGCTACAATCAGATAAAGATGCATCCTGAAGATGAAAAACACACAGCATTTCGGACCCCGTTTGGCGTGTATTGCTACACTGTCATGCCATTCGGTCTGAAGAATGCCGGCGCTACATATCAGAGGGCTATGATGAAGATATTCCAAGATATGCAGCACAAGATGGTCGAATGTTATGTCGATGACCTCGCCGTCAAAAGCAAAAGAAAAGAAGACCATCTCAAAGATCTTCAAGAAATCTTCCTTCGACTTCGCAAACACAAGCTGCGGATGAATCCCCTGAAATGCTTCTTCGGTGTCTCATCGGGTAAGTTCCTCGGATTCATAGTTCGGAAAACCGGAATAGAACTTGACCCCATCAAAGTCAAGGCTATCCTAGAAATGCCATCTCCAAGAACCTTAAGACAATTAAAAGGGCTCCAAGGAAGATTGGCATACATTCGACGGTTCATCTCCAACCTATCAGGGAAGTGCCGTCCATTCTCTCGGTTAATGAAGAAAGGTGTCGATTTTGTCTGGGATGCTGAATGTGAAGCCGCGTTCCAGGACATCAAGTCATACCTGACTAAACCTCCAGTGTTGGCTGCCCCCACAACTGGAAAACCATTCCTCTTGTACACAAGAGCCCTTGATTGTTCTTTAGGCGCTCTACTCGCACAAAAGAATGACGAGGGAAAAGAAGCTGCTCTATATTACCTTAGCCGCATGTTGATAGGTGCAGAGCATCGCTACTCTCCAGTCGAAAAAGAATGCTTGGCAGTGATTTTCGCAGTACAAAAACTGCGTCACTACCTGCTATCCAACACAGTGTACCTGATTTCGAGGATCAACCTCCTAAAGGTCCTTGTCACAAAAGCAGGTTCTCTCAATGCCCGACTGGTAAAATGGTCCATCCTCCTGTCACAATTTGACATTAGGTATGTACCACAAAAAGCAATCAAAGGCCAAGCTCTAGCAGACTTCCTCGCGGAGCATCCATTGCCTAAAGATTCTCCACTCAGGGATGACCTCCCAGACGAATCGGTCTGTAGTGTGGAGACTTCCTTATCAAATGCTTCCTGGCACATGTACTTCGATGGCGCAACCAGGACAAATGAAAAGGGAAATCAAATATCGGGAATTGGCATTCTCTTTGTTAGTCCCGACAAATACATGATTCCACACGCATTCTCGCTACTGGAACCATGTTCAAATAATGCAGCTGAGTACCAAGCCCTCATCGTAGGATTGGAGCTCGCCCTTGAATCCGGCATCACTACGCTGGAAGCTTTTGGAGACTCTCAACTGATCGTCAACCAGATGAATCAAAAATTTGAAGTCAGAAAGCCCGGTCTGTTGCCTTACTACAACAAGGCACAATCGCTTCGACAAAAGTTTGACATCTGTCACATCACCCACATCCTCAGAGGTGAAAACGTTCGTGCAGATGCCCTGGCTGGACTTGCTGCGTCTATGGCAATCCAAGAAGGGGAAAACATGCAAGTTACAGTGTGTCAAAAGAGGATTCTCCCTCCTCTCAACACACATCAAGCAGTTGCTGAATGC
The DNA here is from genome assembly GCA_038049695.1 of Cinnamomum chago. Classification (NCBI taxonomy): domain Eukaryota; kingdom Viridiplantae; phylum Streptophyta; class Magnoliopsida; order Laurales; family Lauraceae; genus Cinnamomum; species Cinnamomum chago. The sequence continues at coordinate 56,598,040 of CP142453.1, read as the reverse complement.
CATCAAGTGGTTGGAAGTCGGATCTCCGTCCTTAAACCTCTGATCAACGACTGGAGAGATCCGTTCATTGATTACATAATATTCGGAATCCTACCTGAAGATCCAAAAGAACGGGTAAGCATCCAAAGACGAGCCCCAAACTTTCATTTGGATATTCCTTCAAAAATGCTTTATAGGAAATCCTACAATGGAGTACTTCTACGCTGCTTGTCACAACAAGAAGCTGAAGAAACACTCAAAGAAGTACATGCTAGTCTTTGTGGAGCCCATCAGGCTGGGCCTAAGCTCTACGATCAGATAAAAAGGTTAGGTTATTATTGGCCTACCATGGTGGCTGATGCAATGCAATTTGCTAAGCGCTACCAACAATGCCAAGTTCATGGAGATTATGTCCACATGCCTCCGGAATGGCTACATCCTACAGCAATCTCATGGCCTTTTGAAGCCTGGGGTATGGACATCATAAGTCCTATCTCCCCTCCATCAAGCAAAGATCATCGCTTCATCTTCGCCGCTACGGATTATTTCTCCAAGTGGTCAGAAGCATTCGCGCTTAGTGAAATGAAGACCTCATCAGTCCTTCAGTTCTTGCGCACCAACATCATTTGTCGCTTCGGCATACCTAAAAGATTTGTCCATGATAACGGACCACAGTTCCGCGATCACCGATTCTACAGGTTCTGCGACAAATACAAAATCCAAAGTTGTCCTTCAACTCCGTACAATCCGGCAGCGAATGGACTAGCAGAGGCTTTCAACAAAACGCTCTGCAAAATCCTCAAGAAAATGGTCTCTAGTCACAAAAGAGATTGGAGCGACAAACTGCCTGAAGCTTTGTGGGCCTATCAAACCACCGTTCGAGGACCAACCCATAGCACACCATTCTCCTTGGTCTATGGATGCGAAGCTGTTGTCCCTTTGGAAGTTCAAATTCCTTCCTTAAGGGTATCTCTGCAAAATGACATGACGCAAGAAAGTAATGTCAAATTGAGACTCCAAGAGCTGGATAACCTCGATGAGAGACGGCTCGAAGCTCTACAAAGCATTGAACTCTACCAAGCACGCATGGCAGGATCTTTTGACAGGAAGGTCAGGCAACGCGCCTACAAAAAGGGAGACTTGGTTCTTACAGTAAAAAGACCAATGGTTTTTGCCAACAAATCCAAAGGCAAATTTGAACCAAAATGGGAGGGACCTTTCGTCATCGACAAAGTCTTCTCCAACGGCGCATATGCTCTACTAAACATGGAGGGTGACAGATGTATGCTGCCCATCAATGGAAAGTTCTTGAAGCGGTACTACCCTTGAAGGCTTCTTCCATCGGGTCAGAGCGACGCTTGCACAGCCAAAGCCTATTCCTAGGTATCTGCTCGTCAAACCCACTCCTTTTGGAATTTTCATCCTCTTGTTGAAATTTCTTAAAAAAAACCCTCAAAACAATGTTTCTTTCATCGTTTCATTGTTAAAAAAAAAAAAGCAAATCCAAAAATCCAAGTTTAGGAGCCTCTTCCCAAACTTGACCAAAATTTTCGATCCTTGAACCCAAAATTCATGGTTTGAAACAAAATCAGGACCTAGGGATTTCAGCCCTAGTCCACCCCGACTTTTACCACTAAAATGGTTTTAAGTCAAAATTTACGACCCTCGTGTCTTAAAACAAAAAAATGGTTTTTCAAAAACTACAGGGAAGCGACGTTCAGTCGATACTTGCAAAATCCAAAATCGGAAGGATGCGACACCCATTCGATACTTCCAAAACCCCAAAATTTCAAAAATCGTGGAGACGCAACGTACCAGTTGATATCCACAACCTAAATTTCAAAACAAACAAAAAACAAAACAGAGGTTCGAAAAAACCTCAAAATTCAAAAATCGTGGGGAAGCGACATTCCATCTGAAAGTTTATGCATTACAGATCTGAAAGTGAACTGCCTGGCCGATTTTGGCTTTTCATGTTTTTAAAACATGAAACCCAAATCTGATTTTCCAGCCACGAAAACATGCATATAAATCCATGAAATCATGATCAACATGTGTCTAAAGAAAAGAGATGATAGAGGACTATTACCTTGATGATCTTAGTGCCTCAAAACTCTGATAAGAATGACTTCAAAGGACTGATATCAGCGTGCAACCAGCAATACAGGTGCAGGAATATGTTGCAGGAATTTCTCCTTTGATCTTCTCTCCTATTCCACTTCCCAATCTAATTGGTCTTGATGGTGGGATCAAACTATGGAATCCTAAGAAGGGTTTTCAGAATTACTCTTTGTGGAACAAGACCAGTGGCTGAACTGATCTCTTCAATGAAGAAGAAGAAGGGCTGGGCGTGAGAACCTCTCACTTGTCTTGGGCGGCCAATGGATCTCTATGGTGATTCACGCCCCTAGGGTTTTCCTTCTCACTTGGTTTCTTCTCTGTTGCACGCCCAAGGTAGTGCCTTCTATTTATAAAGATTGCATTCCTATTAGAGTTCTCTTTCTAATAGGAATGACCATCCCTAAAAATTAGCAACTAGTCCCCTTAGTTGTGCAACACTTTCTAATTAAAGATACTAAAGATTAGTAAGCTTTAATTATAGGAATTCTTACCCAAATAGGAGTCCTTCCTTCCAAGTAAAGATACCTAATGAAACTTGGAAACCTCATACAAGGGGCTCCACTTATGGCTGGCCCACAAAGTAGCTAAACACACCATGGCCCACTAGTTAATAATTTAGCTAGAGTTAAATTCATGTATGCCATCAAAAGCCTATTTGAATTTATACTCAAAATTATTCTTCCACAAAAATTAATTCAACCACATATCATTTAATTAAATTAGGAAACCATGCCAATATAGGAAAGTGGCTAGAAGAGGGACCAAAAGACATATTTGCCCTTGGCTCCCAAAATGACCAAAATGTCCATGCTAACCCCATAGCAACATTAAGATCATTTTAACCCTAACTCATTCCACTAGAGAGTTATGGTTGCACTCTAGGGACAAATATTAAATTGCAAATAAAGCTCATCATAAATAGACGATTGTCTTTGACCTACCAAGTACAATGACCACAATGCCCCTCTATGTAACATCCATAATCAAGTAGGTTAACCGATGTACTATCTACCTTCTTGATTACCTCTTATCCTTAGAACTTCATACCCTTGACTTAATCATCATCCGGATATCATTCTCTTGATCCAGGGAGCGACCCACAAGTTCAATATCCATATGGAACATCCATATACTAAGATCTTAGATTCTGATGATTAATCTGATAATTCTAAGGGGACGATCATTCCATCATATGATGGCATAGATTCCATATTGCATTTGCACGTCCCAACTAATCAAGCCCGAGCACCCAAAACGCAGAGTTGTTGACCCATGAACAGGATCTCACCCATAGTGAATTAACGCACAAGAACTTGACTTCGTCAGTTCATCCACAAATGCTCAAGATTAAGAGCACTGGTCACTCAGTAGCAAGAGGTGAGTTGATCTCTCTCTGTGATAGTACTATTTTAGAGATCGCACCTACAAGTGGTCCTGTTCAATGCATGACACATGCACTAATGAGATAAATCCGGAAAGACCTCCGTGACTAAGGTAAGTCACCCTGAATACAGGAGAGTATCTCATTATAACTTATACCAAGATGAAGTGCCCAACTCCATCTCTCAGTTATGAACAATTTTATTGTTTCAAGTGTCCATGACTTAGACCTTACTGTGCGTAGCCACTACACACCTGAGTCATTTACTAGAAAACAATGGGCCTTACACAACCATACATATACACAAGTATAAAGAGAAAGATGTCATTCCATTAAATAACCAATAAATATCCAGTAACAGAGATGTGAGTGCAGTCAGTGGGCTTTAGGGCATACACCAATCCCATCAATCTCCCACTTGCACTAAAGATCACTACGACCTAACCTAACTCCCATAGACTCAACATGTGAAGTAAAGACTTTCTCAGTAAGAGTCTTAGTAAATGGGTCAGCTAAGTTATTTGCTGAGGCAATCTGCTCTACCACTATTTCTCCATCCTGGACGAATTCCCGGATTAAGTGGTACTTTCTCTGAATATGCTTGCCTTTCTTGTGATTCCTGGGCTCTTTACAGTTAGCTACTGCACCAGTATTGTCGCAGTACATGACAATCGGTTTTTGCACTGCAGGAACTCCTCCCAATTCCAATAGGAATTTTCTAAGCCATACTGCTTCCTTCGCAGCTTCCGATGCCGCCACATACTCTGCCTCCATGGTAGAATCAGCAGTACAATCTTGCTTGACACTTCTCCATGATATAGCCCCTCAAGATAGAGTAAAGACGTATCCTGAGGTAGACTTTCTGCCATCTACATCCGACTGGAAATCAGAGTCTGTATACGCCAGTGGCGTTAGATCATCTGCTCGGTAGGTTAGCATATAATCTTTCGTTCTCCGAAGATACTTGAATATATGCTTAATAGCTGTCCAGTGCATAGGTCCAGGGTTTGATTGATATCTACTAACCATGCCTACGGCAAAGCAGATATCTGGTCTAGTACACAACATTGCATACATGAGGCTTCCAACAGCTGATGCATATGGTACTCTCCTCATGCTTTCTATCTCCTCTGGTGTCTTTGGACATTGATTCCGAGATAGTGGTACTCCATGTCTAGAAGGTAGCAAGCCCTTCTTGGAGTCATGCATGTTATACTTGACCAGTATCTTCTCAATATACGAAGATTGGGATAAGGCTAACATCTTGTTCTTGCGATCTCGCAAAAGCTTGATCCCTAAGACATATTTCGCCTCACCCAAATCCTTCATATGAAATTGAGATGATAACCAAACCTTAGTAGACGACAAGATGCCAACATCATTTCCAATGAGTAATATGTCATCCACATATAGGACTAAAATTGCAACTGCGTTTCCACTCCCTTTCTTATACACACATGGTTCATCAATGTTTTGATCAAAGCCAAAAGATTTGACTGCCTGATTAAACTTGATGTTCCATGCCCTAGACGCTTGCTTAAGTCCATAAATGGACTTCTTAAGCTTACAGACCATGTTCTCTTGGCCACCAGCAATGAAACCCTCTGTTTGCATCATATAGATGCATTCGTCAAGACTTCCATTTAGAAAAGCTGTCTTGACATCCATTTGCCATATCTCGTAGTCATAATGACATGCGATGGCTAAGAGAATCCTTATGGACTTGAGCATGGCTACTGGCGAAAAAGTTTCCTCATAATCGATACCCTCTTTCTGAGTATATCCTTTCGCCACCAGTCTTGCTTTGAAGGTTTCAACCTTCCCATCCACTCCTCTCTTTCTCTTGTAGATCCACTTGCACCCTATGGGTTTGATCCCTTCAGGTGCATCCACAAGTTCCCAGACTTGATTGGAATACAGAGAATCCAATTCAGATTTCATCGCTTGCTGCCACATGTCAGCATCTATGTCCGTTACTGCTTCATCGTAACTAGTAGGATCCTCAACCAGATCCTCGGAGTCTGTCATGAAAGACACTCCCAGGTATCTATCTGGTGGTCTAGAAATTCTCCCACTACGACGAGGCTCCGGAGTGTTAAAAGGAATGTCTTGATTATCTACAGTCTCAGGATCTGGCACAGATGTTGCAGGAGTTTCCGAAAGAATCTCCTCAAGTGTTTCTTTACAACCAAGCTCTTGGTGCATCATGCAATCATCCTCCAAGTATCTAGCATGAGTGCTGATAAGCACTTTTTGCTCATTTGGATGATAAAAGATGCCTCCTCTCGTTCCCTTAGGATACCCAATGAAGTAGCACATTTCCGATCTGGGTTCTAGCTTGGTAGCTTTATCATTCAGTACATAGGCTGGACAACCCCAAATGTGGATATGTCTTAAACTGGGTTTTCGACCTGTCCACATTTCTTGAGGTGTCCTATGTACTGATTTAGAAGGTACCAGATTTAAAATGTATGCTGCTGCTTCTAGGGCATATCCCCAAAAAGATATGGGTAGGGTTGCATGACTCATCATGGACCTTCCCATATCAAGAAGGGTACGGTTTCTTCTCTCTGCTACACCATTTTGCTGGGGTGTACCCGGTGCAGACAACTGAGACACAATCCCATGTTGTGTGAGGTACTCCTTGAACTCACCCAGGAGGTACTCGCCACCTCGATCAGATCGAAGAGCTTTGATATGTTTCCCTAGTTGTAACTCCGCCTCAACTTTGAATTGTTTGAACTTATCAAACGCTTCATACTTGCGTCGCATTAGGTATACATATCCATACCTAGAGTAATCATCAGTGAAAGTGATGAAATACTCATAACCTCCTCTAGCTAGTTTGTTCATAGGACCACACACATCAGTGTGAACCAATTCTAACAACTCTTTTGACCTCAGTCCCTTTCCAGAGAATGACCTTTTGGTCATCTTTCCCATGAGACATGATTCACACTGAGGTAAAGGTTCGAGATCTAATGAGCTCAAAAGCCCATCCTCTACCAACCTCTGAATTCGTTTTAGGTTAATGTGACCCAAACGTAAGTGCCAAAGATAAGTGTCATTGGTCGAAGATACCTTCCTCTTAAGGGAAGATGAGCTTTCTAGTTGTACATTATGCAGTGAGGGAGCAATATAGGATATATATAAAATAAGTTATCATGCATTCTACCGGAACATATAATATTTCCATCTCTACTGATATCAACACCTGAATGGAAAGAAACTGAATAATTAAATTCAATGAGTCTGGAAACTGAAATTAAATTCTTCCTTATGTCCGGAACATAGATAACATTGTTTAAAACTAATATCCTATCATGCGGAAAATGTAAAGTAATAGCTCCCTCTGCAACAGCACAAATCTTTGCTCCATTTCCAACTCTAAGGTCAAACTCCCCTTTCTCAAGCTTTTTCATTATCTAAAACCCCTGCAATGAATTGCAGATATGATTAGTGGCTCCAGAGTCTACTATCCAGGAATCAGTAGAATCAACCACATGACAGGTTTCAATGTAGTAGGAAAGAGATATACCTTTCTTATCTGAGCCTAGGAGCTTGGGACAATCTTTCTTCCAGTGACCTTTGAGGCCGCACTTAAAGCATTTCCCTTTGGGCTTTTCACCTGTGCCTTTGTCCTTCTTCCCAGCATTGCCCTTTTTCTATCCTTTTCCCTTACCCTGCTTCTTCTTGAACTTTTTCCCTTTCGGGTTGAGTTTAGAGGAAAACTGGGAAAAGTGAAGTTGGCCTTTAGGCTTCATGATGGCCTCTGCCACCTGGAGTTCTTTCATTAACTCAGAGAGAGTCATGTCCATCTTGCTCATGTTGAAGTTGAGCTTGAACTGGTTGAAAGACCCCGGCAGAGTTTCGAGAATCATATCAGTCTGACTCCCTGCATCAATCTCAGCCCCTAGGATCTCAGCTTCATTGAAACAATCCATCATTTTGAGCATGTGCTCTCTGACAGGTGTTCCCTCAGCCATCCTAGAATTCATGATTGTCCTTAAAGCAGCTTGCCTAGCTGGCCTGCTTCTGTCTGCGAACATCTCAGACAAGGACAACATGATATCAGAAGCTGTGTCCATCTGCTCATGCTGCGTTTGCAACACGTTGGACATGGAAGCAAGCATGTAGCATTTGGCAATTCTATTCGCCTTTTTCCATTTCCTTTCAGCCTCTAGCTGGTCATCTGTAGAATAATCATCAATGGTAGGACATGGTTCCTACAAAACATACTTGTACTCCTCAGCGGTGAGTACTATGTTAAGGTTTCTTTTCCAGTCTACGTAATTTGGGCCAGTCAATTTATTCTCACGCAGAATACTCATCAACGGGCTAAAAGAGTCCTTCCCCATCTCTCTGGATATATATAACAGGTTATAATTAGACAGGCAGTATATATGTAACATGTATATAGTGCTTGTAATAAAAGGAAAAACATGCATAAGACTTTTTACATTAGATAACCCTAATTATAATGTATCAGTGTCTCAACCTCCTCATAGACCCTCCATCGAAGGGATGGCCGAGCCTACAGTCACGTTGAGTTAAGGTCTGCTTATTTGGATCATCACTGTCTGGATACACATATCCAGTGATAGTCCAATCACTGATTGGTTTGGCCTCATATGACAAATAACACTAACTCCTAGGGAGAGATTATTACCGTCTTATGTCAAGTGTATTACCATCTCTTATGAACGTTCCCAGAATGTCTATGACTCAAGTCCTCCGAAGGGAAGTGACTTTAATCCAATCTTGAAGTGATCTTTAGTAAAGAGCTCCACCGAAGGGATGGCCGCTCCCACCAACGCTTCATTGACATTCTATAGAAGTGATCTTTAGTAAAGAACTCCACCGAAGGGATGGCCGCTCCCACTAACACCTCATTACGAATATTCACATTAGTTCAGCCACTAACCCATCGAAGTGATCTTTAGTAAAGAACTCCACCGAAGGGATGGCCGCTCCCACTAACACTCCAATGAGATAGCATGAACTGAAAATGGAAGGCCGTGGGGTTTTTCCAAACCCCTCTCCCACTTGATTATTTAACACTAGGGTTTTGAAAAACACTTTTGATCGTTACTCAAACCTTGTTTAAATCTAGCAAACTTGGTTAACAATTTTCATGACTCAATTGCTTAAGTCATCTAAAAAAAAATTAACCTTTGCTTTAAAACATATTGAGTAAAGATCTTGGGACCAATGGGTTATGGGGCCACTATGGTATCAACATATTAGATTTTAGTTTGGCCTCTTTTGGAAACTTAGGGTACCAAGATAAACTAAACCCTATCCAATTTTAAACCTTAGACAAATAGAAGGTACTGGTCTAAGATCTGTTTAAAACCAATTTGCCAAACAAAAACCAATCCAATATAGAAAGATGCCAATTTTAAGAACCTAGTGGTGGCCATGTTACTAGGTGATAAACATAGCAATTATATAAAGCATTCAACCATGCATTCCATATATAAAAGCAAATTAAAGAATGCAATCCTTGATGGCTCCCTGCTATTTCGGACTTCAAATCCTTTTCCAATTAGGAAACTTGGTTAAGAGTCCTTCTTGCGCCAGGAAACCTCCGTTGCCTCCGTCACCATGGGACCCGGTTTGTTGCAACCTTCCTCGCTTGAAACTTTCCTTTTCTTGCTTGTTACAATAAATCAAATTTATACAAGCAAACCCATGAAAAACAAAAACCCAAAATTACATTGGAGATACCTATGCTTTTCAAGAAAGCTTACCTCAAGACTAGTTGAAATATAAACAAGGAAATAATACAACCTCCTATGATTGCTAACCGCGCAATCGTACACTTTCCAACTAATTAAAAACATCCAAATCCACACACATACATGCGAACCATCAAGGATGCAATTACATGGCTGCAAACAAAGAGGTTAGTGCATTCAAAGTGCAGTGTACAACACTATTCATCATCCTGAAATTATTCCAGCAGTCTGGAAAATATTCCTGCACTCCTTAACTGCAGTAAACTGAGTTCTGGAAAAAATTCCAGCAGCCTGGAAAAATTTCTGCACACTATATATGCAGTAAACAACAATCTGAAATTGTTCCAGCAGCCTGGAAAAAATTTCTGCACTCCTAACATGCAGTAAACTGTGCTCTGGGCAAATTCCAGCAGTCTGGAATAATTACTGTACTCCTAACAAGCAGTAAACAGCAACCTAAAGGGCGCCACCATGCCCTTAATTAATCTAGGAATGATATTAACACATCATGGGATCATGATATCACATGGAGAGGCTCTGATACCACTGAAAGTTTATGCATTACAGATCTGAAAGTGAACTGCCATGGCCGATTTTGGCTTTTCATGTTTTTAAAACAAGAAACCCAGATCTGATTTTCCAGCCATGAAAACATGCATATAAATCCATGAAATCATGATCAACATGTGTCTAAAGAAAAGAGATGATAGAGGACTATTACCTTGATGATCTTAGTGCCTCAAAACTCTGATAAGAATGACTTCAGAGGACTGATATCAGCGTGCAACCAGCAATACAGGTGCAGGAATATGTTGCAGGAATTTCTCCTTTGATCTTCTCTCCTATTCCACTTCCCAATCTAATTGGTCTTGATGGTGGGATCAAACTATGGAATCCTAAGAAGGGTTTTCAGAATTACTCTTTGTGGAACAAGACCAGTGGCTGAACTGATCTCTTCAATGAAGAAGAAGAAGGGCTGGGCGTGAGAACCTCTCACTTGTCTTGGGCGGCCAATGGATCTCTATGGTGATTCACGCCCCTAGGGTTTTCCTTCTCACTTGGTTTCTTCTCTGTTGCACGCCCAAGGTAGTGCCTTCTATTTCTAAAGATTGCATTCCTATTAGAGTTCTCTTTCTAATAGGAATGACCATCCCTAAAAATTAGCAACTAGTCCCCTTAGTTGTGCAACACTTTCTAATTAAAGATACTAAAGATTAGTAAGCTTTAATTATAGGAATTCTTACCCAAATAGGAGTCCTTCCTTCCAAGTAAAGATACCTAATGAAACTTGGAAACCTCATACAAGGGGCTCCACTTATGGCTGGCCCACAAAGTAGCTAAACACACCATGGCCCACTAGTTAATAATTTAGCTAGAGTTAAATTCATGTATGCCATCAAAAGCCTATTTGAATTTATACTCAAAATTATTCTTCCACAAAAATTAATTCAACCACATATCATTTAATTAAATTAGGAAACCATGCCAATATAGGAAAGTGGCTAGAAGAGGGACCAAAAGACATATTTGCCCTTGGCTCCCAAAATGACCAAAATGTCCATGCTAACCCCATAGCAACATTAAGATCATTTTAACCCTAACTCATTCCACTAGAGAGTTATGGTTGCACTCTAGGGACAAATATTAAATTGCAAATAAAGCTCATCATAAATAGACGATTGTCTTTGACCTACCAAGTACAATGACCACAATGCCCCTCTATGTAACATCCATAATCAAGTAGGTTAACCGATGTACTATCTACCTTCTTGATTACCTCTTATCCTTAGAACTTCATACCCTTGACTTAATCATCATCCGGATATCATTCTCTTGATCCAGGGAGCGACCCACAAGTTCAATATCCATATGGAACATCCATATACTAAGATCTTAGATTCTGATGATTAATCGGATAATTCTAAGGGGACGATCATTCCATCATATAATGGCATAGATTCCATATTGCATTTGCACGTCCCAACTAATCAAGCCCGAGCACCCAAAACACAGAGCTGTTGACCCATGAATAGGATCTCACCCATACTGAATTAAAGCATAAGAACTTGACTTCGTCAGTTCATCCACAAATGCTCAAGATTAAGAGCACTGGTCACTCAGTAGCAAAAGGTGAGTTGATCTCTCTCTGTGATAGTACTATTTTAGAGATCACACCTACAAGTGGTCCTGTTCAATGCATGACACATGCACTAATGAGATAAATCCGGAAAGACCTCCGTGACTAAGGTAAGTCACCCTGAATACAGGAGAGTATCTCATTATAACTTATACCAAGATGAAGTGCCCAACTCCATCTCTCAGTTATGAACAATTTTATTGTTTCAAGTGTCCATGACTCAGACCTTACTGTGCGTAGCCACTACACACCTGAGTCATTTACTAGAAAACAACGGGCCTTACACAACCATACATATACACAAGTATAAAGAGAAAGATGTCATTCCATTAAATAACCAATAAATATCCAGTAACAGAGATGTGAGTGCAGTCAGTGGGCTTTAGGGCATACACCAATCCCAACACCATCGATACCCACAAAACAAAATTTTTTGAAGACAAAAGCAAGGAAGCGACATCCCATCGATACTTGCACCAAACTTTGCGAGGAAGCGACATTCCATCGATACTCGCAACCGAATGAGCAAGGAAGCGACATTCCATCGATACTTGCAATAGCATTCAGCAGGGAGGCGACTTTTAGTCGATACTTGCATTTTTTAAAACCAAAAACCTGGCTTTCACGCCAGAAAAACCCGGCTTCCATGCCAAAAATCCGGCTTTTACGCCAAAAAACCAAAAACCTGGCTTTCACGCCAAAAACTCGGCTTTTATGCCAGAAATCAAAATTCGGCTTCCATGCCAACAAAACAAAACTCGGTTTTCAAAAATAAATAAATTTGGCTTTCATGCCAAAAACAAAAAATCTGGCTTTCATGCCAAAAAAAGAAATTTCGGCTTTCATGCCAAAAACAAAATTTGGTTCTTACACCAAAAACAAAACCGACTCTCATGCCATAAACCAAATCTTGGCTCTCATGCCACAAAAAAGCTTTGGCTCCCATGCCATCTCAAACTCGGCTTTCATGCCATTTAAAAACAAAATCGGCTTTTACGCCACAAAAACCGGCTTTCATGCCACAAAAAAGCTTTGGCTCCCATGCCATCTCAAACTCGGCTTTCATGCCATTTAAAAAAAAATTCGGCTTTTACGCCACAAAAACCGGCTTTCATGCCACCCAAAAAAAAAATCGGCTTTCATGCCACCTCAAAATTCGGCTTTCATGCCATCCCAAATTTTTGGCTCTCATGCCATCCCAAAATTTGGCTTTCACACCACCAAAATCGGCTTTCATGCCACCTCAAAATTTCGGCTTCCACGCCATCCAAAATTTTGGCTCTCATGCCATAAACCCAAAATCGGCTTTCATGCCACCTCAAAATTTCGGCTTCCAAGCCATCCAAAATTTTGGCTCTCATGCCATAAACCCAAATTTCGGCTTTCATGCCATCTCGAAATTCGGCTTTCAAACCACACAAAAAAAAAACCCTGGCTTTTGCCACAAAATCTGGCTTTCATGCCAAAACAACCCTTTTGATCAAAATTTTCAAACAAACATTCTCATCCAACCTTTGCTTATTTTCATAAAAAAGAATTTAAGTAAAAGGTACACAGAGTACCAAAAAAATGTTTTACATAGAGGTACCAAAAAAAAAGGGAAGAGAGAAAAGAAGAAAAGAGTTTGTTATAAATCAAGAGCTCAGTCTAGCATGGTCTTCAACCAAAGATCCAGCTCCTCAAGCAGACTCTTGGCCTTAGCCTCTAAAGCTTCCAGGCCGCGCTTCTTCAAGATCTTGCCATAAAATACGGCAGAACGCCGCGACCCATCTTCGGCACGAGGAAGCTCTTCCCAGAGAATTTTCCACTGCTCATACTCCTGAGTCTTTCTCTCAAGGCTGCTACCGGCTTCTTCAACTTGGCGAATCAGAGTTCCCTCTTTAGCACGGGCTTCTACAATGGCAGTCCATTTGGCAGCACTTTGTTCTTGCAATTGCTCAAGGCGCTGCCTAGCTTCTGTGACCTCCCTATCAAGACGGCGCAGGTCCTGTGTTAGCTCGATGATAGCCAACTCGTCCATTTGTCGCCTAAAGCAATGACTTCATCAACAAAGGCCTTGGCACTTGCAATGTCCAGACCGACCTCTGCACTGTCAGCAAGGATATCCTGTACATGCTTGACCATGCCAAAACCAGCTTCCAAATGGCCAGAAGAGAGAGTTTCAACCCATGAGCTCAGCACACTTTTTAACACCTTCTTTGCATATTGAAGGGATGGTCCGGATGGAGATTCATCACGCTCTGTTGGCTGACTGCCCATGTCAGGCCGTGGTGGAGAAGAAATCAAAAGGCTCTTTCCAATCGGAGCCACTGAAGAAGCAATATCACCACAAAGTCCCGCCTCTGCCATGACGGGACTGGTAGAAGAAGCCCCTACTTTTGGATCAGCTGCTGGCATCTCCTGCTCTGGCCCTGAGGAAGACGAAGGAACTTCTCCTGTTGCTTCACAACCTGCTGGCATAAACACAAGAAAAGGTATGAATATGATCTTGTCAAAAAAAAATCAATGTCAAGATTATCACTATGAAATACCTTCTTCCATGATGGGTGGAGTACTTTCTGTCTCCATTTGCTCATCTGAGGCATCGTCAAAAGCCATATCCATAGATGGCTCGAAGTCGGAACCCTCTGGCAAGTCAGCTGACAAGAAAACAAAAATATGTGTCAGTAAATTCGAAAAAAAGAAAAGAAAAAAAAAAGATCATCCTCATACCAGGTGGAGATTCTAGGTCCTCCCCAGAGTCCCTCAATTCTTCTTCAGATGCCGCCTCATCGACAGGAACCTCGGGCATCACCAAGTTTTCATCTTCTGCAAAAGAAAGAAAACAGCAGGTCAAAAAAAAATCTCTTATAAAAAAAAAAAAAAAAGAGAAGAAAAAAAAAAAAAAAACCGTGTGAAAAAAAAAGGGGAAACACGTGAAAACAAAAAAGAGAGAAGAAGAAAAAAAAAGAGAAAAGGGCGTGTAAAAAGAAAAGAAAAGAAAAGAACACGTGCAAAAAAAAAAAAAAAAAAAAAAGAGAGAAATTTTTTTTGATGAAACTTTCTTTACATGGAATTTCTTGTAAAAAAAAGAAAAAAAAAACTTACTTGAAGCCATGGATGGAGAAGAAAGAAGAACTTGAAGACTCTTGAAGAAGGAGGATTCTTGATCTTAGAGCAACTCTCGAAGACTTTTGCAAAAAGAAAGCAATAGGAGCAAGAGATCCCACCTCCCTTGCTTTTATAGAAGAAAGCAAACCAAAAGAGGAAAGAGAAGAAAAGTAAGGAGGTAAGTGCTAAAAATTAGCAACCTTCCCAAAAGAAAAGGAAACTTGGGATATTCTCTCCCAAAACAAAGATTCCTTGAGAAATTCTCTCCAAAAAGAAAGGGAATGATAGATATTCTCTCCCAAAGAAAGATATTTTGAGAGAATCTCTCCCAAAATCAAGGAAACTTGAGAAAATCTCTCAAAGTAAGGATATTTTTAGATATTCTCCACCCAAAGGAGATATCTTTAGGTATTCTTTACGAAAATGACACCATATGAGATCTAAGCCATCCTTCAAAGCTTAAGGTCCCATGGGTTAGCCCATATGAGCCAGGTTTGACCACCTAGGCACTAAAAGTGGCTTTTAGTCAAAATTTCTCTTACCAAGAGCATACAAAAATGGTCCCATGCCTCCTTTGAGTTGATTGGACCATACCATACAAAAATCCAAGCTTCATGAGTTTCCAAAAATCCAAACCATCCCACCTCATGAACCAAATTAAGCCAAAATCTTGAAATTGACATTCCACAAAAGCCCAAACCACTCCAATGGACCCAAAATTGTCCCAAAGAGTGAACCAAAAAACCAAACCATGGTCCCCTAACTCGCCACATACAGCTTGTTGGGTCACAAGACCAAAACCAAAAATCAAAACCCGACCCCCTAACTTGCCACATACAGCTGGTTAGGTCACAAGGTCAAAACCAAAACCAAAAACCTGACCCCCTAACCTGCCACATACAGCTTGTTAGGTCACAAGGTCAAAATCAAAACCAAAAAACCAAAAAACCAAAACCAAATCCAAATCCAAATGTCATTCTCAAAATCTTGCCTTGAGATGGTACGTGATCCCTCTCACTACCATAAAATCCCCTGGAAGCTCAAAAGGCTACTCCATTAAAAAAAAATGCTCAAAGACTCTTGGTCAAGTCAGAAGCTCTTCTTCAAGATTCTCTTCGAGGCACATTGACTGCAAAAGCTATATCGTTGCTGTACCTCGAGGGGGCATTTGTTGACACCAAAAATGTCACTTTGCCTCTTCACACCAAAAGCTACTTGGAGCCGCATCCTACCAAAAATAGGCAGGCGCCACTTCAAGCATCAGATCTTGTCAGAATCAAACAAAAACTGCAAGGTCCTTCAAAACAACCAAAAGAGAGGTACACATGAAGTTTCGGGCCATTCCGACATCATTTGGCCTAGCTTCACTTCTCCAACAGCTAAGCAGCAGCTCCCGGAGGCGACAGTGTCGAAGACCCCAAATCTTTGATCAGAGCCTACGGATGATCTCAAAATACCTCTGAAAGGCTACATGTCAAGTTTCAAGTCAAACCAACACCGTTTGACCCTCCGTCAACTCTCGAGCAGCAAAATCAAGCCCTTAGGTAGCGAGAACTACCGAGATCGTCACTCATCAAACAGAGCACATGGGCGGCTTCTACATACCTCCAAAGGGCTGCACAACAAATTTCAGGTCAATCGGACATCGTTTGACCAGAAGTCAAAGCTCGGCATTTCCCTCGCGGTGAAATAAAGGTGAGCATTTGCATGACTCCAAATGGCTTCAAAACTCAAACAAAAGTCTATGGTTGGTCTTATCTACTGATGAGGGAGTCACACGTCGAATTTCAGGTCAATCGGACATCGTTTGACCAGAAGTCAAAGCTCGGCATTTCCCTCGCGGTGAAATAAAGGCAAGCATTTGCATGACTCCAAATGGCTTGAAAACTCAAACGAAAGCCTATGGTTGGTCTTATCTACTGATGAGGGAGTCACACGTCGAATTTCAGGTCAATCGGACATCGTTTGACCAGAAGTCAAAGCTCGGCATTTCCCTCGCGGTGAAATAAAGGCAAGCATTTGCATGACTCCAAATGGCTTCAAAACTCAAACGAAAGCCTATGGTTGGTCCTATCTACTGTTGAGGAAGCTACCCATCAAATTTCAGGTCAATCGGACATCGTTTGACCGAAAGTCAAAGCTCGGCATTTCCCTCGCAGTGAAATCAAAGTCAAGCGTTTGCGGGACCCAAAACGGCTTCAAAACCTGAACAAAAGCCTATGGTTGGTCTCGTCTACTGCTCAAGAAGCTACACGTCAAATTTCAGGTCATTCCGACATCGTTTGACCTAGTTTCGACGCTTGATAAAAAAATCGGCAGTTCTCCACAGCAAAGTCTTCGGCTTTTCAGAAAATGGGAAACTTTGCGATCCGATTTGCACGGCTTCTCATCAGGTTTTCTTGAGGGAAATCCAGCCAATAAATGAGAGGAAATTCCAAGAAAAATGCAAAAGAAAACAGGAGCGAAAACGGACGAAAAACGACGAAGAAAAGGCGACCGGAAGACGGCCGACCATGGGGCACAAACCCCATGGTCGCCGGCGACCATGGAGGTCCGGGCCGCCGGACCTCGCCCAAAAACCCCATTTTTCGGGTACTTTTCGCGTTTCGAATTGATTGGCCCCTGTGATTTTTCCAAAATTTGATTTTTTGTGCATGATATCCGTCGATCTTCATCAACATCACGGATCCATCACTGGAATCATTAGATCATCATCGGACACCTCAAGATCGTCAAACGGCTAACCAAGAAAGCACACTTTCTGCCCACCCGATCGCGAAATCGACTGGATAGATGTTGCTGGCCCGCTGACATCAACCAATGTCTGAAATTGGATCACCATTCGACATCAAATGGTATGTGGGTCCATTGGTGATCATCGCAAGAAGAATCCCAAAGGATGCGGCATGGCCCGCGACTCTTCAAGCGCCCAGGCAATCAATTAATGAAGTTAAATGACCCGTTTATGGCAAGTTAGTGCGGTCATTAACTCATTATTTTGAACGGCCCAATCAGAAGCAAGCAAATGGGAGTTACAAGTCCAAGTAATCATGACATTAAAATCATGAAACTCCCATCATCATGGAGATTAAAGGCGATTAAATGCCCATCACTCTCCATCGGCCAATCAAATTCAAGGAAAAAGGAGTTACAAAACAAGTAAATAAAAACTTGTAACTCCTCCCATCATGAGCATTAATACCATAAATGCTCATAAACTCTCCTAAATGGCTACCAAAGGCCTATAAATAGGAGGGTCATTCCAAGGGAAACAGGTAGAGAGAAAAATCGCCAGAAAATCATTCAAAAATCCTCGGAGAAATCTCTACAACTCTGCTCCTTCAAGAAAACTCTGCAGCAACCAACACTACAAGGTGATCAAAGCCCCTTGGGGGGCCACCCCCCCCCCCCCCCAAGGCCACCTCTCCTTCTATCCAACATGGCTAGATGCGGCTTTTTAGTCCGTCTACTCAGCTTTTTACCGGATATAGGACCTTATCTTGGTCCTTATCCTCTAAAAATCTGAGGTTGGAGCCAAGCCAAGAAATCAAGCATCAAAGTTCTCATCTGAAGGACGATGGCGGAGTCCATACATGACTCGCGACTGTCGATTTGAACGGGTCCCCCACAATCGCATGAGAAGTTAGATTCCATTTCTTTCTTTTCTATTGTATTGTATTTTTTCTTAAAGAGACACAAAATTCACATTTCTTGTCTTTTCATTATTGATGAGATTTGTAAACCTTGTAAGTCCATGGGGATCCGAACCCTAGAGGGGGGGTGAATAGGGTGAGCTCCAATTATGACCAATTTTAACAAATTTAACTTCTTTAAAACAAACTGACTACATGTGATGATTAATCATACAAGATGCGGAAGCTAACAAAAGAATCACCACAAAGCAATCACCATCACACAAGGATTTATAGTGGTTCGGCCTCAATGCCTACATCCACTACCGGCTTGTGAACCAACACCCCACCGGATTTCCACTATTTATGCTTTTCAATAGGCTAAGCAATAACCTTTACAATATGCTTTCCAAGGCTAAGCAATAACCTTACATTGATGTTTTTCGAGGCTTAACATCAACCTATACATTATGCTTTTATAGGCTAAGCAATAACCTCTTCAACCACAAGGTTGGTTATCTCACTAAGTTAGTGTCTTACATACACTTGATGGAGATTCTAATAAGCTCATTACAATGCCTCTTAATTAGGCGGATATGGAAGTGAAAAACTAATACACACTCACACTATGAATGCAAAGATGAAAGTATATGAAGTGTGTGTGTGTGGTCCTCAATCATTTTGAAAATGAAAGTTCATAAATGTATGCCTAAGGCTTTTGAAAGTTTTAGCTCATAAAACATTTATGATTGAGGAAGTAATGCAATCACATGTTAAAAGTAACAACTTGTTAATGATATCAAAGTTACACAAGTTGTATGAAATGGATTAGCTCTAAACATGTGATGCATAGGGATGTCAATCAAATCACCAATGAAGCTCAAAACATAAAAATAGATTTGATTGAAAAGAGGGGACAAATCATATGTAATTATAAATACAACTTGAAAATGATTTACCTATCAAAGTGAAGCAAGTTGTGAAACTTTAAAACAATAATACACATATGATTTGTAAACATGTTGAATCCAAAACATAAGATACATTTGAAAGAGATTTTCTTATGATGGAAAAACAACAACCAAAGATTCAATCAAGTATATGAATCATGTTACATCTAATTTCAAAGATGTTTCCATTAACATGATCTACTTAGATTTACCAAAGATTAAGTACTACTTGTATTGAATCAAATGGTGATGCATCCAAAATAATAGATCTATTCAAAGTATAAGACATGCTAAGGATACAACACATCATAGGTTAACATGCTACTAAGATTTATCAAAGATGAAACAAAACATGAAAACATATGATTTGTAAAGAAGTTGAATCCAAAACATAAGTTAGTTTTGAAAGAGATGTTCTTATGATGGAAAACAACAACCAAAGATTCAACAAAGTATATGGATCATGTTACATGTGATTTCAAAGATTTTTCCATTAACATGATCTACTTAGATTTACCAAAGATTAAGTACTACTTTGATTGAATCATATGATGTTGTATCCAAAATAATAAATCAACTCAAAACATAAAACATGTTAAGGACACAACACAAACATAGTTTAACATGCTAGAAATGATTTACCAAAAATAAAACAAAGCATGAAAACATATGATTAAGGAAGGAAGAGCCTACTTGGTGGTTTAACTTCATTAATCCAAGCTTTAGCTTTCCTAATCATCCCCTTCATCCCTTGGTTCTTTTCCCTTTTGATATGCCTCAATACCTCTCAAGGAGGGGCTTAAAATTCCCAACTTTTGGCAAAGGAAAGAACTCATTTTTATAGCCAAAAATGCCCAACGGCTAGTCCTCGGTCGACCGGGAAGGCACAACGGTCATATTTCTGACCGTTGGCAAGTTTCAGTTCAGAAACTGTCCACTCGCCCGACAGTGTTCCCGGTCGACCGGGACACAGGGCTCGGTCGACCGGCGACACTGCCGGGACACCCCCTTTTTGCAAAAATTCAACTTTTGCCTATTTTGAAGATATTTCTTTGGGGGACCTTTTGGCCACTAAATCAAGCTTGAAAAACATGTTTTAAAGATTCTAATGGTTTTTAAAACATGAACATAAAAAGCCTAAAAAAGATTCAAAACTTTTAAAACAAAGGCTTGCTTGATTTCTTGAAAACTCTTTTCTAAAACAAATGCATCCAAGATGAAAATACAAATCATGCATAAATCAAAACTTTTACAACTCTTAAAAGTAATGCATGAATAAATCAAGATTTCAAGATTAACTAAAGCAATGCAAGTGTGTGTGAATCAAATGATGCTAGAATGAAATGCATCCATCAAATTGCAATCTACAAAATTCCTAACAAACCGCCGTTCACGACACCAAAATCGCCTTACACGGCAAACAAAGAAAATCGCCTCTCACGGCATTCAAAACAAACTTGTCTCTTTTCTTTAAAATATGTGTGCAATGGAAAGTTAGGAAAAAGTTTGATTTCCTTTCTACTTGTGAAGGTGAATCTCCGGATCACTACTCTAAATTCCAAGTAGAAAAGAAAATCTGGCATACCCACAAAAATGTTGATACCCGCCTTTCTTTCTTCCCTCTCCCTCCTTCCGGACCCCGACAGACCCGGGGCGGATGGCAGCGGAGGAGGAGCGGAGGGGCGCGGTCCATCAAGCACTTCGCTCGAGGGTACAATAACTTGTAGGAACTGACAGTTCACAAATAAGACTCCCGGTTAGATTATTAGAAGAGAAAATCGACGATTTTCCAACAATTAGGCTCAAACACGGCCTGCCGGAGCTCTGGAACGGGAAACGACCCCCGGAAAAATAGGAAACCGGCACAAGCACTTTCCTCGAGGGTAGTGTAACTTGATGGAACTGACGGTTCGCAAATAGAACTCCCAGTTAGAGAATTAGAAGCGAAACATAGGTTTTTCCAACACTTAGGCTCGAAAACGGCTCGCCGGGGGTCTAGAACGGAAAAAGGCCGCTGGAAAAATCAGAAACTAGCACGAGCACTTCGCTTAAGGGTAGAGTAAGTTGTAGGAACTGACAGTTCGCAAATAGAAATCCCGGTTAGAGAATTATAAATGAGAATTGACTATTTTCCAATACGTAGTCTCAAAAACGGCCCGCCTGGGCTCCAAAACTGGAAACGACCAACGGAAAAATTGAAAACCTGCACGAGCACTTCGGTCGAGGGAAGACTAACTTGTAGGAACTGACGGTTCGCAAATAGGACTCCCGGTTAGAGAATTAGAAGAGAAAATCAACGATTTTCCAACACCTTGGCTTGAAAAATCAGAAACCGGCACGAGCACTTCGCTCGAGGTTAGAGTAACCTGTAGGAACTGACAGTTCGTAAATAGAAATCCCGCTTAGAGAATTAGAAGATAAAATCAATGATTTTCCAATACTAAGGTTCGAAAACGGCCAGCCGGGGGTCCAGGACCGGAAACAACCCCCGAAAAAATTGGAAACTGGCACAAGCACTTCAGTTGAGAGTAGAGTCATTATTAGGAACAGACGGTTTGCAAATAGGACTCCCGCTTAGAGAATTAGATTGTCCAACACTTAGGCTAAAAAACGATTCGCCGGTTGTACGAAACAGGAATGGGCCCCCGGAAAAATCGAAAACCAGCACGAGCACTTCGGTCGAGGGTAGAGTAACTTGTAGAAATTGACGGTTCCCAAATAGGACTCCCGGATAGAAAATTAGAAGTGTAAACCTAAGATTCTCCAACACATAGGCACAAAAATGGCACAAGTGCTCTGGATTGTGAAACGGCGCCTGGAAAAATCAAAACCCGACACGAGCACTTCGTTCAAGGGTTGAGTAACTTGTTGGAAATGACGGTTCGCAAATTGGAATCCTGGTTAGAGAATTAGAAGAGAAAATCGACGATTTTCAAAACTCTTTGGCTCGAAAAACGGCCCACCGGTGGTCCGGAACGGGTAACGGACCCTAAAAAAATTGGAAACAAGCACTAGCACTTCGCTCGAGGGTAGAGTAACTTGTACGAACTGACGGTTCGTAAATAAATCTCTAGATTAGAGAATTAGAAGCGAAAACATAGGATTTTCCAACACTTAGGATCGAAAAGGGCCCATCTGGAATGGGAAACGGCCCCCGAATAAATCAAAAACCATCACGAGCACTTCGCTCGAGGGTAGAGTAACTTGGAGGAACTGACAGTTCGCAAATAGGACTCCCGGTTAGATTATTAGAAGAGGAAATTGACGATTTTCTAGCACTTAGGCTCGAAAAAGGCGCGCTGGGTGTCCAGAACGGGAAACTGCCCCCAGAAAAATTGAAAACCGGCAGGAGCACTTCGCTTGAGGGTAGAGTAACCTGTAGGAACCGACGATTCGCAAATAAAAATACCGGTTAGAGAATTAGAAGTGAGAATCGACGATTTTTCAACACTTAGGCTCGACAACGGCCCGCCTGGGGTCCGGAATGGGAAACGGCCAATGGAAAAATCAGAAACCGACACGAGCACTTAGGTTGAGGGAAGTGTAACTTGTAGGAACTAACAGTTCGCAAATAGGAATCAAGGTTAGAGAATTCGAAGAGAAAATCGATAATTTTCCAACACTTAAGCTTGAAAACAACCCTCTAGGGTTCCGGAAAGGGAAACAGCTCCTGAAAAAATTAGAAATCCGCACGAGCACTTCGCTCATGGGTAGAGTAACTTGTAGGACTGACGATTCGCAAATAGAACTCCCTATTAGAGAATTAGGAGTGAAAACTTAGGATTTTACAACACTTAGGATTGAAAATGGCCCGCCGGGGGTTCGGAATGGGAAACGGCCCCCGAAAAAATAAAAAATCAGCACGAGCACTTCGCTCGAGGGTACAGTAACTTGTAGGAACTGACTGTTCGCACATAGGACTTCCGGCTAGATTAGTAGAAGAGAAAATCGACGATTTTCCAACAATTACGCTCGAACACGGCCCGCCGAGGGTCTAGAACAGGAAACGGCCACAGGAAAAATAAGAAACCGGCGCAAGCACTTTGCTCGAGGGTAGTGTAACTTGATGGAACTGACGGTTCGCAAATAGAACTCCCGATTAGAGAATTAGAAGCGAAACATAGGTTTTTTCAACACTTAGGCATGAAAACGGCTCGCCGGGGGTCCGAAATGGGAAACGGCCCCTGGAAAAATTGGAAACTGGCACGAGCACTTCGGTTAAGGGTAGAGTAAGTCGTAAGAACTGACAGTTCGCAAATAGAAATCCCGGTTAGAGAATTAGAAGTGAGAATCGACGATTTTCCAACATGTAGGATAAAAAACGGCCTGTCTGGGATGCGGAACGGGAAACAACCACCGGAAAAATTGAAAACCTGTACGAGCACTTCGGTCGAGGGAAGACTAACTTGTAGGAGCTGACGGTTCGCAAATAGGACTCCCGGTTAAAGAATTAAAAGAGAAAATCAACGATTTTCCAACACCTTGGCTTGAAAAATCGAAAACCGGCAGGAGCACTTCGCTCGACGTTAGAGTAACCTGTAGGAACTGACAGTTCATAATTAGAAATTCCGGTTAGAGAATTAGAAAATAAAATCGATGATTTTCCAATACTAAGGTTCGAAAACGGCTAACCGGGGGTCCAGAATGGGAAACAGCCCCCGGAAAAATTGGAAACCAGCACGAGCACTTCGGTCGAGAGTAGAGTAACTATTCGGAACTGACGGTTTGCAAATAGGACTCCCGGTTAGAGAATTAAATTGTCCAACACTTAGGCTCAAAAACGGCTCGTCGGTTGTACAGAACATGAAACGGCCCCCGGAAAAATCGGAAACCGGCACGAGCACTTCGGTCGAGGGTAGAGTAACTTGTAGAAATTGACGGTTCGCAAATAGAACTCCCGGATAGAAAATTAGAAGCGTAAACCTAGGATTCTCCAACACATAAGCACGAAAACGACACAGGCGCTCTGGATTGTGAAACGGCACCCGGAAAAATCAAAACCCAGCATGAGCACTTCGCTCGAGGGTAGAGTAACTTGTAGGAACTGACGGTTCGCAAATAGGCGTAAGTCTCCAATCTTCCAGTTGACTTCTGGTTAGGGCAGGCTCCAATGGTGTGAGAATACCTCGACCTTGCCCCAGACCGACTGGGTTTTGAGTGTCATAACCCATTTTCCTCATAATAGCTTGGTCATAGGACTATATAGAAATAGTTAAGGCATACCTTCATTTTGGAAAGGTTCAAGCATGGAATTTGTTGAGGAAGCTTCTGATCTGTGGAAGAAGATTGGCTTCTCTTCTGCTGAAGTTGTTGGAACAACAAAGGAAGCAGATGTAGGATCTTCTACGTCAGCAAGTGTCTCTATTGGGGGTAGAGCAGGCTGAACTTGTTGAGTGTCAGCTTGGCTTGACGATATGTTGTCTTTGTTAGGGATTTTGTATTTGCAAGTTGATGGATGCATTTTCACTTTAGCATCATTTGAGTTTTCACACATGCATTGTTTTAGAAAATCTTGAAATCTGGTTTTATACATGCATTGTTTTTAGACTTGTAGATTTAATGATTTATGCATGTTTTGTTTTTAAACTTGGATGCATTGGTTTTAGAATCCAAACTCTTTTGAAAACCTAATTCTTTGTATATTACTTTTGAGAAATCAAATTGAGGATTTAGGTTTGTGCCTTGCATACATTCATCATTTTCAGAATCATTTTTGTATGCATTTATTTGTGAAAAGAGTTTTAGAATTCAAGCAAGCCATTGGTTTTAAAGTTTTGAATCATTTTAGGCTTTTTGTGTTTCATGTTTTTAAACCCCTTAGAATGATTTAAAACATGTTTCCAAACTTGATTTAATGGCCCAAAAATTCCCACTTGAAAAGACTTTGAAATATGCAAATTTGGGAATTTTTGGTCCCAGGGGGTCAACCTGCAGTGTGGCAGATCGACCCCCCCAGGGACCCGGGTCGACCTGCCACACTGCAGGTCGACTGGGTCCTGAAGCTCCAACGGTCATTTTTCTGACCGTTGTGTGTAGCAGGTCAACCCGGCCCTATTGGCAGGTCGACCCGGGACTAGCCGTTGGGCATTTTTTTTCTATAAAAATGAGTTCTTTCCTTTGCCAAAAGTTGGAAATTTTAAGGCCCTCCTTGAGGGGTTTTGAGGCAAATACAATGGAAATGAACTAAAGGATGAAGGGGATCATTAGGAAAGCTAAAGCTTGGATTAATGAAGTTAAATCACCAAGTAGGCTCTACTTTCCTTAATCATATGTTTTCATGCTTTGTTTTACTTTTGGTAAATCTTTTATAGCATGATAAACTATGTATGTAGTGTTGTGTCCTTAACATGTTTTATGTTTTGAGTTGATTTATTGTTTTGGATACAACACCATTTGATTCAATCCAAGTAGTACTTTATCTTTGGTAAATCTAAGTAGATCATGTTAATGAAAGAACCTTTGAAATTATATGTAACATGATTCCTATACTTGGTTGAATCTATGGTTGTTGTTTTTCAACATAAGAAAATCACTTTCAAAACTATCTTATGTTTTGGATTCAACATCTTTACAAATCATATGTTTTCATGTTTTTTGTTTTATCTTTGGTAAATCTTTAGTAGCATGTTAAACTATGATGTGTTGTGTCCTTAGCATGTTTTATGTTTAGAATTGATCTATTGTTTTGGATGCATCACCATTGATTCAATCCAAGTAGTACTTTATTTGGTAAATCTAAGTAGATCATGTTAATGAAAGAATCTTTGAAATTATATGTAACATGATTCATATACTTGGTTGAATCTTTGGTTGTTGTTTTCCATCATAAGAAAATCTCTTTCAAATGTATTTTATGTTTTGGATTCAACATTTTTACAAATCATATGGACTTTTGTTTTAAAGTTTCACAACTTGCATTACTTTGATTGGTATATCTTATTCAAGTTGTATTTATAATTACATATGATTTGTCCCCTTTTTTCAATCAAATCTATTTTTATGTTTTATGAGCTACATTGTTGATTTGATTGACATCCCTATGCATCACATGTTTAGAGCTAATTAATTTCATACAACTTGTAAATCTTTGACATCATTAACAAGTTGTTACTTTTAACATGTGAGTTACATTCTTTCCTCAATCATAAATGTTTTTATGAGCTAAAACTTTCAAAAGCCTTGGCATACATTTATGAGCTTTCATTTTCAAAATGATTGAGGACATCACACACACATCATGTACTTTCATCTTTGCATTCATAGTGTGTGTGTGTATTAGATTTTCATTTTCATATCCGCCTATTTTAGAGGCAAATGTAATGAGCTAAATTTGTATCTCCATCAAGTGTATGTTAGACACTACTTAGAGAGATAGCCAACCATTTGGTTGAAGAGGTTATTGCTTAGCCTATAAAAGCATATTGTATAGGTTGATGTTAAGCCTTGAAAAGCATCATTGTAAAGGTTATTGCTTAGCCTTGAAAAGCATATTGTAAAGGTTATTGCTTAGCCTATTGAAAAGCATAAATAGTGGAAATCCGGTGGGGTGTTGGATCACAAGCCGGTAGTGGACGTAGGCATTGAGACCGAACCACTATAAACCTTTGTGTTGTGGTGTATGCTTGTGGTGACTGTTTTATTAGCTTCCGCATCTTGTCTGTTAATCATCACATGTGACTAGTTTACCTTAAAGATTTAAAATTGGTCTAAATTGGTCATACTTGTAGCACACCCTATTCACCCCCCCCCCCTCTAGGGTTAGGATCCCAGGACTTTCAGTCTTCTGGCTCTGACTCTGAATCCTTGTCTTGCATGATTGACACGAAAGAGACAACAAACTTGCCCCCAGACTTTTGCTTTGTCTTCTTTGCTTTGGTTGTTATAACCAAAAGGCTTTGAAGATTTGAGGGAGACAACGAAGGGAGATGGATCTCTCTCTTCATATTTACCGGAAGGTTTGTTTTCTTCCGATGATTGCTGAGGAGCCTTGCCTTTGTCTTTCTGAAGATTTTCAGCAAAGGGTGCTTTTCTTCCTCCTTTTCTTCTTTTTCTTCTTTGTACATTTGAGCATCTGTAAAATGGACTTCTTTGCCTTTGAAGGGCTTTTTGTCTGCAAACACTTGATGTATCGAGCCGTCATTGCCAACGAACTTGATGCATTGATGTAGAGTGGAAGGCACGACACCATTCTCGTGTATCCAGGGGCGTCCAAGAAGGATGTTGTAGCATGAGGGGGTTCTTATTGCATACACAGTGACTTCGGAGATAATATCACCAATTTGCAACTTGAACCTAATTTTGCCGATAGGCCTCTGAGCGCTCCCATCGTACCCAAAGATGGGTACAGACGTGTGACTCAGCTTGCTAGGTGGAATGCCCAGCTCTTCAAGCGCCGAAGTAAAGATGAGGTTGAGTGCAAAACCTGGGTCGATCTGGACTCTGTGTACCCTGTGAAGTACATGGGTCGGTTGTGCTTTGTCTCGCCTAATAGGAGGTCATCCTTACTGAAGGCAATTGTTGCACTTGCTGCTATTTGTACCAAGAGGGCATTCAATGACTGATCCCTTGGTTTTCTTCTTTTCTCCCTTTGACGGAGTATTCGATTTTTTAACCCTATAGTCCATTTCAATTTGTAGGACTTGTGGGGCATGTTTGTTGACATCCGCATTCAGCCTTTACAGTTCTGAAATGAGATTATCACGAGTGTGTTGAGACATTCGTAATAAATCAAGGATGTGCAGTCGTGCAGGTATGTGTTTGAAGTGCTCAATCAAGTCGTACTTGAAAGCCTTCTTCGGGCCTGCATGTTTATTATTGTTGCCACTTGGGGCGTTTACATTTTGTGTTCCTGAAGGATTAACATAAGAAGAAGAAGTTTGGTTGTAGTTTTTGTGGTAATCCTGGCCAGAATGGGCACCTCTACCAACTTTAAGAGCTTCTTGAGAAGGGTCTTCATTTGGAAGATCGTCCTTGAGATCCAAGGGCTGATCCTTCTCATTTACTGAATATGTGTATGCAGCAGAGTCACCATCCTCAGTGATTGCGTTACATGGAGCATTTTCCGGGAACAGGTCCTAAACAACATCCAGCAACTTTTCTCCTTCATTGAGTAATTTGTCGGTCCAGACATCTCCTATGAGGTCAAGTATCTAAGACCAACTGACCAGGTCTCCATCGGCTGAAGTTTCTTCAGGATGATCAGTTGGAAGAGCTGTGAGTTGTGATGTCACGATTTCAAGGGACGAAGGTTGAGAAGATGTTATCTTAGTGGAAGTCACCCGAGAAAATGTAGCTCCGGAAGATATACTATCAGGTGTAGTCAGAGAGTACGTGTCTTCAGTAGATGATGCTTAAGAGGCACTATCATCCTGAGCTATCGCATTGTAAGTTACCTTGATGGGAGATCCCTTCAGAGTGGACTGTTGGGAGTCGGACTCATCATCGGATGTGAGAGGATCATCTATCCAGCAGTTTTCTCCATTTTCAGGAGTTGAAGGAGGAGGTACCTGTTGATTTTCAGGGACTTCCGGTTCCGGATTTTGATCGCGAAGATCTTGCTATTGTTCTAAGGCAAGGCGCTGTAAGATCCTTGCATACTCTTCAGGATCAGGCATGGGAACCAAATCTTCTTCTTCGCCTATCCCTTGTGGTTCAACACGATTTGGTTCCACTGGAGCATTGAAAGGTGGTGAGTCAACATGATTTTCTTGAACAGGCTCTTGGTCTCCTTCATCATCGGACCAAGATCCTTGTTGCTGATATGGGTTATACCAGATTACCAGCATAAGGTGAGATTCGGGAACCCACTCTTCATCGGAGAGATATTCTCCTATTTCAAGGGATTCCTCTCATTTGTCGGTGTCACTGGACTCGTATCCATCCATGGAGAATCCAATTACCGAATTGCAAGAGTATGATACCCCCAGCGCAGTTTCATTTATGAATTGAGGTGGCATGAAATCACCAAGGGTGAATTTTTCTTTCCACCATTGAATCCTTGGATTCTTCCGTTGCCCCCAGTGAAGCAGTGGAAGGGGTCTCTGCATTTTCCAGGATTTCTTGCTTTGATTGAGCTTTCTCCTGCTGTTTGAGCTTGCGGAGTTGTCTCTTGGCTTGCCTTCGCTGTTGGGCGGTAGGCTTTGTTTTGACTTTCTCCCAATTTTCATCTTCCAGGAGATCAGGATGCACCCATATAGGTTGTCCGTTTGGTGTTGGATAAGGAACCAACTCTTGGGACGTCTGGGTCATTTTTATCACCTTGAAGGAAGTGGTGGTCTTCTCCTTTGGTGATTTTGAAGTTAGTCCATACGACACCATGCTGACGGAGGCAAACCCACAGTTTTTGTCAAAGGTGATGACTCCGTTTTTTCACATCTCGTTGATCTTCTCTCTCACAACGAAGCATTGATTGAGAGGATGCGAGATCATCTGATGGTAGGGACAGTACCGAGGATCGCTGGTTTTGCTAACATCTCCCGGTCTTTTGGGCTCAGGTAAGGTGAGTTTACCAATTTTGCTACAAGAGCCTCGAAGATTTCTTCAACATCTTCATCGAATGGGTATTTTTTCTCTACTCACTCTCTGAAGGCATCAGAGAGTTCATGTTTCTTACCTGCAGCTTTATTTTCAACTTTCTTTGGCTGCTGAGGAGCTGACTTCGTTTGCACATTAAGAACCACCTTTGGCTTTGAGGTCGTAATGGTAGCCGGCTCTTTCTTTGATGACTACTGACTGTTGAGGTCTTTGATCACCGTTTCAACCTCCATAGCTGCTTCTAGGAGTTCTCCTAGGTTTTTTTATTTGTTGCCGATAATCAGGGAGCGGATCCTTGCTCTCATGTTGTTACGGCAGATGTCGACGAGCGACGCTTGGGGCAGCACATCTGAACACTTGTATGCCATCGCCTTCCACTTGTGAATGAAGTCGTAAGTTGACTCATTCTCTCCCTATTTTAGGCTGCAGAGTTGTGCCATAGTAACAAGATGATCCTCACCTTTGAAGTGGGTTAGGAAGCGTGTCTCTAGCATGGCCCAATTTTGGATGGAGTCCTCTGGTAAAGTGGAGTACCAATCAAAGGTCGTACCTTTTAGGGTACTTGCAAAGAGACGGATCTTGAGGGCATCTTGATCCGCGATAGCTCCCGTCAAGATCTTGAAGTGGATGACGTGCTGTCTGGCTCAACATTTCCCTGTATATGTTTGGATAGTAGGTTGCTTGAATTTTACAGGAAGCGCGACCAAGTCCATCCATAAAGGATATGGTGGCTTGATCCCATGCTCCTTCAGCTTATCTTCTTCTCTTGCTTTGGCGAGGATATCGCCAACGTCCTTTTTGGTAAGGGCGCATGACTCATTGTTTTCTGCATTTTTCTCGTTATCTGGAGGAGGTTGGTTGTTTTCTTGATGCTGAAAAGTGAGAAGAAGATTTTCCATCAGAGCCTCAATCCTCTGCTGACATTGCTCCAATTGTTGGATGCGTGCGGTCGTTTCATCAGGAGGTGGATTGCTAGGTGGCTCAGAGTTTGTAGCCAAGGCATTCATCCTCCGTGATTCGAACGAGGAGATCGCTCTGGTGACTGAGCTGGGGCTCAATTTTGAAGAGCTTGAGGAAGGATTACTCCATTGTCCTTGGCTTGAAGAAGTAGAAGATTCTTCTATATGTCTTCGTGTCCGGGAGACGCTGCGAGTCACCGGACGTCAGACATGAAGCTTAGTTGCTGACTTTTCTGGCGTCTTCTGGTTTTGCCAACCATATGGACAGTAACAACTTGGTCGGATCTTTCTTTTTCGATCCATTTTTAGGAGACTTGGAGGATAGGATGTTGGGTCCTTTGCTTCTCTAGTCTCTTTTGTCGATACGACATGCGGCGACGTATGCGACGAGCAATTTGTTCTTCTCTCAGCTCTGGCTGGGCTTTAGCGATGAAGGATGTTATTCCTCGAGCGCAACAACCGAGCCTATCTTCTTTGAAGTTGGGCATAGATAGAATTTGGACTCGGTCCTTCGACTGTCGTAGCGAAGCTTTGAATTTTCCGAGTTCGGCCCCTGTTGAGATAAAGGGTCGAACTGCAGGAGTGCAGGCCTTGGCAGGTTCTTGCAGAGGCCTGGTGATGTATTATTTGATTTTTGGCTTGTAGGAACAAGCCAGCTCATAATGGGTTGCCTTCTTTGTCAGGCAAGAGGCGGGTTTCTCCTCCTTCATGTATGCAAGAGGACAGAACCGATTTTCTTTGAGAGGGGCCAGGTATGCTGGCCTTGCAGATGTTCGGGACCTCCTTTGTTTCGGCGAAGGTCTTAGGGACCAAGTCTTAGGGTAGACCTGGTTCTCTATTGGTTGAGGCTTCGTGGGGTTGCCACGGGCTTCAGGTTTCTTCGCGTTCGCCCTTGGTGTCATGGAATTGACACGTTGCAAGGCGATCTTCTGCTTCTTAACAAGTACGGTTTCCTCTACGGGAAGAGGGAACGGTCCGAGCAACCCGAAGATGATAGTCCGGGGAGTAGAGGTCGACCCGGTGTTCTGAGATTTGTCGAGGGAGGTGACGCTTTGGCAGGTAGCAGGGCGCTTATGAGTGTGCTTGTTCTGCTTCTCCTGGAGCATGAGCTAGTACTTGTTCTCATCGAAAGTGATGGTTAATGAAGCTGCCATTGTTAGTTTTTGGAAAACTTATGAAACAAGACCACGTCCATTAGTAATCATAAGAATGTAGTGATCATAAATGGGAAAGAACTATGGTTTTGTCTTTTCAAATCGCTCAAGGGAGCATGGCCCAGTCCAAGCGGGGTGAAGAAGGTAAAAAGCCATAAAGGATATAATTGTTCTGAACGCAAGTACAGGAGGCTTAGAGCGAGCATTCCAGTGGCTGCTAAAAGCAATTGTGGACCTTAATTCAAATTACCGAGAAGCGAGGCTCACTTGAGGTAAGATGATATAAGGTTGGAGATACAAATGTGTCAGTCACGAATATAGTAGACCTGGTAGGGCGTACTAGCACCACTAGGCGCAAATGTTTCAAATCGCATCCTTAGAGTAGACACGAGATGTGATTTTTGAAAGGTCAAAATCGGATTTATAAAAGATAGCAGATGGTGTTCCAATCCGGATGCAAAGCTACAAGCGATTTCCGCAAGCTTTTGTCTGAAAAGGAAGGAACCAAGATTTCTCAGTTGTAAACCCAAAAATGACAATTTTTTTTAAGATTTTTTTGAAAATTTTTGTTCTTTTTTTTTGAAAGAAACACAAAAGTTTTCAATTCGGTCTTATGAAACCTTAGTAGATAGATCAGCCCCCATGTAAGGGTAGGATTGTTAGTTTTATGGTCTCAATACCAGTATATGATAAATAAATTGATTAATTTCTTTATTTATCAATATATATTATTGCTTTCCTTTCATGAGATGAATGGTGTTTTATTACTTGTTTGCACATAACTAATACGAATGACATAATGGTTCATGAGATGAACCGGAGTCCACAAGTATACTAGATGTAATACATGTGTATGGATGAGATCCACATACAGGAGATATGTATTGCAAATCTTATACTTAAATATCTTCACAACCAGTGATGAGATTGGGCATATCATCTAACAAGGTTGCAGCACTTTGATCATTATGAGATAGTGTGATTTGTCTCGATCATCAGAATGTAAGATTCTGGATCATGGTGCTGGTACATTGGATGTATTGAAGGACCATGAGAAGCACCTTATATACACTGTCTTTACATTAAGGTCTGCTCTCATAATTCCCTAGCAATAGGCTCATAATCCTGAGACATTAATGAACTCAAGTTTCTATCTATACATTTGCTTTGAGTCACCAATGAGTGAGGCCAATTGTAGGTCAACACCTCAGTGATTTGGGTACGTGGTAGTAGAGCTGTGGGAACATTCAATGGTCAAGATGGAATCTATCTTTAATATCCCCTTGTGCCAATTAATGGATTTATCATTGGTAAGTGCGCACCCATTCCAATTAAGAGTTAATTGGATCGGTACCAAATGATCATTATAATTAATTGGGGCTCAAGGATAATAAGATATGGATCTAATTTGGTGGACAGGTCCATTTGATCCATGGATATAGATGGAGGGGCCTACTTGTGGTAATATGGAAGTTTAGGGTCTTCATTGTAATTTATTCCTAAGACTGGAATGCAATTGCATTTATATAGTGGAGTTATTTGCAATTAACTGTGAGCCCGGATTACACATTAGATGTGGGGCCGCGTGTCCCAGTTGGAGCCAGCTTTCTAAGGAATCCCTAGTGGTCCCCACTCTAGCCCAAGATATTAGAAAGATACTAATTATAGTAGAACTCTAAAAGGAAATAGAAAGTTACTATTTCTATTTGAAGTGAGACTTCTAATAGTGGTAATAGTAAGTTACTAATTATTAATGGAAGTAGGACTTCTATTTTAACTAGTAAAAGAGGAAGTTACTAATCATATTTGAAGTAAGACTTCTAATTGTGATTTAGTAAGCAACTAATTGTAGTGGAAGTAAGACTTCTATTTCAATTAGTAAGAGGAGGTGGTTTGAATGCTATAAAAGGAGAAGAGGAGAGCCCTTGGACGTCCCTAATGTTAATCCACTTAGGGATTCACGCCCAGTATCACTCTTCCTCTCTTTGTGCAAGTTGTTGCACATCTTCTCCCTCTTCTAGTTCTCTTCTAGTTTCCTCTAGGATTTTTCTCTTGGAGATTCCACCATCTTCTTGAGAAAAGAGAATCTGATATGGGTCATAGCGTGGAAGATCAAAAGGTGTTGGAGATTCTAGTTTGATTAGTGAAGGTGTTCATCATCAAAGAAAGAATTCAACTTCTCCATTAGAGCACTATAAAGCTCTAAAGGTATATCTACATCCTTGTATGCTGTAGATTTCGTGGTTGCATGTTTATGTGCTATTTTCTATCTTCTAGATAGGTTATGTTGCTGTACATGGTTTATGAGATTGAGGGATTACATCCTGGATTGGGTTTGTTGCCTTCTAGATAGTTGATCCCTGCATCAAGTGGGTCAAAAGTTTTTGAAACCTATCTGAATGACCCACCTATTTTCTAACAAGGATTACTTAATGAACCCGTTTGAAGGACCCATGCCTCGAACAGTCTAGCTGTCTCCACACTCTGGACAAGGCTTTTCTTAGATCCACTTTGGTCAAAGAATGCAATTGGTGTAACCTTAGTGGGTTTTGAAAATTTTTTTGATTTTTTTAATGGATTCATCAAAGAGAACGAACGGTGTTCCAATCCGAATAAGGGCTCAAACATTTCTACGAGCGCTAAATCCGAAAAGGAGAGGACCGAACTTTCTCAAATTTGATTCCAAATTTTTTTTTTGATGGATTTTTTTGAAGAGTTTTTTTTGGAAATCCCTATCGGACTCATCGAAGAGAAAAGATGGCCCATTCCCCGATAAGAACAATAGCTGCGAACATTTCTATGAGCTATCAAGCTCAAAGAGGAGAGGATCAAAGTTTCTCAAAATTGAATAAAAAAAAGAGAAATCAGATTTCTTTTTTTTTTAATATATTTTTTTTGAAATGAGAAAGAATGGAAATAAGTCCAAAGATCCCATCTCATGTTTTTTTTTGGATGCAAGATCCATCATAGGCCACCAACTAGAAAGGAGCCTAAGAATTCAAGCATCGTGTTCTCAAATGAACTGGTCCCACCGGGTATGCCAGCTTGATGGACCTGAATTTTTCCTCCCCTTCCTCTCCCATCCGTCCCCGGGGTCACCGAAAAAAGGCCGAATGGAGGGAAGAAAGGGGGAGAAAAAAAGGGCATATACATTTTTTGTACGGGTATGCCAGATTTTCTATTCTACTTGGAATTTAGAAATGGTGATCCGGAGGTCCACCTTCACAGGTAGAAAGAAAATCAACCTTTTTCTAACTTTCCATTGCACATATATTTTAAGAAAGAGACAGTCTTTTTTTTTAAATGCCGTGAGAAGTGATTTCATTTTGTTTGCCGTGAAAGGCTATTTATGCCGTAAGAGGCGATTTTGTGTCGTGAAAGGCGATTTTGTGCCATGATAGGCGATTTACAAATCTCAGCAATAAAGAAAGATAAGAAATGTGATTTTTTTTCTCTTAAAGAAAATACAAAATACAACGGAAAAGTAAGAAAGGGAATCTGACTTCTCAGGAGATTGTGGGGTCCCGTTCAGATCGACGGCCGCAAGTCATGTATGGACTTCGCCATCGTCCTTAAAGTGAGAACGCTTGATGCTTTGATTCTTTGGCTTGGATTAGACTTCAATTTTTTAGAGGATAAAGACCAAGGGAAGGTCCTATACCCAATAAGAAACGAAGAGGCGGGTTGAAGAGCCGCGTCTTGGCCATGTTGAATAGGAGAAGAGAATCCTTTTTCTTGGGGGGGAGTGCCCCCCAAGGGACTTCAATTACCTTTGGTGTTTGTTGCAGCAGAGTTTTCCTCAGAGTAGCAGAGCTTCTGGATGATCTCCATGGCTAATTCTCTCCGATTTTTCTGGATGGATTTTTGGATCGATTTTCCGGATTCTGGGATTCGAACTTGCCTTTAGGTGATTTTTTGGGCTTTAATTCATTTAAAGACACATAATGGGAGGAGTTACAAGTTTTAATTCATTTATTTTGTAACTCCTTTTTCTTGGCTTCTGATTGGCCTGTGGAGATAATGGGCATTTAATCGCCTTTAATCTCCATGATGAGAGGAGTTTCATGGCTTCAATGCCATGATGGCTTTGACTTGTAACTCTCATTTCCTTGCTTCTGATTGGGCCACCCAAAATAATGAGTTAATGATTGCATTTAGTTAGGTCAATTAACAACATTAAGTGGTCGCCAGGGATTTGAAGAGTCGCGGGCCACGCCGCGTCTTTTGGAATTCTTCTCGCGATGATCGACGATGGATCTTCTTGTTGATCGATGTCGGACGATCATGCAACTTCAGACATTGGTTGATACCAGCGGACCGGTGACATCTGTCTTGTCGATTTCTCAATCCGTCGGACAGAAAGTGCACTTTTTT
Organism: Cinnamomum chago; assembly: GCA_038049695.1. Classification (NCBI taxonomy): domain Eukaryota; kingdom Viridiplantae; phylum Streptophyta; class Magnoliopsida; order Laurales; family Lauraceae; genus Cinnamomum; species Cinnamomum chago. The sequence continues at coordinate 56,561,989 of CP142453.1, read as the reverse complement.
GGTCGGCCGGTTGGCGATCTTGAAGCGATCAATGATGATTCCATGCTTTTAACGGCGGATCCGTGATGTTGACGAAGATCAGTCATTTCCAAGCATCATAAATCAGATCTTCAGGAAATCACAGGGGCTAGAACTCCCGAATCGGAAAAAGGGGCCTTCCGGCCGAAATCCGGTGACCCGGATTTCCAGGGTCGCCAGGGACCATGGGGGAATTTCCCCCCTTTGGTCGCCGCTTTGTCGGCCGTTTTTTGAGCTTTTTGTTTCTTTTTTTCTCATGTATTTTTCTTGACATTTTTCCTCATTTTTTGGCTTGATTCTCCTGAAGAAAAACTGACGAGAAGTCATGCAAAACCGGGGCACAAAGTTTCCTAGTTTTTGGAAAAGCCAAAGACTTCGCCGCGTAGAGTTGCCGATTTTTGTCAAGAGTCGAAACTAGATCAAACGATGTCAGAATGACCTAAAATTTGACGTGAAGTCTCCTGAGCAGTAGATAGGACCAACCATGGGCTTTTGTTTGAGTTTTAAAGTTGTTTGGGGTCCCGTCGCTGCTAGGCTTGATTTTGATTTTGCCGCAAGGAGGATGTCGCGCTTTGATGTGCGGATAACCGATGTCCGATTGACCTGAAATTTGACAGGGAGCCTATTGGAGTCATCTTGTGATGATCCATTAGCTCCGATTTGGATGTCATGGTCCCGAGGTGCCCCGCCGCTGGTAGCCTTGATTTTCTTTCAGAGCGTCAAAGTCGGGTCAAACGTTGTCGGAATGACCTGAAATTTAATGCGTAGCCCTTTTGAAGCATATTGAAGCCGCCCATGTGCTCCGTTTGAGGAGTAATAGTCCCGGTGGTTCTCGTCGCCGAGAGGCTTAATTTTCTTTCGGAGCGTCGAAGTCGGGTCAAACGCTGCCGGAATGACCTGAAATTTTACGTGGTGCCTTTTGGAGGTATTTTGAGACCATCCGTAGGCTTAAATCGAAGTTTTGATGTCTTCGACGCTGCCGCCGCCAGGGGCGCCTGTTTGGCTGCCGGAGGAGTGAAGTTAGGCCAAATGATGTCGGAATGGCCTGAAACTTCATGTGAACTCCTCTTTTGGCTGTCTTGGAGGATCTTGCAGTTTTTGTCTGATTCTAACAAGATCTGATGCTTGAAGCAGCATTGCCCGTTTATAGTAGGAAGCGGCTTCATGTAGCTTCTTGATGTTTGAAGAGGCAAAGTGACATTTTTGGTGTCAACAGCACTATCATCCTAAGCTATCGCATTGGAAGTTGCCCTGATAGGAGATCCCCTCAGAATAGATTGTTGGGCTCATCATCGGATGTGAGAGGATCATCTATCCAGCAGTTTTCTTCATTTTCAGAAGTTGAAGGAGGAGGTACTTTTTGATTTTCAGGGACTTTCGGTTCCGGGTTTTGATCGCGAAGATCTTGCTCTTGTTCTAAGGCAAGGCACTGCAAGATCCTCGCATACTCTTCAAGATCAGGCATGGGAGCCAAATCTTCTTTTTCGTCAACTCCTTGTGGTTCAAGATGGTTGGATTCCACAACATTTTCTTGAACAGCCTTTTGGTTTTCTTCATCATCGGACCAGGATCCTTGGGGCTGTAAGGGATTATACCAGATTTCGTCGGTGTCACTGGTGGTGTCACTGGACTCGTATCCATCAATGGAGAATCCAATTACTGAATTACAAGAATATGATGCCCCCTGCGTAGCTTCATTTCTTAGCTGTGGTGGCATGAAATCACCAAGGGTGAATTTTCCTGCTGCCCTTGAAGTTTTGAGAGTGGACTCTTCTGTTGCCCCCAATGAAGCAGTAGAAGAGGTCTCTGACTTTTCAGGGACTTCTTATTTTGGTTGAGCTTTCTCCTGCTGATTGAGCTTGCGGAGTTGTCTCTTGGCTTGCCTTCGCTGTTGAGCAGTTGGCTTGGTTTTGACGATCTCACAATTTTCATCTTCAAGGAGATCGGGATGCACCCATATAGGATGTCTGTCTGGTGTTGGATAAGGAACCAACTCTTTAGACGTTTGAATCATTTTTATCACCTTTAAGGAAGTGGTGGTCTTCTCCTTTGAATGCATCAGAGAGTTCAGGTTTCTTACCTGTAGCTTTATTTTCAGCTTTCTTTGGCTGCTAAGGAGCTTACTTGGTTTGCACATTAAGAACCTCCTTTTTCTTTGGCTTTGAGGTCACAATGGTAGTCGACTCTTTCTTTGAAGACTGCTGACTGTTGAGGTCTTTGATCACCGTTTCAGCCTCCATGCAAGCTTCTAGGAGTTCTCCTAGGTTCTTTGATTTGTTGCCGATAATTATGGAGCAGATCCTTGCTCTCATGTAGTTACGGCATATGTCGACCAGCGACACTTGTAGCAGTACATTTGAACATTTGTATGCCATCGCCTTCCACTTATGAATGAAGTTGTACGTTGACTCATTCTCTCCCTGTTTTAGGCTGCTGAGTTGTGCCATAGTAACAGGGTGATCTTCACCTTTAAAGTGGCTAAGAAAGCGTGTCTCCAGCATGACCCAGTTTTGAATGGAGTCCTCCGGCAGAGTGGAGCACCAATCGAAGGATATACCTTTTAGGGTACTTGCAAAGAGACGAATCTTGAGGGCATCTTGATTCGCGATAGCTCTCGTCAGGATCTTAAAGTGGATGACATGCTGTCTGGCTGAACCTTTCCCCGTATATGTTTGGAGAGTAGGATGCTTGAATTTTGTGGGAAACAGGACTGAGTCCAACCATAAGGGATATGGTGGCTTGATCCCATGCTCCTTTAGTGTATCCTCTTCTCTTGCTTTGGTGAGGATGTCATCAACGTCCTTTTTGCTAAGGGCGCACGACTCATTATCTCTTGCATTTTCCTCATTATCTGGACGTGGTTGATTATTTTCTTGATGCTGAAAAGCGAGAAGAAGATTTTCCATCGGAGCCTCAATCCTCTGCTGACTTTGCTCCAATTGCTGGATGCGTGCGGTCGTTTCATCAAGAGGTGGATTGCAAGGTGGCTTAGAGTTTGTAGCCAAGACGTTCATCCTCCGTGATTCGAACGAAGAGATCGTTCTGGTGACTGAGCTAGGGCTCATTCTTGAAGAGCTTAAGGAAGGATTACTCTGTTGTCCTTGGCTTGAAGGAGTAAAACATTGATGTCTTCTTGTCCGGGAGACGCTATGAGTCACCGGTCGTCTGATATGCAGTTCAGTTGCTGACTTCTGGTGTCTTCTGGTTTTGCCAACCATATGGACAGCAGCGACTTGATCAGGGCTTTCTTTTTTGACCCATTTTTGGGAGACTTGGAGGATAGGATGCAGGGTCCTTTGCTTCTCTAGTCTCTTTTGTCAATACGACATGCGGCGACGTATGCGACGGGCAATTTGAGCTTCTGTCAGCTCTGACTGGGCTTTAGCGATGAAGGATGTACTCCCTCGAGCGCAACAACCGAGCCTATTTTCTTTGAAGTTGGGCATAGACAGGATTTAGACTCGATCCTTCAACTGTCGTAGCGAAGCTTTGAATTTTCCGAGTTCGGCCCCTGTTGAGATAAAGGGTTGAACCGCAGGATGCAGGCCTTGGCAGGTTCTTGCAGAGGCCCGGTGATGTATGATTTGATTTTTGGCTTGTAGGAACAACCCAGCTCATAATGGGTTGCCTTCTTTGTCAGGCAAGAGGTTGGTTTCTCCTCCTTCATGTATGCAAGAGGACATAACCGATTTTCGTTGAGAGGGGTCAGGTATGCTGGCCTTGCAGATGTTCGGGACCTCCTTTGTTTCGGCGAAGGTCTTGGGGACCAAGTCTTAGGGTAGACCTTATTCTCTGTTAGTTGAGGCTTCGTGGGGTTGCCACGGGCTTCAGGTTTCTTCGCGTTCGCCCATGGTGTCATGGCAGTGACATGTTGCGGGGCGATCTTCTGCTTCTTAACAAGTGCGGTTTCCTCTACGGGAAGTGGGAACGGTCCCAGCGACCCGAAGATGATAGTCGGGGGAGTAGAGGTCGACCCGGTGTTCTGAGATTTTCCGAGGGAGGTGACGCTTTGGCAGCTAGCAGGACGCTTTGGCAGCTAGCAGAGCGCTTATGAGTGCGCTTGTTCTGCTTCTCCTGGAGCATGAGCTGGTACTTGTTCTCATCAAAAGTGATGATTAATGAAGCTGCCATTGTTAGTTTTTGGAAAACTTAAGAAACAAGACCACGTCCATTAGTAATCACAAGAATATAGTGATCATAAATGGGAAAGAACTATGGTTTTGTCTTTTCAAATCGCTCAAGGGAGCAAGGCCCAGTCCAAGCGAGGTGAAGAAGGCAAAAAGCCATAGAGGATATAATTGTTCTGAACGCAAGTACAGGAGGCTCAGAGCGAGCATTTCAGTGACTGCTAGAAGCAATTGTGGACCTTAATTCAAATTACCGAGAAGCGGGGCTCACTTGAGGTAAGATGATATAAGGTTGGAGATACAAATGTGTCGGTCGCGAATACAGTAGACCCGGTAGGGCGTACTAGCACCGCTAGGCACAAATGTTGCAAATCACATCCTTAGAGTAGACACGAGATGGGATTTTTGAAAGGTCAAAATCGGATTTATAAAAGAGAGCAGATGGTGTTCCAATTCGGATGCAAGTTACAAGCGATTTCCGCGAGCTTTTGTCCGAAAAGGAAAGAACCAAGATTTCTCAGATGTAAACCCAAAAATGACGATTTTTTTTAAGATTTTTTTTGAATTTTTTTTTTTGAAAGAAACACAAAGGTTTTCAATTCGTTCTTATGAAACCTTAGTAGATAGATCAGCCCCCAGGTAAGGGTAGGATTACTTAATGAACCTGTTTGGAGGACCCTTGGCTCGAACAGTCTAGCTGTCTCAACACTCTGGACAAGGCTTTTCTTAGATCCTCTTTGGTCAAAGAACGCAACTAGTGTAACTTTAGTTTTGTTTTTTTTTTTTTTGAAAACTTTTCTTGAAAGATCTCTAATGGACCTATCAAAGAAAGCGAATGGATTCTCCCAATCCAAACGTTGGCTACAAACGATTTTCGCGAGCCATTGTCCGAAAAGGAAGAAACCAAAGTTTCTCTAATTTGAATCCAAAAGAGAGAAAACTGATTTTTTTTGAAGAGTTTGAGATTGGACTCTTTTTTTTTTAAGTTTTTCTTGAAAGATCTCTAATGGACCTATCAAAGAGAGCGAATGGCCTCTCCCAATCCAAACGTTGGCTACAAACGATTTCCGCGAGCCATTGTCCGAAAAGGAAGAAACCAAAGTTTCCCTAATTCGAATCCAAAAGAGGGGAAAACTGATTTTTTTTTAAAAATCCTTATGGGAATCATCAAAGAAAAAAGGCGACCCATTCCTCTTTATAAACAATAGCTACAAACATTTCTGCGAGCTATCAAGTTCGGAGGGGAAAGGATCAAAGTTTATCAAAGATGAATCCAAGAAAAGAGAAATCAGATTTTTTTTTGAAATGAGAAAGAGTGGAAATAGATTCAAGATAGAAATTTCCAAAAAAAATCCCATCACATGTTTTTTTTTTAGATGTAAGATTCAACATAGGTGACCAACTAAAGAGGGGCCAAAGAATCCAAGCATGATGTTCTCAAATGAACATGTCCCACCGGATGTGCCAACTTGATGGACCTGATTCTTCAATTCCTCCCCCATCCGTCCCCGGGGTCACCGAAAAGGCCGAATGGAGGGAAGAAGGGGAGAAAGGCGAGAATCAACTTTTTTTTGTACGGATATGCCAGATTTTCTATTCTACTTGGAATTTAGAAATGGTGATCCGGAGATCCACCTTCGCAAGTAGAAAGGAAATCGATCTTTTTTCTAACTTTCCATTGCACATATATTTAAGAAAAGAGACAAGGTTTTTTGTTTGCCGTGAAAGGCGATTTACAAATCTCATCAAAATGAAAGGCAAGAATTGTGATTTTTTTGTCTCTTAAAGAAAATACAAAATACAACAGAAAAGTGCGAAAGGGAATCTGACTTCTCAGGAGATTGCGAGGACTCGTTCAAATCGACGGTCGCAAGTCATGTATGGACTTCGCCATCGTCCTTCAGATGAGAACATGCGATGCTTTGATTCTTTTGGCTCGGCATGGACTTCAGTTTTTTTTTTAGAGGATAAAGACCAAGGGAAGGTCCTATATCCAATAAAAAAAATGAAGAGACGGGCTGATTTTGCTGATATGTTCTTCTTGGAATGCTCTCCTAATTATAGGCCTTTGGTAGCCATTTAGGAAAGTTTATGAGCATTGATGGCTTTAAAGCTCCATGATGGCAGGAGTTACATGTTTTTATTTCTTGATTTTGTAACTCCTTTTTCCTTGAATCTGATTAGTCGATGGAGAATGATGGCCATTTAATCGCCTTTAATCTCCATGATGAGAGGAGTTTCATGGCTTGAATGCCATGATGGCTTTGACTTGTAACTCCCATTCTCTTGAATCTGATTGGGCCGTCCAAAATAATGAGTTAACGACCTCATTTAGTTGGGTCAATTAACAGCATTAAGTGGTCGCCGGGGATTTGAAGAGTCGCAGGCCGTGCCGCGTCTTTTGGACTTCTTCTTGTGATGATCGACGATGGATCTTCATGTTGATCGATGTCGGATGATCATGCAACTTCAGACATAGATTGGTAACAGCGGGCCAGTACCATCTGTCTTGTCGATTTCTTGATCGGTCGGACAGAAAGTATACTTTCTTGGTCAGCCGGTTGGCAATCTTGGAGCGATCAATGACAATTTCATGCTCTTGACGGCGGATCTGAGATGTAGACGGAGATCAGTCGATTTCGAGCATCAAAAATTAGTTTTTTGGAAAACTACAAGGACTGGAATTCCTGAAACGCAAAAAGGATCGGAAAACGGGCCTTCCGGCAGAAATCCGGCGACTTGGACTTCCAAGGTCGCCGGTGACCATGGGGTTTGGTCCCCTTTGGTCGCCTTTTCTTCGGCCATTTTTCGAGCTTTTTCAGTCCTTTTTCTCCTGTATTTTTTTTTACATTTTTCCTCATTTATTGGCTTGATTCTCCTGAAGAAAACCCGATGAGAAGTCGTGCAAAACCGAAGCACAAAGTTTCCTATTTTTTGGAAAAACCGAAGACCTTGCCACGTATAGTTGCCGATTTTCGGTCAAGAGTCGAAACTAGGTCAAACGATGTCGGAATGACTCAAAATTTGAGGTGAAGCCACCTGAGCAGTATATAGAACCAACCATGGCTTTTGTCTGAGTTTTGAAGCCATTTGGGGTCCCGTCGCTGCTAGGCTTGATTTCGCCACGAGGAAGATGTCGCGTTTTGATGTGCGGTAAACCGATGTCTGATTGACCTGAAATTTGACAGGGAGCCTATTGGAGTCATTTTGAGACTATCCATTGGCTCTGATTTGGGTGTTGTGGTCCCGGGGTGCTCCGCCGCCGGTAGCCTTAATTTTGTTTCTGAGTGTCAAAGCCGGGTCAAACATTGTCGGAATAACCTGAAATTTGACGTGTAACCCTTTTGGAGCATGTTGAAGCTGCCCATGTGCTTCGTTTGATGAGTAATGGTCTCGATGGTTCTCGCCGCCGAGAGGCTTGATTTTACTGCTCGAGGGTTGATGGAGGGTCAAACGTTGTCGGTTTGACTTGAAATTTGACATGGAACCTTTTGAAGGTATTTTGAGACCATCTGTAGGCTTTGATCGAAGTTCTGATGTCTTCGACGCCGTCGCCGCCAGGAGCGCCTGTTCAGCTGTCGGAGGAGTGAAGTTAGGCCAAATAATGTTGGAATGGCCCGAAACTTCATGTGAACCCCTCTTTTGGCTGTCTTGGAGGATCTTGCAGTTTTTGTTTGATTCTGACAAGATCTGATTCTCGAAGTAGCATTACCCGTTTGTAGTAGGATGCGACTTCATGTGGCTTCTTAATGTTGAAGAGGCAAAGTGACATTTTTGGTGTCAACAATTACCTCAGACGTATGTTGGTAGGTGCAGAGCATCGCTACTCTCCAATCGAAAAAGAATGCCTTGTAGTGAAGTTCATCATACAAAAGCTGCGTCATTGTCTGTTGTCCAACATAGTATACCTGATTTCGAGGATCAATCTTTTAAAGGTCCTTGTCACAAAAGCAGGTTCTCTTAATGCCCGATTGGCAAAATGGTCCATCTTTCTGTCGCAATTCGATATTAGGTATGTGAAAGTCCACGAGGATCCTAACCCTAGAGGGGGGGTGAATAGGGTGAGCTACAATTGTGACCAATTTAAACCAATTTTAATTTCTTAAAGCAAACTAGTCACATGTGATGATAAACCATACAATATGCGGAAGCTAAACAAAACAATCACCACATAGCAATCACCACAACACAATATTTATAGTGGTTCGGCCAACGTGCCTACATCCACTACCGGCTTGTGCATCCAACACCCCACCGGATTTCCACTATTTATGCTTTTTCAAAGGCTAAGCAATAACCTATACAATGTTGCTTTTCAAGGCTAAACAACAACCTCTCTATGTGCTTTTCTAGGCTAAGCAATAACCTTTACAAAATGCTTTTCTTAGGCTAAGCAATAACCTTACAAGATGCTTTTCTTAGGCTAAGCAATAACCTTACAAGATGCTTTTCTTAGGCTAAGCAATAACCTTTACAAATATAGATTTCTCTAAGAAGGTGTCTTTCCAAAAGATCACTCTAAGAGATTACAATTTAAGCTCAATGAAATTGCCTCTAAATAGGCTAATGTGAAAGTGTAATACAAATTACAACCATACACCCAAATATGCTAAAGTGTGTGCACAAGTGTATGAGTGTGTTTCTTCAATCAATTTCTACAATGAATCTCTTAATTGAATGCATGATGCATTTTAAAATCAAAGCTTATAAAATGATGATTGAAGAGAAAACTAATCACCTGAGAAATTCAAACAACTTTAAGAAATGAACTTAAACAAGTTGTATGAATGTTAAAGTCTAAGAATGCATGTGATTTAGTTAGGAGAGTTTGCAAACCAATCTAATTTACCAAGGATGATTTTGAGTTTGCTAAACATCTCTAGAAATCATGCAAAAGTGAAATTACAAAGAATTAGGCATGCATGGATTTCATTTTAATGGAAATCAAAATACTAGTAATGTGTACCTTATGAAAAGTCAAGCATTTGATTTCCAAATGGCCCTCTAGCCTTTCCAACTTCTTCCCCTTTCTTTGGCTCCAAAATGGTCTCAAAGGTTCATGGTTCAAGCCTTTAAAAAGGTTGGAAATGAATGGACTTTATAGCCAAAAAGTTGCCAACGGCTAGTTCTCGGTCGACCGGCAAAGGGGTCTCGGTCGACCGAGAAAGCACAACGGATATAAATCTGACCGTTGGAGCTTCAGTTCAAAATTCTGCAGAAATGACCTGCAGTTGTCTCGGTCGACCGAGACCTGTGTCTCGGTCGACCGGTGACACTGCCGGGAAACCCCCAAAATTTCCAACTTTTGCATTTTGAAGATTTTCTTTGTGGAATTTTGTGGGTCACTAAACCAAGCTAGAATACATGTTTTAAGACATTCTAAGATGATTAAAAACATGAAACACCCAAAGCCTAAAATGATTCAAAAGATTAAAACCAAAGGCTAGCTTGATTTGAAAAAACTCTTTTCAAATGGAAATGCATACAACAATGATTCTTTTTGTGAAGAATGTATGCAAGACTTAAACCTAAATTCACAAGATGATTTTCCAAATGTAATGCACAAGGAAATAGGTTTTCAAAAGAGTTTGGGTTTCAAAACTAATGCATCCAAGTTTAAAACCAAAACATGCATAAAACAAAAGCTTTTCCAAATCTTAAAAGCTATGCATGTATAAAACCAGATTTCAAGGTTTTCTAAAACAATGCAAGTGTGAGAATTCAAATGATGCTAAAGTGCAAATGCATCCATCAAATTGCAAATACAAAATCTCTAACAGTATGTACCACAAAAAGCAATCAAAGGCCAAGCTCTTGTAGACTTTCTCGCAGAGCATCTATTGCCTAAGGATTCTCCACTGAGGGATGATCTCCCAGACGAATCTATCTACAATGTGGAAACTTCCTTACCAAATGCTTCATGGGACATATACTTTGACGGCGCAACCAAGACAAATGAAAAAAGAAAGCAAATATCGGGAATTGGCATCCTCTTTGTTAGTCCCGACAAATACATGATTCCACACGCTTTCTCGCTACTGGGGCCATGTTCAAACAACGCAGCCGAGTACCAAGCCCTGATTATAGGATTGGAACTCGCCCTCGAATATGGCATCACCATGCTGGAAGCTTTTGAGGACTCTCAACTGATCGTCAACCAGATGAATCAGAAATTTGAAGTCAGAAAGCCTGGTCTGTTGCCTTACTACAACAAGGCGCAATCGCTTCGACAAAAGTTTGACATCTGTCACATCACCCACATCCCTAGAGGTGACAACATCCATGCAGATGCCCTGGCCAGACTCGCCGCATCTATGCCGATCCAAGAAGGGGTAAATATGCAAATCACGGTGTGTCGAAGAAGGATTATCCCTCCTCTTAACACACACCAAGCAGTTGCTGAATGCCACCAAGTGGTTGGAAGTCGGATGTCCATCCTCAAACCTCTGATTGGCGACTGGAGGGATCCGTTCATTGATTACATCATGTTCGGAATCCTACCTGAAGATCCAAAAGAACGGGTAAGCCTTCAAAGACGATCTCCAAACTTTCATTTGGATATTCCTTCAAAAATGCTTTATCGAAAATCCTTCAACGGAGTACTTCTACGCTGCTTGTCACAACAAGAAGCCGAGAAAACTCTAAAAAAGTACATACTGGTCTTTGTGGAGCTCATCAGGCTAGTCCTAAGCTCTACGATCAAATAAAAAGGTTAGGTTATTATTGGCCTACCATGGTAGCTGAGGCAACACAATTTGCTAAACGTTGTCAACAATGCCAAATTCATGGAGATTATGTCCACATGCTTCCAGAATGGCTACATCCTACAACGATCTCATGGCCTTTTGAAGACTGGGGTATGGACATCATAGGTCCTATCTCTCCCCCATCAAGCAAAGGTCATCGCTTCATCTTCGCCGCTACGGATTATTTCTCCAAGTGGTCAAAAGCATTTGCCCTCAGTAAAATGAAGACCTCATCAGTCCTTCAATTCTTGTGCATCAACATTATCTATCGCTTCGGCATACCTAAAAGATTCATCCATGATAACGGACCACAATTCCGGGATCACGGATTCTACAGGTTCTGCGACAAGTACAAAATCCAAAGTTGTCCTTCGACTCCATACAATCCGGCAGCGAACGGACTAGCAGAAGCCTTCAACAAGACATTTAGCAAAATTCTCAAGAAGATGGTCTTTAGTCACAAAAGAGACTGGGGCGACAAACTACCTGAAGCTTTGTGGGCTTATCGAACCACCGTTTGAGGACCAACCCATAGCACACCATTCTCTTTGGTCTATGGATGCGAAGCTATTGTCCCTTTGAAAGTACAAATTCCTTTCTTAAGGGTATCTTTGCAAAATGACATGACGCAAGAAAGCAATGTCAAATTGAGACTCCATGAGCTGGATAATCTCAATGAAAGACGGCTTGAAGCTTTACAAAGCAATGAGCAATACCAATCACGCATTGTAGACACCTCATTTTGGCACCCTATGACGGATAATCCAATCCACCCTATTAAATGATATCATTTATGGACTTTTGATCGCCTTGGGAATTTTCTCATTGCGATCTGCTCGTCGAGAGCTTTCCGTCATAGAACTCCAAGATCTGACGGGCGGATCAAAAACAGCAACAGTGGGTCCAATACTCTCCGAAGCACCCCCTGAAAAGTCACCTACCATCTTTAGACCCCTGATCACTCTGGCAGTTAGCTCATTGCAATCTACTCATCAAGGGCTTTTCGTCCATATATAGAACACCGAGATCCGACGGGCGGATAAAAAAATCATAATAGTGGGTCCCACACTCTAAAGGTGCTCCCACGAAAAGTCACCCACCATTTCTACACCTCCGATTTCCCTTAAAATTGGTTCATCGTGACCTACTCGCCAAGAGCTTTCCGCTGATGTGTAGAACGTCCAAATCCGGCGAGCGGATCAAAATCTACGAGGCCTGGGCCCCGGCAATGATAACCCAGTCTTTTGGGTTCGAACCTATTCCTTCTGAGTCCGAATCAGTGTCTTTTAAATCCAAACCTGAGCCAAACCCAATCCAAACCCAACCTCAACAAGGCCTTAAGCCCGAACTCACTTGACCCATTAAATCCAGAACCCAATACAAACCCCACCTCACCTAACTAGAGATGTCAAATGGGCCGGGCTGGCCCGAAGCCGCCAGTCAATGGCCCGCGGCCCGGTCAACGGCACAGTCCGTGTGGGCCGAGGAGCCTGGGCTCGTTGGCCCGTTTGGCCCGGGCCTGCTGGTACGTGGGCTGTCCCTTGTGGCCCGCCTGGAATGCCCAAAAATGGCTATTTTTTTTAAAAAATCGTTCATTTTAACCCCTCAATAGCCATAAAATAGTCATATAAGGGGTCTTTTATGTCATTTTTAATTTTACAAAGTCTATAAATACCCTAACCTCCCATTCTTTTTCTTTTACTCAAAGTTTTATTTACAAAAAAAAATACATAAGATATCAATCATTATATGACAGGTGGGTCCATTGTGACAAAATCACTATGAAAATTGGGCCCAAATAGAACACAAACTTCTTCTGTGTTTTTTTTATTTTTGCATCTCCCAAACATCACCAAATGACTTTGTTTGCCCAGGTAAGCTTGGAAATAGGTTGAGAACTTGGGTCCAATTGAAACCAAACTTAAATTTATTGACCCAAATTACATCCCTTTCTAATATTCTTCTCTGGCCCGGTCAATAGTTATAAACTTATAATAGTAATCCAAAAAATATATATATATATAATGTTAATTTTACTTTTATTATGATTATATTATCCCATTAAAACATAATTAGCTATAAGTATAGTTTGGTCTCTTCACCTGTGCCTCAGACCATGGATCTCATCTTGGACTCACATGTGTCTCTTTGGAATGTGTCCAATTAGATATTAGGTCCCAGCCAACCCATATATATATATATATATATAGCCCTAGCCATAATAAATATATTCCAAACCAAACCCCATCCAACAGGGTTGAAACATCTCTTCAATTCCAAAACAAACGAACAAAAAAAGAAAAAGAAAAAAAATCAAATGAACACTAGTGCCCTATATTGAGGAGATTCTGAACCCATTAGATGCACATGGGCTCATGTCATTGCATTTATATCATCCTATGAGAGAGATTCATCTCCTCTCAAGTCTCAGTCCAGATTAGGATTTAGGATTTAGGCCACCTTTTTTTGTACAGCTAATATGTTTGCTATACTTATAATTTTTTTTCCATCTTTTGTTGTTTTGTGTGGACATACTACACATGCTCTGCATAGCTTTTTAATTAATGTGTAAGGTATTGGGGTTGGGACTTGGGAGGTGATGGGAATAGAAAGTGGAAGCAGCAGCATTAAGGAAAAAAAAACACGACAGGCCCGCTGGCCCGGCACGGCCCGGCCCATGGTGGGTCGTGCCGTGCCAGGGTTTTTCCCTGGCAGACCGTGCCAGCCAGCCCGTGCCACCCGCTCCAACCTCGGCCCGGCCTGTTTGACATCTCTACACCTAACCCGTAACCCAAGCCCATCTGATCTGACCCGGGCTGCATGTCCAGTCGCTGGATAAGGGATGGAGAGTCCACGAGATCTGGACTCTGCCTGTAACATCCCGTCCCTTAATCCCTTATTAATTATAATTAATTATGTGATTAGTTAGTAAGTGTGTTTAGAGTCTAAGTAGTCGGGTTTGACATCGACCGAGTAAGCATGAGAAGCCAGGTCGACCGGACCCCCTGTGTACGCAGTCGACCGGCCAAGGGTGGGGTCGACCGAGCCAACTAAGAATTCCTTCTGGGAAGGGATTTTTACCCTATTTTAGATGAACTTTGGTGGAACATGGTTACCCTTTTGTGGACTCATTTGACTTATAGTAAAGATGTTTGAGCAGACATTCTTTACTGCTGATCCGGTTGTATCGGATCCAACCTAGTTCAATCTTGAATGGTACGAGACAACAAGATACTCTTCTTTAAATCATGCATGAAGATTGTTCATCCGAGTATCGTGAACCCTCACCCCTTCGTCGACTGAATAGGTTGTACGATGCTTCAGGATTGACATTGTACTTAGGATTGGATTGTTTATCATTTTCAATTCTGAATTGTACCATCTGGTACTATCTACATGTGACGAGCATGTTCTTTAGTTCTGTTTGCTTTACTTTATTAGAGGATCACTTTGAGAACTTAGATGATGGACTTAGGATCCCTTTTGTCGTTCCGTTTGCTTGATGTTCGTTTGAAGTGTTGAGGCTAGGGAGCTTTGATTATAAGGCTTGAAGAGAACTACTATTGATGTTCGTTTGAGGTTTGATTTGATTGGGAATAAAGTAGTTTCTTTAATGTTATTGAATCTTTTTTGGACAAGAAAGCCTAGCCCTTCACCGATGTCTTTAGGATTCTTTGTGTCAGGCACCACTCAGTTATTAACGTTCAACATAGTTGGGGCACCATCTGTGAGAGGACTGATACTATCCTCGAGTTGTTTGTTCCTAGAAGCAAGACAGAGCCAGAGCTCACGGAGCCCGAGCTACTTGAGCTAAGAGTTGTTTGTTCCTCGAAGCGAGACAGAGCCAGAGCTCACGGAGCTTGAGTTACTGGAGCTACGGGTTGTTTGTTATTGAATACTGGGTTTTATCCCAATTGATGATATATTAGCATATGTGGACCGCCTACTTTGTTAGTTTGTTTATGATTCGAATGCAATGCATCTCTTATAATCAGAGTGCTATGCATATCTTATAACCATGTTTATTTTTTACTCTCTTTAGTACAACATATCTATGTTGATGATATATCTATCGTCTTGCCATCTGTTGTGTTGATGATGCTACTCTTGGTGCATAGGTACCGAGCCTTTCTACCCCAAGGAGGAGGAGGCGACGAAAGAAGTTCAAGCAGATCAGCTTGATGACTTCCTATAGTATAGTATGAACGACATTGTATAGCCGTGACGACCCCTTACATGAGAGCTTCACGATTTATCCTACTAGCTTCATCTTTTGGTTCTTTATCCTTTGGTTAAGGCGTAGTTTTAGTGTGGCCTTCTTCTTTGTAATTAGTATTTTTGTTAATAGTCTCAAACTCTAACTCTATTAATGTTATTCAGTATTTTGCTCTTAACTATACATCTTTAAGATACCATTTGTAATTATGAAGCTTCCGCTAATTGTTTTATATATTTGAGGAAATGTTTATACCTCACAACGGTCTTCGATCCAGATGGGACATGATTAGGGCAAGTTGTATTTGGTTAATGCTGGAAATAGTTTTAATTGACCCTAATCTCACGCATAACCTCGGTTTCACTTTTAGGGGCGTGACAAGTTGGTATCAGAGCATTACTGATTTCTAGATTAAAAACAAATAGAAACGTAAGACGTGTGAGGATTGGTTTTTCTTTGGGTATCTTAGCTTGTGTAGATTGTATGGTTTGTATGCTACATTGAGTCCCATAGAACTAACAGTTCTTATCTTACAGCATGGCTGGGGGACACACTCGCTCTACTCAAAACAACGATCATGCTGGTTCTAGTGCAAATGAATCAGCTGAGACTAGATTCTTTCAGTTGATGCAAGCCTTTGTGGATTCTCAAACGGCACAGGCTCAGAATCAGACACAGCCAAGGGAAGACCAACACAAGCAAAGGGAAGATCAGGCTACCTTCCAGGCTCAGATGCTGCAATTCTTGAAAAGGCCAGCCCCGGTACCTCAAGTCATCATGCCTCCTAGGGTGACAGACTTGAATGATATATATGACAAATTCAAGAAAAGGAACCCACCAGCGTACTTTGGGAATGAGGACCCCCTCGATGCTGGTGAGTGGGTAGTACAGATGGAGAAGATCTTCAAGGTCTTCCAGTGTACAGGGAGGGAGCGTGTTCAGTTGGCATCTTACATGTTCCGAGGAGTGGCAAAGTTGTGGTGGAAATCGGTCATGACACCTTATGACACGATAGAGGATACCGAAGCTTGGACGTCATTTCAGACACTTTTTCAAGCTAAATATATCCCACCCCACATCCAAGCTCAGAAACTTATAGATTTTGAATCCTTGGTTCAAGGAGAGGATCCAGTCCAGATCTACGAGCAAAAATTCACTAACCTCTCTAGGTTTGCACCGACCCTGGTTCGTCTTGAGGCTGACAAGGTCATGAAGTTTATTCGGAAACTGAGACCCGATATTCAGATGGAGGTGACATCTGTTACCTTAATCACATATGAGGAGAACCTCAAGCGTGCGTATTGGGCCGAAGAGTCCATTCGAAAGAAGACCCTCTATGCACAGCAGCTTCAGCTCGTACCCGTACCAGCGAGGATTCCAGGTTCGGGACAATTTCAGCAGCGTCCACATCACCCATGTCAGTACCAGCAGCGTCCACAGCAGCAGTACCAGCAGCAGCAAGGCAAGAGGCCTAGATTTGATCAGATACGTAGAGCTTACTGCGAGTGTTGTGGCAAGAACTCGCATACTACTACGAACTGCAGATGGAAGACAGGGACATGTTTTTAGTGTGGTTCGATGGACCACCAGCAACGAGATTGCCCTCAAGCTCAAGAGCAAGGTGTGAGGAACGCAACTCCTCAACCACCATTGGCCTTTGAGGCAAGCACCTCAGCAGCTTAGACTTCCAGCACCACCCCAGACTAGAGGACATTATAGACCCCAGGGGCAACAAAGGCCACCAGGCCAGCAGTATGCACATCACAGACGTCAAGGGCAACAACAGCAATAGAGACCTCAAATGCATGGGAAGCTTTTCGCCTTAGATCAGCAAGAGGGCGAGGAAACAGGAGGAGTAGTGGAAGGTACACTCTTTATTTCAAACATACCTGCTAGAGTCCTATTTGATTCTGGTTCCACGCATTCTTTCGTGTCACCTATTTTTGCTGCATGCTTGGTGGGAGACATAGCTCCATTACATTGTATTTTGCTTGTTAGCACTCCCTTAGGGAAGACTGTACAGTGTGAATCCTATTATCCTGCGTGCAAAGTGCAGGTGGGGAGTTTTATCCTAACTGCAGATTTGATCATCCTTGGGATGAAAGATTTTGATGTGATACTAGGTATGGATTGGTTATCCACCTATAGAGCAGTTATGGATTGCTTCAACAAGACCGTTAGATTACAGGTCTTGGCAGATAGTGTTGAGATTGTTGGAGAGAGGAAACCCATGTCCACAAGAGTCATTTCAGCTTTGAGAGCCGATAGATTGATTCAGAGTGGATGTGGGGGCTATGTGGCATTTATCACGGAGGATACAATGTCCAAAGCAGTGGGGGATATTCCAGTTGTGTGTGAATTCCCGGATGTCTTTCCGGAGGAGATACGTGGATTACCACCGGTCAGAGAGATTGATTTCACGATTTAACTTATGCTAGGGACATCAACGATATCGAAAGCTCCTTATCATATGGCTCCAGCAGAGCTAAGAGAGTTGAAAGCTCAATTGCAGGACCTCTGAGATAAAAGATTTATGAGACCAAGTGTATCACCTTGGGGTGCACCAATCCTATTCTTGAAGAAGAAGGATGGATCGATGCATATGTGCATAGACTACAGGCAGCTGAATCAGGTACGATCAAGAACAAGTATCCATTACCCAGGATAGATGAGTTGTTTGATTAGTTGCAGGGAGCACAATATTTCTCCAAGATAGATTTGAGATCAGGCTACCACCAGATACGAGTTAGAGATCAAAATGTGCAGAAAACAGCCTTCAGAACCAGATATGGACATTATGAGTTCTTAGTTATGCCATTTGGGCTGACCAATGCACCAGGAGTATTTATGGCCTTGATGAACAAAATCTTTGCACCATGCTTAGACAAATTCACGGTCGTATTCATAGACGATGTCCTAGTCTATTCGAAGTCCAAAGATGAACATGCAGAGCATTTGAGGAGTTCATTGCAGATTCTAAGAGAGAATCAACTCTATGCCAAGCTTAGTAAGTGTGAGTTTTGGCTTGAGCAAGTGTCTTTTCTTGGACACATCATCTCTAAGGAAGGTTTGTCAGTAGATCCAGCAAAGATCAAAGCAGTAGTCAGTTGGCAGAGCCTGAAGTCAGTGTAAGACAACAGGAGTTTTCTCAGTTTGGCAGGTTATTACAGAAGATTCGTGAAGGGATTCTCCAGTACTGCAGCTCCATTGACCAAATTGACAAGGAAAGATGTTCCTTTTGTATGGATTGAGCAACGTGAAGCTAATTTTCAAGAGTTGAAGACCAGATTGACCATGACACCTATTCTCTCATTACCTACGGGAAATGGAGGACTCATGATTTTTACAGACGCTTCAGGCATTGGATTGGGATGCGTACTCATGCAGGAAGGAAAAGTAGTGGCCTACGAATCCAGACAGCTAAAAGAGCATTAGAAGAGATACGCTACTCATGACTTGGAGCTTGCAACAGTAGTTATGGCACTGAAAATGTGGAGACACTACTTGTACGGGGAGAAATTCGAGGTTCACTCGGATCACAGGAGTCTCCAGTATCTGTTTGGGCAGAAGGATTTAAATATGAGGCAGACCAAATGGATGGAATACATTAAGGACTACGATTTTCCGATAAAGTATCATCCCGGGAAAGCAAACGTGGTTGCAGATGCATTGAGCAGAAAGACAGCGAATACCGAATGTTTACAGACATAGTGGTCTTTGACTGAGTTATTCAGAGATTTAGCCATAAAGTTCTAGCCTCAGAGTGAAAGAGTCATGGTTGCCAATATGCACACTTGGGAACCAGAGATTCTTAACAGAATCAAGAGCAGTCAGTCAGAGGATCCAGAGTTAGTCAGATTGATAGACAACGTAGAGGATAGGCCAGAGTTCAGACTCATAGATGGAGTGTTGTACTGCCAGGACAGATTATGTGTACCGGGTGTACATGATTTGAGGAACGAGATTATGGTTGAGGCACACCATTCTCGTTATGCTATTCACCCAGGGAGCACCAAGATGTACCAGAACTTGAGAAGTTTTTATTGGTGGAACAACATGAAGAAAGACATTGCAGGATTTGTCTCGAGATGTCTAGTGTGTCAACAAGTGAAGATTGAACATCAGAAACCTCCAGGATTACTCCAACCATTGAAAACACCAGAATGGAAGTGGGAGCACATCACCATGGACTTCGTTGCAGGATTGCCACCCATGAGAGATAATGATAGCATTTGGGTGATTGTTGACAGACTCACTAAGTCAGCGCACTTCATTCCGATGAAGATGCGAGGATCCATGGATGTTTTGGCACACAAATACATTGACCTTATAGTCAAATTGCACGGAATTCCAGATTCCATTGTTTCAGACAGAGATATGAGGTTTGTGGGCAGATTTTGGGCCAGTTTGCAAGCAGCTTTGGGTACTACATTGAACTTCAGCACTGCGTATCACCCTCAGACTGATGGACAGACTGAGAGGACCAATCAGACTATCGAGGATATGTTGCGGGCATGTGTTCTTGATTTCGGGAATGACTGGGAGAAGAGTCTTCATTTGTGCGCATTTGCCTGCAACAACAGTTATCACTCCAGTATCGGGATTGTACGGACGAAAGTGTAAGACCCCAATTTGTTGGGAAGAGATTGGTATTCAAAGTTTCCACGGACCTTCGATCATCAGTGATGCCATTGAAAAAGTGAAACAGATCATTGATAGGCTGAAGATTGCAAGCGACCGTCAGAAGAGCTACGCAGACCCCAAGAGGAGAGATTTGGAATTTCAAGTGGGAGACAAAGTGTTTCTCAAAGTCTCACCGACTAGAGGAACTATGAGATTCGGTTAGAAAGGAAAACTGACTCGGAGATACATTGGATCGTTTGAAATCGATATGCGCATTGGCGAAGTGGCTTACAGATTGATACTACCAGCAGAGTTAGCAGGAGTTCACAGAGTTTTCCACATTTCTATGCTGAGGAAGTACATTCCAGACCTGTCACACGTGCTACATCATGAACTTTTGGATGTTCAGCGAGATGTTACGTTCGTAGAGAGACAGAAGAAGATCATTGACACGAAGCAGCAAGTGTTGAGGACAAGGACCATCCAGTGGGTCAAAGTACAGTGGGAGCATCATAGTCCAAGGGAAGCGACTTGGGAACTCAGAGATCAAGTCCAGGAGAAGTATCCAGAGTTATTGCCAAAGGTGTGTTAGAGATTTGGAGGACCAAATAACCTAAGCAGGGGAGGATGTAACATCCCATCCCTTAATCTTCTATTAATTATAATTAATTATGTGATTAGTTAGTAAATGTGTTTAGAGTCTAAGTAGTCGAGTTTGACGTCGAATCTCATGTGCGAAGTCTCGCACGATTCGGAGTGCGTTTGGGTAGGATAAAGAGTTGTTTTGCTAATTGGGTAAGTTGTCAGGGAAGTTATGAGATTATGAGTTTTATGAGTTTGGATGCATCGGGTAGGTTTCGTCGTTTCATGCACTTTAGTCTTCTGTCGCATTTCGATTCGATGCTTCGAAGAGGCCCGAAAGTCATCAATTGTACATATGGACCGACCCAGAATTTGACCCAAGCCCAACCCAAACACCAAGGCCCATTTCCAAGGCCCAATGCCTTATATTAGGTCAAAAACCCATCTTCCTTTCTCTCTTTCATTTCAGTCACTTACAACAACAACAACAACAAAAACAACAACCACACCCCTTCTCTTTTTCTCTCATCCTCCTCACTGCCAACGGTCACTGGAACTCCGGCGTTGACATCCAATCCGCTTATCTCCTTCCTTAAGCCTCCAAGACTCCAACTATACCCTTTTCTAAGCTTTTCAACCTCAACCCATTCCAAGGTAAGCTCCTAAAGCTTGTAAACCATCTCAACTTCTTCCTTCTTAGTTAGAAATGGATTAAGGAGACCCACCTCAACCCTTGGCATGCATTTGTAGGAGTGATTTGGGTTTGGAGAGTTGTTTCATCCCATTGGAGCTTCCAAGAGTTGTTTTTCTCCAAGTTCTTCTTGATTTTAGTCTAGCACATCACCTAAGGCAAGTACATAGTTATATTCATGCTTGATATGCTTGTTTTCCTTGATTTGTATGAGAAAATCATGTTTTAGATGTTAATTGCTCAATTGAAACCTTAGAGGTTTGAAAACATGATAATTTAGTTTATTAGTTGAATGGCATGGATTTAGAAGTTAATGACCTGATTAGTTAGTTTTGGGTATTGTAGTTAGGTTGTTTATTATTAGTTTTATGGTCTCAATACCAAGGGTATATGATGTAATAAATTGATTAATTTCTTTATTTATCAATACAAACATGTTTTCCTTTCATGAGATGAATGGTGTTTAATCATATACTTGCACATAACCAATACGAATGACATAATGGTTCATGAGATGAACCGGAGTCCACAAGTATACTAGATGTAATACGTGTGTATGGATGAGATCCACATACAGGAGACGTGTATTGCAAATCTTATACTTAAACACCTTCACAATCGGTGTTGAGATTGGACATCTTATTTGACAAGGTTGCAGTACTTTGATCACTATGAGATACTGTGATTTGTCTCGATCTTCAGAATGTAAGATTCTGGATCATGGTGCTGGTACATTGGATGTATTGAAGGACAATGAGAAGCACCTTATATACACTGTCTTTACTTTTTAAGGTCTGCTCTCATAATTCCCTAGCAATAGGCTCATAATCCTGAGACATTAATGAACTCAAGTTTCTATCTATTCATTTGCTTTGAGTCACCATTGAGTGAGGCCAATTGTAGGTCAACACCTCGGTGATTTGGGCACGTGGTAGTAGAGCTGTAGGAACATTCAATGGTCAAGATGGAATCTATCTTTAAAATCCCCTTGTGCCAATTAATGGATTTATCATTGGTAAGTGCGCACCCATTCCGATTAAGAGTTAATTGGATCGGTACCAAATGATCATTATAATTAATTGGGGCTCAAGGATAATAAGATATGGATCCATGTTAGTGGACAGGTCCAATTGATCCATGGATATAGATGGAGGGGCCTACTTGTGGTACTGAGGAAGTTTAGGGTCTTCGTTGTAATCTATTCCTAAGACTGGAGTGCAGTTGCATTTATATAGTGGAGTTATTTGCAATTAACTGTGGACCCGGATTGCACATGAGATGTGGGGTCGCGTGTCCCAGTCGGAGCCAGCTTTCTAAGGAATCCCTAGTTGTCCCCACGCAAGCCCAAGTTATTAGAAAGATGCTAATACTACTTGAACTCTAATAGGAAGGTTGCTATTTCTATTTGAAGTGAGACTTCTAATAGTGGTAATAGTAAGTTACTAATTATTAATGGAAGTATGACTTCTATTTTAATTAGAAAGGAGAAAGCTACTAATTGTTGTAGAAGTGAGACTTCTATGGCAACTAGCAAGGGAGAAGGTTGCTATTTTGTAATGGGAGTTAAACTTCTATTTCAAATAGGTAAAGAGGTGGAATGGAGGACTATAAATAGGGGATATGTCCCCTTTTGGACATCCATAATAGAGAGAGCATCACCAGCCCCTTTGTGCAAGTGTTGCACAACTTCTCTTCCTCTTTTAAGTTCTCTTCTCTTTCTCCTCTAGTTCCTTAGAGTTACTAGTTGGTTTTTCTCTTGGAGATTCCACCATCTTTTTGAGAAAAGAGATCTAATACGGGTCATAGTGTGGAAAATCAAAAGGTGTTGGAGATTCTGATTTGATTAGTGAGGGTGTTCATCAACAAAGAAAGAACTCAAATTCTCGATTAGAGCACTACCAAGCTCCAAAGGTATAATCTATATCCTTGTATGTTGTAGATTTCGTGATTGCATGTTTATGTGTTGTTTTCTATCTTCTAGATAGTATATATTGATGTACATGATTTATGAGTTTGAAGGGATTGCATCCTGGATTGGGTTTGTTGCCTTCTAGATAATTGATACCTGTATCAATTGGGTCAAAAGTTTTTGAAACCTATCTGAAAGGCCCACCTATTTTCCAACAATTGGTATCAGAGCCATACCTCATCTCTAATCATGTTAGATCAGTAAGCTTGCTCTAATCTTTGCATGAGATGCGAAGAAGATGAAGCAAGGACTATGTAAGGATCGATTTTGATGAATTTACTTGGTTAGATAGTAGATTCATGTTTGGATAGTCACAAAAGGGTTTAATAATGATGGAAGGATGGTAGGAAGCCATTGGAACACTTTGGAAGTGATTTGGTGAAGAATGGACACGAAATAGAAAACCCAAGTTACAGGTTTTCGTTAGTCTGGTCGACCGGGTGACTTGCAGGTCGGTCGACCGAGGACACTGCACAGCAGGTTGCAGAAACTGGATTTTTCAGTTTCGGGTCTTCTCTTACATCCTATTTTTCCAGCATTATTTGGTAGCCTATTTTTGTGATTTGTATGGTTGCATAAGATACTAACTTGCAGATGATCATGTCCTCTCCATATGGCCCACAAGTCTTTTACTTTCATTTTATGGTTATTGGTTTATTTGAGGCTAAGTGTAAAGGCATTATGGTTTCCTTGGTTTCCCGTGACAGGGCAAGGCATGATGAATTTCCCTATAGCCCTTTTATTTCCATGTTTAGATTACCATGTAAGTCTCATAATCGAGGCATAGGAATTTATGTAATTTTTCTAAATTTGTAAATTCTGGCAATGTCCGAGACGAAGAAGGAAAGCAATGTTGGACTCCTAATCAAAGAGCTTGAAGATTACCAAAAGAGTTTTAGAGTTGCCCCCAAAGAGTTTGAGGAATTCCAAAGTTTTGGAAAGTCTAAAAGTCCGAGAAGTCTATTCCGCTAGGGCCATGTGGAGGAGAGGACTAGTTTCTAATTTTAGCACTTTCTATTTATGGATGCATGCTTAATTTAGAATATTTCCAAATCTGATTCAAACATAGCAAGTTACTAAAATTGGTCAAATCAAATTAATTTTTGGAAAGAGTTCTAATTAGTGTTGATGGCCCATGAGATGGACGCATTGGCAACACTAATTTAAGAAACTGGACTTTCCTTAAAATAACTTGACCTGCAACCAATCTTTGATCATATCATGAGATGATTTGATGTTCATATTTATGTCCATGTGGGCCCTAATATCTGACAAGGAAATCCTCAATTCTAAAATATTAAGTGGGAGCGGGGCATTTATATTGAGAAATCCCCATGGTTTTCCACCATAGGTCCATTGTAAGGAAAGTGTTAGCCTCGCGCCATCTTGAGAATGACCGTTCCCCACGGAGGGCTTTTACTTGTCTGGTTGCTAGATATGGATCTCCTATGGATAGTGTTGGTGAGACGAGGCGGGGGCCCACTCCCCAAGGAGGAGCTGCTCGCAACGGTTGTCATGCAATGCTAGTTGGTGGGTCACACTTAACTAAAATAATGATGTAATCTATCTTTAATATCCCTTTGTGCCAATTAATGGATTTATCATTGGTAAGTGCGCACCCATTCCAATTAAGAGTTAATTAGATCGGTACCAAATGATCATTATAATTAATTGGGGCTCAAGGATAATAAGATATGGATCTATTTTGGTGGACAGGTCCAATTGATCCATGGATATAGATGGAGGGACCTGCTTGTGGTAATTGAGAAGTTTAGGGTCTTCATTGTAATTTATTCCTAAGACTGGAGTGCAATTGCATTTATATAATGGAGTTATTTGCAATTAACTGTGGGCCCGGATTGCACATGAGATGTGGGGTCACGTGTCCCAGTTGGAACCAGCTTTCTAAGGAATCCCTAGTGGTCCCCACGCTAGCCCAAGATATTAGAAAGATACTAATTATAGTAGAACTCTAAAAGGAAATAGAAAGTTACTATTTCTATTTGAAGTGAGACTTCTAATAGTGGTAATAGTAAGTTACTAATTATTAATGGAAGTGAGATTTCTATTTTAATTAGTAAAAGAGGAAGTTACTAATCATATTTGAAGTAAGACTTCTAATTGTGATTTAGTAAGCAACTAATTGCTATGGAAGTAAGACTTCTATTTCAATTAGTAAGAGGTGGTTGCTTAAGTGCTATAAAAGGAGAGAGAGGAGGCTTGGATGTCCCCAATGCTATTCCATCTAGGGATTCATGCCCAGCCCTCTATTTGAGTGCAAGTGTTGCATCTCTTCCTCCCTTCCCTCTTCTAGTTCTCTTCTCTTCCTCCTCTAGTTCCTTGGAGTTACTAGTTGGGTTTTCTCATGGAGATTCCACCATCTTCTTGAGAAAAAAGAATATGATACGGGTTATAGCGTGGAAGATCAAAAGGTGTTGGAGATTCTAATTTGATTAGTGAAGGTGTCCATCATCAAAGAAAGTGATCAACTTCTCCATTAGAACACTACAAAGCTCCAAAGGTATAATCTACATCCTAGTTTGTTGTAGATTTCGTGGTTACATGTTTAGGTGTTGTTTTCTATCTTCAAGATAGGATATTTTGTTGTAACATGGTTTATGAGTTTGAGGGATTGCATCCTGGATTAGATTTGTTGCCTTCTAGATAGTTTATCCCTGCATCAAGTGGGTCAAAAGTTTTTGAAACTTATCTGAATGGCCCACCTATCTTCCAACAGTTGTTTGTTTCTTGAAGCGAGACAGAGACAGAGCTCACGGAGCCTGAGTTACTGGAGCTACGGGTTGTTTGTTATTGGATACTGGGTTTTATCCCAATTGATGATATAATAGCATATGTGGACCGCCTACTTTATTAGTTTGTTTATGATTCGAATGCAATGCATCTCTTACGATCAGAGTGCTATGCATATCTTATAACCATGTTTATTGTTTACTCTCTTTAGTACTGCATATCTATGTTGATGATATATCTATCGTCTTGTCATCCGTTGTGTTGATGATGCTATTCGTGGTGCATAGGTATCGAGCCTTTCTACCCCGAGGAGGAGGAGGCAACGGAAGAAGTTCAGGCAGATCAGCCTGATGACTTCCTAGAATATAGTACGGACGACATTTATTAGCCGTGACGACCCCGTACATGAGAGCTTCATGATTTATTCTACTAGCTTCATCTTTTGGTTCTTTATCCTTTGGTTAAGGCCTAGTTTTAGTGTGGCCTTCTTCTTTGTAATTAATATTTTGGTTAATAGTCTCAAACTCTAACTCTATTAATGTTATTCAGTATTTTGCTCTTAACTATACATCTTTAAGATATCATTTGTAATTATGAAGCTTCCGCTAATTGTTTTATATATTTAAGGAAATGTTTATACCTCACAACGGTCTTCGATCCAGATGGAACATGATTAGGGCAAGTTGTATTTGGTTAATGCTGGAAAAAGTTTTAATTGGCCCTAATCTCACGCATAACCCCAGTTTCACTTTTGGGGGCGTGACACTCCCCTCCCCCTGAGATCACTCTCTCCATCTCATCACAACTCCCCGATCTCTATCTCTACTCCCACCAGAGGCCATCTTAGACT
The DNA here is from genome assembly GCA_038049695.1 of Cinnamomum chago. Taxonomy (NCBI): domain Eukaryota; kingdom Viridiplantae; phylum Streptophyta; class Magnoliopsida; order Laurales; family Lauraceae; genus Cinnamomum; species Cinnamomum chago. The sequence continues at coordinate 56,535,416 of CP142453.1, read as the reverse complement.
CCCATCTCACCACAACTCCCTCCTCCACTCTCCTCCCAGCGCAGAACTCTCACCCACTTGAGAGACCCATTTCAACGATTCCCTCCATCTACTCATGCAAAAAAAAAAAGATACTCTCTCCCAGACCCACCTTCCATCACCATCATCATCCATCTCCATCAACCTACGCAGTAGCCCCCTGCATCCCTTCACATCCCTGCGCATCATCACGGCCCACCATCACCATCCCGGAACCCCTTCTTCCTCATCTCTGCACCTCTATCTCACGCAGCACAAGCCATCTCCATCAGTTATCTGCCCCCCACGGCAGCGCCAGCTTGCAGCCATCACCCTTTCCATCTTCCTTGTGTGGATTGCGTCTCCTCTCGACGTCGGACTTCGGAACCAAGTAGGCCCCCTCCTCTCCTAAAGCCCATTGCATCTGCATCAACACCCATCTCTTTTTCTTTCCTTCTTTTCCTCTCGTCTTCTTCTTCTCCTTCCCCTTCTCGCTGCACACAGCCCACTCCTTCATCTTCCCTTCCTTTTCTTTCTCTCTTCTTCTTCTTCCCTCACCTGCATCTACATCCACCTGCACTCAGCATCTGTGTACACATCTTCTCCTCCCCGCCACAGCACGCCCTATCTCCATGCACATCTTCCTCTCCATTCTTTCCCATCTCCACTCTCCTTTCTTCCCTTTCTTCTCCTCTCCCTCACAACCACGCTACCATCACCCACTTGCACTGCGCGCCCTATTTTCTTTTCTCCTTCTTTTTCTTCACTGCATTCCCCCTGTACTTCACCCACTTGCACGCTCACACCTTCTTCCTCCCCTCTTCTCTTTTCCTTTCCCTTCTTCTCCATCTTCTTCTTTCCCCACCTGCGCAACCGCCTCTTTCATCTCCTATTCTGTCTTTCTTTCTTTTTCCCTTCTCTTCTTCCTTCCTTTCCTTCCTCTTTCTCTACCTACACCCGCCTCCTTCTTCTTCCTCCATTCCCTTTCTTCTCTCCTCCTCCTTCTTCTTCCTACCTCTATCCCGCGCTGCATTCCATCTCCCCTCCCTCTCTCCGTTCCTCCCTCTCCATCTCCCTGCTCTCCCTCCATCCCCGTTCTCCATCTCCCTGCCCTTTCTTCTCTCCTCCTTCTTCTTCCTTCCTCTGTCCCGCAATGGATTCCATCTCCCCTCCCTCTCTCCGTTCCGCCCTCTCCGTCTCCCTGCTCTCCCTCCTTCCCTACTCTCCATCTCCCTGCCCTCTCTTCCTCTCCTTCTTCTTCTTCACTGCATTCCCCCTGCACTTCACCCACCTGCACGCTCACACATTCTTCCTCCCCTCTTCTCTTTTTCTTTCCCTTCTTCTCCATCTTCTTCTTTCCCCACCTGTGAAATTGCCTCTTTCTTCTCCTCTTCTGTCTTTCTTTCTTTTTCCCTTCTCTTCTTCCTTCCTTTCCTTCCTCTTTCTCTACCTGCACCCGCCTCCTCCTCCTTCTTCCTTCCTCAGTCCCGCCCTGCATTCCATCTCCCCTCCCTCTCTCCATTCCACCCTCTCCATCTCCCTTCTCTCCCTCCTTCCCCGCTCTCCATCTTCATGCCCTCTCTTCCTTTTCTTCCTTTTTTCTCCTTCTTCTTCCCCCTGCACTTCACCCACCAGCACGCTCACACCTTCTTCCTCCCCTCTTCTCTTTTTCTTTCCCTTCTTCTCCATCTTCTTCTTTCCCCACCTGCGCAACCGCCTCTTTCTTCTCCTCTTCTGTCTTTCTTTCTTTTTCCCCTCTTCTTCCTTCATTTCCTTCCTCTTTCTCTACCTACACCCGCCTCCTTCTTCTTCCTCCATTCCCTTTCTTCTCTCCTCCTCCTTGTCACTGCCCCGCCCAACTCAGCATGAAATTTTCCTCTTTGGCCCACGTGCACACGCGAGGACTTCCCAGGAGGTCACCCATCCTAGTACTGCTCCCGCCCGAGCACGCTTAACTTCGGAGTTTTTACGATTTCCCGGGCCGCACGGTTTTAAAAGGCCTCGTGCTAAGTTAAAATGGGGTTTGACTTATAAGCCCAGGGTCAGGACTTGGGTATTTCCGATGCGGGCTAACGGAGACTCACCGTTTGAAGCCCGTGGTTGACACGCTACGTCCCATGGTTAAGGGTACCGCCTGGACCAAGTTCTCACATTCTCCCCCACTAGAAATAGAGCCGTCCACGGCTCTGATACCAACTGTCACAGCCTCGCCCAACTCAGCATGAAATTGTCCGCTTTGGCCCACTTGCACGCACGAGGACTTCCCAGGAGGTCACCCATCCTAGTACTGCTCCCTCCCGAGCACGCTTAACTACGGAGTTCTTACGATTTCCGGGGGTCGCACGGTTTTAAAAGGCCTCATGCTAAGTTAATATAGGATTTGACTTATAAGCCCAGGGTCAGGACTTGGATATTTCCGACGTGGGCTAACGGAGACTCACCATTTGAAGCCCGTGGTTGACAGGCTACGTCTCGTGGTTAAGGGTACCGCCCGGACCAAGTTTCGAGAATCATATCAGTCTGACTCCCTGCATCAATCTCAGCCCCTAGGATCTCAGCTTCATTGAAACAATCCATCATTTTGAGCATGTGCTCTCTGACCGGTGTTCCCTCAGCCATCCTAGAATTCATGATTGTCCTTAAAGCAGCTTGCCTAGCTGGCCTGCTTTTGTCTGCGAACATCTCAGACAAGGACAACATGATATCTGAAGCTGTGTCCATTTGCTCATGCTGCGTTTGCAACACGTTGGACATGGAAGCAAGCATGTAGCATTTGGCCATGCTATTCGCCTTTTTCCATTTCCTTTCAGCCTCTAGCTGGTCATCTGTAGAATAATCATCAATGGTAGGACAGGGTTCCGACAAAACATACTTGTACTCCTCAGCAGTGAGTACTATGTTAAGGTTTCTTTTCCAGTCTACGTAATTTGGGCCAGTCAATTTGTTCTCACGCAAAATACTCATCAACGGGCTAAAGGAATCCTTCCCCATCTCTCTGGATATATATAACAGGTTATAATTAGACAGGCAGTATATATGTAACAAGTATATGGTGCTTGTAATAAAAGGAAAAACATGCACAAGACTTTTTACATTATTTAACCCTAATTATAATGTATCAGTGTCTCAACCTCCTCATAGACCCTCCATCGAAGGGATGGCCGAGCCTACAGTCACGTTGAGTTAAGGTCTGCTTATTTGGATCATCACTGTCTGGATACGCATATCCAGTGATAGTCCAATCACTGATTGGTTTGGCCTCATATGATAAACAACACTAACTCCTAGGGAGAGGTTATTACCATCTTATGTCAAGTGTATTACCATCTCTTATGAACGTTCCCAGAATGTCTATGACTCAAGTCCTCCGAAGGGAAGTAACTTTAATCCAATCTTGAAGTGATCTTTAGTAAAGAGCTCCACCGAAGGGATGGCCGCTCCCACCAACGCTTCATTGACATTCTATAGAAGTGATCTTTAGTAAAGAACTCCACCGAAGGGATGGCCGCTCCCACTAACACCTCATTACGAATATTCACATTAGTTCACCCACTAACCCATCGAAGCAATCTTTAGTAAAGAACTCCACCGAAGGGATGGCCACTCCCACTAACACTCCAATGAGATAGCATGAACCGAAAATGGAAGGCCGTGGGGTTTTTCCAAACCCCTCTCCCACTTGATTATTTAACACTTTTGATCGTTACTCAAACCTTGTTTAAATCTAGCAAACTTGGTTAACATTTTTCATGACTCAATTGCTTAAGTCATCAAAAAAAAAAAACCTTTGCTTTAATAAAACATATTGAGTAGAGATCTTGGGACCAATGGGTTATGGGCCCACTATGGTATCAACATATTAGATTTTAGTTTGGCCTCTTTCGGAAACTTAGGGTACCAAGGTAAACTAAACCCTATCCAATTTTAAACCTTAGACAAATAGAAGGTGCTGGTCTAAGATCCGTTTAAAAACAATTTGCCAAACAAAAAACCAATCCAATATAGAAAGATGCCAATTTTAAGAACCTAGTGGTGGCCATGTTACTAGGTGATAAACATAGCAATTATATAAAGCATTCAACCGTGCATTCCATATATAAAAGCAAATTAAAGAATGCAATCCTTGATGGCTCCCTGCTATTTCGGACTTCAAATCCTTTTCCAATTAGGAAACTTGGTTAAGAGTCCTTCTTGCGCTAGGAAACCTCCGTTGCCTCCGTTACCATGGGACCCGGTTTGTTGCAACCTTCCTCGCTTGAAACTTTCCTCTTCTTGCTTGTTACAATAAATCAAATTTATACAAGCAAACCAGTGAAAAACAAAAACCCAAAATTACATTGGAGATACCTATGCTTTTCAAGAAAGCTTACATCAAGACTAGTTGAAATATAAACAAGGAAATAATTACAACTTCCTATGATTGCTAACCGCGCAATCGTACACTTTCCAACTAATTAAAGAAACATCCAAATCCACACACATACATGCGAACCATCAAGGATGCAAGTATTTGGCTGCAAACAAAGAGGTTAGTGCATTCAAAGTGCTATGTACAGCACTATATAGTGATCTGAAATTATTCCAGCACCCTGGAAAAATTACTGCACTACAAACATATAGAAAACAGCATTCTGGAATTATTCCAGCAGCATGGAAAAAATTCCTGCACTTCATACATGTAGTAATCAGCATTCTGGAATTATTCCAGCAGCATGGAAAAAATTCCTGCACTTCATACATGTAGTAATCAGCATTCTGGAATTATTCCAGCAGCATGGAAAAAATTCCTGCACCATATTTATGCAGTAAAAACCATCCTAAAGGGTGCCACCATGCCCTTTATTGATCTAGAATTGATATCCACACAACATGGGATCATGATTAATCATGGTGTGGCTCTGATACCATTGAAAGATAGTGTGAATCAGTGCTGAACTCCTTTTAAGAAGAGAGTTCTATAGCTGGTATTTTAAAACTTTTAACTAGGATCAGAATTAGAAAGCAAACCAGCCATGTAAATCACACAATAACACCATGCAATCATGATCAACTTGTGTGTAAACAAAGAAGATACAAAGGAGAACATATACCTGATGTTCTGGGGTTGAAAAACTTCTGAAATCTGAACTTTAAGATCAGATTCTTTAGACTGCAACTTTCAGCAACCTTGCTGGAATTTCTCTGCAGCAGGTTCCCTTCTAGTCTTCTCCTCTATTCCTCTTTCTCCAATCTGATTGGCTAGTGTTGGTGGGAACAAACTAGACTTCCCTCTAATTTTCTTTGCTTGATCTGAATTGAAGAACTCAGATCTGATGTGGGTTTTCTGCAGGAAGAAAACAAGGACCAGCAAGAGGAAATCTGATGTGCAATGGACGTCCAAGGGTGTGAGTGCTGCCCCTCTTTCTTGTTTCCAATCTCTTGCACAACCAAGAGAGATTTTCTCTCCTTCTTCCCTCAATGATGTTGCACGCCCAAAGGGGGAACCACCAGCAATATATAATGCTGATATCTTGGAGAGAAAGTATCTTGAAAGAACTAGGAAACCAAGGAGAAAAAATAGGAACTTTCCAAAAAGGAAAACACACTCCATCATGGACGTCCAGCCCTCTTTCCTTTTCTATTTAGTTTCTAAATTGAATTAGAAAGCTACTAAACTTTAGGAAAACTTGCACAAAAAAAGAACTCCTTCCAAGTAATGGGACTTGCACAAACTTGGGACCCACAAACTAGGGACCACATTGGCTAGCCCACACTTACTATGGCCCATGTACCAAATAATTTATCTAGAGTTGTAATTCATGTATACCATCATGGGCCTATTTGAATTTACACTCAAAATTATTTCTCCACACATTTAAACAATTTAGGAAACCTTGCCAATCTAGGAAAGTGGCTAGAGAAGGGACCAAAAGACATATTTGCCCTTGGCTTCCAAAATGACCAAAATGTCCATGCTAACCCCATAGCAACACTAGGATCATTTTAACCTTAACTCATTCCACTAGAGAGTTATGGTTGCACTCCAAGGACAAATATTAAATTGCAAATAAAGCTCATCATAAATAGACGATTGTCTTTGACCTACCAAGTACAATGACCATAATGCCCCTTTATGTAACATCCATAATCAAGTAGGTTAACCGATGTACTATCCACCTTCTTGATTACATCTCAACCTTAGAACTTCATACCCTTGACTTAATCATCATCCGGATATCATTCTCTTGATCCAGGGAGCGACCCACAAGTTCAATATCCATATGGAACATCCATATACTAAGATCTTAGATTCTGATGATTAATCGGATAATTCTAAGGGGACGATCATTCCATCATATGATGGCATAGATTCCATATTGCATTTGCACGTCCCAACTAATCAAGCCTGAGCACCCAAAACACAGAGCTGTTGACCCATGAACAGGATCTCACCCATAGTGAATTAAAGCACAAGAACTTGACTTCGTCAGTTCATCCACAAATGCTCAAGATTAAGAGCACTGGTCACTCAGTAGCAAGAGGTGAGTTGATCTCTCTCTGTGATAGTACTATTTTAGAGATCACACCTACAAGTGGTCCTGTTCAATGCATGACAATGCACTAATGAGATAAATCCGGAAAGACCTCCGTGACTAAGGTAAGTCACCCTGAATACAGGAGAGTATCTCATTATAACTTATACCAAGATGAAGTGCCCAACTCCATCTCTCAGTTATGAACAATTTTATTGTTTCAAGTGTCCATGACTCAGACCTTACTGTGCGTAGCCACTACACACCTGAGTCATTTACTGGAAAACAATGGGCCTTACACAACCATACATATACACAAGTATAAAGAGAAAGATGCCATTCCATTAAATAACCAATAAATATCCAGTAACAGAGATGTGAGTGCAGTCAGTGGGCTTTAGGGCATACACCAATCCCAACAATTTTGGGCATAAGTTATATGTGAACTAGGGTCAACGTGACCGCCCGCTGAAGCTCTCCCCGTTACAACATAAAAAGCACAACCCCCCGTTAGTATTTTTCCCCTTCCATCACTCACGTTAATTTCATAAAATGTTCTCTTCTTTCCTAAGTTCTTTCCCCTATCATCTTTTCTAATGTTTTTCTTTTCTCATCCCCACCTTCTTTCCTATGGCAAATCACCCATGCGGAATGCCTGACATTCCTCCTATCTCAGCCCTGGGAGCAACTCAAGCCATCGATGAGACTTATCTCCAGCCATCGAAAGCCGAAACTTCTAGAGCCCTCGGCACCCCATTATCCGGACTGCGTTATTCCCCTCGCGTATCGGGTCCACCGATCGTCAAACGGGTCACTTCCCCGATGAACTCAATAGTCGTGAGGAAGAGCCACTCAACTCCTCCAACTCCGATAAGGAGGGATTCGTACTCTGCCGATTCGCAAATCACGTACAAGGATTTGGTCGGATCGAGTAGGCGGAAGATAGGATATAGGACCTACGCCAACATCACAACACGGGACCGCCATGTGATTCCCCCAATATAGAATGCCTGTTGATACATCCATTATAACCACCATTAGACAATCGAAGCAGCAACCGATCTCGATTTTGTATGAGAGTAGCATCTCCGAACTGAGCGAGAACAGGTAGGCCCAGCTCGATCACTCACGCCGAAGATCCCACGGCAAAGCCCTACCGTTTATGCTGATACCAAGACATGCCGAGAGTCCATCATCAATACCGGCATGAGGTTGTCCAACCCCAACTTCAGGTGATGACCCCTCCTACTGTCTCTGTGAACCGACCGATCCCAAACTCATCTAGCCTTAGGTTAGCCTATCGCCAACCGACGGGATATGAGAGGTCACCCCCAACATATCAAAATCAGTTGGCTCCAACCTACGAAGTATTAGATGAAGAGCAGGATCCTCCGTTCTATTATAATGAAGCTGTGAATGCCACGGGTCCTCACGAGCTTTATGAAGAGTATCAATTGGATCGACCAGTCTACGACCCATCCCATCAACCGACCTACATGAGTCAATGGCCAAGATTAACACCTGGCTCGGGTAGAACTCATAATCAAACCCAAACTCAAGCCCTGGGGAGAGCACATGCTGGAGAGAGTTATCAATATGTACCTCTGGGACATCAACCAGACCTTCAATATAATTTTGTAGAGCCAGCTTACTATCAAACCCCAGTTGTGGCCCCGAAAGGTGGCCTGACAAGAGAAGATCAGCACCCCGACTCCCAGGCGATTAGGGAGATGCGGAAGGAAATCGAAGGGCTAAAGAATGAGATTAGAAGGAAGTCCCCATCAAGACAAGGCAAAAGGTTAGGGTTTTATCACTTCACGAAGAAAGAAGAGACTAAGAAATCACCCTTCCCCGCTAAAGCCCCGAAGTTTGTGGCGTATGATGGGACTACAGACCCTCAACACCATTTGGTGTCATTCTGCAACAAGTGTCGTATGATCGCTGACGATGATGCCCTCCTCATTAAATATTTTCAAGAGTCACTAGCCGGAGACGCACTAACTTGGTACACATATGTGCCCTCACACGAAATCAATACCTTTGAGGATGTGATAGAAAGATTTCTGGCCTGATACACTTGACCAAGAACAAACCCTTGTGGCACGACTTGGCTGACTTAAAGAAAAAGAACAATGAAGATTATGAAGAATTCGTGGCGAGATGGCTAAGTCAATTCACAAGGTCTGACTACAATATGAAAGAGCAAGTCAGGATGGTAATTTCGAACATGAAAGAACCGATGAGGACATTGATGACGATCGGAGAAGTCATCAACTGGAGCGGCCTACATCATAGATTATCAAGAATGAATCAAAAACCTATACGATGGGATACTGAATAACCTAGGCATCTCCAACCAGAAAAAGGTTGTCCATCACATGACCAACCAAGTGGAAAATCGTGCGACCCCAGAAATAAACTCGACTCAAGAAGTGGTTTATCACCCGTATAATCATAATTAGGAAATGAATTTCAATCAACACCGGAATCGAGGAGAAAACCAGGACGTTAATTTCCAAGGGAATGCTCAGAATTTCCGGGATGATCAGAATTACCGAGACCCTTCTCGGAATGATCAAATATATAGTCAACAACCACATGGCCAAGGGGGACCCGTTCATCCAAGACAAAACGTAAATTCGGCACAACCACAAGTGAATCAGCCAGTGATGCCTCAAAAACCGAATCAGGGTACTAACCATCGCCCGAGCTATTACACAATCCCATACAAGTATAACAACAATTCAGACCAAAACAATGACGGGAACACGAGAAGGCTTGGACCGAAGAGGGCTAACTACCTACCCCTCCCTCAGCCTTGGATCATTGTTTTCTGGTCACTCCTAGAACAAAATGCCATCCAACTTCCACCAGAAAGACAGCAGCAATGGCCGGACCACCTTGATCGGATGAGATTCCGTGCGTATCACAAGATGCCGGGACACGACCGAACACATTGCTATACTGCGAGAAACTTGATCTACGACCTCAGCGATAAGGGGTCGATTGATTGGAATAACATTAAACCCATGGGAGTCCAGGTCCACAGAGAACACAACAAACCCAAGGCCCACCTGCCGGTACGACGCAGCGGATGCCTAACATACAAATCTACAGAAACCCAATGCCGCAACATGCTACATCAACCTCGACACAACCATTGCAAGGGCCGTCGGCAAATGTTGCTATTGTGTCGCATCAATCAACCAATTTCCCGATCCAACCGACCATTAGTCTGAATCAACCCCAATATGACGATCTTTTTTAAGATGATGACTATTGGAAATACGTAAATTGGGACAGGAAGACTAAATTTAGACTAGACAATCTTAGAACCGACATGGTAATTGACTCCCCAGACCTCTATAAGGTGTACTTCGACGATGATATCACACACGAGGGGTCTCAGATCGGTGCTTACCCCCAGCCTAACCACTCTCGAAACATAGGGCTGGCAAAAGCGCACCTCCGGTCAGGACGGATTCACCCACCGTAATTACCTCCGATCACGAATACACCGAATCCAGGCTTGCAAATACTCGGCGCACAGACTGAGGAGGTTGTCGAAGAAAGAGCTCACATTCAGCTGGAGACTGGGATAGAATATGACCTCCTAGGGCACCTGATGAAAATACCCACCAAAGTGTCAATCCTTGACTTGATCAAGACCTCCCCGATGGACGCCATCACCCACTTACAAGTTCCAAAAAATATAACCCCGGAGCAACTAAGGACATCCATCTCCTCCTTGTCCCTAGAGACTTTTTTGCCAACCCTCAACTTCACCGAGGAGGAATTAAAAGAGATACTGCCTGAAGCATGAAACTTGCCCCTACATCTCACAGTTAGGGTTGCAAAGAAAGAAATATCTGGTGCTCTTGTAGACACGGGGATGTCTCTGAATATCTGTCCGCTAAAAACGTACAAGACGCTGGATTTGACCGCTAAGGACCTAACCCCAGTCGCTTTAGTGGTGACAGGGTATGACGGAAACAAGAAAAATGTTTGTGGGAAGATCATGTTATTGGTGCAACCTGGCCCGATTTTGGTGCCCGAAGAATTCTATGTCATGGATATCCCAACGACCTTTAACCTGATATTAGGGCGTCGCTGGCTGAATCACATGAAGGCGGTGATGTCCACTAGGCATCAATGCATTAAGTTTCCCCATCTAGAAAAAATCGTGAAGCTAATGGGGGACCCGCCAGTTATTGAACTAGAGGACTCCAGATACTCCCCACCCTCCAACCGGCTCCTATCCCGCCTGGAACCAAAGCCCATGGATACGAGATTGATCCTATTATTTCCTTAACATATATCGATCTTGTCTGGAGTTGATAGTTTGATAGTCTCAATACCAAGTATATGATGTAATAAATTGATTAATTTCTTTATTTATCAATACAATCATGCTTTCCTTTCATGAGATGAATGGTATTTAATTATATACTTGAACATAACCAATACGAATGACATAATGGTTCGTGAGATGAACTGGAATCCACAAGTATACTAGATGTAATACATGTGTATGGATGAGATCCACATACAAGAGACATGTATTGCAACTCTTATACTTAAATATCTTCACAACCAGTGATGAGATTGGGCATCTCATCTGACAAGGTTGCAGCACTCTGATCACTATGAGATAGTGTGATTTGTCTCGATCATCGGAATGTAAGATTCTGGATCATGGTGCTGGTACATTGGATGTGTTGAAGGACCATGAGAAGCACCTTATATACACTGTCTTTACTTTAAAGTCTGCTCTCATAATTCCCTAGCAATAGGCTCATAATCCTGAGACATTAATGAACTCAAGTTTCTATCTATTCATTTGCTTTGAGTTACAAATGAGTGAGGCCAATTGTAGGTCAACACCTCGGTGATTTGGGTACGTGGCAATAGAGTTGTGGGAACATTCAATGGTCAAGATGGAATCTATCTTTAATATCCCCTTGTGCCAATTAATGGATTTATCATTGGTAAGTGCGCACCCATTCCAATTAAGAGTTAATTGGATCGGTACCAAATGATCATTATAATTAATTGGGGCTCAAGGATAATAAGATATGGATCTATTTTGGTGGACAGGTCCAATTGATCCATGGATATAGATGGAGGGACCTGCTTGTGGTAATTGAGAAGTTTAGGGTCTTCATTGTAATTTATTCCTAAGACTGGAGTGCAATTGCATTTATATAATGGAGTTATTTGCAATTAACTGTGGGCCCGGATTGCACATGAGATGTGGGGTCACGTGTCCCAGTTGGAACCAGCTTTCTAAGGAATCCCTAGTGGTCCCCACGCTAGCCCAAGATATTAGAAAGATACTAATTATAGTAGAACTCTAAAAGGAAATAGAAAGTTACTATTTCTATTTGAAGTGAGACTTCTAATAGTGGTAATAGTAAGTTACTAATTATTAATGGAAATAGGACTTCTATTTTAATTAGAAAGGAGAAAACTTCTACTGGTTGTGGAAGTGAGACTTTTATGGCAACTAGCAAGGGAGAAGGTTACTATTTTGTAAGGGGAGTTAAACTTCTATTTCAAATAGGTAAAGAGGTGGAATGGAGGACTATAAATAGGGGATATATCCCCTCTTGGACGTCCACCATTGAGTTCCACATCAGCCCTCCTCATAGTGCAAGTGTTGCACAAGTTTCTCTCATCTCTTTCTCCTCTAGTTCCTTGGAGTTACTAGTTGGGTTTTCTCTTAAAGTTTCCACCAATCTTCTTGAGAAAAGAGATCTAATACGGGTCATAGCGTGGAAGATCAAAAGGTGTTGGAGATTCTGATTTGATCAGTGAAGGTGTTCATCATCAAAGAAAGAACTCAAATTCTCCATTAGAGCACTACCAAGCTCCAAAGGTATAATCTACATCCTTGTATGTTGTAGATTTCATGGTTGCATGTTTAGGTACTGTTTTCTATCTTCTAGATAGTATATATTGTTGTACATGATTTATGAGTTTGAGGGATTGCATCCTGGATTGGTTTTATTGCCTTCTAGATAATTGATCCCTTCATCAAGTGGGTCAAAAGTTTTTGAAACCTATCTAAAAGGCCCACCTATTTTCCAACAATTGGTATTAGAGCCATATCTCATCTCTAATCATGTTAGATCAGTAAGCTTGCTCTAATCTTTGCATGAGATGCGAAGAAGATGTAGCAAGGACTATGTAAGGATCAGTTTTGATGAATTTACTTGGTTAGATAGTAGATTCATGTTTGGATAGTAACAAAAGGGTTTAATAATGATGGAAAGATGGTAGGAAGCCATTGGAACACTTTGGAAGTGATTTAGTGAAGAATGGACACGAAATAGAAAACCCAAGTTGCAGGTTTTCGTCAGTCCGGTCGACCTGGCCCCATGCTCGGTTGACCGGGTGATTTGCAGGTCGGTAGACCGAGGACACTGTACGGCAGGTTGCAGAAATTGGATTTTTCAGTTTCGGGTCTTCTTTTACATCCTATTTTTCCAACATTATTTGGCAGCCTATTTTTGTGATTTGTATAGTTGTATGAGATACTAACTTGCAGATAATCATGTCCTCTCCATATGGCCCACAAGTCTTTTACTTTCTTTTTATGGTTATTGGTTTATTTGAGGCTAAGTGTAAAGGGCATCATGGTTTCCTTGGTTTCCCGTGAAAGGGCAAGGCATGATGAATTTCCCTATAGCCCTTTTATTTCCATGTTTAGATTACCATGTAAGTCTCATAATCGAGGCATAGGAATTTATGTAATTTTTCTAAATTTGTAAATTCTGGCGATGTCCGAGACGAAGAAGGAAAACGATGTTGGACTCCTAATCAAAGAGCTTGAAGATTACCGAAAGTGTTTTGGAGTTGCCCAAAGAGTTTGAGGAATTCCAAAGTTTTGGAAATTCTAGAAGTCCAAGAAGTCTATTCCGCTAGGGCCATGTGGAGGAGAGGACTAGTTTCTAATTTTAGCACTTTCTATTTATGGATGAATGCTTAATTTAGAATGTTTCCAAATCTGATCCAAACATAGCAAGTTACTAAAATTGGTCAAATCAAATTAATTTTTGGAAAGAGTTCTAATTAGTGTTGATGACCCATGAAATGGACACATTGGTAACACTAATTTAAGATACTAGACTTTCCTTAAAATAACTTGACTTGGAACCAATCTTTGATTATATCATGAGATGATTTGATGTTCATATATATATATATATACATGTGGGCCCTAATACCTTACAAGGAAATCCTCAATTCTAAAATATTAAGTGGGAGCGGGGCATTTAAATTTAGAAATCCCCATGGTTTTCCACCATAGGTCCATTGTAAGGAAAGTATTAGCCTCGCGCCATCTTGAGAATGGCCGTTCCCCACGGAGGGCTTTTACTTGTCTGGTTGCTAGATATGGATCTCCTATGGATAGCGTTGGTGAGACGGGGCGGGGGCCCACTCCCCAAGGAGGAGCTGCTCGCAACGGTTGTCATGCAATGCTAGTTGGTGGGTCACACTTAACTAAAATAATGATGTAGTATCTATCCCCAAGGATTTGCCTCATTTATTTTAGAAACCGAAGCTAATCGGGAGCCATTCATTATTTGGTATGAGATACCTAAATAATAATGAATGAAGGGGATCATGGAAAGTTAGTCTTAACCCTAATTTTGACCAACTTTGATCCGCACCAATCTAGGTGGTATTTGCACTCCCCAAGGAGGCATACCCCGGGGATTGGGATTCCGATGTATTCTGAATTTAGTGGTTATGAGGATTCCATATAAATTTGGTAGAATACTAAACCCTAATGTCATTTAAATTCATTAATTGAATGAATGGTTATGTGCTACAGTATTACAAGCATGAATTCAAATACTTTCAATCCACTTGCGACCATCCTCAACCAGAATAAGTTAGTGGGATCCAATTATGTAGACTGGAAACAGAACCTGGATATAGTCCTGACAGCTTTAGGATATAAATATGTCCTTACCAAACCCCCCGTTGATGAGCCAGTGTCGGAAGCATCACAGGAAAAAAATGAACTTTACACCAAGTGGGCCAAAGACGATGAGATGGCCAGATGTTATATACAGGCATCCATGTCTAGTGTTTTGCAACACCAACATCAATCCTATAAGACTGCATATGATATTATATCAAACTTAAAGGAGATGTTTGCGGAACAGGGCAGGCCTGCTAGACAGGCTGCTATGAGGGTGCTTATAAGCACCAAGATGGCTGAAGGCACACCAGTACATGACCACATGTTGAAAATGATGGACTCATTGAATGAGTTAGATGTACTGGGGGCTGTGATTGATGTAGAATCGCAGATTGACATAATCCTTGAGTCACTACCAGAGTCATTCAACAATTTCAAGGTTAATTATAATATGAATAAAATGAATAAAAGCAAAAACCCAAAAATATAGCTAGCTTAGGAGTAGACACCACTGACCATCGCAGGACCATAGGGAGACCTGAGCACTGGAAAATTCCTCCAGTAGAGCAATCAC
The DNA here is from genome assembly GCA_038049695.1 of Cinnamomum chago. Taxonomy (NCBI): domain Eukaryota; kingdom Viridiplantae; phylum Streptophyta; class Magnoliopsida; order Laurales; family Lauraceae; genus Cinnamomum; species Cinnamomum chago. Next base: position 56,520,400 of record CP142453.1, on the reverse strand, counting down.
GGCTTGAGGAAATCATGGGCCGGATCAGTGAGATAGGATACCAGTCGATGCCCATTATCTCAGAGCCAGAATCATCTTCAGGAACCAAGGATGCCAAAGATGAAATGGGTGTTTATGAATTAGTAGACGCCGAAGGAGAGGACGATGAAATCTCGGAAGAATTCCAGAGAGTCATCAAGAGATTTGACAAGCATACTCAAGTAGCGGCCGAAAAGACCAAAGAGATCAACTTGGAGACTGAGGAAAAGCCCAAACTAGTCCAGATCAGTGCATGCCTAGAGCCCGATGAAGAAGAGAGGATCCTAAGAGTTCTGAATGAATGCCAGGACGTATTCGCATCAGACTACCATGACAAGCCAGGATTGGACCCGCTTCTGGTAGAACATCGAATCCCATTGGAATGAAATGCGAGACCGGTCAAACAGAAGTTAAGGAGAATGCTCCCCGACATCGCAATGAAAGTGAAAGAGGAAGTTGACAAACTCCTCCAGGCCAAATTCATCAGGGTGGTGTTGTTTCCTTAATGGATCGCCAATATAGTCCTGATCAAGAAGAAGGATGGACGCGTCAGGGTCTACATAGACTTCAGGAACTTGAATAAGGCTTCACCTAAGGATGACTTCCCATCAATGGTGAAAGCTTTCCTTGAAATGCCGCCGCCTAAGAACTTAAAAGAGCTAATACGTTTAATCGGGAGATTACAATTCATTCGCCGGTTCATATCGCAGCATTCACAAAGATGTGAACCCTTCTATAAGTTGCTAAAAGGAGGAGCTCAGTACGACTAGGACGATGACTGCCAAAAAGGGTTTGAGGAGCTCAAAAAATATCTATTCAATCCCCCAGTTCTTAAACCTCATGTTAAACACAAGCCCCTTATCCTATACGTTTCAACCACCGAGACGGCGATAGGGGTTGTTCTAGGTCAACACGATGACACGGGTAGGAAAGAAAATGCAATCTATTACCTGAGCAAATCTCTCCTGCCATATGAACAAAAATACTCCTTGAAGGAAAGAACCTGCTTAACGGTGGTTTGGGCCTCCCAGAAGTTAAGACATTACTTCTTAGCCCACTCGGTCAGACTGTTGGCTAGGATGGATCCTTTACAATATATCTTCGAAAAACCAGTCACTTCAGGCTCGCGATGGCACATGCTTTTGGCAGAACTCGACATAACTTACGTGACTCAAAAGTCCATAAAAGGGCAAGCCATCGCTGACCACCTTGCACATCTGCCCCTACCACGCTACAAGCCGGTCATAACCGATTTTCCAGATGAGGACGTCTTATGTACAGACATAAAGGAGATAAAGGACCACGAAGTGTGGGCAATGTACTTTGATGGTGCCTTGAATCAAAATGGGAAAGGAATAAGGATAGTGCTTTTATCCCTAGAAGGACTAGCAATACCGAAGGCTTTCAAGGTTGGGTTCCCAACCACCAACAATGAAATGGAGTACGAAGCACTCCTAGCAGGTTTAAGAGAGGCTGCGAATTTAGAAGTTAAGAAACTTCGAGTCCTCGGAGATTCAAAGGGGGTTATTTCCCAAGTAGCGGGTGAATGGAAGGTGAACACCCCCAAGCTTGCTCGTTATCATGAAAAGGCCAAGATAATCATATCTCAGTTCGAAAAAAACTCCTTTCTTTACATCCCGCGAGCTCTGAACCGACTGGCCGGCTCATTAGCCACCTTGGCGTCGATTGCGGAAATCCCTCTTGACAAAGGATATGAGACCTTTCACATCCAACGAGTAGACACCGCCTCGGTCAAGCTGAAACACCTGACCCTCGAAGGTCCGGGTAAGGTTCCATCCAAAGATGAAGGAGCAAAAGGAAAGGAAATAAAGAGCGAGGAAATAAAGGTAGAAGAGCCTAATCAAGAGCGGATACTAGCCCCCTTACAACATGACGAAGAACTCGCAGATGACCATGTTAGGTTTTTGTTTGTTGCTAATTTGATGGATTCACATTCACTTTCATCGTCATCTGATCACACACTCATACATCATAGTTTGGACCTTGTAATCTGAAACTTAGACTTACAGATGCATTTGATTTTCAAAGACTTCATCCAGCACATTTTAGAACTTAAAATGCTCTATGTAAAATCTAGCTCTTCATGCATGGTTTTGCAAAATCAAGTTAGGCATCAAGGTTCATTTATTGCATACATCTTCTGGTAGAACATCGTATCCCATTGGAATGAAATGTGAGACCGGTCAAACAGAAGTTAAGGAGAATGCTCCCCGACATCGCAATGAAAGTGAAAGAGGAAGTTGACAAACTCCTCCAGGCCAAATTCATCAGGGTGGTGTTGTTTCCTTAATGGATCGCCAATATAGTCCTGGTCAAGAAGAAGGATGGAGGCGTCAGGGTCTACATCGACTTCAGGAACTTGAATAAGGCTTCACCTAAGGATGACTTCCCAGCAAAGGTAAAAGCTATCCTTGAAATGTCGCCGCCTAAGAACTTAAAAGAGCTAAGAGGTTTAATCAGGAGATTACAATTCATTCGCCGGTTCATATCGCAGCATTCACAAAGATGTGAACCCATCTATAAGTTGTTAAAAGGAGGAGCTCAGTACGACTGGGACGATGACTGCCAAAAAGCGTTTGAGGAGCTCAAAAAATATCTATTGAATCCCCCAGTTCTTAAACCTCCTGTTAAACACAAGCCCCCATATCCTATACGTTTCAACCACCGAGACGGCGATAGGGGTTGTTCTAGGTCAACACGATGACACGGGTAGGAAAGAAAATTCAATCTATTACCTGAGCAAATCTCTCCTGCCATATGAACAAAAATACTCCTTGATGGAAAGAACGTGCTTAGCGGTGGTTTGGGCCTCCCAGAAGTTAAGACATTACTTCTTAGCCCACTCGGTCAAACTGTTGGCTAGGATGGTTCCTTTAAAATATATCTTCGAAAAACCAGTCACTTCAGGGCGAATGGCGCGATGGCAGATGCTTTTGGCAGAACTCGACATAACTTACGTGACTCAAGAGTCCATAAAAGGGCAAGCCAACGCTGACCACCTTGCACGTCTGCCCCTACCACGCTACAAGCCGGTCATAACCGATTTTCCAGATGAGGACATGTTATGTACAGACATAAAGGAGAGAAAGGACCACGAAGTGTGGGCAATGTACTTTGACGGTGCCTTGAATCAAAATGGGAAAGGGATAAGGATAGTGCTTTTATCCCTAGAAGGACTAGCAATACCGAAGGCTTTCAAGGTCGGGTTCCTAGCCACCAACAATGAAATGGAGTACGAAGCACTCCTAGCAGGTTTAAGAAAGGCTGCTAATTTAGAAGTTAAGAAACTTCGAGTCCTCGGAGATTCAAAGGGGGTTATTTCCCAAGTAGCGGGTGAATGGAAGGTGAACACCCCCAAGCTTGCTCGTTATCATGAAAAGGCCAAGATAATCATATCTCAGTTCGAAAAAAACTCCTTTCTTTACATCCCGCGAGCTCTGAACCGACTGGCCGACTCATTAGCCACCTTGGCGTCGATTGCGGAAATCCCTCTCGACAAAGGACAGGAGACTTGTCACATCCAACGAGTAGACACCCCCTCGGTCAAGCTGAAACACCTGACCCTCGAAGGTCCGGGTAAGGTTCCATCCAAAGATGAAGGAGCAAAAGGAAAGGAAATAAAGAGCGAGGAAATAGAGGTAGAAGAGCCTAATCAAGAGCGGATACTAGCCCCCTTACAACATGACGAAGAACTCGCAGATGACCATGTTAGGTTTTTGTTTGTTGCTAATTTGATGGATTCACATTCACTTTCATCGTCATCTGATCACACACTCATACATCATAGTTTGGACCTTGTAATCTGAAACTTAGACTTACATATGCATTTGATTTTCAAAGACTTCATCCTGCACATTTTAGAACTTAAAATGCTCTATGTAATATCTAGCCCTTCATGCATGGTTTTGCAAAATCAAGTTAGGCATCAAGGTTCATTTATTGCATACATCTTCTGGTAGAATATCGAATCCCATTGGAATGAAATGCGAGACCGGTCAAACAGATGTTAAGGAGAATGCTCCCCGACATCGCAATGAAAGTGAAAGAGGAAGTTGACAAACTCCTCCAGGCCAAATTCATCAGGGTGGTGTTGTTTCCTTAATGGATCGCCAATATAGTCCTGGTCAAGAAGAAGGATGGACGTGTCAGGGTCTGCATCGACTTCAGGAACTTGAATAAGGCTTCACCTAAGGATGACTTACCCTTGCCACACATAGATATGCTCGTTGACAACACTGCCAGGCATGCAATGCTCTCGTTTATGGATGGATACTCAGGGTATATTCAGATAAAGCTCTCGGCAAAGGATCAAGAAAAGACCTCATTTAGTACCCCTTGGGGGACTTATTGTTATGTTGTAATGCCCTTCGGAGTAAAGAATGCGGGTGCAACTTACTAAAGAGCCATGATGGCGATATTTCATGACATGAAGCATGATTGTATAGAGGTATATGTCGACAACATCTTTGTTAAATCCCAAACTCGTGCAAACCATGCCACAACTCTGAGGAGAGTTCTCCAAAGGTCAAGAGAAACACAATTGAAAATGAATCCGAAAAAGTGTCTTCGGGGTGTCGTCAGGAAAACTTCAAGGGTTCATGGTTAGCAATCGGGGTACTCAGGTGGACCCATCAAAGGTGAAAGCTATCCTTGAAATGCAGTCCCTTAAGAAGTTAAAAGTGCTAAGAGGTTTAATCGGGAGATTACAATTCATTCGCCGGTTCATATCGCAGCATTCACAAAGATGTGAACCCTTCTATAAGTTGCTAAAAGGAGGAGCTCAGTACGACTGGGACGATGACTGCCAAAAAGCGTTTGAGGAGCTCAAAAAATATCTATGGAATCCCCCAGTTCTTAAACCTCCGTTAAACACAACCCCCTTATGCTATACGTTTCAACCACCGAGACGGCGATAGGGGTTGTTCTAGGTCAACACGATGACACGGGTAGGAAAGAAAATGTAATCTATTACCTGAGCAAATCTCTCCTGCCATATGAACAAAAATACTCCTTGATAGAAAGAACCTGCTTAGCGGTGGTTTGGGCCTCCCAGAAGTTAAGACAATACTTCTTAGCCCACTCGGTCAGACTGCTGGCTAGGATGGATCCTTTAAAATATATCTTCGAAAAACCAGTCACTTCAGGGCGAATGGCGCGATGGCACATGCTTTTGGCAGAACTCGACATAACTTACGTGACTCAAAAGTCCATAAAAGGGCAAGCCATCGATGACCACCTTGCACATCTACCCCTACCACGCTACAAGCCGGTCATAACCGATTTTCCAGATGAGGACGTGTTATGTACAGACATAAAGGAGATAAAGGACCACGAAGTGTGGGCAATGTACTTTGACGGTGCCTTGAATCAAAATGGGAAAGGGATAAGGATAGTGCTTTTATCCCTAGAAGGACTAGCAATACCGAAGGCTTTCAAGGTCGGGTTCCCAGCCACCAACAATGAAATGGAGTACGAAGCACTCCTAGCAAGTTTAAGAGAGGCTGCGAATTTAAAAGTTAAGAAACTTCGAATCCTCGGAGATTCAAAGGCGGTTATTTCCCAAGTAGCGGGTGAATGGAAGGTGAACACCCCCAAGCTTGCTCGTTATCATGAAAAGGCCAAGAGAATCATATCTCAGTTCGAAAAAAACTCATTTCTTTACATCCCGCGAGCTCTGAACCGACTGGCCGGCTCATTAGCCACCTTGGCGTCGATTGCGGAAATCCCTCTCGACAAAGGACAGGAGACCTGTCACATCCAACGAGTAGACACCCCCTCGGTCAAGCTGAAACACCTGACCCCTCGAAGATCCGGGTGAGGTTCCATCCAAAGATGAAGGAGCAAAAGGAAAGGAAATAAAGAGCGAGGAAATAGAGGTAGAAGAGCCTAATCAAGAGCGGATACTAGCCCCCTTACAACATGACGAAGAACTCGCAGATGACCATGTTAGGTTTTTGTTTGTTGCTAATTTGATGGATTCACATTCACTTTCATCGTCATCTGATCACACACTCATACATCATAGTTTGGACCTTGTAATCTGAAACTTAGACTTACATATGCATTTGATTTTCAAAGACTTCATCCTGCACATTTTAGAACTTAAAATGCTCTATGTAAAATCTAGCTCTTCATGCATGGTTTTGCAAAATCAAGTTAGGCATCATGGTTCATTTATTGTTTTTATTTATAGAAACATTTTCCTTAAATTTATTTCCTTGTGCTTAACTACGATTATATCATTTGGAAGGAAATAATTTTTACAAACAATTTGCATCTTTGCTCATTGAGTTACATTCTTTATGCAAATTGATTTTAATGCCTTATATTGCATGGTTGGATTTGGTGTCATTGATTTGCATGTTTGTGCCTAACTTGGTATACATTTTTTTCATTAATGCAAATTGATGTTTGTTTATGTGCTTTATAGTAAAATCTTGTATTTGAGCTTTTTAAGTACATATGTGATTTAATGTGCCAAGTTCATTTGGTATAAACCTCATATCCATTATCCATTGTATTGTAAGCTTAGTACATTTGCTAAGAGTGGAGATGTTGCATGATAGATTAATCCCTTTAACTTCATACCTTCTTGTGTTTACATAGTCATATTCTTTTTGATAATATGGTATGAGTTAGATCTTGAGTGTTGATTGATCCTCTCTATGCAAATGTCAAATTGTTCTATGTATGGTTGTGATCTTAGTTATATTTGTAGAAACCATACTAGAACTAAAATCCATCCTCTATGCTTTCTAGTCATATTCTTTTTGGATGGTTATGATGTTGATTCATGTATTTTCTCTAAGTGATATCATCCTTATACATGTTTCAACTTCATAGTAGTGTTCTTGATCATATGAAACTCTTTGAAATATATTCCTCATATTTCTATATGTGTGATGGATATCTTAGATGTTGAATTCATATGATTTTGACACTTTGAAAATTGCATGCATTTCCAAGTTATATCCTTTTGCATAGCAATTTACCTTGTTCATCACTATGCTCAATAGTCATATCTTTAAAAGTGATGAATATGCATTTATGTTGCTTAATGGAATTTTGTGTTTGTCACATCCTTGCTATTAATCATGTTGTCATATTCAATTGGTTTCATTTGGTATAATTTTCCATTGATTTCATATCCAATTGATGTCTTATCTTGTGTATGTGATAGACCTTGTGTACATTGGATTGATCTTGATAGTTATATAATTACATTCCATGTCACATTCCATTAGCATCATAATGTTCATGTTTGCCACCTCACTTGGTCATATAGGTAAATCTCATGACCACCATGCTTATGTAATCATAATCTTGGTTGGTTATTAGTTGAGGTTGGCTTCATGCTTGAATTTCATTTCACTCATCTTGCACATGATAGTCATATTTTTTTATTGAATGAAATGATTTCAAATCTTACATAGCATATGATTTTCATAAGTTATATTGATTGATGCTATGTTTAGTAAACCCCATCTCATCATGGCTCTAATTTGAATTTTTCCTAATAGTTATATTTTTAAATCCATTTTAGAGTGATTGTGTTTAATAGACTTATCTTTAATCTCAATTGGTATTCTTTGTTTTTCCAATTGGTATCCATGATTACTTTTCCCATTGACCTTGCTTTCTTTTGGTAATTTGATCATATTGTGCTTTATAGTTAAATGAATCTAATCCTTTCCTTGAAGTTAACCCTCAATTGGTTAAACCATCTTCTCCTTGCACCAAATAGTTATATCCTTGTCAAAAGTTTGACAAAAGGAGAGAATGGATTGAGGGGGAGTGTAAACCTTCATAGGAAGTATTAGTTTTGATCAAATTTACCCTTGGATTGATTTTGAACCCTTAGAGATAACTTCCATACATGATAACCTGTTATGTATTTCATTTTCGATTTCTTATGTTAACAGGTGCTACTAAAGGTATTTTCCTTATTTCATGTGTGTAGGTACCTTTGCAATTTAATGTCAAAGGGGGAGAGAGCATTCAAGTTCTCAAAAGGGTGAAGAGAATGTCCAAGCTTCCTAAGGAGAGTTGTGTATGATCTTCTACAAGGGGAGAGAATGCATACCTTGCCAAAGGGAGAGAGAGGCATGGTCAAAGGGGGAGAGCTAATAGAAGAAAGAAAGCTTGGAGCTAAAGAAGATGCTTGGCCATAGAGAGGAAGATGAAAAGAAAGCTTGAAGAATGATCAAGCTCCAAGCATCAAGAAGATTGAAGAAAAGAGCCCAAGAGCCCAAGCTACGAGGAGGAGCATCCAAGAAGATTTCAAGACTTGTCCGGCTGAGGGGGAGCTGAAGATTTAGTGTGTAAATTCAGTGGTGAGTGTGTTGCCATCAAATTGCAAAGGGGGAGATTGTTAGGAATTTTGTAGTTTGCAATTTGATGGATGCATAATCATTTGAGCATCATTTGATTCACACACTTGCATTGATTTAGAAAAACTTGAAATCTTGATTTATTCATGCATTGCTTTTAAGATTTGTAAAAGTATTGATTTATGCATGATTTACTTTTAAAACTTGGATGCATTTGTTTTTGAAAAGAGTTTTAGAAATCAAGCAAGCCTATGTTTTAAATCTGTCAAATCTTTTTACGCTTTTTGTGTTTCATATTTTTAAACATCTTAGGTTGGTTTAAAACATGTTTTTCAACTTGGTTTAGTGGCCCAAAAAGTTCCCTAAAGAAAAACTTTTAAATATGCAAAATTGAGAATTTTGGTCCCAGGGGGTCGACCAGCAGTGTGGCCGGTCAACGGCCAGAAATATGACCGTTGTGTGTACCCGGTCGACCGGGCCCTGTCATAGGGTCGACCGGGTGGCTAGCCGTTGGGAAGTTTTTCTATAAATATGAGTTCTTTCCTTTGCCAAAAGTTGGGAATTTTAAGGCCCTCCTTGAGGGGTTTTGAGGCATATCAAAGGGAAATGAACTAAGGGATGAAGGGGGTCATTTAGGAAAGCTAAAGCTTGGATTAATGAAGTTAAATCACCAAGTAGGCTCTACTTTCCTTAATCATATGTTTTCATGCTTTTTTTTATTTTTGGTAAATCATTTGTAGCATGATAAACTATGTTGTGTTGTATCCTTAACATGTTTTATGTTTTGAATTGATTTATTGTTTTGGATGCATCACCATTGATTCAATCCAAGTAGTACTTTATCCTTGGTAAATCTAAGTAGATCATGTTAATGGAAACATCTTTGAAATTAGATGTAACATGATCCATATACTTGGTTGAATCTTTGCTTGGTGTTTTCCATCATAAGAAAATCACTTTCAAAACTATCTTATGTTTTGGATTCAACTTCTTTACAAATCATATGTTTTCATGTTTTGTTTTATCTTTGATAAATCTTTAGTAGCATGTTAACCTATGATGTGTTGTATCCTTAGCATGTTTTATATTTTGAATTGATCTATTGTTTTGGATGCATCACCATTGATTCAATCCAAGTAGTACTTTATTTGGTAAATCTAAGGAGATCATGTTAATGAAATAATCTTTGAAATTATATGTAACATGATTCATATACTTGGTTGAATCTTTGGGTGTTGTTTTTCATCATAAGAAAATCTCTTTCAAAATATATCTTATGTTGTGGATTCAACATCTTTACAAATCATATGTGAATTTGTTTTAAAGTTTCACAACTTGCCTTGCATTGATTGGTATATCATTTTCAAGTTGTATTTATAATTATATATGATTTGTCCCCTAATTTCAATCAAATCTATTTTTATGTTTTGAGCTACATTGTTGATTTGATTGACATCCCTATGCATCACATGTTTAGAGCTAATTAATTTCATACAACTTGTGAATCTTTGATATCATTAACAAGTTGTTACTTTTAACATGTGACTTGCATTCCTTCCTCAATCATAAATGTTTTTATGAGCTAAAACTTTCAAAAGCCTTAGGCATACATTTATGAGCTTTCATTTTCAAAATGATTGAGGACATCACACACACACATCATGTACTTTCATCTTTGCATTCATAGTGTGTGTGTGTATTAGATTTTCATTGTCATATCCGCCTATTTTAGAGGCAAATGTAATGAGCTAAATTGAATCTCCATCAAGTGTATGATAGACACTAATTTGAGAGATAACCAACCTTGTGGTTGAAGAGGTTATTGCTTAGCCTATAAAAGCATAATGTATAGGTTAATGTTAAGCCTTGAAAAACATCATTGTAAAGGTTATTGCTTAGCCTTGAAAGCATATTGTAAAGGTTATTGCTTAGCCTATTGAAAAGCATAAATAGTGGAAATCCGGTGGGGTGTTGGATCACAAGCCGGTAGTGGATGTAGGCATTGAGGCCGAACCACTATAAATCCTTGTGTGATGGTGTTTGCTTTGTGGTGATTGTTTTCATTAAGCTTCTCATGGGCCTTCAATACATCCAATGTACCATCACCATGATCCGGAATCTTACATTCCGATGATCGAGACAAATCACTCTATCTCATAGTGATCAAGGCGCTGCAACCTTGTCAGATGAGATGTCCAATCTCATCACTGGTTGTGAAGATATTTGAGTATAAGATTTCCAATACATGTCTCATGTATGTGGATCTCATCCATACACATGTATTACATCTAGTATACTCATGGACTCCAGTTCATCTCATGAGCCATTATGTCTTTTGTATTGGTTATGTGCAAGTATATAGAACACCATTCATCTCATGAAAGGAAAAACATGAATTGTATTGATAAATAAAGAAATTAATCAATTTATTACATCATATACCCTTGGTATTGAGACCATAAAACTAACAACATCCCATAAGAGGCCAACAGAGGCCAATACAATTCTCAAAATAATAAAAGAACCCAATGACAAAATGTAGCGAAACTCAAGAACCCGCCCGACGTCTAGTTGACATCGTCGGGTTGCCACTCTCTGACTGGGAGAGGCTCAAGAGCCTCCTCCGGACGCTCCTCCTCAAAGGCAACGTCACCTACACCTAGGCACCAACATACAAGCGTCAAACACAGCGGTTTGGCAGGTAATCAATTTAGGCATGACCATATAAGTAGTAAATGTTTAAGGAAACATATAAAGACATTTTGCTGAATTGTAAACAGTTACAAGACTAAGGTACATTTCAAAAATACCAGCAAAACTGACATGAATACTTATAATATCATGAATAGTTACATTCCACAGTGAGCCCATCCTTTCTCTATCATTATAACGAAAAGAGCAAGCACGCACGACAAACACAATATACATAATATAATCACGACACGATTCCCACATATACGGGGATTCCGGCCGCGGAACCGGATACGCACGATGTGTAATAAAATACATGACCAGTCTGCAGACAATCCACATGTTTAAGGACCCCAGACAGTGGATCAAACTGAAAGGGCAGTCCAAGCTCAGTGGTATTCACTTAAATTCATTAATGCACAAAACACGCTAAACACTGTCTAAACATGTCGAGATAAAAGGGGAAAATCACTTATCAAAACACAACAAACACGACTAGCAAAAGGCATAATTAATATGCATAACACGCTTAGCAAGTGACCCCTTTTTTTCACTTTTGGAACAAATCTTAAAACAAGCTTGTACATAACATTCAAAACGAATACACAATGATATTCATTATATCAAAAGTTAAAGTACGAACACAAAGTCTATCAAGCACATGTAAAGACCTTTGGTTGATCTTTGTGTAAACGAAACCCTAAATGTTGGAATTAAAAGAGAAACGGTGCCCGGGAAGTTCAAAGACATCTCAGGCTTCGAGTGCACAAAATCAGGCTAAAGGTCCCTTAACATGTTCTAGTTTTCATTCTTACAAATATTCTTCAAAATGGGCAATGGTGTCAAATTCGGTCAGCTCGCGGTCAGGTGTCGGCTAGCCAAACTAAGATCTGGCGGCTAGCCGCCAGCTCACCGCTGGAAACCCAGGTCCAAACGCAGCTCTCTGGAAAAGAAACCGAACTGACTTCTGTTGGCTTGCGGTTAGCCGAAATGGGACCTGGCGGCTAGCCGTAAGCTGACCGTAGGGCTGACCGCTGAACCCTGATGCACATGCCATCTTCTGGAAAAGGAACCGCCGAGCTCGGTCAGCTCGCGGTGTGCCGAAATGGGGATTTCGACTAGCCGCCAACTGACCAGCGGCTGACCGAAACTGCACGGGAAGTGCATTTCAATTCAGATTTTCACATTTTCTTCTTCCCTTCTTCTTACTTTTCCTTCAACCTGCACTTCCCTGAGTCTACAAGCTCTCCAAGGGATAAAACACACATTTCATAGCACAAATTGAGACATTACATTCCCATTCTCCAATCTAAAACAAAATCTCCAAAATTTCCAATGAAATGAGAAGAATGAAAAGAAAACAAATCAAATGCACATATGCTATCATCCATCCTAGATTGGTTACTTGCCTTAGTCCAAGATGTCACAAACTTTCTCCAAGCACTTCCACTCAAGCTAATCCAAATACTACAAAACCCATGAAAACCAAACAAAACTCACTCAATCTTGAAAATAAGAAACCCATTTTCTCAAAAGGGTTTGTAAACATGAAAAAGAAGATCTTTGGGAACCAAAGAGGCTCCATTAAAGAGATGGGTTGGAGCTCTTACCTAGAAAAGGCCAAACAAGAGAGAAGGAAGAAAATGAAGAGCTTGCCCAACTAGAAACTTCAAGAAACTTGTATCAATGGAAAGCTTAGGATGAGAGGAAGAAGATGATGGTCTTGGAATTCCATTTGGAGTCTTCTAGCTTGATCATTCAAGAGAAATAAAGTGAAGAGAAAGGGTTTCTCCTCTTGGCTACTCTAAGGTTAGGGTTTGAGAATGGAAAAAGTGAAAGGAGGAGAGAGTTGACTTTAAAACACTTGCAAATGTGGCCCAATGAACTTGAACCTTGCATTGACAAAAACACGATCTTGTGGGCCTCGAATGAACTCGACGAAGAAGGATAAAATGATCCTCGAAATATCTAGTTTCCAAAAAGTATATTTTTAACATGGTTTTGAGATCTCGAAATTTGTGTCCAGATTTGTGTATAAAAGACAATTTTACCCCTTTTTGGGCCAGGACTTGAGTTTTTGGGCTTCAAACATGAATGGACTGAAAACGAAAGTCCTAACATAGAGTAAAATCATTCAAATGAAATCAAAATCACAATTAAAAATGGAAACCGATACGATCCTCCCAAGCATACACGTGCACTCAGGCCTTCCTGAGCATGTCTGACTAACAACTAACGTTCTCAAAATTCCCAAAGTTGTGTCCAAGACTAAAACTAATTATTTCTAACCCAATGACAACTAAACCCACTTAGGACTAAACACACACTAATCGCACATAATCGAATTAGTCTGGGCCGGGGTCTAACATCCTCCACCCCTTAGGATATTTGGTCCACCAAATAAAATAGACATTTACCTCTGGTAAAAGCTGTGGATACTTCCTCTGCAATTGATCTCTCAATTCCCATGTGGCTTCCTCTGGCTCGTGATTTTCCCAAAGTACCTTGACCCAATGAATAGTCCGATTTCTCAATTCTTGCTCTTTGGTATCAATGATCTTAATCTGCTTTTCCACATACAAGGCATGTTCTTGAATCTCCAAAGGGTCGTGCTGTAGTATATGTGAAGGACTAGGAACATATTTCTTGAGCATAGAAACATGAAATACGTTGTGCACCCCCGAGAGTTCCGGCGGTAACGAAAGTCTATAAGCGACATCCCCAATCTTGTTCAAAATTTCATACGGACCAATAAACCTTCTAGATAATTTGCCTTTCTAACCGAACCTTAGAGTTCCTCTAACTGGTGAAATCTTCAAGAAGACTTTGTCACCCACTTGAAACTGTAATTTTCTTCAGCGAGTGTCTGCATAACTCTTCTGCCTACTTCGGGCAATCTTCAAACATTCCTGAATCAGTTTGACATTGTCACTTGTCTCTCCAACTATCGTCGGTCCATGAAAACTACTCTCACCGACTTCTTCCCAGCAAATTGGAATTCTGCATCTTCTACCATAGAGTGCCTCGAAAGGTGCCATACCGATGCTAGAGTGGTAGCTATTGTTATAAGCAAATTCACAAAGCGGTAAGCACTCATCCCACTGAACCTTGAAATCTAATACGCAAGCACGCAACATGTCTTCGAGAGTCTGTATCGTCCTTTCTGACTGACCATCGGTCTGAGGATGATAAGCTGTACTAAAATGAAGTTTGGTACCCATAGACTCATGAAGAGTTTTCCAAAACTTTGAAACAAACTTGTTGTCTCTGTCTGAAGTAATGGAGACAGGCTGACCATGTTTACTAACAATCTCATCAACAAATAACCTTACAAGTGGTGCCATGTGCATCATGTTCCCTGTCTTTATCAGAATGAAATGAGCAGACTTTGTCAGACGATCTACAATAATCCAAATTGCATTATTTCCCTTCTTAGTATTCGGCAAATCGGAAACGAAATCCATGGTGATGTGCTCCCATTTCCACTCCGGAATCTCCAACGGTTGTAACAAACCCAGGGGCTTCTGATGCTCTGCTTCAATCAACTGACAAGTCAGACAACGGGACACAAAAGCTGTTATCTCTCTCTTCATGTTGTTCCACCAAAATCTATTCTTCAAATTATGGTACATCTTCGTGCTACCCGGATGCATCGAGTACCTTGTGTTGTGAGCTTCACTCATTATTTTACTCTTCAAGTCATCCACATTTGGTACACACAACCGGTCACGGAAATACAGTACTCCATTCACCATCTTGAAATCTGGACGTTCTATGATATGTTCTACTATCTTTGCCAAGTCTGGGTCTTGCAACTGACTTTCCTTAATCTTTTGGATGAAGATAGGTTCTGATACTGTCATGTTTGCTAGCATTGCACCCAGTTTCAAGGTTTGCTCTTCCGCACCCAATTCTTCAATCTGCTATAAAACACCAATTCCTCTCAAATTGGCCATGACCACTGATTTTCTACTCAATGCATCAGCTACAACATTCACTTTGCCTGGATGATACTTGATTGGGAAATCATAGTCTTTGATATACTCCATCCACCGTCTCTGTCTCATGTTTAAATCCTTCTGCGAGAACAAATATTGTAAACTTCGGTGATCTGAATGGACTTTAAATTTCTCTCCATAGAGATAGTGTCTCCACATCTTCAATGAAAAAACAACTGCCGCCAATTCCATGTCATGAGTCGCATAGTTCTTCTCATGGTCCTTCAACTATCTCGAGCCATAAGCAATCACCTTGCAATCCTGCATCAATACACAACCTAGTCCCGTATTCGAAGCATCTGTATAAACAATAAACCCGCCGCTGCCCGATGATAATGTAAGAATTGGAGCTGTGGTTAACCTTCCTTTCAACTCTTGAAAACTTATTTCACACTGTTCGGTCCAAAAAAATGGGACATTTTTCCTGGTCAATTTTGTCAACGGGGTTGCAATGGACGAAAAACCTTGGACAAATCTCCTGTAATAGCCTGCTAACCCCAAAAAGCTTCTGATTTCTGTCACACTGTTGGGCCTCACCCAGTTAACAACTGCCTCCATCTTAGCTGGATCAACTGCTAAACCTTCTCTGGAGATGATGTGGCCTAGAAAAGCAACTTGCTCTAACCAGAATTCGCACTTACTGAGTTTTGCATAAAGCTGGTTGTCCCTCAGAAGCTGCAACGTTGTCCTCAAGTGTTCTTCATGCTCCTTCTTACTCTTGGAATACAGAAGGACATCATCAATGAATACTACTGTAGAGTGATCCAAATAGGGTGCAAAGACTTTGTTCATAAGAGCCATAAAGACTGCGGGTGCATTTGTCAAACCAAAGGGCATCACTAAGAACTTGTAGTGCCCATATCTTGTTCTAAAGGCCGTTTTCTGAACATCCGAGTCTCTAACTCTCAACTGATGGTACCCTGATCTCAGATCTATCTTGGAAAAATAGGCTGCTCCTTACAGTTGATCAAATAATTCGTCTATCTTTGGCAATGGATACTTGTTCTTCACGGTCACATGGTTCAATTTTCTGTAGTCAATGCACATTCTCAGACTTCCATCTTTCTTTTTCACAAACAACACCGGTGCACCCTAAGGTGAAACTCTTGGCCTAATGAAGCCTTTACTCAACAATTCCTGCAATTGGAGATTTAGTTTACCCATTTCTGCTGGAGCCATTCTGTATGGCGCAATGGAGATCGGAGTCGTCCTTGGAAGGAGCTCAATTGTGAACTCAACTTCTCTGATTGGTGGTAATCCCGAGATTTCTTCTGGAAAAACATCCAGAAATTCACACACAAGGGGGATATCCTCCACCCCTTGGGACTGTTTATCCTCCGTGATAAACGCAATAAAGGCCTGATACCCACTCTGAACTAATCTGCTTGCCTTTAAGACTGAAATAAATACTGCCTGAGTTTTCCTCTTGTTCCCTTGAAATATCAATTTTGCTTGTGGTCCTTGGAATCTGAATGTTGTGGTTTTACTAAAACAATCCATGGTGGCATGATATGCTTCTAACCAATCCATGCCTAAGATGACATCAAAATCATGCATGTCCAAAACAATGAAGTTGGCCGGTAAATTAACATCTCCTAACAAAACTGTACAGCTAGGGTAATAGGTTCTACACACAACTTGTTTCCCTACTGGTGTGGTTACTATCAGAATGTAATCCAATTCACTATGTGGTGCATCAATCATCTTAGCAAAACTAGGAGATAAAAATGAATGTGTGGATCCAGGATCAAATAAAATATGTGCTTCTACTCCACAAACAAGAAGTTTACCTTCCACCACGTCTCTTGCAGCTTCAGCATCCGCACGGTTGAGATAATATAAACGTCCATGCATCTGTAGTCTATTCGGTGCTTGATTTTGTCTTCCTTGGGCTTGTCTGTTCTATTGTGGAGGACGAACATTCTGATTTTGTGCTAGTGGCCTAGCCTGCTGCTGCTGCTGAGGTGGTCTAACCTAATTCTGAACTAGTGTTTGATTTTGAGGAGCTGCTTGTCTCTGTTGTTGGTTTCTATTACCTTGGTTCTGAAGTTGTGGGCAATCCTTGACTGCATGGTTCATAGCTCCACATTTGAAACAGGCACCTGTGGCCTTACGACATTCATGAGTTTCGTGGTTCTTGCCACAGTGGCCACAACCTTGCCTCACTTGACTGTGCTCTTGCTTCAGTTTCTTGTTATGGTGTTGCTTCTGATTCTGCTGCTGGTAGTGCTGCTTCCTGTCTTGAACGATCATGTTATTAATATCTTCAAACTTATATGCTTGTTTGACAGCCTCATCATATGTAGCTGGTGGAAGTACTCCTATTGCATCCCTCATGATAATCGGGTTCAGCCCTTCTAAGAACTTTGTTATCTTCTTCTGCTCAGTGTCAATCAGCTCGGTAGCATATGAAGCCAATCTCTCAAACTTGGTGACATAGTCTAGCACAGTCATGCTGTCTTGTTTGAGCTGTTGGAACTCTATAGCTTTCTACCTCTTGACATGGGAGGGAATGTACTTATCTTGAAACTGTGTCTTGAATGCTGCCTACGCATCCTCGTTAGCCATTACCGTGTATGGATCCTTAACTGTTTGCCACCACCGATCTGCAAGCCCATAAAATAGTGAAGCTGTGAGGTTGACCTTCTGTCTCCCCGTGCACGTAAAGACATCAAAGATTTTCTCGGTATTAGCCAGCCAATCATCTACAACTAACAGGTCCTCATTGCCCGAAAATTCCTTCGGTGCTCTCTTCCTGAACTTCTCAAATAGCGCATTAGGGTGATGATCCCTATTATGGATCACAATCTATGGACCCAAAGGTTGAGGCTGTGGAGCTAGATTCTTGTTCTGAAGAACTTCCAAGAGTTGCCTCTGGACTTGAGCCATTTCTTCATCCTTCTTTGCTAGCTGTTCTCGAAATTTTTCTTGAGTCTCATTTGCCTGCCTTTGTTGTTCTATCATAGTTTGCATGAGTTCTTGAAATTGTGTAGTGGTTGGTGTATTAGTCGTGTCTGAGTCATTCTGATTACTACCTGAAGCATTATTGTTTGGAAACTTTCTTGGAGGCATGATGATGTAAAACAAGGTGTTAGTACATAATAAACATGGTATAAGGGCTTCTAAGGTCCTATACAAATGAATCTATCGAACTCATGAATCCTCGCCACGTTCCTCAGACCTTTCTAGTTTCTTTTAAGTGCCTGAAACAAGTCCCGCTCTGATACCAGTCCTGTCGCGACCCCGGAACGGATCCCGAGCCCACGACGTTGGTTTTTCTGTTGTTGGTTTGTTTTCCCACAGGTTCCCGCGGTGAGGATTCCCGAAACACGCGGAATCTGTCTCACATGATCAAGTTTGCGGAAGCGTGTAGCAAATCACATCAAGATAAGAACCAATAAATTTTTAAGTGCTATGACAAATAATATCAAGACATAGTATCAAAAGAAAGGAGTTAACATGGCATTCCCATCATAATTCAAGTTATGAGACTAACACAAAAGTAAGTTAAGTTTAGTTACATCCCATAAGAGGCCAACAAAGGCCAATACAATTCTCAAAATAATAAAAGAACCCAATGACAAAATGTAGCGAAACTCAAGAACCCACCCGACGTCTAGTTGACATCGTCGGGTTGCCACTCTCTGACTGGGAGAGGCTCAAGAGCCTCCTCCGGACGCTCCTCCTCAAAGGCAACGTCACCTGCACCTAGGCACCAACATACAAGCGTCAAACACAACGGTTTGGCAGGTAATCAATTTAGGCATGAGCATATAAGTAGTAAATGTTTAAGGAAACATATAAAGACATTTTGCTGAATTATAAACAGTTACAAGACTAAGGTACATTTCAAAAATACCAGCAAAACTGACATGAATACTTATAATATCATGAATAGTTACATTCCACAGTGAGCCCATCCTTTCTCTATCATTATAACGAAAAGAGCAAGCACGCACGACAAACACGATATACATAATATAATCACGACACGATTCCCACATATACGGGGATTCCGGCCGCGGAACCGGATACGCACGATGTGTAATAAAATACATGACCAGTCTGCAGACAATCCACATGTTTAAGGACCCCCAGACAGTGGATCAAACTGAAAGGGCAGTCCAAGCTCAGTGGTATTCACTTAAATTCATTAATGCACAAAACACGCTAAACTCTGTCTAAACATGTCGAGATAAAAGGGGAAAATCACTTATCAAAACACAACAAACACGACTAGCAAAAGGCATAATTAATATGCATAACACGCTTAGGAAGTGACCCCTTTTTTTCACTTTTGGAACAAATCTTCAAACAAGCTTGTACATAACATTCAAAACGAATACACAATGATATTCATTGTATCAAAAGTTAAAGTACGAACACAAAGTCTATCAAGCACATGTAAAGACCTTTGGTTGATCTTTGTGTAAACGAAACCCTAAATGTTGGAATTAAAAGAGAAACGGTGCACCGGAAGTTCAAAGACATCTCAGGCTTCGAGTGCACAAAATCAGGCTAAAGGTCCCTTAACATGTTCTAGTTTTCATTCTTACAAATATTCTTCAAAATGGGCAATGGTGTCAAATTCGGTCAGCTCGCGATCAGGTGTCGGCTAGCCGAACTAAGATCTGGCGGCTAGCCGCCAGCTCACCGCTAGAAACCCAGGTCCAAACGCAGCTCTCTGGAAAAGAAATCGAACTGACTTCTGTTGGCTTGCGGTTAGCCGAAATGGGACCTGGCGGCTAGCCGTAAGCTGACCGTAAGGCTGACCGCTGAACCCTGATGCACATGCCATCTTCTGGAAAAGGAACCGCCGAGCTCGGTCAGCCCGCGGTGTGCCGAAATGGGGATTTCGGCTAGCCGCCAACTGACCAGCGGATGACCGAAACTGCACGGGAAGTGCATTTCAATTCAGATTTTCACATTTTCTTCTTCCCTTCTTCTTACTTTTCCTTCAACCTGCACTTCCCTGAGTCTACAAGCTCTCCAAGGGATAAAACACACATTTCATAGCACAAATTGAGACATTACATTCCCATTCTCCAATCTAAAACAAAATCTCCAAAATTTCCAATGAAATGAGAAGAATGAAAAGAAAACAAATCAAATGCACATATGCTATCATCCATCCTAGATTGGTTACTTGCCTTAGTCCAAGATGTCACAAACTTTCTCCAAGCACTTCCACTCAAGCTAATCCAAAGACTACAAAACCCATGAAAACCAAACAAAACTCACTCAATCTTGAAAACAAGAAACCCATTTTCACAAAAGGGTTTGTAAACATGAAAAACAAGATCTTTGGGAACCAAAGAGGCTCCATTAAAGAGATGGGTTGGAGCTCTTACCTAGAAAAGGCCAAATAAGAGAGAAGGAAGAAAATGAAGAGCTTGCCCACTTAGAAACTTCAAGAAACTTGTATCAATGGAAAGCTTAGGATGAGAGGAAGAAGATGATGGTCTTGGAATTCCATTTGGAGTCTTCTAGCTTGATCATTCAAGAGAAATAAAGTGAAGAGAAAGGGTTTCGCCTCTTGGCTACTCTAAGGTTAGGGTTTGAGAATGGAAAAAGTGAAAGGAGGAGAGAGTTGACTTTAAAACACTTGCAAATGGGGCCCATTGAACTTGAACCTTGCATTGACAAAAACACGATCTTGTGGGCCTCGAATGAACTCGACGAAGAAGGATAAAATGATCCTCGAAATATCTAGTTTCCAAAAAGTATATTTTTAACATGGTTTTGAGATCTCGAAATTTGTGTCCAGATTTGTGTATAAAAGACAATTTTACCCCTTTTTGGGCCAAGACTTGGGTTTTTGGGCTTCAAACATGAATGGGCTGAAAACGAAAGTCGTAACACAAAGTAAAATCATTCAAATGAAATCAAAATCACAATTAAAAATAGAAACCGATACGATCCTCCCAAGCTTACACGTGCACTCAGGCCTTCCTGAGCATGTCTGACTAATACTAAACGTTCTCAAAATTCCCAAAACTATGTCCAAGACTAACACTATTTATTTCTAACCCAACGATAACTAAACCCACTTAGGACTAAACACACACTAATCGCACACTAATCGAATTATTTTGGGCCGGGGTCTAACACACACCTTAGCTAATTGTTGTGTATGTTTGTATCTTGATTTAAACTTTCATATCAGCCTATTTTAGAGGCAATTGTATTGAGCTTAAATTGCTTCTCTTTAAGTGTTTGTGTAGACACTTCTTTAAAGAGAAATCTTTCTTTTGTAAAGGTTATTGCTTAACCTTGGAAAAGCATCTTGTAAAGGTTATTGCTCAGCCTAGAAAAGCACATAGAGAGGTTGTTGCTCATGGGACCCCTAGCCCCAACTGTAGAAACACTCAAAGTAAGGCTTTTATATTAACGGCGACGGAGTACTACACAAAATGGGTGGAGGCTGAGGCATTTGTCAACATCAAAGCTTCCACAGTGGTCAAATTCATTCAGAAAAACATAATAACCCGATTTGGCATTCCGAAAGTGTTCATAACCAACAATGGCCCTCAATTCGTATCTCAGCAAATGGAGGATTTGTGCACAAAATATGGTATAAAACTGCATCATTCAACCCCATATTATCCCAAAGCGAATGGACAGGCAGAAGCTACAAACAAAACACTGCTTAAGATCATCAAGAAAACAGTGGAAACTGCGAAAGGTGGCAATTGGCCCGACCGTTTGGTCGAGGCAGTGTGGGTGTATCGAACCTCCATCAGGACTCTGACAGGCAAGACCCCATATACCCTGACTTAAGGGACGAAGGCAGTTCCTCCTTTTGAGCTCTTGTACCCATCATTGCGGATCCAATTAGATGAAGAGATGACAGAAGGCCAAAGACGAGAAGCATTACAGCTGCAACTAGATCTCCTTGATGAGAAAAGGATGAGAGCACCAGAACACGCTCAGGTGTACAAGAAGCGGATCGCAAGAGCCTACGACAAGCATGTCAAAGAAAGGAAATTCAAAATAGGTGACCTTGTATTGAAGCGCATCACTCAATCACAACTCCCACACATTAGAGGCAAATTGTGACCCAATTGGGAAGGCCCGTATGTAATTAAAGAAGTATATTCTACCAATGCATATAGATTAGTAAATGCAGAAGGGGAAGAGCTCCCCGATCCATGGAAGGCCATGTACTTGAAAAAGTACACCATATGACCCTTCTCCACTTCCTGTGAAGCATGACCCTCAATCTCTTGATACGGCTGTGTAAACCCCACAGGGAGAACTGAGGAGATGTGGTATGACTAAACCTGGAAGTCAAAACACACACTGGCACTAAAAAAAGGGGGGGAACATTAGAGTAATGAGTTTGCCCCACACAATGCTTTACACGGTTGAAGCCATTCAACGTGAGAGTTCATAGATGAGGTCACCCATGTCATGAAAGCTTCCCCCATACCACTTGCAAAAGAGAGAAAAGAGAAACCACGGTGGAGTTGCATGAGATATGGGTATGCTCCCCATGCCTTATGCTTCAGAAGCCAAAACCCTAGGTAACCCTCTCCTGAGCCAATCCCAAAAAAAAAAAGAAAAAAAGAATAAGAGTTCTGTTAGAAGTCCTAAAAAGAATAAAAGCTTTGTGACTAGCTTGGGTTCGTAACCTTTTTAACCTGAGCAGGTAAGCCCGTAGGGGTATTTATATACCTAGTGCCCTAAAGCCATCTGGTTTGGGAGTCATTGGCCTAATGCTCGTTACATGGGTTAATTAGAAAGATTAAGGGACCCAGGCATTGCACAATCACATGTCAAAAAAAAAGATAAAAGGCCAAAATAAGAGAAAAGCACTCACAAAACCAAAGAGCTGAAATGACAAGGTCCTTGTCCAGCGGACCGAACAGAGAGTGGCCAATAACCACAGCACTAAGGAAACACGGTGACTCACTATCTCCCACACCCAAAACCATTACTCACACATGAATTCCAGAAGCAGCCTAGTGCTCTCCAAAGTTCAACCGAAAGGGCTAAAACGGCTGGAAAAGGACCGTGAGGGATCGATCTCCAAAAGATAGTTGAGGAAGGTCACATCACTACCGAACTTATAACCATGGATCAGAGAGCTAGACTACCTTCATTCTCTCACTCTCAGCCAGAAACTACACCAGCTTTATGCTGGGGAATTTTTTTGTATATATACATATTGTGTATACACACATACGAGTACCTATTTATTTTGCACGGCTTCCCAATTCAGGTCCCATCACATGCACTTTTGTCACAAACACTTGCCTGTTCACACACATCACCTCATGCTTTTATTACTAATGCCTTTTGGTTGAATGCAGGACATGTTACACATTGTTTTGTTTCAAGGTTCGATCACTTATGTCACTCCATACACCGGGGCATTTTCTCATATACGCACATACATAAACACGCTCTTCCCTGATTAACCCTCGACCCAAAACCCCACGCAGATACCCTATTTTGTGTACGACTCCTCTCAAAATGAAATATACCATTAGTCGGGAAATGACCACCCCTTGTTTCAGATTAACTAGAAACAATATAACTCTAGTATTTATGCTGGCTATATATCGTTTCATGCTATATGTACTGTGGATGTGTTGTGGATAACTTTTGAAATTAATTTCTTGTTCACTCTATTCACATTCTTGATTTTGCGAAAGGAACAGGATCCACGAGGTAAGCATCACTGAATCCAAAACCCCGAGCTTCATCTCTTTCCAACATATGCTTTCTCATTGACATCATCACCAGAACACATGCTTTTAGAACCCTGCTCTGACACTTTGTACACCCCCCAAGTAGGATGATCCACCTTGTAGGGATTTAATTTTGGATGGACAGTGGAACACACGAGGTGACATCCTCTAAGCTCTTTCGCACATCACTTGATTAGGCTCGATTCTAGAAGAGAACAAATTGACATAGTGGCCTA
Organism: Cinnamomum chago; assembly: GCA_038049695.1. Taxonomy (NCBI): domain Eukaryota; kingdom Viridiplantae; phylum Streptophyta; class Magnoliopsida; order Laurales; family Lauraceae; genus Cinnamomum; species Cinnamomum chago. Next base: position 56,496,410 of record CP142453.1, on the reverse strand, counting down.
GAACAACCTCACCTCGATCCTCATGAACCAGTATTGACTTCACCCTCATAGGCCGCCACTCCCATGAACCTAAAGGCTCAAACGGAGGCATGAGCATGTGTCTCCTTTTCTTTGGAGAACAACTCTATACGTGCTGTCCTCCAAAGAAGGGCATACTGTAGACACCTCATTTTAGCACCCTATGAAGGATGATCAAATCCACCATATTTAATGATATCATTTATGCACTTTTGATCACCTTGGGAATTTTCTCATTACGATCTGCTCGTCGAGAGCTTTCCGTCCATATATAGAACTCCAAGATCCGACGGGCGGATCAAAAATAGCAACAGTGGGTCCAGTACTCCCCGGGGCACCCCCTGAAAAGTCACCTAGCATCTCTAGACCCCTGATCAACCCAGGAGTCAGCTCATTGCAATGTACTCGTCAAGGGCTTTTTGTCCATATATAGAACACCGATATCCGACGGGCGGATCAAAAAACCATAACAGCGGGTCCCACACTCCAAAGGCGCTCTCGCGAAAAATCACCTACCATTTCTACACCTCCGATCGCCCTGAAAATTGGTTCATCGTGACCTACTCGCGGAGAGCTTTCCGTCGATGTGTAGAACGTTCAAATCCGGCGAGCGGATCAAAATCTACGAGGCATGGGCCCCGGCAATGATAACCCGGTCTTTTGAGTCCGAACCTATTCCTTCTGGGCCCGAATCAGTGTCTTTTAAATCCAAACCCGAGCCAAACCCAATCCAGAACCCAATCCAAACCCAACCTCAACCAGGCCTTAAGCCCGAACTCACCTGACCCATTAAATCCAGAACCCAATACAAATCCAACCTCACCTAACCCGTAACCTAGCCCAAGCCCATCTGACCTGACCCGGGCTGCATGGCCATTCGCTGGATAAGGGATGGAGAGTCCACGAGATCTGGACTCTCCCGCCCCCCTGAGATCTGATACCAACTTTCTATAAACCTCAAGCTATAGTGCTAAAAAACTTTAGCACTACTCAAAAGGGAAGAAGAAAGAAAGATTGATGATCTCAAAAGGGAGATCAGACCTAATAAACTAAAAGGCTTTGTGTTGATAATTCAGATGATACTTTTATTGAAAGTAAATCCCAAATAAATACAAGAGACTACATAGATTACCCACTTTCTTAAATGATCTACTCCACTACACTCCTACAGTTACAACCAACTGCTACGTGGGAAGTGGCTTGCTAATTCAAACTAGCAAAAGAAACATCTATACTAGAGTGAGGACCCACTACAAGATAGGACCCTCAATCATGCATTCATAGCCCAAGCATCCTGATGAGAAAATATCACATATCATTCCACCCCTCTTAAATTAACCTTGTCCATAAGGTTAGCCTTTGGGTAATTCTCATGATTCTGAATCATCCCCATATTGCACCTTGCCACTTGATTAAAAAGTCGACCATAGCAACGTTGCCCCTCTTAACTAGACACCTTTCCAATATGGCTTTTGGATGTTTCCACGTACTGCTACGGAGTGTGTAGATCCAACAAGATATCCAAGTTGCCAACCGATCATTGCTAAGGCCTTAGAAAAATCCATTTACAGGCAAACTTCTCTCCCACACAGCTTATCTGTTTTGTTGGTGGATTGATGATGTCCTCATCTATCTCATCAAACAGAACCAAGAGCCTAAGATGTGAAAACATCTATTACTCGCAGCAATGTTTTTTTTTTTTTTTGAAGATGCACATATCTCCATCATGCAAAACGTGCCACAATCCATTCAGACAAGGGGGAAGCAATAGGTGCCTGCCAAATCCACCATATATAGAACTTGCATTAACATTAGGCCACAGAGCAGGAAGTGTCTCTGATTTCATAGTCATTACATAGAACGGGTTGTAGCTGCGGATAAACAAAAAACCCCCCATTAACACAGGGACGAAGGTTCTCAAACATTTGAAGTTGGATTGGGGCGTAACCGAGGTTTTGCAATAGCCTAAATTGTTAAATTTCTGGTTAACATTGCAGACATTGGAAAGGACACCGGGATCTGCAGCGAAGGAGGAGTCAATTTGGTCTGGGGTGGGTAGAGGCAATTCTGGTGTAGTGGCATTTTCAATGAATTTAGGGTGTTGGGCTCTCGCGTCACCGGTCATGCGGATGGAGCAGTGCCCAAGTGGAGGCTCGATAATAGCATGCTCTGCCTGATGTATCTTTCTGGTTAAGCTTTCTGCAGTCCGTAGATTCTGCACGCGTTGCAGTATCTCAGTTAGCAGCTTACCATGGTGCTCAAAGGCCTCTCTCAACTCAATCTGAAAACTTTGTAGGATGCGTAGTCTCTCTTCCATCTGGGTTGCTCGCTTTCCTTCTGCCATTAAAAGACCGAATGGCTCTGATACCAAATGATATGAACTTTCTATAAACCTCGAGCTATGGTGCTAAAAAACTTTAGCACTGCTCAAAAGGGAAGAAGAAAGAAAGATTGATGATCTCAAAAGGGAGATCAGACCTGATAAACTAAAAGGCTTTGTGTTGATAATTCAGATGATACTTTTATTGATAGTAAATCCCAAATAAATACAAGAGACTCCATAGATAACCCACTTTCTTAAATGATCTACTCCACTACACTCCTATAGTTACAACCAACTGCTACGTGGGAAGTGGCTTGCTAATTCAAACTAGCAAAAGAGAGTAACAAGCAAAAGAAACATCTATACTAAAGTGAGGACCCACTACAAGATAAGACCCTCAATCATGCATTCGTAGCCCAAGCATCCTGATGAGAAAATATCACATATCAAGATCACTCTCTCCATCTCATCACCACTCCCCGATCTCTATCTTTACTCCCCCCCAGAGCCCATCTCAGACGCCCATCTCACCACAACTCCCTCCTCCACTCTCCTCCCAGCGCAGAACTCTCGCCCACTTGAGAGACCCATTTCATCGACTCCCTTCATCTACTCACGCAAAAAAAAAAAAAAAAGATACTCTCTCCTAGACCCACCTCCCATCGTCATCATCATCCATCTCCATCAACGCACGCAGCAGCCCCACCCTCTCCATCTTCCTCGTGTGGATTGCGTCTCCTATCGACGTCGGACTCCGGAACCAGGTAGGCCCTCTCCTCTCCTAGCGCCCATTGCATCTGCATCATCACCCATCTCTTTTTCTTTCCTTCTTTTCCTTTCTTCTTCTTCTTCTTCTCATTCCCCCTCTCGCTACACACTGCCCACTCCTTCCTCTTTCCCTCTTTTTCTCTCTCTTCTTCTTCTTCCCTCACCTGCACCTACATCCACCTGCACTCAGCATCTGCGCACACATCTTCTCCTCCCCGCCACAGCACGCCCTATCTCCCTGCACATCTTCCTCTCCATTCTTTCACATCTCCTCTCTCCTTTCTCTCCTCTCCTTTCTTCCCTTTCTTCTCCTCTCCCTCACAACCACGCTACCGTCACCCCACCTGCACTGCGTGCCCTTCTTTCTTTTCTCCTCCTTCTTCTTCACTGCATTCCCCCCGTACGTTCACACCTTCTTCCTCCCCTCTTCTCTTTTTCTTTCCCTTCTTGTCCGTCTTCTTCTTTCCCCACCTGCGCAACCGCCTCTTCTCCTCTTCTGTCTTTCTTTCTTTTCCCTTCTCTTCTTCCATCCTTTCCTTCCTCTTTCTCTACTTGCACCCGCCTCTTTCTTCTTCCTCCATTCCCTTTCATCTCTCATCCTCTTTCTTCTTCCTTCCTCTGTCCCGCGCTGCATTCCATCTCCCCTCCCTCTCTTCGTTCCGCCCTCTCCATCTCCCTGCTCTCCCTCCTTCCCCGCTCTCCATCTCCCTTCCCTTTATTCTCTCCTCCTCCTCCTTCTTCCTTCCTCTGTCCCGTGCTGCATTCCATCTCCCCTCCCTCTCTCCGTTCCGCCCTCTCTATCTCCCTACTCTCCCTCCTTCCCCGCTCCCCATCTCCCTGCCCTCTCTTCCTTTCCTTCCTCTTTTCTCCTTCTTCTTCACTGCAATCCTCCTGCACTTCACCCACCTTCTTCTTCTTCACTGCATTCTCCTTGCCCTCTCTGCCACTCTCTCTCTGCCTCTCCTCTCTCCCAACCCACGCTCTCTCTCTCTGCCCTCTCTCTCTCTCTCAGTCCGCACTCTCTCTCCCCGCCACTCTCTCTCTGCCTCTCTTTCTCTCTCAACCCGCACTCACTCTCCCTCTCTGCCACTCTCTCTTCCCTCTCCTCACTTCGCCCCACTCTCTCTCTCTATTTTTCCCTGCGCCCAGCCACCCCTCTCTCTCCCTATTTTTCCCTGCGCGCCCATCTCCTCTAACCGAGTCTAGCCCACGGGTACTCCTTCACTGCACACCATTTAGGGTTGTAAATGGGTCCCCGATTCTCCGATTACCCGAAGGTTCCGACCCGTTAGGTTCCGGGTCTGGGTCCTTATTTTGGTTCCGATAAGTAAATGGTTCCAATTCCGGATCCTTTTTTTGGAACCGATACCTAAACGGGTCCGGTTCCAGATCCACAGTGGCTCGGACCCGTGGACCCGAGACCCGACCTAATATACACTAACATAAGGTAACTTTTGTATATGAAAATAAAATCCTTTTTACTTTTCTACTTTCTGAGTTTTTTGGTTAAAAGTGCATGTTATTGATAGACAAAAGTCACATTAGTGTTTACAGGTAATCCAATTGAAATATGGAAAAAGCATAAATTTTTTAAAAAGAAAAACACATGTATTAGTCTAGACTCGGAACCATACCCGGAACCGGAACCAAACTCGCCTCACAAATGGTTCCGGTTCCGGTTCCAGTTCCCATTAAAATTATCGGGACCGGTTCCGGAACCAGTTTCCTGGTTCCGATCCGGGTCCGGTTCCCCCTCTTACTAAACGGTTCCGAGTCCGGGTCCACCCTGGACCTGGACCGGAACCGACCCGTTTACAACCCTAAGTCACCATTGCACCCACCTACCCATCTAAGCCTGATCTACTTATCAAAGCCCAATCCAGCCCATGCAGTCACTAGAACCCATTCAATCCAACACCCCTGCTGCCCAACCTCTTTTAAACCAGGCCCAATTATAACCGCAGTCAAACCAAGCCCACACTTACACTCATCACCGACCTATCCAAACCCAATCCAACCTGCGCATGCCCATTTTATTTTCTTTCAATGAGCTTAGCACTACATTTATTGTTTCTTTTTATGATATTTTATGCATCCCAATATGCCATGCATTTAAATTAGCATTTCAGGTCATTACTTCTTTGAATTGTCTTTAATTTTGCATCACAACGTGCCCTTGCATATAATATGCCCATGCATTTAGCTTAAATTTCTTTTTTTTAATTATTTTATTTGTTCTAAATCATCTCTAATTTATGTGTCAAATACATACATGCATCGAAACATGCCCATGCATTAATATGCATATTCGTCATATAATTTAGTCGTATTTATTTATTTTGCTTTTAATTTCTGTTACATGAAATTTGACATTGCATAATAAATAAATTAAAAAAGGGGAAACATAAACAAAACATAAGAACACAAAAAAAAAAAACAAAAGACAAAAAAAAAGAAAGAGTTAGTTTAATTCCCAGAAAAATAAAATTTTAAGTATTAGATAAATTAAATCAATTAGGTTTAATAACTAAATTCTTCTCCCCCTCCCCTCTCCTTAGCATTAGGGAATTTATTTGGAAAAGTCTAATTTACTTGGGTAGATTGAAAATAAAATTTAGTAATTTATCCCCTTCTCTCCTCCTCCTTTTTCATTAGGATTAGACAGATTAGTTTAGGAGATTTTAGACTTTATAAATAAAACCAAAAACAAAATAAAATAAAATAAAAAACCAAAAGACCAAAAACAAAGTAAAAGAAATTAAAAACCCAAAAATATTAATAAACTGGGGTTGGAAATTAAATAGTGGCTTAGGCTGACTAGGTCAGACCCTAGACCCAGATCTAGGTCTCTCTCTAGCCAGGTTAGACTACTTTTAGTTTCTTTCATTCTAATAATTTAGGTCTCACTCTCTCTCCGAGGCCCACTAAGGGACCGAGAGAGCGGATGAGGGCGGTCAAGACTCTAGGATAGGGTAGAGATCCATTTAGGGAAATGGATTAGTTAGATTAAATCCAAGTAAGAAATCCCCTAGTTAGGCCCTTCTAGCCCCAATTATTAAAACCCAAAAAAAACTATAAAACCAACAAAATTAATCCCAAAAGACTTTCTTCTCTTTTCCTCCACCTTCAGTGCCAAATATTCATTTGAACTCAAATTAAAGGGAATACAGGTTGATTTCGAGAATCGGAATTAATAAGAATAACGAGACGAGACGACTGATTTCACACACCCCAATATCATTTTATTTTCTTTCGGCCCATCATCGGTCACGCCCAATATTAGTTTATTTACATTCGGCCCATCATCGACCACCCTCAATCAATCCCGGACAATCATCGACCATCTTTACATGTTTCCTGCCCATCATTGGCCATGCACTTTTATCATTTGCGTATCGTACGCAAACCCACAGAAATCACAACTCAAAGTTCCGTTTGCATCGTTTCTTCGATTCGCAGAATCAACCTTTTACCCTAGGTCGTCAAAGGACATTGAAGGCGGTACCCGGGAACGAGACTGATCCTCTTCTAAATATTTGGCACCTTCCCCCTGTTTTCTTAATTTATTTCCATTTTATTTCATTTACCCCCCTAGAATACTTGGATTTAACTTTAATTGGTCTGCATGGCCCTAGATGTTGATTTCCTCTGCCTAGTTCACTATGACCCTACTTTTAAACCCATAATTCAACCCAAATTACACTCAAATTGAATGACCCAAATTAAGTGACTAGACAACCGTCGTGTCGCCGGTGGCACATTAGACGAGAGAAGAACCCATCCCATTTTCTCCCGCTCTCTTTCGACTTTCGTCGAAGGACGGTGTTACAGTCATATCCATAACTGGCGATCGTGATCCGTCGATTTTGAGGGTAGTCGGAATCCTCATTTTCGATGTAATTTTTAAATACCTCATATAGTTGAATGGCAATTTCCCTCCCCCGGGGGATCAAAATTCACATCCAACACGCATGGCAGGATCTTTCGACAAGGAGGTCAGGCAACGCGCCTATAAAAAGGGTGACTTGGTTCTTGCAGTAAAAAGGCCAATGGTTTTCGCCCACAAATCCAAAGGGAAATTCGAACCAAAATGGGAGGGACCCTTCATCATCGAGAAAGTCTTCTCCAACGGCGCATACGCTTTTCTAAACATTGAAGGTGACAGATGTATGTTGCTCATCAACGGTAAATTCTTGAAACGGTACTACCCTTGAAGACTTACGCCACTGGGTCAAAGCAATGCCTGCACGGTCAAAGCCTATTTCCAGGTGCTTGCTCGTCGAACCCACTCCTTTTGGAATTTTCATCCTTATGTTGAAATTTCTAAAATAAAAACTCAAAACAATGCTCGCTTTCATAGTTTCATTGTTCAAAAAAATCAAATCCAAGTTTAGGAGCCTCTTCCCGGACTTGACCAAAACTTTCGATCCTTGAACCCAAAATTCATGGTTTGAAACAAAAATCAGGACTCAGGAATTTCCACCCTAGTCCACCCCGACTTTTACAACCAAAAACATATTTTAAGTCAAAATTTACGACCCTCGTGTCTTTAAACAAAACAATGGTTTTTAAGAAACCGCGGGGAAGCGACGCTAGTCGATACTCGCAAAACCCAAAAATTGGAAGGATGTGAACCCCATTCGATACTTCCAAAACTTCAAAACCGCAAGGAAGCGACACCTTGTCAATACTTACAAAATTTCAAAAATCATGGAGATGTAACATTCCAGTTGATATCCACAACCCAAATTTTCAACCTTCAAAAATCGTGGAGACGCAACATTCCAGTTGATATCCACAACCCAAATTTTTTTTTTAAAAGAAAAAAACTCAAATTTCAAAAAATCGCGAGGAAGCGACATTCATTCGATACGTACAAAACCAAAATTTTTGAAAAAGCAAAGAAGCGACGTTCAGTCAATACTTGCACCCCAATTCTCGACGAGGCGGCATTCCATCGATACTTGCAATACCATTCAGTAGGGAAGCGACTTTTAGTCGATAATTGTATTTTTTTGAAAACCAAAACCTGGCTTCTATGCCAAAAACAAAATTCGGCTTTTATGCCAAAAAAAAATCTAAAAACCCGGCTTTTAGCCAAAAATCTAAAATTTCGCTTTCATTATAACAAAACAAAACTTGGTTTTCAAAAAATCTGGCTTTCATGCCAACAAACAAAATTTCGGCTTCCATGCAAAAAATAAAAAAAAAATTCAGCTTTCATGCCAAAAAAACAAATTTCAGCTTCCGTGCCAAAAAAATAAATTTCGCCTTCCATGCCCAAAAAAAAAATTTCGGATTCCATGCCAAAAAAAATAAATTTCGGCTTCCATGCCATCCCAAAATTTCGGCTTTCACGCCAGCAAACAAAATCGGCTCCTACGCCACAAAAACTGGCTCTCATGCCAATTCAAAAATCGGCTCCTATGCCACAAAACCTGGCTCTCATGCCAATTCAAAATCGACTTTCATGCCATCTCAAAAACCCGGCTTTCATGCCATCTCAAAAAAACGGCTTTCATGCCATCTCAAAAAATTGGCTTTCATGCCATCTCAAAAAACCGACTTTCATCCCATCTCAAAAATTCGGCTTTCATGCCATCTCCAAAACCTTGGCCTGCATGCCACAAACAAATTTTGGCTCTCACGCCACAAAATTTGGCTCCCACGCCATCTCAAAATCCATCTTTCAAGCTATCAAAAAACCAGGCTTTCGCCACAAAATCTGGCTTTCATGCCCAAAACAACCCTTTGATAAAAAGATTTTCACAAAATGACAACCTTTTGGTCAAATGTTTAAAAAAACACTTTCAACCAACTTTTGCTTCTTTTCATCAAAAATAATTTGAGTAAAAGATATATAAAGTACCAAAAATGGTATTACATGGAGGTACCAAAAAGAAAAGAAAAGAAAAGGAGTTTGTTACAAAAATCAGGAGCTTAGTCTAACATGGTATTCAACCAAAGATTCAACTCCTCAAGTAGACACTTGGCCTTAACCTCTAAAGCTTTCGGCCACGCTTCTTCAAAATCTTTCCATAAAATGCAGCAGAATGCCACGGCCCCTTTCAGCACGGGGAAGTTCTTCCCAAAGAATCTGTCATTGCTCGTACTCTTGAGTTTTCCTCCGGAGATTGCTCTCAGCCTCCTCGACTTGGCGAATCAGAGTCCCTTCTCTAACACTAGCTTCCACAATGGCAGCCCATTTGGCAGCAACCTGTTCCTCCAATAACTCAAGACGTTGCCTAGTCCAAACGACCTCCCTATCAAGACGACACAGGCCTTCTGTTAGTTCAATGATGGCCAACTCGGTGACATTCCTCTCCCGAACGAGTTGCTTCCGAGTCCGAGAGATCTCGTTCAATTCAGACTTGACCTCGCCAGAAGGCTTTAACAACATCTCATTGAAAAAGTCACCGCTTGGGAAGCTCTTGGTCTCATTTCACTTGTTGCCTAGAGCTATGACTTCATCAATAAAAGCCTTCGCACTTACAATGTCTAGACCGACCTCTTTGCTATCAGCAAGGATGTCCTGTACATGCTTGATCATACTAAAGACAGCTTCCAAATGACCAGAAGAAAGAGTTTCGACCCATGAGCTCAAAACACTCTTCAACACTTTCTTCGCATACTGAAGAGATGTCCTGGATGAAGGCTCGCCCCTCTCCATTGGTTGACTAACCGTGTCATGCCCTGTTGGACGAGTGATCATCAGACTCTTTCTAATCGAAGACACTGGCGAAGGAATCTCCTCAGAAGATTTCACCACTGCCGTATTGAAACTGGAAGAAGAAGTCCCTACTTCTGGTTCAGCTGCACCCATCCCCTGCTCTGGCCCTGAGAAAGACGGAGGAACTTCTCCTGTTACTTCACGACCTGCTAGCAAAACAAAACAAAACAAAAAAAGAGGTATGAATATGATCTTATTAAAAAAAAGTTCATTATCATCAGGGTTATTGCTACAAATACCTTCTTCGACGACCAGTAGAATACTTTCTGCCTCCATGAGTTCATCCGAAGCATTGTCAAAGGTCGCATCCATGGATGGCTCGAAATTGTCAAAATCCTGTAGCAAGTCAGCTGACAAGAAAAGAAGCGACATGTTAGCAAATGATAGCACAACAAAAAAAAAGCAAGAAAACACAAAGAAGTCATACCAGGTGAAGATTCTTGAATCACTCCAGAGTCCCTCAGTTCTTCTTCAGATGCCGTAGTCGGATCTGTCACTGCCTCATATGTCGGAACCTCAGGCATCACCCAATCATCATCTCCCACTGAAAAAGGGAGAGGAAGAAAATAAAAAATAAGAAATCTAAGAGAAAAGAAACGGAAAGGAAAGAGGAGGAATCATACCTTCATTAAGGGTCTCTTCCTCTTGGCTCCTCTTTTCCGGAGGCTCATCAGCGTCCCCTGACATCTCTTTAGCAATTGTGGGAGGCACTTCTGAATCATGAGAGTCATCGTGTCGTCTCTTATTACGGCGCTGCCCTCTCTTCCTCTTACTTCTATGGGCCGGTTTGCTTGAAGTAACCCCCCCCCATTATCAAAGTCAGGACCTTCGCTTGACTCCTCGCCAGATGGTTTGCTCCTCCCAGTGGACTCCAAGGAAGCCTTCGTTCGTTTATTTTGCATCCAAGCGTCGATCTTGGCGTCCTCCTCTTCTAGCTATTTCAAGACCTCACCAGGTATCTCTTGTACAACTCCTGAACTGATGACGTCCTGTTCACTGAGAAAACCTATCTTGTGCTTCTCTCCACAAAGGAAAGCCAAAACTTCCTCTCGTCGGACTCCATCTGATCTGCCAAGACCCTTCCCAGAAGATTGCTTGATGTCGAGTTCTTTCTTGGAAAGCCCCCAGTACACTAAAAAGCTCTCTACGAACCATTTCATAAAGCCATCAGTCCGGAATAGTGTCCTCCGCACTATAAAAAGCCCATGCAGTCCTTCCATCCTGCAAACCTCCAAAACGGTTCACCATGCTCGAAGGCGCTCCAACAACGCCTTGAGAGAAGCTCAACTGCAGAGCAAAACGCGAGGGGACATAAAGCTGGATATCAACAAAAAGATGTCTACGGTACACCATCGTACCAACGCGTATGTTGAAAAGCCACCTCTTTTCTGCATTTGTCAAAGAATAGTGTCTTCCCGACCCTACTCTGGTGGAATCACGGGAGACACCAAAATCAAAAGCCTTCTTCCGTAAACCTGGAGAAAGCTTCATTGAAGATTGCCCAATCTCGACGTCCCTGAACCGTCGAATCCCCAAATGGGCAAACAAAAGAGATTTGGAAACGGCTGTCCCTCTAGTCAATAGAATCATGAAAGGGTCATCATCCTGTGCAACTCCTAATCGATGGAAGCCAGGATAGTGGTATACATACCACGAGTGGAAAATATGGGCTGAAAATACTCTATTCATAGGGAGCTCAAGCAGAACAAGGAAAGCAGCAGCCTGCAGCTCGGTACACAAATAGGAGTAAAGAGCAGGCATCAAAGCAAGCCGCTCTCCAAATGCCATCTGACAAGCAGAAAAAATACAATGCGGCCTGATGTGCGTACCATCTCCTCCAGCAAAAACAGCCTCACTCAGCCAGTAAGTGAGGTAAACAGCGAGATCCCAAGCCGTGGCCCACTGCCACGTGGCAGTACGGCCAGGGGAAAAAAACGTGCAAAAAAAGGGAAGAAAAACCGTGAGCAAAAACAAAAAGGAAAAAAAAAAGAGAAGAAAGAACACGTGTAAAAAAAAAAAAAATAAAACACATGGAGAAAGAAAAAAAGAAAAAGTAAGAAAAAAAGAAAAGAAAAGAAAAGAAAGAAAAGTTACTTCTACATGGAGTTTCTTGTGAAGGAAGAAAACTTACTTGAAGCCATGGATGGAGAAGAAGAAAGAGAACTTGAAGATTCTTGAAGAAGAGGAGAAGTTCTTGATCTTGGAGCACTCTTGAAGACTTTTACAAAAAGAAAGCAATAAGGGCAAGAGATCCAACCTCCTTTACTTTTATAGAGGAGAGCAAACCAAAAGAGGAAACAAGAAGAAAACCAAGGAGGTAAGTGCTAAAAACTAGCAACTTTTCTAAAAGAAAGGAGATTTGAGATATTCTCTCCAAATAGAAGATTCTTTGAGAAATTCTCTCCAAAAAGAAACGGAATGAGAAATATTCTCTCCAAAAGAAAGATACTTTGAGAAAATCTCTCCCAAAAACGAGGAAACATGAGAGATTCTCTCTAAGTAAGGATATTTTTAGATATTCTCTACCCACAAGAGATTTTTTTAGATATTCTTTACAAAATGACACCACATGAGATCTAAGCCATCTTCTAAAGCTTAAGATCCCATGGGTTAGCCCACATGAGCCAGGTTTGACCACCTAGGCACTAAAAAGGGCTTCCTATTAAAAATCTCCTTTACCAAGAGCATACAAAATGGTTCCATGCCTCTCTTGAGTTGATTGAACCATTCAAAAAAAAAAAGCCTCATGAGTTTCCAAAAATCCAAACCATCTAACCTCATGAACCAAATTAAGCCAAAATCTTGAAATTGACATTCCCCAAAAAACCAAACTCTGGTCCCCTAACTTGCCACATATAGCTTGTTAGGTTAGAAGGCCAAAACAAAAAAAAAATCAAATCCTGACCCCCTAGCTCACCACATACAGCTTGTTAGGTCACAAGGTCAAAACCAAATCTGACCCCTCAATTTGCCACATACAACTTGTTGGGTCACAAGGTCAAAATAAAAAATCAAACCCTGACCCCCTAACCTGCCACATACAGCTTGTTAGGTCACAAGTTCAAAAACCAAAAAACCCTCTTGACCGCCAAATGCGCCACATACAGCCCTTAGGTTCACAAGATCAAAAGGAAAACCCAAAATCCAAAACCCAAATCCGACTCCCACATGTCATTTTCAAAATTTTTCCTTAATATGGTACGTGATCCCTCTCACTACCATAAAATCCCATTGAAAACTCGAAAGGCTATTAAAAAAAATGCTCAAACACTCTCGGTCATGTCAGAAGCTCTCCTTCAAGTTTCTTTTTGAGGCACATCGACTCCAAAAGCTACTCGTCGCTGTACCTCGAGGGGGCATTTGTTGACACCAAAAATGTCACTTTGCCTCTTCAACATCAAGAAGCTACATCCTACTACAAGCAGGTAATGCTACCTCAAGCATTAGATCTTGTCAGAATCAAACAAAAACTGCAAGATCCTTCAAGACAGCCAACAGAGGGGTATACTTGCAGTTTCGGGCCATTTCAACATCATTTGACCCAACTACACTCCTCCAGCAGCTGAGAAGGAGCTCTCAACGGCGGTGAAGCTAGAGACCCTGACACACAAAACAGAGCACACAGCTGGCCCCAAGATGGTACTAGGAGGCTCTACATCAAGTTTCGAACCATTCCAACATCATTTGGCCCAACTTCACTCCTCCGGCAGCCAAACAGGCGCTCCCTGTGGCGACTGTGTCGAAGACATCAAAACTTCGATCAAAGCCTACAGATGGTCTCAAAATACCTCCAAAAGGCTCCATGCCAAATTTCAAGTCAAACCAACAACATTTGACCCACTGTCAACCATCGAGTAGTTAAATCAAGCCTCTCGACAGCGAGAATCACCGAGGCGATCACTCATCAAACAGAGCACATGGGTGGCTTCAACATGCTTCCAAAGGGCTACACGTCAAATTTCAGGTCATTCTGACAACGTTTGACCCGACTTTGACGCTCCAAAATAAAATCAAGGCTATCGGCGGTGGAGCACCCCGGGACCATGACATCTAAATCGGAGCTAATGGATCATCTCAAAATGACTTCAATAGGCTCCCTGTCAAATTTCAAGTCAATCGGACATCGGTTGACCGTACATCAAAGCGCGACATCTTCCTTGCGGTAAAATCAAGTCTACTGGCAACGGGACCCCACACGACTTCAAAACTCAAACAAAAGCCCATGGTTGGTCCTATCTACTGCTCAGGAGGCTTCACCTCGAATTTCAGGTCATTTCAACATCGTTTGACCCAGTTTTGATTCTTGACGGAAAATCGGCTACAAAGTCTCTGGCCTTCCAAAAAAATAGGAAACTTTGTGCTCCGATTTGCATGGCTTCTCGTCAGTTTTTCTTTAGGAGAATCAAGCCGGTAAATGAGGAGAAATGTCAAGAGAAATACAGGAGAAAAAAGGATCGAAAAAGATCGAAAAACGGTGAGAAACGGCGACCGGAAGGGGAAGAATTCCCATGGTCGCCGGCGTCCCTTGGAGCATGGTCGATAGATTTTTCGCCGGCTGGCCCGTTTTCGCCCCTTTCACGTTTCGGAAGTTCCAGCCTCTGTGGTTTTCCGAAAATCTAATTTTTTTATGCTTGAAATCGACTGATCTTCATCAACATCTCGGATCCACCATCAAGAGCATGAAATCATCATTGATCGCTCCAAGATCGCCAACCGGTTGACCAAGAAAGTACACTTTTTGTCCGACCAATCAAGAAATTGACAAGATAGATGCCACCGGCCCACTGATGTCAACCAATGTCCGAAGTTGTATCGCCATCCGACATCAAATAACATGTAGATCCATCGGCAATCACCACAAGAAGAACTCCAAAAGACACGGCACGACCCGCGACTCTTCAAATGCCCCGGTGACCACTTAATGCAGTTAATTGACCCTTTTTATGACAACTTAATGCGGTCATTAACCCATTATTTTGGACGGCCTAATCAAAATCAAGCAAATGGGAGTTACAAATTCAAGTAATCATGATATTAAAATCATGAAACTCCCCTCATCATGGAGATTAAGGGCGATTAAATGCCCATCATTCTCCATTGGCCAATCATATTCAAGGAAAAAGGAGTTACAAAATCAAAGAATTAAAACTTGTAACTCCTCTCATCATGGAGCATCAATGCCATCAATGCTCATAAACCCACCTTATGGACACCAAGAGCCTATAAAAGGGGGGTCATTCCAAGAAGATATGGTTTAGAAAAATTCAAGAAAAATCCCAAAGAACTCTCGAAGAAACCCTATTACTCTGCAGCAAAAGAAACACCACAAGGTGATCGAAGTCCCTTGGGGGGCCATCCCCCCCCCCCCCAAGGTCCCCTCTCTCCTTCTATCCAACATGACCTAAACGCGGCTCTTCTGCCCGTTTACTCATTTTTTTATTGGATATAGGACCTCCCCTCGGTCTTTATCCTCTAAAAAACTGAGGTCCAAGCCAAGCCAAAGAACCAAAGCATCAAGCATTCTCATCTGAAGGACGATGGCGAAGTCCATACATGACTTGCGACCGTCGATCTGAATGAGTCCCTGTAGTCTCCTGAGAAGTCAGATCCATTTTCCCACTTTTCTATTGTATTTTGTATTCTTTGTAAAGAGACAAAAACTCACATTTCTTGTCTTTCATTATTGATGAGATTTGTAAACCGCCTTTCACGGCACAAAGCAGAGCTTTCACGGCACAAAACAGCCTTTCACGGCAAACAAAAGTCGCCTTTCATGGGAAACAAAATGAAATCGCCTCTCACAGCATTTAAAAAAATTGTGTCTCTTTCTTAAAATATATGTGCAATGGAAAGTTAGAAAGAAGAATTGATTTCCTTTCTACTTGTGAAAGTGAATCTCCAGATCACCACTTTAAATTCCAAGTAAAATAGACCGGATTACCAACCCTATCTGGAATCGGGACTAAATGATTGGAATGATAGATGATAATGTCATAAAATATATATATTTATTTTGGCCATTACGTACGCGAGTCAACAAAATTATGATATCACCTATGTATGCAATTTCCCACAGGTGTCCGCGGTGAGGATTTCACATCGACATAAATATTTTGTTTAAGTGTGGAAGCGTGTAGCAAATCAATTTCAAGAATACATCCCATAATAAGAAGAATGACAAACATATAATCAACTAGATGTCAGAGTGAGCAATGATCATTAACATGTTCCCAAAAAGTAAATGTTAAAGTTTATACAAAAGATCATTCAATTAACATTCCCAAAAAAAAAAAAAAACAAAGGCCAGTACAGCCCAAAACAATATCCCAAAAGAATGAGTTAATCACCACTCCAAAATGTCACGTCTCTCAAGCAACTGAATGTCTAAACGAAATCATCGGCTTGCCACTCAACTACTAGATTTGACTCTCCGGCCGCCTTCTCATACTCCTCCTCGGGAAAACTGGCGTCTGGACCTGAGTACCAAAGAGTGGGTCAAACACAACGGTCTGGCAGGTGGGTGAAGAGATAAAATAATACAATGATAAATGAATTTACCTTAGAAAACACTTAAACCTGTTTAAACAATAATTTCTATGGAGAAGTAAATCATTTATTCAAAAACATAAATACAATGTAAAAGCATGTAACTGTACCAAGGAACGGGAAACAAGCAAAATGGCAACTACATGAAGCTAAGTCCTCTATCACAGAAGTGACAAGAGCATATCGGGCCGTTGATCTCTGTCACACGAAGTGAGGAGCTTCAACGAAATATACATATACATTTAACTATACGGGACGGGACCATGGTAGCGAGCCGGGTATTGGGAACCACGATGGCAAGCCTGGTATCGGGAACCATGGTAGCAAGCCGGGTATCGGGACGGGACCACGATAATAAACCGGGCATTGGGATCCAAACTACAGCTAGCAGGACGGGAGGGGGATCTTCAAATCGGTGGATCAAACCGACAAGATCATCCAAGCTTAGTGGTGCCGACTCATAGTTCACATAATAGAAATCGGGACATGTATAAAATACATATGATGCAAGTATAGAAACGGGCAGGACGGAAGTGCTTGAAGGCACAATTGTCACTTTATTTCGGGCAATGCATAATCAGGACTAACAAAGAGCTCCAAGTACAAATTCAGTGTTTTCAGGAATGATAAATCATAAATCATGAATTTCGGGAGTGCATATCAAAATTCGGGAACAATGGAATACAATTAAACTTTCGAAATTCCGAGACAAGTATCGGGATTCAAGATTAGTTCAAGGTGACTAGGGGTCTCGTATGTCTATTTCAGTATAGACTTGGTACTCATTAGATTTTGGAAACATTCCGGGCTCCTTATACACCTTGGTAACTTCAAAAACATCTATGAATCTTCGTGATTGAGTTTCTTTCTCAAATGGGCTTCACACATTGTTTCTAAAATTTCTCCATTACAATGGGGCTCCCAATAAACCTCTCCTAAACATTTAAACATTTCATTCTTGCTCCCAACATAACCTCAGATGAACAGTGCACGTTGCTCGAGCGGACATGAAGTTCGCTCGAGCAAAGTGGTCTCTGGAAGGGTTCGCTCGAGCGGACCTGTTCAGTTCAGGTTGGCTCGAGCGAACTATCAGTTCGCTCAAGCTAACCATTCTCTGTGAGGGTTCTGGAAGGGTTCGCTCGAGCGAAGTTGGGTTCGCTCGGGCGAACTGTCCACTGGATGGGTTCGCTCGAGCAAACTGTCCAGGAACTGGTTCCGGGAACAGTTCAACTCTAGCCTTTTTCTCTTCTTACAAAACCCTTAGAGCCTCATCTCTACACCAAATTGGGAGGCTCAAAACCTCATTCAAACACCATTAAAGCCATCATCAAAACCTCCATAAACACCCACCCAATCTCTTTCTTTCTATTCATATTCAACCACAAGAAAGAGAAAGGAAATCCATCATTCACCAAGATCCATTAGTGTTGTGAACAAGTGCTAGAGAAGAGACTCTGTATCAACATTTCCAAGACATTAAACGAGCTAATAAGACTCTTTCATGTGCATTTATTTCAAAATCAATGCAAGTCAAGATTAGCATGAATAGAAATAACAAGTCAACCATATTTCTCATAAAAACCATTCAATGCTCATAATATCTAATCATCCACTTGCCTTAGGTCCAAGCTTAGCAAATCAAGCTCTAATCACTCTTCCAAGCCAAAGGTTCAAAGCTACAAACGAAACCCCCAAAAATAAATCCTAAATGGTCAAAGTCAAAAACAAGAATAAGAAGACCTTCAATAATGAAAATGGGGACTCCCAAAGGTTAGGAAAACACACATCAAAGAAATGGGAGGGATTGCTTACTTGGAAGTTCTTCAAAAACACTAGGTTAGCTCTAAGAAGATCTTGAAATGGACGGTCTCCTCCACAAATGGTATCAAGAGATAGTTCTCAAGGAGAGGAAAAAGAAGATAATCCCCATGTCTCAAATGATGCAAGGTTGGTAGTGATTTGGAGATGAAAGAGCAAGAAGGAGAGAATGAAGAAGAAAACCCTAGCTTGGGTTGGGTTTGAGATGAAAAAAGGAAAGAAGAAGAAGAAAAGAGAAGAAGGGTTCTCTTATATAACAAGTGAGAGTGGGCTCCACTACTAGCAATCTTACTGGGCTGAAATCATGGCTTTTAGGACCTCAGATGAGTTCGACGAAGAAGGGAAAAACGATCGCCAGAATATCTAGTTTCTAAAAGGTATACATTTTAGGGATTTCGGGAATTTTGGATTTTGTGTCCAGATTTGGTGTAAAAAGACTGTTTTACCCTCGATGTTGGGAAAGTTTGGTTTCGGGGTTTCGAACGGGGATGGGATCAACACAAAAGTTGTAGAGATTAACGAGATGAGTTTAACGGGGTCAAAACACTAATTATTAGGGTCTCGAATAATTCCCCAGGTAAACGCGAAGTCACAAAAAGGAACCCCCAAAGGGTCCAACTAATTACAAAGGCACTCAAAACTCCCCAAAGCTATATCAAAAGCTATTCTATTCCCAACTTAACCAAAATCCATTAATCACTCTTAGAACTAAAGCATTACTTAATTAACGCTAATCGAGGTCACTCGGGTTAGGGTCTTACACACATATAAGGTAAAGTATATAAGAACTCATGTCAGAGAAAGAAACATAACTAGCAAACCCGTTAGTTCAAGTTAAAGTTGTGAAACCACAAAAACGTAAAGTTAAGTTTTAAATATCCCAAAAGATAGCCAACAAAGGCTAATTACAAGTTTCCCAAAAGTTTGTTGGTAAATCCCCCAAAGTGTTACGCATCTCAAGACCCAACTCGACATAAAATTACATCGTTGGGATGCCATCACTTACAGCTAAAATCTCTAATAATGGAGAAGAACCTCAAGAAGAAAGTAATCCCAGCTGAAATCCTTTGAAAATGATATCAAGAGAAAGCTTGAGAGATGGGAAAGAGTTTGGTGAACTCAAATCTTCATTTTAGTAAAGAGATCAATCCAACATGCAAAGGAGAGAAAACAAGGAAAAGAGTTGGTTTCTCTCTTAGACTCAGCTGGCTAGTTTGAAAAATGCAAACAAGTGTGAAATGAGGGAGAAACACACGTGGGTTGTAATTGAATTGGGTGGGGTGTGGGCCGCACCAGGCCAAATCACTTCAACGGCTTGGAAACCCATCATGCGGATCTCGGATGAGAACGACGAAAGAGAGTAAAATGATCGTCGAAATATCTAGTTTCCAAAAATATAATTTTCACATGATTTTACAAGCATTGAAATTCATGCATAGATTTCGATGTGAAAAGTTTGTTTTGCCCTTTTTATTGAAAAATGCGATTTTGAAGTTTCAAAAATGGACGGATAGAACTTAAAAGTTGTAAATGCTATTTTGACAAATCAAAGGAAGTTAAAATCATAATTTTACAAATCAAGAATAAATTCTCCCCACACGCACACGGGTCACACAGGCCACCCCCGGCTCGTGTCAAGCTAAATCAATGGCTCTAAAGAATTCCCAAAGCTATGGAAAATCTATCAAGCTCGCAATCTAAGCTAAATGTCCTCTAATCAAACTTAAGATCTAATCCCATCTTAAATGATGCTAAACAAAGCAAACCTGGGTTGGGGTCTTACAAAGGAAATGATCTACGACCATGTTTTAACAGGACCAAACTCTGATCCAAATAGAGTTGGGGCAGAATGTAAGCCTAACACATTTAGCACAAGGACATATATATAAATTCTAAACGGGCCAGATTAAGTGTGACTTTTTTCTAAGAACAATAATTGGATTGACCCTTAGTATTAGTATGAATGATAACCAGAATTCTTGGCTTTGGGTGAAGTCCAGGTCCAACACCCATATTGCTATGCTTGAGACTACCAACCATTGTTTTATGATTTTTATTTTATTTTTTAAAAAAATAGGTGCCTTGGGTACTTAGATTTACTAAAAGAATATATATATATATATATATGAGTAGCGCTCTCCTAAGCTGAAGCCTACCTTATCCTAAGCTGGAATAGTGTCGGTTACACAAATCAAAGTTGATTAAATCTGTTTTTTACATGATAAAACTGAAAAATCCAGTTCTGATTGGATTTATCTTGATTTTGGAGACGATCATCGTGCAAAAAACAACGATAACCAAACTTGATTTGTGGGACCAACGGTGTTTCAGCTTAGGATAAGGTAAGCTTCAGCTTAGGAGAGCCGGCCCCTATATGAGTAGGACTGGCTCTCCTAAGCTGAAGCTTACCTTATCCTAAGCTGAAACACCGTTGGTCCCACAAATCAAATTCGGTTATCGTTGTTTTTTGCACGATGATCGTCCCCAAAATCAAGATAAATCCAATCAGAACTGGATTTTTCAGTTTTATCATGTAAAAAACAGATTTAATCAACTTTGATTTATGGAACCGACACTATTCCAGCTTAGGATAAGGTAAGCTTCAGCTTAGGAGGGCCCTACTATATATATATATATATAAGAGAGTTGACCTCCTATGAGAGCATCTCTCACCTTATTATGAGAGATAAAGGTCACACCACCAAGGAACCTCGCGAAGGCAGGGGTCGCGCACCTGACCATACGAAAATATTGCCCACAAGGTCAGGAGGCAGGGGACCGTGAGCCCGACCCTATGGAAATATGGCCCACAGGGTGACCTACTCATGCGACTCCACAAAAACACGACCCGCATACAAAACACGGGTAGATACCCGATCACTCAAGTTATCACGGAGGCACGAACCAAACATCTAACCCAGACGGCACCTAGAAAACCGTGTCGAAACCGCGAAGGCAGGAGCCAGGCGCTTGACCCCACCTGGCACACATAAAAAGTACATATTTGTGCAAGCCCACTACCGAAGGGAAACCCGCAAGGGCGGCATCCTTTAGGATGTGAATTCAAGCGGTGACAGGCGAACAGGGTAACCGATGCCTCCACACAAATGAGAAATCTGAAAGTCCTCGGGATCCTAACCCTAGAGGGGGGGGGGGGTGAATAGGGTGCTCTACAAATGTGACCAATTAAAACCAATTTTGATTATTTAAAGTAAACTAATCACATAAGATGATTTACCAGACAAGATGCGGAAGATAAGAAAACAAGCACCACAATCAAACACCACAACACCAAGGTTTATAGTGGTTCGGCCTCAATGCCTACGTCCACTACCGGCTTGTGATCCAATCACCCCACCGGATTTCCACTAACTATGCTTTTTACTAGGCTAAGCAATAACCTTTACAAAGTTGTTTTTCTAGGCTCAACAACAACCTTTACAAGATGCTTTTCAAGGCTAAGCAATAACCTTTACAAGATGCTTTTCAAGGCTAAGCAATAACCTTTACAATGTGCTTTTCTAAGGCTAAGCAATAACCTTTACAAAGATGAATTTTCTCTAAGAAGGTGTCTCTTCAAGAACACTCTAAGAGATACAATTTTAGCTCAAATAGAATGCCTCTACATAGGCTGATATGAAGATGTAATTCAAATTACAAACATACACTAAAAACAAGCTAAAATGTGTGCACAAGTGTATGTATGTTATACTTCAATCAAACTCAACAATGAAGCTCTAAAAGGTATGCTTGATGCAATTTAAAAATAAAGCTTTAGAATATGATGATTGAAGGTGAATGCTAATCACATGAAGAAATCAAACAACTTAAAGAAAAGATCTAAAACAAGTTGGATGAAAAGTAAACTCTAAGAACACATGTGATTTGGGCATGAGAGTTTGCAAACCATTGTTAATATACCAAAGATGATAATAAGTTTGCAAAACTACTCTCTAAGAACTTGAAATCATGCATAAATGGAAATACAAAGATTTAAACATGCATTGATTCTAATTTGAATGGAAATAAAAAAGATTAGTAATGTGTACCTTTTAAAAAACTCATGTATTTGATTTCCAAAAAGCTCTCTAGCCTTTTCACTTCATTCCCCTTTCTTTGGCTCCAATATAGTCTCAAAAGTTCATGTATCAAGCCGCAAAGAAGGTTGGAAATGAATGGACTTTATAGTGAAAAAATGTCCAACGGCTAGTTCTCGGTCGACCAGGAAACAACCCTCGGTCGACCAAGAACACACAACGGTCGGAAATATGACCGTTGGTGTTCCAGGTGCAGTCAGCTGCAGTGTCCTCGGTCGACCGAGATACAGGTCTCGGTCGACCGACGACACTGTCGGTTGACTGCCCTGTTGCGACCAAAAATCCAACTTTTGCAAATTTGAAGGTATTTCTTGGTGGGGATTTTTGAGCCACTAAACCAAGCTTGATAACATGTTTTAAGTCATTCTAAGATGTTTAAAAACATGAAACACACAAAGCCTAAGATGATTAGAAAGTTTAAAACCAAAGGCTAGCTTGATTTCTAAAAACTCTTTTCAAATGAAAATGCATACACAAATGATTCTTTATGAGAAGAATGTATGCAAGGCTCAAACCTAAATTCTCAATCATGATTTTCCAAACATAATGCACAAAGAATTAGGTTCTCAAAAGAGTTTGGGTTCTAAAACATGCATGAATCAAATTCATTTTAAAAGCATGTGTAAATGCATGAAAGAAACCAAGATCCAAAAGGTCTAGACTCATGAGCTCATGTGTGTGATCATGTCAAAGTGAAAGTGTGTGCATCCATCAACAATTGCAACAGCCAAGGGCCTAACAAAATCAACATCCCAGAAGCAAAATATAGAAACAACAACGCACAAGCACCAATGGGTACGGAAACTGTGGAGGCAGAAAGGAGAACTACATCGGCAGCCAAAACAAGATAATACGGTTGCACCGTACCCACAAATAATTCAAAAAAAATGGAAGAAAAAAAGAGACAAGGAACGAATAAATTCTTTCTCTGTTATTTTAATTGCTACAAAGAAAACAACACATCTTCAATACAACCGCGAGCCTCAGACTCCATAGAGGATGTATAACTAGCCCTGAGTTCATCAAGAAAAGTAGGATCGGAAGATAACTTGCTCAAATCAGCATCAACTAACCTCAGAGATTGCTCAAGCCCTTTCATCTTAGAGGAATCAAGCTCCAAAGAATACCGCTGGTCTTTTACCAATACATCAAGATCGACGATCTCCCTTTCCAAAGTCGCACGGTAAGATCGCAAACACTCCAACTGAGCCACCACAGCCCCCTCCAATTTAATAACCTCGGTAAGATCAGACCACTTTTAATCAAGATTCTGCTGTTAGATTGTATCGACTCAATCCATCAGATGATGTAATAAATTGATTAATTTCTTTATTTATCAATAAAATCATGCTTTCCTTTCATAAGATGAATGGTGTTTTATTACTTAATGAACATAACTAATACATATGACATGATGGCTCATGAGATGAACCAGGTCCCATTAGTATATTAGATGTGATATATGTATATGGATGAGATTCACATACCGGAGACATGTGTCACAAATCTTATACTTAAATTTCTTCGTAACCAGTGATGAGACTGAGCATCTCATCTGATAAGGTTGCAGCACTTTGATCACTATGAGATAGTGTGATTTGTCTCGATCATCAGAATGTAAGATTCTAGATCACGATGTTGGTACATTTGATGTATTGAAGGACCATGAGAAGCACCTTATGGAATACTGTATCGATTTTAAGGCCTGCTCTCATAATTCTCTAGCAATAGGCTCACAATCTTTTTAACAAGATTTTGTCTAGCACTTTGTGCATTAAAAGAAAAAAGACCCAAACTACTACTACTACTACCACCACCAGTACTAGAAATTGGGGTCTATGAACCAAGCCTCCTCGTCCCTACATCCGCCGGCTTATGTAAGGCTAAACATTTTTGCCTATGTCTTGTCAAATGGACGGTACCCATTTTTGACTCGGCACCATAAATCTTACTACAAAATTTGCATTTGGCCTTCTCAATTGTTTTTCCATTTTCAATAACCTCAAACCTTGTAAATACATCCCAAACTACTGAAGTTTTATTCCTCTTGGTTGGTTTACGGCCATGGGAACTCTAAGGAAAGGAGGGTGGTAATTCACCTACTTCATCTTGTAATTCAATAAAATTTTCTTCTTCCCCTAAATTAATTGAAAAAGATTATGTGGGAAATCTTCTAGCCATATTTCAAAAAATAAAATTTATAAATAATAACAATAATAGGTTCTAATAACCTTCTTTTGTGATAATTAATATAAGAAATGGGAGAAAAAGAGAGTTAATATAATATAATATAAACTTATATATATGGAATCTCAAATTTAAATAATATAAATACCTCTAAATCTTGGAAGACCCATTTAATCTTGTCTCTTGATGACTTGATCTTTGGCCTTCCAAAAACTTCTTAGAGAGTGAAAAAGTTGAATGCTTTGAGAGAGAGTTAGAGAATGTATAAAGAATGAGAGAGTTGTGTAAATTGGTGAGGAATGAGAATGGGAGGGTTAGGGTATTTATAGACTTTGTTAAATGAAAAATGACACAATATACCCCTTATATGACCGTTTTATAGCTGTTGGGGGCTAAAATGGACTTTTTTTTTCAAAAAAAAAAGGGGATATGGACGTTGGGCGGCTGGCGGGTGGGGCGGGCTGTCTGACGGGCTAACAGGCCTATCCTGGTGGGCTGGAGGACCAACCCACGTGCCAGGCGGGCCTAGCGGACCCGGGCCAAATGGGTCCAGCCTCCTCGACCCAGTAAGGGTCGTGTCGGGCCACGTCCCGTTGACTCCCGGCCCAGCACATTTGACATCCCTAGTCATAGTGAACTAGGGAGGGGAAATCAACATGCCGGGCCATGCGGACTAATTAAAGTTAAATCCAAGTATTCTAAGGGGGTAAATGAAATAAAATGGAAATAAACTAAGGAAAAGGGGAAGGTGCCAAATATTTAGAAGTGGATCAGCCCCGTTCCCGAGTACCCCCTTCAATGTCCTTTGACAACCTAGGGTTTAAAGGTTGATTCTTCGAATTGAAAGAACGATGCAAACGGAACTTTGAGTTGTGATTTCTGTGGATTTGCATGCGATACGTAACTGATAGAAGTGCATGGCCGATGACGGGCCAGAAGTAAATAAAAATGGTTGATGATGCGCCAGGATTGATTGAGGGTGGCCGATGATGGGCCGAAAGTAAATAAACTGATATTGGGGTGTGAAATCACTCGTCTCGTCTCGTCATTCTCGTTAATTCAGGTTCTTAGAATCAACCTTCATTCCCTTTAATTTTTGAGTTCAAATGAATATTTGGCACTGGAGGTGAAGGAAAAAAGAAGAAAATATTTTTAGGGTTGGTTTGTTGGTTTTATGATTTTTTTTTGGGTTTTAATAATTGGGGCTAGAACGGCCTAACTAGGGGATTTTCTACTTGGATTTAATCTAACTAATCCCTTTCCCCAAATGGATTTCTACCCTATCCTAGGGTCCTGACCGCCCTCATTTGCTCTCCCTGTTCCTTAGCGAAGCCCGAAGAGAAAGTGGGACCTAAGTAGTGGAAGTTAAAAAAGCTAGGGTACTCTAACCTGACTATAGGGAGACCTAGATCTGGGTCTGCGGTCTGACCTGGTCAGTCTAAACTATTACTAAATTTCTAATTCCAATTTTATAAATATTTTTGGGTTTTTAATATCTTTTACTTTGCTTTTAGTCTTTTAGGTTTTTATTATTTTTCTCTTGTTTTTGGTTTTACTTCTGAAGCCTAAAATATCCTAAACTAATTTTTCCAATCCTAATGAAAGGCAAATTGAGAGGGAATAGGTCACTAATTTTTATTTATTAATTAACCTAACTGATTTAAAGATTCTTAATTAAATTCCCTAATCCTTATGAAAAGGGAGGAGGAAAAGGAGATTAATTATTAAACCTAACCTCATTGTTTTAAGGGAATTTTACTAAATAAGTGTTCCTAAACATGTATGAGCCGATTTTAATCAGAAATACACAAAAATGCTTAATTTAGTGTTCGTACGAGGGTTTTAGACGATTTTACCCTCAAGTGTGCTAAACGATATTGTCATTTCATTCACCCATACCATTCATTCTCCTTTCTTCCCCCAAACTTTTTCCTCTTCTGCCATTTTCTGTCTTTTCTCCTCCGCTCCTTGCACTTTCTATCCCTATCCATGCGTTGCAGCAGCTGCTCTCTGTTTCCCTCTCCCTCTCCTTTCCCTGCTCTCTCTTCCCCTCTCTCTGACGTCCTGGCTCCTGCTCTCCCTCGTCGCTCCCTGCTCTTTAAGCAATTCTGTCCAGATCCTCCAGTGGAACTCCCGATGACTACTCCAACGTCATCTTCCATTTGAGATTTTAGTAAAGGTGATTTTTTCGGTTCTTCTCTCTTCCGCATTCTCTGTTTTCTTGTTTTCTTTTCATTTTCAGTTTCTATAACTGTTGGAATTGTGGGGTTTTAGAGAGGGGATTTGGTTTGGGGTATTTGCAGACAAATATTTGTCTGGAAGTTGCAGCCATTGGAAAAAACCCAAATCTTTGTGTCTCCATCTTGTTAATATTATTGTTTATTTAATGAACTGATGAGTAGGATCTGCAAAAATGATATTTGATCGTGTGGGCTTTTGTTCAATGCTTACAGATGCTTATTGACGGATGAAAGATGTATGTGACAACATTTGTAGTACATATGGAGATAGGGACAAGAAAGAGAGTGGCTAAGAGTTTGATATTACACACATGAGGAAGGCTTAGCAGTAGCATGCCTCATGGTCATGGATAGCCTTGGAGATGGGACTACTCTGGTAGTAGTCTGGGGAAGAAGAGCAACTACCAAAATGTTGCAATAGAACTTGAAAATGAGCTGGTATGCCTTGGCATAGACTCATGTTGTCTCTTTTTCCTGTTTTCCTCCAACTAGGGTTTTAGTGTTCTTATTGTTTCTTTTGCTGCTTCATTCGGTCTTTCATTAGATTTACTTATGGTGGGGTTTTTAGTGGAATTTTATTGTCTCTTATGGGTTTTATTTCCCTTTCCTTTTATTTTTTTTCGTTTTTGTTTCTTTTCTAACTTTTTCTTGGTTTTTGTTTTGCTTCTATAGTTTTTGCTTGGGAATTGGCTGCTTGGGTTTTTGACTTGCATAGTAATTGTTTGGGTGTTTTGGTTCTTTTCTGTCATGGGCTTTCCTGGAGTTCGAAATACCCATTAGAAAGCATGTTGTTCCTTGTTTTTTGATGTCTTATTTCCATGTTATTGGCATCCTAATTGTAAGCCTTTAATACGTTGTGTCTTTTCAATACATCGGTGCTTAAGACACTAAAACCTGAAACCAAATTACGTGACTTTAGGTCACTTTTGGCTTGGGTTCAACTAAAGGTTCATTATGCCATTCCGAGCATCAAGTAACTTTGGTTAACCTTGGTCTAGCACATATCCCATAATAGGTCAGCCCGAAATGTACGTGGAATGGCTCCCACTAATGATATCGACTAAACATATTCAGCCATGGAACTCGATGTCCTATTAACATATTTCTTGTTTGATTTACTGATTTCGATATGGGCCTCGATTTCATCATCTTAACAGTTTTTTGGTGGTATCTGTGCGTGCCTCAATTGTTACGGACTTGTTTGGATGGATGTAAAGCTTCTTGGGAAAGGTTGAATGCCTGAAACCTGAAAGGGAAGGGGAAAACAGAGGTCAGAGACCCTAGCAGCGCTCGGCGCAAGGCACTCCATACCTAAGTTAGTGCGGTCACTAGACAAAGGGTGAGTGAGCATAGAGAAAAGCAAAATTTGAAGTATGTATGCATGCATACCTTTTCTGGATTAGCTCTTTGAATATATAGGCTGAGGGTCCTATGACGATCGTCATGGTCTCTCGGAAGTAGAGTCGTACTCGGACAATGCCCCAATCTTTCAAGGATTGTGGATGTGACCACCGGATAAGGATAACTCCTTTTCTCTTATCCAGTGCTTATCCTTACCTCTTGACACGTTTTGTAACGTGGTCGAGCCTTTATAGGAGTATAGTTGTAACTGACTAAGCATCAGTACTCATCTCGGTTAACCAAATCAAGCCAAAGATGATACCGTGGTCAGGTATGACCTTAACATGGACGCATTCTAGCACTATTGCCGAGATACATAAAACTTAGACCAAGACATGCCTAGCTAGTACTTTTACCGAAACTAGGACAATCTCGGTATTATGAAAATGCCCCCACACAATTGCCCTCTAGCTTCAGACTTCTTAGAGTTCTCTAACTCTTTGAGGTTGAAAGCTAAGCATTATGATGGGTGAACCTTCTGAACATTGAGTTTGCAACCCATACTATATTTCATCTTGGTGCCGGTTGGTGACATCTGATCTCTATCACCATGTCATTTCACCTGCCCGAGATAATTAATAGCGCATCTCAATCGATGCAGAAGACATATCGACAGCACCACGTGTCACCGCCTGGTTGGTTGTCTAATCGCTTTGAAGAGACGTGCGGAATACTCAAGGCGACGTTTCGCACGTGCGTCCTTGGAATTCGAAAGGGCGCCTCTTTTTCCATTATATATAGAGGTACCTCTCTCTCATTCTTCACTTTCACATTCGTCCGAGAAGAGAGTGTTTGCTAAAGAGAGAAGTTCCACCGAGGTTGAGTTCTTGGAAATCCGAGCTCAACATTTTTTGAGTCCAGTCTCGTATTTGTAAGTCCTCTCTTCTTATCTTGCTCATTTTCGCTTTCTGGCTTCCTTTAGGGTTCCCTGACCTTTTTCCCCTTTTGAGTCTCATTCTTTATTTCTTCAGTTCCTTCAAACTAGAGCTTTGATAATGGGTATTTATAAGCAGAGATTAGAAACCCCAGAGGCCATAGCCAAATTTAAGGCCGATTGCAGGATTCCTGATGATGTCCTCATTAGGCTGAATGACCCGGAAAATCCCTTTGACAGTTATTTCTTCACTAATGGCTGGATGCCCTTTTATCTAGTTACCGTAGCCGAAGGTGGGGTTCGATTCCCCCTTCATCCCCTCCTTAGAACCTGTCTTAGGAAATGGCATCTCTGCCCTTGTCAGTTGATGCCAAATAGCTTTAAGATCATCATAGTCACAGCCGAGCTCAATAGAATCTTAGGTATTAATCTCGGCGTCCATGATATTGAGGAGGTTTATGACCTCTATAAATCTGGTGGGGACAACACCTACTATCTCCGAGCCAAGACAAACCAGTGGATCATTAATGATCTTGAAGACTCCAACAGATATCCTGGAGATGACTGCCTGTTTGTTTCGGACAACTGGGAATACAAAGTAACCGTGCCTAAGGTGGCAAGGATTGACAAGATTCCCCGTGACTTCGGAAGCCCTCCGAGTAACCACTGACCTCTTAACCTTTATGTTCTCCATGTATTTTCCTTTTCTTGCATGTCGAGGTATTACACTTGACACATTTTCTATTTGTCATGCAGATGTCCGCCAAAGAAGACAAGAAGCCCGCCGAGTAGGTTGGGTAAGGAACTAAGCGTGGTTTCGAGTGGTGTGCAACTACCAAGGCAACGAAGATTGAGCTGCCTGGTCGCTTCTCCACTACGAATCGAGGTACCATTCCTTCATTAAGAGGAAAACTGGTCATCCTCACATAAGGGAAGGGCGACAAGATCACACTAAAGTGGAAAGGGCAGAGCCCATACAGGCCCCAACTGACATTGAATACTGGGTCGCTTCTGGTGCCAAGGCCACCACATCTGGGACCGATTCGGAGGCCTCTGAATCCGCCGAAACCCCCACTATTGCTGTAGGAGTTGAGACCTCCTCGAGGTTAAGAAGTTCACAACAAGTAGCCCATTTCTCTAGTTCTTCATCTAGCTCGGCGGAAGAAGAGGATATGTCGCAGCGTCGACTTGCCGTGGTGGTTAAGGATTTGGAGGCTCTAGCACTAGGAGGTAATTGATGGACCCGGCTTTTTCTTTTTCCAAAGCTGCCTCCGCCCCGGGGCTGACAGGGTACGGTGGAGGGAAAGAAAGGAAAAGCGGGCATCAGTTTTTTTTTGTACGGGTATGCCAATTTCTCTTTTATACTTGGAATTTAGAAATGGTGATCTGGAGATCCACCTTCACAAGTAAAAAGGGAAATGAAACTTTTTCTAGTTTTCCATTGCAAATATACTTTAATGAAAGAGACAATTTTTGAATGCCGTGAAAGGCGTTTTTCATTTGTTTGCCGTGAAAGGCATTTTTGTGCCGTAGAAGGCGGTTTGGTGCCGTTGAAGGCGATTTTGCCGTAAAAGGCAATTTGGTGTCGTAAAAGGCGATTTACAAATCTCATCAAAATGAAAAGACAAGAATTGTGATTTTTTTTGTCTCTTAAAAAAAATACAATTTACAACAGAAAAGTAAGAAAAAGGAATCTGACTTCTCATGCGATTGTGGGGGACCTGTTCAGATCGACGGTCGCGAGTCATGTATGGACTCCGCCATCGTCCTTCAGATGAGAACTTTGATGCTTGATTTCATGGCTTGGCTCCAACCTCAGATTTTTAGAGGATAAGGACCAAGGTAAGGTCCTATATCCAGTAAAAAAAAGAGTAGACGGACTGAAAAGCCGCATCTAGCCATGTTGGAAATCAGGAGAGGTGGCCTTGGGGGGGGGGGGGTGGCCCCCCCAAGGGGCTTTGATCACCTTGTAGTGCTTGTCGCAGTAGAGTTTTCTTGAAGGAGCAGGGTTGTAGAGATTTCTCCGAGGATTTTTGAATGATTTTCTGGCGATTTTTTCTGCCTCCCGTTTCCCTTGGAATGGCCTCCTATTTATAGGCATTTGGTAGTCGTTTAGGAGAGTTTATGAGCATTTATTTGTATTAATGCTCATAATGGAAGGAGTTACAAGTTTTAATTTACTTGTTTTGTAACTCCTTTTCCTTGGCTTCTGATTGGCCGGTGGAGGATAATGGGCATTTAGTTGCCTTTAATCTCCATAATGAGGGGAGTTTCATGGTTTTAATGCCATGAATACTTGGATTTGTAACTCCCATTTGCTTGCTTTTGATTGGGCCGTCCAAGATAATGAGTTAATGACTGTAATAAGTTGCCATAAACAAGTCAATTAATAGCATTAAATGGTCTCTCGGTCGCTTGAAGAGTCACGGGCCGCGCCGCGTCCTTTGGAATTCTTTTGGCGATGATCATCGATGGATCTTCATGTTGATCGACATCGGATGATCATGCAATTTCAGACTTTGATTAATATCAACAAGCCGGCGACATCTGTCCAGTCGATTTCTCGATCGGTCGGGCAGAAAGTGCATTTTCTTGATCGGTTGGTTGACAATTTTGAGGTGTCGGATGATGATTCCATGATTCCGGCGGCGGATCCACGATGTCGACGAAGATCGACGGATTTCATGCTCAAAAAATCAGAATTTGGAAAAATCACAGGGGCCAATCAACTCGGAACGCGAAAGATACCCGAAAAACGGGGTTTTTGGGCGAGGTCCGGGCATGGTCGCCGGCGACCATGGGGTTTGTGCCCCATGGTCGGCCGTCTTCCAGTCGCCTTTTCTTCGCCGTTTTTCGTCGTTTTTCGCTTCTGTTTTCTCCTGCATTTTTCATGGAATTTCCTCTCATTTATTGGCTGGATTTCCCTCAAGAAAACCTGACGAGAAGCCGTGCAAATCGGATCGCAAAGTTTCCCATTTTCTGAAAAGCCGAAGACTTTGCTGTGGAGAACTGCCGATTTTTTGTCAAGCGTCGAAACTAGGTCAAACGATGTCGGAATGACCTGATATTCGACGTGTAGCTTCTTGAGCAGTAGACAAGACCAACCATAGGCTTTTGTTCAGGTTTTGAAGCCGCTTGGGGTCCCGCAAACGCTTGCCTTGATTTCACCGTGAGGGAAATGCCGAGCTTTGACTTTTGGTCAAACGATGTCTGATTGACCTGAAATTCGACGTGTGACTCCCTCATCAGTAGATAAGACCAACCATAGGCTTTCGTTTGAGTTTTGAAGCTGTTTGGGGTCATGCAAACACTTGCCTTTATTTCACCGCGAGGGAAATGCCGAGCTTTGACTTCTGGTCAAACGATGTCCGATTGACCTGAAATTCGATGGGGAGCCTACTGGAGTCATTTTGAGATGATCCACAAGCTCCGAATTGGGTGCCATAGTCCCAGGGTGCTCTGCTGCCGGTAGGCTTGATTTTGTTTCCGAGCATCGAAACTGGGTCAAACGTCATCGGAATGACCTGAAATCTGACGTGTGGCCCTTTGAGAGTATGTAGAAGCCGCCCATGTGCTCTGTTTGATGAGTGACAACCTCGGTAGTTCTCGCTACCTAAGGGCTTGATTTTGCTGCTCGAGAGTTGATGGAGGGTCAAACGGTGTCGGTTTGACTTGAAATTTGACATGTAGCCTTTCAGAGGTATTTTGAGACCATCTGTAGGCTCTGATCGAAGATTTGGGGTCTTCGACACTGTCGCCGCCGGGAGCTGCTACTTAGCTGTTGGAGGAGTGAAGCTAGGCCAAATGATGTCGGAATGGCCTGAAACTTCATGTGTACCTCTCTTTTGGTTGTTTTGAATGACCTTGCAGTTTTTGTTTGATTCTGACAAGATCTGATGCTTGAAGTGGCGCCTGCCTATTTTTGGTAGGATGCGGCTCCATGTAGCTTTTGGTGTGAAGAGGCAAAGTGACATTTTTGGTGTCAACAAATGCCCCCTCGAGGTACAATGACGATATAGCTTTTGCAGTCGATGTGCCTCAAAGAGAATCTTGAAGAAGAGCTTCTGACTTGACCAAGAGTCTTTGAGCTTTTTTTTTTATAGAGTAGCCTTTTGAGCTTCCAAGGGATTTCATGATAGTGAAAGGAGTCATGTACCGTCTCAAGGCAAGATTTTGAGAATGACACTTGGATTTGGATTGGGTTTTGGTTTTTTGGTTTTTTGGTTTTGATTTTGACCTTGTGACCTAACAAGCTGTATGCGGCAGGTTAGGGGGTCAGGTTTTTGGTTTTGGTTTTGACCTTGTGACCTAACAGGCTGTATGTGGCAAGTTAGGGGGTCGGGTTTTGATTTTTGGTTTTGGTCTTGTGACCTAACAAGCTGTATGTGGCGAGTTAGGGGACCATGGTTTGGTTTTTTGGTTCACTCTTTGGGACAATTTTGGGTCCATTGGAGTGGTTTGGGCTTTTGTGGAATGTCAATTTCAAGATTTTGGCTTAATTTGGTTCATGAGGTGGGATGGTTTGGATTTTTGGAAACTCATGAAGCTTGGATTTTTGTATGGTATGGTCCAATCAACTCAAAGGAGGCATGGAACCATTTTTGTATGCTCTTGGTAAGAGAAATTTTGACTAAAAGCCACTTTTAGTGCCTAGGTGGTCAAACCTGGCTCATATGGGCTAACCCATGGGACCTTAAGCTTTGATGGATGGCTTAGATCTCATATGGTGTCATTTTCGTAAAGAATATCTAAAGATATCTCCTTTGGGTGGAGAATATCTAAAAATATCTTTACTTTGAGAGATTTTCTCAAGTTTTCTTGATTTTGGGAGAGATTCTCTCAAAATATCTTTCTTTGGGAGAGAATTTCTCAAAGAATCTTTGTTTTGGGAGAGAATATCCCAAGTTTCCTTTTCTTTTGGGAAGGTTGCTAATTTTTAGCACTTACCTCCTTACTTTTCTCCTCTTTCCTCTTTTGGTTTGCTATCTTCTATAAAAGCAAAGGGGTGGGATCTCTTGCTCCTATTGCTTTTCTTTTTGCAAAAATCTTCAAGAGTGCTCCAAGATCTTCTCTTCTTGAAAGACCTTCAAGTTCTTCTTTTTCTTCTCCATGGCTTCAAGTGAGTTTTTTTTCTCAACAAGAAATTGCATGTAAAAGTAGAAAAAAGTTTCTTTTCTCCTTCTTTTTTTTTCTTCTTTTCTTCTTTTTTTTCACGTGTTTTCCTTTTCTTTCACACGTTTTTTTTTTCTTTCCCTTTTTTTTTCTTTTTTTTTTCTACTGTACGACCAGGCCTGGACCGTACAGCCACGTGGCTTGTGGGCCATGGCCTGCAGGCCAGCTCAAAATTTATTTATTTTTTCTTTTGAATGAGGTTTTCTCTCTCTCTACTTTTTTTTTTTTTTTTTTGCTCACCATGATAATGAGGTTTATGCAATCCAAGATGTTCATGTACATACTTTTTTTTTATGCATCAAGATAAAAAGTTAGAGTCTCTAGGTTAAGCCAACATGAATTTTGACTTAGACAAAGTTTGATTGGTTTTGACCAAGTTGGGTTGGAATTGGTCAAACTTTTTGTCAAAGTTTTCCTAGTGTCTAATGCATGATGATTTTTTTTTATGCATGAGATTTGGTAAATTGATTGGGAACATGATGATGCACACCTGAAAATCTTTTGCAAGTCTTGGGATTTAAAGCTCGCAGCAATGTTGAGCTCTTTTCCGATCTTGCGGAGATTTGAGAAGACTAACTTGATCTCGCAACAATGTTTGAGTTCAAGCTTTCTTTGAGGATCCTTCGTTGATTATGAGCTCGTGGTGATGTTAAGCTCATCTTCAGGCTTCCAATCTTTTTTTTTTCGGGGTGTTTCCCTTTTCTTCGGAATTGCCCCGGAGCCATGTCAAAATTTCACTAGGATTTTTTTTTAGCAAAATTCTGTCATTTTGGTGATTGATTTTCTTTCTTTTTCTTCCATTGCAGGTAGTTCCTCCAGAACGAACAAGGGTAAGGAGCCCGTTACGGATGCACCTCGTCGATCTGCCAGATCTTTCAATGCAGCCGTACAGCAGGCCTGGGAGAAGGTCCAGTATGTGGAGAGAAATTTGGAAGAGTGTGACTCGCTCAATCGAGATGAGATGAGACAGCGACTGATCACTCTCAAGGATGAGGAGTTCTACAAGATTATGGCAAGCAATCGTCCTTGGGTCATGGACGATCAGAGCGTTGTGCCCAAGCCTACCTTTTTCTTTGGTGATGCAGCCCCTGATGACTCGTCATACCAAAGGAGATGCTTTCAATTCTCTTACACAGCTGATGGTGAGGAGAGAACCATTTCTACCCGATCGACTTTTGATCATACTATTTCGATCATGAGTCTTTCTCCCACATGCTCTAAGAGAGAAGATCCTCCAAGCTGGGTGAAGAGGACCAATGTGGTCAAGACCGGGGTTTTTGTTGGCGGTCCTTCTGGTTATGCAGAGAAGTCGCCTGTCCGTCTGGACATGTTGATGCCGGCCAGCGGCTACCAAGGATCTGATCATCCATCGGTCGATTTGAGACCGATGGGCCTTGGCATTTTCAGGGGCTATGGCAGCAATTGGGTAAAGCCATTTTGGCTTCGTGGCCGCTTCAGTGCAGACTCAGGCTGGGAGTCGTGGACTGATCATATCCTGCAGATCGGCGGTGCCATTCTGAAGGAGGCCGAGATTTTCGATGCGGTTCGTGCTTTTCGTCAAACCGTAGTTTTCTCCGATGAGGCTTTTATGGCCATGCTGGAGTCTTTCCTTCCACAAACCAACACTTTCGTTGTCACGAATGGTGAGATTGGTTTTACTTTGAAGGAGTTGAGTGCCATTACCGGGTTGCCCATCCTTGGCAATCTTTATGAGGAGTTTATGCCAATCGACAGCATCCTTGAGGAGCGGTCTGAGGAGTTTAAGCTCTTGTACTTTCAGCTCGTCGCCTTCTATGATTTTTTGAAAGAGAAGGAGGGCTCGAAAGTCCGGTGTAGCAGTTGGAGGAGTTTCAGCTCTTTGTCTCCAAACTTTTTTGGCGGCGAAGAATCTTCTGAGAGTATGACCCAGGAAGCCAAGGCTAAGAATCCGGGGAAGAAGATTTCCGCCATGCGAGAGAATTTGAAGAACTTTCTCACAAGTACAGACGCCGTTTGCTCCGACATTGCGCTGCGGAGAGACGTTGCTGCGTACCTCACTTATTGGCTGGGTGAGGCTGTTTTTGCTGGAGGAGACGGAACACACATCAGGCCGCATTGTATATTTCCGGCTTGTCAGATGGCGTTCGGAGAGCAGTTGGCTTTGGTGCCTGCTCTTTACTCCTATTTGTGCACCGAACTGCAGGCTGCTGCTTTTCTGGTTCGGCTTGGGCTTCCTATGAATAGGGTATTTTCAGCCCATATTTTTTATTCGTGGTATGTGTACCACTGTCCTGGCTTCCACCGTTTGGGCACTGCTCAGGATGATGACCCTTTTATGATTCGGTTGGCTAGAGGAAAAGCCGTCTCCGAATCTCTTTTGTCTGCCCGTTTGAGAATCCGATGGTTTAGGGACATCGAGATGGGGCAGTCTTCAGTAAAGCTTTCTCCAGATTTGCGGAAGAAGGCTTTTGATTTTGGTGTCTCCCGTGACTCCACCAGGGCAGGATCGGGAAGACACTATTCTTTGACCAACGCAGAGAAGAGGTGGCTTTTAAACATACGTGTTGGCACGATGGTGTACCGCAGACATCTTTTTGTTGACATCCAGCCGTATGTCCCTTCGCGTTTTGCGTTGCAGTTAGGCTTCTCTCAAGGCGTTGTTGGAGCGCCTTCGAGCATGGTGAAGCGCTTTGGAGGTTTGCAGGACGGAAGAAATGCATGGGCCTTCTATAGTGCAGAAGACACCACTGCTATGATTTCCTATCCTGAGTTGCCCACTTTCCGGACTGCTGGCTTCACGAAGTGGTTCGTGGAGAGCTTTGCTGTGTACCGAGGGCTTTCCAAGAAGGAGTTGAATGTCAAGCAATCTCCTGGGAGGGGTCTTGGTAGATCAGATGGCGTCCGTCGAGGGGAGGTTTTGTTCTTCCTTTCTGGAGAGAAGCATAGGATAGGCTTTCTCGAGGAACAGGATGTCATCAGATCCGGAGCCGCACAAGAGATACCTGTTGAGGTCTTGAGACAGCTCGAGGAGGAGGAAGCCGAGATCGACACCTGGATGCAAGCAGAGCGAATGAAGGCTTCCATGGGGTCCACTGGTAGGAGCGGGCCGTCCAGTGAGGAGCCAAGTGGAAGTCCTGACTTTGATAGTGAGGCAGGTACTTCAAGTAGACCGGCTCGTAGAAAAAAGAGGAGGAGAGGACAGCATCGCACTGAGAGACGCCACAAAGACTCTCCTGATCTGGAAGTCCCTCCTACCATTGCTGAGGAGGTATCAGGAGATGCTGATGAGCCTCCAGAGAAGAGGAGTCGTGAAGAAGAGACCGCCGATGTTGGTATGATTCTCCTTCTTTTCTATTTCCGCTTCTTTCCTTTTATGAGGGATTTTTTTTTTATCTGTTGTTTTCTTTCTTTTGCAGAAGATGGAAACTTGGTGATGCCCGGGGTTCCTGTCGATGAGGCGGTGATGGATCCAGTTGCGGCATCTGAAGAAGAATTGAGGGACTCTGGGGAGGACCCAGAATCTCCACCTGGTATGAGGATGATTTTTTTTTTTTTTTTTGAATTTGCTGACACATATTTTTTTGTTTTCTTGTCAGCTGACTTGCCAGAGGGTTCCGACTTCGAGCCATCTATGGATATGGCTTTTGACGATGCCTCAGATGAGCAAATGGAGACAGAAAGTACTCCACCCATCATGGAAGAAGGTATTTCATAGTGATAATCTTGACATTGATTTTTTTTGACAAGATCATATTCATACCTTTTCTTGTGTTTTTGCCAGCAGGTTGTGAAGCAACAGGAGAAGTTCCTTCATCTTCCTCAGGGCCAGAGCAGGAGATGCCAGCAGCCGATCCAGAAGTAGGGGCTTCTTCTACCAGTCCCGTCACGGTAGAGGCGGGACTTTGTGGTGATATTGCTTCTTCAGTGGCTCCGATTGGAAAGAGCCTTTTGATTTCTTCTCCACCACGGCCTGACATGGGCAGTCAGCCAACAGAGCGTGGTGAATCTCCATCCGGACCATCCCTTCAATATGCAAAGAAGGTGTTGAAGAGTGTGCTGAGCTCATGGGTTGAAACTCTCTCTTCTGGCCATTTGGAAGCTGGTTTTGGCATGGTCAAGCATGTACAGGACATCCTTGCAGACAGTGCAGAGGTCGGTCTGGACATTGCAAGTGCCAAGGCCTTTGTTGATGAAGTCATTGCTTTAGGTGACAAATGGACTGAGACCAAGAATTTCCCAAGCAGTGACTTCTTCAATGAGATGTTTTTGCAGCCATCCGGTAAGATCAAATCTGAAATGGATGAGATCTCGCGGGCTCGGAAGCAATTCGTTCGGGAGAGGAACGTTACCGAGTTGGCTATCATCGAGCTAACACAGGACCTGCGCCATCTTGATAGGGAGGTCACAGAAACTAGGCAGCGCCTTGAGCAATTGCAAGAACAAAGTGCTGCCAAATGGACTGCCATTGTAGAAGCCCGTGCTAAAGAGGGAACTCTGATTTGCCAAGTTGAAGAAGCCGGTAGCAGCCTTCAGAGAAAGACTCAGGAGTATGAGCAGTGGCAAATTCTCTGGGAAGAGCTTCCTCGTGCCGAAGATGGGTCGCGGCGTTCTGCCGTATTTTATGGCAAGATCTTGAAGAAGCGCGGCCTGGAAGCTTTAGAGGCTAAGGCCAAGAGTCTGCTTGAGGAGCTATATCTTTGGTTGAAGACCATGCCAGACTGAGCTCTTTATAACAAACTCTTTTATTCTTTTTTTTTTTTTTTTTTGGTACCTCTATGTAAAACATTTTTGGTATTCTGTGTACCTTTTACTTAAATTCTTTTTGATGAAAATAAGCAAAGGTTGGATGAAAATGTTTGTTTGAAAATTTTGATCAAAAGGTTATCATTTTGTGAAAATCTTTTGTCAAAAGGGTTGTTTTGGCATGAAAGCCAGATTTTGCGGCAAAAGCCAGGGTTTTTTTTTTTTGTGGTTTGAAAGCCGAATTTCGAGATGGCATGAAAGTCGAAATTTGGGTTTATGGCATGAGAGCCAAAATTTTGGATGGCGTGGAAGCCGAAATTTTGAGGTGGCATAAAAGCCGATTTTGGTGGCGTGAAAGCCAAATTTTGGGATGGCATGAGAGCCAATTTTTTTTAAGATGGCATGAAAGCCGAATTTTGAGGTGGCATGAAAGCCGATTTTTTGGTTTGTGGCATGAAAGCCGATTTTTTTTTTGTGTAAGAACCAGATTTTGGTTTTGGCATGAAAGCCGATTTTGTTTTTGGTGTAAGAACCAGATTTTGTTTTTGGCATGAAAGCCGAAATTTCTTTTTGGCATGGAAGCCAGATTTTTTGTTTTGAAAACCGAGTTTTGTTTTGTTGGCATGGAAGCCGAATTTTGATTTTTGGCATAAAAGCCGAGTTTTTGGCGTGAAAGCCAGGTTTTTGGTTTTCAAAAATGCAAGTATCGACTAAAAGTCGCATCCCTGCTGAATGGTATTGCAAGTATCGATGGAATGTCGCCTCCTTGCTCATTTGGTTGCGAGTATCGATGGAATGTCGCCTCCTCGCGGATTTGGGTGCAAGTATCGACTAAGCGTCGCTTCCCTGCTTTTGTCTTCAAAAATTTTGTTTTGTGGGTATCGATGGAATGTCGCTTCCCCATGATTTTTGAAGTTTGAGGTTTTTTCGAACCTTTGTTTTGTTTTTTGTTTCTTTTAAAATTTGGGTTGTGGATATCAACTGGAACGTTGCGTCTCCACGATTTTTGAAATTTTGGGGTTTTGGAAGTATCAAATGGGGTTCGCATACTTCCGATTTTGGGTTTTGCAAGTATCGACTGAACGTCGCTTCCCTACGGTTTTTGAAAACCATTTTTTGTTTAAAGACACGAGGGTCGTAAATTTTGACTCAAAACCATTTTGGTGGTAAAAGTCGAGGTGGACTAGGGCTGAAATCCCTAGGTCCTGATTTTGTTTCAAACCATGAATTTTGGGTTCAAGGATCAAAAAATTTGGTCAAGTTTGGGAAGAGGCTCCTAAACTTGGATTTTTGGATTTGCTTTTTTTTGAACAATGAAACGATGAAAGAGACATTGTTTTGAGGGGTTTTTTTTTTAGAAATTTCAACAAGAGGATGAAAATTCCAAAAGGAGTGGGTTTGACGAGCAGATACCTAGGAATAGGCTTTGGCCGTGCAGGCGTCGCTCTGACCCGATGGAAGAAGCCTTCAAGGGTAGTACCGCTTCAAGAACTTTCCATTGATGGGCAGCATACATCTATCACCCTCCATGTTTAGAAGAGCGTATGCGCCGTTGGAGAAGACTTTGTCGATGACGAAAGGTCCCTCCCATTTTGGTTCAAATTTGCCTTTGGATTTGTTGGCAAAAACCATTGGTCTTTTTACTATAAGAACCAAGTCTCCCTTTTTGTAGGCGCGTTGCCTGACCTTCTTGTCAAAAGATCCTGCCATGCATGCTTGGTAGAGTTCAATGCTTTGTAGAGCTTCGAGCCGTCTCTCATCAAGGTTATCCGGCTCTTGGAGTCTCAATTTGACATTACTTTCTTGCGTCATGTCATTTTGCAGAGATACCCTTAAGGAAGGAATTTGAACTTCCAAAGGGACAACAGCTTCGCATCCATAGACCAAGGAGAATGGTGTGCTATGGGTTGGTCCTCGAACGGTGGTTCGATAGGCCCACAAAGCTTCAGGCAGTTTGTCGCCCCAATTTCTTTTGTGACTAGAGACCATTTTCTTGAGGATTTTGTAGAGCGTTTTGTTGAAAGCCTCTGCTAGTCCATTCGCTGCCGGATTGTACGGAGTTGAAGGACAACTTTGGATTTTGTATTTGTCGCAGAACCTGTAGAATCGGTGATCGCGGAACTGTGGTCCATTATCATGGACGAATCTTTTAGGTATGCCGAAGCGACAAATTATATTAGTGCGCAAGAATTGAAGGACTGACGAGGTCTTCATTTCGTTGAGCGCGAATGCTTCTGACCACTTGGAGAAATAATCCGTAGCAATGAAAATGAAGCGATGGCCATTGCTTGATGGGGGAGAGATAGGACCTATGATGTCCATACCCCAGGCTTCAAAAGGCCATGAGATTGCTGTAGGATGTAGCCATTCCGGAGGCATGTGGACATAATCTCCATGAACTTGGCATTGTTGGCAGCGCTTAGCAAATTGCATTTCATCAACCACCATGGTAGGCCAATAATAACCTAGCCTTTTTATCTGATCGTAGAGCTTAGGCCCAGCCTGATGGGCTCCACAAAGACCAGCATGTACTTCTTTGAGTGTTTCCTCAGCCTCTTGTTGTGACAAGCAGCGTAGAAGTACTCCATTGTAGGATTTCCTATAAAGCATTTTTGAAGGAATATCCAAATGAAAGTTTGGGGTTCGCCTTTGGATGCTTACCCGCTCTTTTGGATCCTCAGGTAGGATTCCGAACATGATGTAATCAATGAACGGATCCCTCCAGTCGCCGATCAGAGGTTTAAGGACGGAGATCCGACTTCCAACCACTTGGTGGCATTCAGCAACTGCTTGATGTGTGTTGAGAGGAGGGAGAATCCTTTTTTGACACACTGTAACTTGCATGTTTTCCCCTTCTTGGATTGCCATAGACGCAGCAAGTCCAACCAAGGCATCTGCACGAATGTTTTCACCTCTGAGGATGTGGGTGATGTGACAGATGTCGAACTTTTGTCGAAGCGATTGTGCCTTGTTGTAGTAAGGCAGCAGATCGGGCTTCCTGACTTCAAATTTCTGATTCATCTGGTTGACGATCAGTTGAGAGTCTCCAAAAGCTTCCAGCATAGTGATGCCGGATTCAAGGGCGAGCTCCAATCCTACGATGAGGGCTTGGTACTCAGCTGCATTGTTTGAACATGGTTCCAGTAGCGAGAATGTGTGTGGAATCATGTATTTGTCGGGACTAACAAAGAGAATGCCAATTCCCGATATTTGATTTCCCTTTTCATTTTCCTGGTTGCGCCATCGAAGTACATGTGCCAGGAAGCATTTGATAAGGAAGTCTCCACACTGTAGACCGGTTCGTCTGGGAGGTCATCCCTGAGTGGAGAATCTTTAGGCAATGGGTGCTCCGCGAGGAAGTCTGCTAGAGCTTGGCCTTTGATTGCTTTTTGTGGTACATACCTAATGTCAAATTGTGACAAGAGGATGGACCATTTTACCAGTCGGGCATTGAGAGAACCTGCTTTTGTGACAAGGACCTTTAGGAGGTTGATCCTCGAAATCAGGTACACTGTGTTGGATAGCAGGTAGTGACGCAGTTTTTGTACGGCGAACATTACTGCCAAGCATTCTTTTCCGACTGGAGAGTAGCGATGCTCTGCACCTATCAACATGCGGCTAAGGTAATATAGAGCAACTTCTTTTCCCTCGTCATTCTTTTGTGCGAGTAGAGCGCCTAAAGAACAGTCAAGGGCTCTTGTGCACAAGAGGAATGCTTTTCCAGTTGTGGGGGCAGCCAACACTGGAGGTTTAGTCAGGTATGACTTGATGTCCTGGAACGCGGCTTCACATTCAGCATCCCAGACAAAATCGACACCTTTCTTCATTAACCGAGAGAATGGACGGCACTTCCCTGATAGGTTGGAGATGAACCGTCGAATGTATGCCAATCTTCCTTGGAGCCCTTTTAATTGTCTTAGGGTTCTTGGAGATGGCATTTCTAGGAAAGCCTTGACTTTGATGGGGTCAAGCTCTATGCCAGCTTTCCGTACTATGAATCCGAGAAACTTACCCGATGAAACACCGAAGAAGCATTTGAGGGGATTCATTCGCAGTTTGTGTTTGCGAAGTCGGAGGAAGACTTCTCGAAGATCTTTGAGATGGTCTTCTTTTCTTTTGCTTTTGACGGCGAGGTCATCGACATAACATTCGACCGTCTTGTGCTGCATATCTTGGAAGATCTTCATCATAGCCCTCTGATATGTAGCGCCGGTATTCTTCAGACCGAATGGCATGACAGTGTAGCAATACACGCCAAACGGGGTTCGAAATGCTGTGTGTTTTTCATCTTCAGGATGCATCTTTATCTGATTGTAGCCAGAGAAGCCATCCATGAATGTCATTCGCTCTAACCCACAGGTGTTGTCGATCATCACCTCCGGTATAGGGAGCGGGAATTCATCTTTTGGGCATGCATTGTTCAGGTCTCTGTAATCAATGCAGACCCTGATTTGCCCATTTTTCTTTGTCACGGGGACGATGTTGGCGAACCATTCAAGATGTTGTTCCTCACGAATGAAGCCAACGCTTTTGAGTTTTTGAACTTCTTGTTCAATTTTGTCCATCACGTCAGGACGGAACCTTCTTTGGCCTTGTTTGACAGGCTTGATATCTTTTTGAAGATTGAGTTTGTGGACTGCTATTTTGGGGTCTAAGCCAGGCATCTCAGCGTAAGACCATGCAAAACAATCAACGAACTCATGAAGAAACGCGATATACTCGGGTAACTCATCATCCTTTATATTCTTGCTTATGAATAGAGGACGTGGGTTATCAGGTGTTCCCAAGTCTA
The DNA here is from genome assembly GCA_038049695.1 of Cinnamomum chago. Taxonomy (NCBI): domain Eukaryota; kingdom Viridiplantae; phylum Streptophyta; class Magnoliopsida; order Laurales; family Lauraceae; genus Cinnamomum; species Cinnamomum chago. Next base: position 56,452,722 of record CP142453.1, on the reverse strand, counting down.
TCTTTTGAACAGAATCTTCAGTTGGAAGGTTTGAAGGTGGTTCCCCCACAATATTTTCGGAGGCTTCCAGCCCAACAAAGCCTTCTAGAGTTCGAAAGGTATCTACAGACCACGGCTCTGCTTTTGTCCATGGGTCTTCTTGATTGGTACTTTTCTCAAGATTTGCTATGAGATGGTCCCAATCACCTGTTGAAACTAGGTCGAAGTAGGGCACTTCTTTTGGAGATGATTGTTCTTCTGGGCTAGAAAATCGTGTATCCGTATCATCGGTCAATTCCTCTTCATCATCCGAGAAATCATACCAATTGGGTGAGCTTCCTGAATCTTTGACGGGTGACTCTTCAAAGAGATATCCGGGGAGATCGATGTCTTCATTAATATGAGATGTTGAGGCTTGGTCGGCAAGACGACTTTGCAGCCTTTGTGTCAACTGTCTCAAGGGAGCGTCAGGATCATACCCCAGCCCATGTGAAGACTTTTCTATGTGGCGGTGGGGTTTCCAACCTTCCAGTTGACTTTTGGTCAGGGTTGGTTCCAATGGCGTGATAATACCACGACCACCTCCCAAACCGATTGGGTTCTGAGCGTCGTAGCCCATTTTCTTCATGATAGCTTGTGCCATTGGACTATACAAGGATAGTTGAGGCATACCTTCGTTTTGGAAAGGTTCAAGCGAAGAATTTGATGAAGAAACTCCCGATTTATGGAAGAGGATTGGCTTTTCTTCTGCTGATGTTGTTGGAACAACGAAGGAAGCAGATGCCGGATCTTCTATGTCAACGGTTGTCTCCATCGGAGTGAGAGCGGGCTGAACTTGTTGATCATCAGCTTGGCTTGACGATGTGTCGTCTTCTGGCTCTGAGTCCGAATCCGTGTCTTGCAAGACAGACACGAAGGGGACAACAAACTTGCCCCCAGCCTTTTGTTTTGTTTTCTTTGCTTTGGTGGTGATCACCAGAGGCTTTGAAGACTTGAGGGAGACCATGAAGGGAGATTGATTATTCTCTTCAGTTTTGATAGAGGGTTTGTTTTCTTCCCGTGATTGCTGAGGAGCCTTGCCTTTGTCTTTCTGGAGATTTTCGGCAAAGGGTGCTGTTTCTTCCTCCCTTTCTTCTTTTTCATCTTCGTACATCTGAGCATCTATGAAATAGACTTCTTTGCCTTTGAAGGGCTTTTTGTCTACAAACACTCGATGTATCAAGCCGTCATTGCCAACGAACTTGAACATGATTTTGCCGATCGGCCTTTGAGCACTGCCATCATATCCAAAGATGGACACAGACGTGTGGCTCAGCTTGCTAGGCGGAATGCCCAGTTCTTCGAGTGCCGAAGTGGAGATGAGGTTGAGTGCAGAACCTGGATCGATCTGGATTCTGCGTACTGGCACCTCTTTGATGTACCCGATGAAGTACAGGGGTCGGTTGTGCTTTGTCTCGCCTAGCAGGAGGTCTTCCTTGGTGAAGGCGATGGTTGCACTTGCTGCTTTTTGAACCGAGAGGCATTCGATGCAGGATCCCTCAGTTTTCTTCTTTTCTCCTTTTGAGGGAGTTTTTTATTTTTTGACCCTATAGTCCATTTCAATTTGTAGGACTTGTGGGGCATGTTTGTCGACGTCCGCATCCAGCATTTGTAGTTCTGAAATGAGACTATCACGAGTCTGTGGTGACATTCGTAATAAGTCTAGGATGTGCAGACGTGCAGGTATGTGTTTGAAGTGCTGAATCAAGTCGTACTTGAAAGCCTCCTTGGGACCTGCATTTTCATTATTCTTGCCACTAGGGGCGTTTACAGCTTGTTTTTCCAAAGGATTTACATAAGAAGCAGAAGGTTGGTTGTAGTTTTTGTGATAATCCTGGCCAGAACGGGTACCTCTACCAACTTCAAGAGCTTCTGGAGAAGGGTCTTTGTTTGGAAGATCACCCTCGAGATCGAGGGGTTGTTCCTTCTCATTTGCTGAAAATGTTTCTGTGTCAGCATTGCCATCTTTAGTAATTGTGTTGCATGGAGCATTTTCCGGGAGCAAGTCCTGAACAGCATCCAGCAACTTTCCTTCTTTATCGAATATTTTGTCGGTCCAGACATCACTGATGAGATCGGGCATTTGGGACCAATTGACCGGATTTTCTCTGAAGAAGATTTCACCGGCTGGAATTTCTTCAAGGTGATCAGTCGGAAGAGGTTTGAGTTTCGATGTCACTGTTCCAGGAGACGAAGCCTGAGAAGGTGAGGAATTATCATCCTGAGCTATTGTATTGCAAGTAACTTTGACGGAAGATGCCTCCAAGATGAACTGTTGGGAATCAGATTCGTCCTCAGATGTAGGAGGATCATCGATCCAATAGCTTTCTTCGTTTTCTGGGGTTACCGGAGGAGATTCTTGTAGATTTTCAGGAACTTCCGGTGCTGGGCTGTGACGAAGCTGATTGATGCGACCTTGTTCTTGCTCTATAGCAAGGTGCTGCAAGATCCTTGCGTATTCATCGAGATCAGGCACGGGAGCCAAATCGTCTTCTTCGTCTGCTCCTTGTGGTTCAACATGGCTGGGTTCCACTGGAGTGTTTTCTTGAACAGCCTCTTAGTCTTCTTCATCATCAGACCAGGATCCTTGCGGCTGTAATGGGTTATACCAAATTACTGGCATAAGATGAGATTCAGGGATCCATTCCTCGTCAGAGAGATATTCTCCTATTTTGAGGGATTCTTCCCATTCATCGATGTCACTGGCGGTGTCACTGGACTCGTATCCATCCATGGGGAATCCGACCACCGAGTTGCAAGAGTATGATGCCCCTTGCATAGTTTCATCTTTGAGGTGTGGTGGCATGAAATCACCAAGAGTGAATTTTCTTGCCGCCTTTGAAGTCTTAGGAGAGGACTCTTCTGTTGTCCCTAGTGAAGCGGTAGAGGAGGTCTCTGCCTTTTCAGTGACTTCTTGCTTTTTCGGAGCTTTCTCCTGCTGTTTGAGCTTGCGGAGTTGTCTCCTGGCTTGCCTTCGCTGTCGAGCGGTTGACTTTGTTTTGACGACCTCCCAATTTTCATCTTCTAGGATATCGGGGTGTACCCATATGGGCTGTCCGTCTGATGTTGGATATGGAACCAACTCTTGGGACATTTGGGTCATCTTTATCACCTTGAAGGAAGTAGTGATCTTCTCTTTTGGTGATTTTTGTTTTTGTCCACACGACACCATGTTGACGGAGGCAGACCCATAGTTCTTGTCGAAGGTAATGACTCCGTTTTTCCACATCTCATTTATCTTCTCTCTCACAACAAAGCATTGACTGAGAGGATGCGAGACCATCTGATGGTATGGACAGTACCGAGGATCGTTGGTTTTGCCCACATCTCCTGGTCTTTTGGGGTCAGGCAAGGTGAGTTTACCATTTGTGAGAAGTGCCCCAAAGATTTCTTCAACATCTTCATCGAACCGGTATTTCTTCTCTACTCGTTCTTTGAAGGCATCAGAGAGTTCAGGCTTTTTACCTGCAGCTTTGTTTTCAGCTTTCTTTGGCTGCTGAGGAGCTGACTTGGTTTGCACATTGAGAACCTCCTTTTTCTTTGGTTTTGAGGTTGCAATGGCAGTCGGCTCTTTCTTTGATGATTTCTGACTGTTGAAGTCTTTGATCACCGTTTCAGCTTCCATAGCTGCTTCCAGGAGTTCTCCCAGGTTCTTTGATTTGTTGCCGATGATCATGGAGCGGATTCTTGCTCTCATGTTGTTTCGGCAGATGTCGACCAGTGACGCTTGTGGCAGTACATCGGAGCATTTGTATGCCATTGCCTTCCACTTGTGAATGAAGTCATATGTTGACTCATTCTCTCCCTGCTTTAGGCTGCAGAGCTGAGCCATAGTAATAGGATGATCCTCACCTTTGAAATGGGTTAGGAAGCGTGTCTCCAGCATGGCCCAATTTTGAATGGAGTCCTCCGGCAGAGTGGAGTACCAATCAAAGGCCGTACCTTTTAGGGTACTTGCAAAGAGGCGGATTTTGAGGGCATCTTGATCCGCAATAGCTCCTGTCAGGATCTTGAAATGGATGACCTGCTGTCTGGCTGAACCTTTCCCAATATATGTTTGGAGAGTAGGTTGCTTGAATTTTGTAGGGAACGGGACCGAGTCCATCCACAAGGGATATGGTGGCTTGATCCCATGCTCCTTTAGTGTATCCTCTTCTTTTGCTTTCGCCAGGATATCGTCAACGTCCTTTTTGGTAAAGGCGCGTGACTCATTGTTTTCCGCATTTTCCTCGTCGCCTTGATGGCTCGGAGGAGCTTCATTGTTTGGCGGACGTTGGATAGAGAGAAGGAGGTTTTCCATTAGGGCCTCTATTCTCTGCTGTCCTTGTTCCAGCTGCTGGATGCGTGCAGCTATGTCATCATGTGGCGGAGGTTGCTCAGCATTTGTGACCAAGATGTTCACTCTTCGAGAGTCGAAAGAGGATACAGTCTTGGTGACTGAGCTGGAGCTCATCCTTTTAGATGAAGAGCTCGAAGAGTGGTCACTCCGATGTCCTTGGCTTGAAGGAGCGGGAGAGTTTTCTTTATGTCTTCGTGTCCGGGAGATGCTGCGAGTCACCGGACGCCTGACATGGATTTTTGTTGCTGACTTCTGACGTCTTCTGGTCTTGCCAACCATATGGACAGCAGCAACTTGGTCGGGTCTTTTTTTTTTCGACCCATTTTTGGAAGACCTGAAGTGCAGAATCTTGGGTTCTTTGCTTCTCTAGTCTCTTTTGTCGATATGCCGCACGGTGGTGCATACGACGAGCGATTTGAGCTTCGGTTAGCTCTGGCTGTGCTCTGCCAATGAAGGACGTAGTTCCTGGTGCGCAGCAGCCGAGCTTGTCTTCTTTGAAGACTGGCAGGGACAGGATCCGGACGCGGTCCTTGGCCTGTCGTAGCGAAGCTTTGAATTTGGCAAGTTCGGCCCCTGTTGAGAGGAAGGGTCGACTCGTAGGTGTGCAGGCCTTGGCAGGTTCTTGCGGAGGCCTTACGATGCACGATTTGATTTTGGGCTTGTATGAGCAAGCCGGCTCGTGCTGAGTTGGTTTTTTTGTTTGGTGGAGGGTAGGCTTCTCCTCTTTCATGTATGCAAGAGGGTAGAACCGGTTCTCCTTTAGCGGGGCCAGGTAGGCTGGCTTTGCAAATTTTTGTGACCTTCTTTGTTTGGATGAAGGTCTTGGGGACCAAGTCTTTGAGCAGACCTGGTTTCTTGCTGGTTGAGGCTTCGCAGGAGCGATACGGGCCTCAAGCTTCTTGATGATCGCCCTTGGTATCACTGTAGTGATACGTTGAGGGGCAGTTCTCTGCTTCTTGGCAGGTGCAGTTTCTTCTGCGGGTAGTGGGAATGGTCCCAATGACCCGAAGACAATGGTCCGGGGAGTAGAGTTTGACCCGATGTCTTCTGAGTTGCCGAGGGAAATGACGCTTCGGCAGCTGGCAGGGCGCTTGTAAGTGCGCTTGGTTTGTTTGTCTTGGAGCATGAGCTGGTACTTGTTCTCATCGAAGGTGATGGTTAACGAAGCTGCCATTGTTAGTTTTTTGAAAAACTTCTGAAACAAGACCATATCCATTAGTAATCACAAGAATATGGTAATCATAAATGGAAAATACTATGGTTTCGCCTCTTCAAGTCGCCTGAGGGGACATGGCCCAGCCCAAGCAACATGAGGAAGGTAGAAAAGCCACAGAGGGCACAATTGTTCTAAACGCATGTAGGGTCAGCTCAGAATGAGCGTCCCAGTGACTGCTAGAAGCAATTGTGAACCTTAATTCAAATTACCGAGAAGCAAAGCTCACTCAAGGTAAAATGATATAAGGTTGAGATACAAATGTGTTGGTTATGAATACAGTAGACCCGAAAGGGCGTACTAGCACCGTTAGGCACAAATGTTGCAAATTGCATCCTTGGAAAGGACACGAGATGGGATTTTTGAAAGGTCAAGATTGGATTCATAGAAGAGAGCAAATGGAGTTCCATTCCGAGAATGAGCTCAACATTTTCTGCGAGCTCGAAATCCTGAAAGGGAAGGAACCAAGATTTCTCAAGTGTGAATCCAAAAGTGACGGAAGTTTTTTTTTTGTTCTTTTTTTTTTTAGAGATTTTTTTTTTTGAAGATTTTTTTTTAAGAATTCACATAGATCTCCAATTCGATCTTATGAAACCTCAGTTGATAGATCAGCCCCTAGGTAAGGGTAGGATTACTTAATGAACCCGTTTGGAGGACCCTTGCCTAGAACAGTCTAGCTGTCTCCACACTCTGGACAAGGCTTTTCTTAGATCCACTTTGGTCAAAGAACACAATTGGTGCAACCTTAGTGGTTCTTTTTTTTCTTTTTTTTTTGAAAGATTTTTTTTTATAGATTCATAGAAGAGAGCAAATGGTGTTCCATTCCGAAAATGAGCTCAACATTTCTGCGAGCTCTAAAGTCCGAAAAGGAAGAAACCAAAGTTTCTCAACTGTGAATCCAAAAGAGGAAAATCTGAAAAAAAAAATTTGTAAATCAGATTTTTTTTTTCATGGATTCATAGAAGAGAGCAAATGGTGTTCCATTCCGAAAATGAGCTCAACATTTCTGCGAGCTCAAAAGTCCGAAAAGGAAGAAACCAAAGTTTCTCAACTGTGAATCCAAAAGAGGGAAATCTGAAATTTTTATAAATCAGATTTTGATACTTTTTGAGATTTTTTTTTTTTTTTTTAGAAACAAGAAAGACTGGAAATAAACTCAAAAGAAGAAACTTCCAAGAATCCCATCTCATGTGTTTTTTTTTTAGATGCAAGATCCAACATAGGCTGATGGTAAATGCATTACAGATCTGAAATCATATTCAAGAGGACGTCCATGGCTGATCTAGTTTTAAAACTTGAAACTAATCTGATTTTCCAGCCATGAAAGCATGCATAGAACTCCATGAAATCATAATCAACATGTGTATAATGTAAGGAGATGATAGAGGACTATTACCTTGATGATTTGAGTGCCTCTAAACTCTGAAAAGAAAGACTTCAAAGGTCTGAAACCAGCCTGCAACCAGCAATACAGGTGCAGGAATTTGTTGCAGAATTTTTCTCTCCTATTCCACTTCGCAATCTAATTGGTCTTGATGGTGGGATCAAACTATGGAATCCTAAGAAGGGTTTTCTGAACTACTCTTTGTGGAAACAACCCAGGACCTGATCACCTCTCTCCAATGAAGAAGAAGAGGGCAGCAAGGGCTGGGCGTGAATGCCTCTTTTATGTCTTGGGCGGCCAATGGGGTTTCTTACTTGTTGCAAGCCCTAGGGTAGAATTCCAGCCACTTGATCATTCATGTGTGTTGCACGCCCAAGGGGACTCTCTTATATTTATAATGATTAGATTCCTCTTTGGGAATCCTAATTCCAATAGGAATGTCAATCCCTAAAAAGAATAGCAACCATCCCCTTTAGTTGTGCAACACTTACTAATTAAAGACACTAAAATTAGTAAGCTTTAATCAATGGAATTCTTACCCAAAGAGGAGTCTTTCCTTCCAAGTAAAGATACCTAATCAAACTTGGAAACCTCACACAAGGGGCTCCACTTAAGGCTGGCCCACAAGATAGCTAAACACACCATGGCCCACTAGTAAATAATTTAGCTAGAGTTAAATTCATGTATGCCATCAAGAGCCTATTAGAATTTAAACTCAAAATTATTCTTCCACAAAATAATTCAACCACATATCATCTAATTAAATTAGGAAACCATGCCAATATAGGAAAGTGGCTAGAAGAGGGACCAAAAGACATATTTGCCCTTGGCTCCCAAAATGACCAAAATGTCCATGCTAACCCCATAGCAACATTAAGATCATTTTAACCCTAACTCATTCCACTAGAGAGTTATGGTTGCACTCCAGGGACAAATATTAAATTGCAAATAAAGCTCATAATAAATAGACGATTGTCTTTGACCTACCAAGTACAATGACCATAATGCCCCTCTATGTAACATCCATAATCAAGTAGGTTAACCGATGTACTATCTACCTTCATGATTACATCTCAACCTTAGAACTTCATACCCTTGACTTAATCATCATCCTGATATCATTCTCTTGATCCAGGGAGCGACCCACAACTTCAATATCCATATGGAACATCCATATACTAAGATCTTAGATTCTGATGATTAATCGGATAATTCTAAGGGGACGATCATTCCATCATTTGATGGCATAGATTCCATATTGCATTTGCACGTCCCAACTAATCAAGCCCGAGTACCCAAAACACAGAGCTGTTGACCCATGAACAGGATCTCACCCATAGTGAATTAAAGCACAAGAACTTGACTTCGTCAGTTCATCCACAAATGCTCAAGATTAAGAGCACTGGTCACTCAGTAGCAAGAGGTGAGTTGATCTCTCTCTGTGATAGTACTATTTTAGAGATCACACCTACAAGTGGTCCTGTTCAATGCATGACACATGCACTAATGAGATAAATCCGGAAAGACCTCCGTGACAAAGGTAAGTCACCCTGAATACAGGAGAGTATCTCATTATAACTTATACCAAGATGAAGTGCCCAACTCCATCTCTCAGTTATGAACAAGTTTATTGTTTCAAGTGTCCATGACTCAGACCTTACTGTGTGTAGCCACTACACACCTGAGTCATTTACTAGAAAACAATGGGCCTTACACAACCATACATATACACAAGTAATAAGAGAAAGAAGTCATTCCATTAAATAACCAATAAATATCCAGTTACAGAGATGTGAGTGCAGTCAGTGGGCTTTAGGGCATACACCAATCCCAACACTCCGAAGATACTTGAATATATGCTTAACAGCTGTCCAGTGCATAGGTCCAGGGTTTGATTGATATCTGCTAACCATGCCAACGGCAAAGCAAATATCTGGTCTAGTACACAACATTGCATACATGAGGCTTCCAACAGCTGATGCATATGGTACTCTCCTCATGCTTTCTATCTCCTCAGGTGTCTTCGGACATTGATTCCGAGATAGTGGTACTCCATGTCTAGAAGGTAGCAAGCCCTTCTTGGAGTCATGCATGTTATACTTGACCAATATCTTCTCAATATACGAAGATTGGGATAAGGCTAACATCTTGTTCTTGCGATCTCGCAAAAGCTTGATCCCTAAGACATAGCTCGCCTCACCCAAATCCTTCATCTGAAATTGAGATGATAACCAAACCTTAGTAGATGACAAGATGCCAACATCATTTCCAATGAGTAATATGTCATCCACATATAGGACTAAAAATGCAACTGCGTTTCCACGCCCTTTCTTATACACACATGGTTCATCAATGTTTTGATCAAAGCCAAAGGATTTGACTGCCTGATTAAACTTGATGTTCCATGCCCTAGATGCTTGCTTAAGTCCATAAATGGACTTCTTAAGTTTACAGACCATGTTCTCTTGGCCACCAGCAATGAATCCCTCTGGTTGCATCATATAGATGCATTCGTCAAGACTTCCATTTAGAAAAGTTGTCTTGACATCCATTTGCCATATCTCGTAGTCATAATGACATGCGATGGCTAAGAGAATCCTTATGGACTTGAGCATGGCTACTGGCAAGAAGGTTTCCTCATAATCGATACCCTCTTTCTGAGTATATCCTTTCGCCACCAGTCTTGCTTTGAAGGTTTCAACCTTCCCATCCATTCCTCTCTTTCTCTTGTAGATCCACTTGCACCCTATGGGTTTGATCCCTTCAGGTGCATCCACAAGTTCCCAGACTTGATTGGAATACAGAGAATCCAATTCAGATTTCATCGCTTGCTCCCACATGTCAGCATCTATGTCCGTTACTGCTTCATCGTAACTAGTAGGATCCTCAACCAGATCCTCGGAGTCTGCCATGAAAGACACTCCCAGGTATCTATCTGGTGGTCTAGAAATTCTCCCACTACGACGAGGCTCCGGAGTGTTAAAAGGAATGTCTTGATTTTCTACAATCTCAGGATCTGGCACAGATGTTGCAGGAGTTTCTGAAAGAGTCTCCTCAAGTGTTTCTTTACAACCAAGCTCTTGGTGCATCATGCAATCATCCTCCAAGTATCTAGCATGAGTGCTGATAAGCACCTTTTGCTCCTTTGGATGATAAAAGATGCCTCCTCTCGTTCCCTTAGGATACCCAATGAAGTAGCACATTTCCGATCTGGGTTCTAGCTTGGTAGCTTTATCATTCAGTACATAAGCTGGACAACCCCAAATGTGGATATGTTTTAAACTGGGTTTTCGTCCTGTCCACATTTCTTGAGGTGTCCTAGGTACTGATTTAGAAGGTACCAGATTCAAAATGTATGCTGCTGCTTCTAGGGCATATCCCCAAAAAGATATGGGTAGGGTTGCATGACTCATCATGGACCTTACCATATCAAGAAGGGTCCGGTTTCTTCTCTCTGCTACACCATTTTGCTAGGGTGTACCCGGTGCAGACAACTGAGACACAATCCCATGTTGTGTGAGGTACTCCTTGAACTCACCCAGGAGGTATTCGCCACCTCGATCAGATCGAAGAGCTTTGATATGTTTCCCTAGTTGTAGCTCCGCCTCAGCCTTGAATTGTTTGAACTTATCAAACGCTTCAGACTTGCGTCGCATTAGGTACACATATCCATACCTAGAGTAATCATCAGTGAAGGTGATGAAATACTCATAACCTCCTCTAGCTAGTTTGTTCATAGGACCACACACATCAGTGTGAACCAATTCTAACAACTCCTTTGACCTCAGTCCCTTTCTAGAGAATGACCTTTTGGTCATCTTTCCCATGAGACAAGATTCACACTGAGGAAAAGGTTCGAGATCTAATGAGCTCAGAAGCCCATCCTCTACCAACCTCTGAATCCGTTTTAGGTTAATATGACCCAAACGTAAGTGCCAAAGATAAGTGTCATTGGTCGAAGATACCTTCCTCTTAAGGGAATATGAGCTTTCTAGTTGTACATTATGCAGTGAGGGAGTAATAGGATATATATAAAATAAGTTATCATGCATTCTACCGGAACATATAATATTTCCATCTCTACTGATATCAATACCAGAATGGAAAGAAACTGAATAATTAAATTCAATGAGTCTGGAAACTGAAATTAAATTCTTCCTTATGTCCGGAACATAGATAACATTGTTTAAAACTAATATCCTATCATGCGGAAAATGTAAGGTAACTACTCCCACTGCAACAGCCCAAATCTTTGCTCCATTTCCAACTCTAAGGTCAAACTCCCCTTTCTCAAGCTTTTTCATTATCTGAAACCCCTGCAATGAATTGCAGATATGATTAGTGGCTCCAGAGTCTACTATCCAGGAATCAGTAGAATCAACCACATGACAGGTTTCAATGTAGTAGGAAAGAGATATACCTTTCTTATCTGAGCCTAGGAGCTTGGGACAATCTTTCTTCCAGTGACCTTTGAGGCCACACTTGAAGCATTTCCCTTTGGGCTTTTCACCTGTACCTTTGTCCTTCTTCCCAGCATTGCCCTTTTTCTGTCCTTTTCCCTTACCCTGCTTCTTCTTGAACTTTTTCCCTTTCGGGTTCAGTTTAGAGGAAAACTGGGAAAAGTGAAGTTCGCCTTTAGGCTTCATGATGGCCTCTGCCGCCTGGAGTTCTTTCATTAACTCGGAGAGAGTCATGTCCATCTTGCTCATGTTGAAGTTGAGCTTGAACTGGTTGAAAGACCCCGGCAGAGTTTCGAGAATCATATCAGTCTGACTCCCTGCATCAATCTCCGCCCCTAGGATCTCAGCTTCATTGAAACAATCCATCATTTTGAGCATGTGCTCTCTGACAGGTGTTCCCTCAGCCATCCTAGAATTCATGATTGTCCTTAAAGCAGCTTGCCTAGCTGGCCTGCTTCTGTCTGGGAACATCTCAGACAAGGACAACATGATATCTGAAGCTGTGTCCATTTGCTCATGCTGCGTTTGCAACACGTTGGACATGGAAGCAAGCATGTAGGATTTGGCCATGCTATTCGCCTTTTTCCATTTCTTTTCAGCCTCTAGCTGGTCATCTGTAGAATAATCATCAATGGTAGGACAGGGTTCCGACAAAACATACTTGTACTCCTCAGCGGTGAGTACTATGTTAAGGTTTCTTTTCCAGTCTACGTAATTTGGGCCAGTCAATTTGTTCTCACGCAGAATACTCATCAACGGGCTAAAGGAATCCTTCCCCATCTCTCTGGATATATATAACAGGTTATAATTAGACAGGTAGTATATATGTAACATGTATATTGTGTTTGTAATAAAAGGAAAAACATGCACAAGACTTTTTACATTATTTAACCCTAATAATAATGTATCAGTGTCTCAACCTCCTCATAGACCCTCCATCGAAGGGATGGCCGAGCCTACAGTCACGTTGAGTTAAGGTCTGCTTATTTGGATCATCACTGTCTGGATACGCATATCCAGTGATAGTCCAATCACTGATTGGTTTGGCCTCATATGACAAACAACTCTAACTCCTAGGGAGAGGTCATTACCGTCTTATGTCAAGTGTATTACCATCTTTTATGAACGTTCCCAGAATGTCTATGACTTAAGTCCTCCGAAGGGAAGTGACTCCAATCAACCCTTGAAGTGAACCTTAGTAAAGAGCTCCACCGAAGGGATGGCCGCTCCCACCAACACTTCATTGACATTCTATAGAAGTGATCTTTAGTAAAGAACTCCACCGAAAGGATGGCCGCTCCCACTAACACCTCATTACGAATATTCACATTGGTTCACCCACTAACCCATCGAAGCGATCTTTAGTAAAGAACTCCATCGAAGGGATGGCCGCTCCCACTAACACTCTAATGAGATAGCATGAACCTAAAATGGAAGGCCGTGGGGTTTTCCCAAACCCCTCTCCCACTTGATTATTTAACACTAGGGTTTTGAAAAAACTCTTTTTGACCTTAGCATCGTTACTCAAATCTTGTTTAAATCTAGCAAACTTAGTTAACAATTTTCATGACTGAATTGCTTAAGTCATCTCAAAAAATGAATAACCTTTGCTTTAAAACATATTGAGTAAATGTCTTGGGACCTGAGGGTTATGGGCCCACTAGGGTAGCAACATATTAGATTTTAGTTTGGCCTCTCTTGGAAACTTAGGGTACCAAGATAAACTAAACCCTATCCAATTTTAAACCTTAGACAAATAGAAGGTGCTGGTCTAAGATCCGTTTAAAACAATTTGCCAAACAAAAACAATCCAATATAGAAAGATGCCAATTTTAAGAACCTAGTGGTGGCCATGTTACTAGGTGATAAACATAGCAATTATATAAAGCATTCAACCATGCATTCCATATATAAAAGCAAATTAAAGAATGCAATCCTTGATGGCTCCCTGCTATTTTTGGACTTCAAATCCTTTTCCATTTAGGAAACTTGGTTAAGAGTCCTTCTTGCGCTAGGAAACCTCCGTTGCCTCCGTCACCATGGGACCCGGTTTGTTGCAACCTTCCTCGCTTGAAACTTTCCTTTTCTTGCTTGTTACAATAAATCAAATTTATACAAGCAAACCCATGAAAAACAAAAACCCAAAATTACATTGGAGATACCTATGCTTTTCAAGAAAGCTTACATCAAGACTAGTTGAAATATAAACAAGGAAATAATTACAACTTCCTATGATTGCTAACCGCGCAATCGTACACTTTTCAACTAATTAAAAACATCCAAATCCACACACATACATGCGAACCATCAAGGATGCAATTATATGGCTGCAAACAAAGAGGTTAATGCATTCAAAGTGCTATGTACAGCACTTTCATCATCCTGAAATTATTCCAGCAGGCTGGAAAATATTCCTGCACTCCTTAACTGCAGTAAACTGAGTTCTGGAAAAAATTCCAGCAGCCTGGAAAAATTTCTGCACACTATATATGCAGTAAACACCAATCTGAAATTGTTCCAGCAGCATGGAAAAACTTTATGCACCCCTAACATGCAATCAGCTGTGCTCTGGGCAAATTCCAGCAGCCTGGAATAATTTCTGCACACTATATATGCAGTAAAGAACAATCTAAAGGGCGCCACCATGCCCTTAATTAATCTAGGATTAAAAACCACACAACATGGGATCATGATTTCACATGGAGTGGCTCTGATACCATTGATAGTAAATGCATTACAGATCTGAAATCATATTCAAGAGGACGTCCATGGCTGATCTAGTTTTAAAACTTGAAACTAATCTGATTTTCCAGCCATGAAAGCATGCATAGAACTCCATGAAATCATAATCAACATGTGTATAATGTAAGGAGATGATAGAGGACTATTACCTTGATGATTTGAGTGCCTCTAAACTCTGAAAAGAAAGACTTCAAAGGTCTGAAACCAGCCTGCAACCAGCAATACAGGTGCAGGAATTTGTTGCAGAATTTTTCTCTCCTTTGATCTTCTCTCCTATTCCACTTCGCAATCTAATTGGTCTTGATGGTGGGATCAAACTATGGAATCCTAAGAAGGGTTTTCTGAACTACTCTTTGTGGAAACAACCCAGGACCTGATCACCTCTCTCCAATGAAGAAGAAGAGGGCAGCAAGGGCTGGGCGTGAATGCCTCTTTTATGTCTTGGGTGGCCAATGGGGTTTCTTACTTGTTGCAAGCCCTAGGTTAGAATTCCAGCCACTTGATCATTCATGTGTGTTGCACGCCCAAGGGGACTCTCTTATATTTATAATGATTAGATTCCTCTTTGGGAATCCTAATTCCAATAGGAATGTCAATCCCTAAAAAGAATAGCAACCATCCCCTTTAGTTGTGCAACACTTACTAATTAAAGACACTAAAATTAGTAAGCTTTAATCAATGGAATTCTTACCCAAAGAGGAGTCTTTCCTTCCAAGTAAAGATACCTAATCAAACTTGGAAACCTCACACAAGGGGCTCCACTTATGGCTGGCCCACAAGATAGCTAAACACACCATGGCCCACTAGTAAATAATTTAGCTAGAGTTAAATTCATGTATGCCATCAAGAGCCTATTAGAATTTAAACTCAAAATTATTCTTCCACAAACTAATTCAACCACATATCATCTAATTAAATTAGGAAACCATGCCAATATAGGAAAGTGGCTAGAAGAGGGACCAAAAGACATATTTGCCCTTGGCTCCCAAAATGACCAAAATGTCCATGCTAACCCCATAGCAACATTAAGATCATTTTAACCCTAACTCATTCCACTAGAGAGTTATGGTTGCACTCCAGGGACAAATATTAAATTGCAAATAAAGCTCATCATAAATAGACGATTGTCTTTGACCTACCAAGTACAATGACCATAATGCCCCTCTATGTAACATCCATAATCAAGTAGGTTAACCGATGTACTATCTACCTTCTTGATTACATCCCAACCTTAGAACTTCATACCCTTGACTTAATCATCATCCTGATATCATTCTCTTGATCCAGGGAGCGACCCACAACTTCAATATCCATATGGAACATCCATATACTAAGATCTTAGATTCTGATGATTAATCGGATAATTCTAAGGGGACGATCATTCCATCATTTGATGGCATAGATTCCATATTGCATTTGCACGTCCCAACTAATCAAGCCCGAGTACCCAAAACACAGAGCTGTTGACCCATGAACAGGATCTCACCCATAGTGAATTAAAGCACAAGAACTTGACTTCGTCAGTTCATCCACAAATGCTCAAGATTAAGAGCACTGGTCACTCAGTAGCAAGAGGTGAGTTGATCTCTCTCTGTGATAGTACTATTTTAGAGATCACACCTTCAAGTGGTCCTGTTCAATGCATGACACATGCACTAATGAGATAAATCCGGAAAAGCCTTCCGTGATTTAGGTAAGTCACCCTGAATACAGGAGAGTATCTCATTATAACTTATACCAAGATGAAGTGCCCAACTCCATCTCTCAGTTATGAACAAGTTTATTGTTTCAAGTGTCCATGACTCAGACCTAACTGTGTGTAGCCACTACACACCCAAGTCATTTACCAGAAACAATGGGCCTTATACAACCATACATATACACAAGTAATAAGAGAAAGAAGTCATTCCATTAAATAACCAATAAATATCCAGTTACAGAGATGTGAGTGCAGTCAGTGGGCTTTAGGGCATACACCAATCCCAACAATCTCCCACTTGCACTAAAGATCACTACGACCTAACCTAACTCCCATAGACTCAACATGTGAAGTAAAGACTTTCTCAGTAAGAGTCTTAGTAAATGGGTCAGCTAAGTTTTTAGCTGAGGCAATCTGCTCTACCACTATTTCTCCATCCTGGACAAATTCCCGGATTAAGTGGTACTTTCTCTGAATATGCTTGCCTTTCTTGT
Source organism: Cinnamomum chago (assembly GCA_038049695.1). Classification (NCBI taxonomy): domain Eukaryota; kingdom Viridiplantae; phylum Streptophyta; class Magnoliopsida; order Laurales; family Lauraceae; genus Cinnamomum; species Cinnamomum chago. The sequence goes on along the minus strand of CP142453.1, from coordinate 56,436,373 downwards.
GATTCCTGGGCTCTTTGCAGTTAGCTACTGCACCAGTATTGTCGCAGTACATGACAATCGGTTTTTGCACTGCAGGAACTACTCCCAATTCCAATAGGAATTTTCTGAGCCATACTGCTTCCTTCGCAGCTTCCGATGCCGCCACATACTCTGCTTCCATGGTAGAATCAGCAGTACAATCTTGCTTGACACTTCTCCATGATATAGCCCCTCCTGATAGAGTAAAGACGTATCCCGAGGTAGACTTTCTGCCATCTACATCCGATTGGAAATCAGAGTCAGTATACGCCAGTGGCGTTAGATCATCTGCTCGGTAGACTAGCATATAATATTTCGTTCTCCGTGAAAGATAGTGTGATTCAGTTCTGAACTCCTTTAAAGAAGAGGGTTCTTTGGCTGGAATTTTTAAACTTTTAGCCAGGATACGAATTAGAAAGTAAACCAGCCATGTAAATCACACCATAACACCATGCAATCATAATCAACTTGTGTGAAAACAAATAAGATACAAAGGAGAACATGTACCTGATGATCTTAGGGTGAAAAACTTCTGAAATCTGAATCAAAAACTCAGATCTGTAACTTGCTAATTTCAGCACACCTTGCTGGAATTTCTGCAGTAATCTTTCTTCTAGTCTTCTCCTCTATTCCCCTTTCTACTAATCTGATTGGTTAGTGTTGGTGGGAACACAACCAGGTTTCCTTCTAACTATTTTTCCTTGATCTGAAGTGTAGGACTCAGATCTGATATCGGTTTTCGTGCAGTAAGAAAAAACAGGACCAGCAAAGAGAACAATGGTGCAGTGGACGTCCAAAAGAGTGGCTGGTTGCTCTCTCTATCTCCACGCCCAAGGGCTTTTTCTCCTCTCTCTCTTGATGTGATCCACGCCCAAGGAGAAGCCACCAGCTATTTATAATAGCTGAAACCCTATTTTTTGGAGAAGTCCTTTCCTTAAAGAATAAGGAAACCAAGAGATACTAACCAAAAAGGCAACCACCCTATTTGGACGTCCAGCCCCTTACTATCTAGTTTAGTTTCTAAATAAAATTAGAAGGCTACTAAACTTAAGGAGAACTTGCACAAAAGGAAATCCTTCCAAGTGATAGGACCTACACAAACTTGGGACCCACATACTAGGGACCACATTGGCTAGCCCACACATACTATGGTCCATGCACCAAATAATTTTTCTAGAGTTGTAATTCATGTATGCCATCATGGGCCTATTTGAATTTACACTCAAAATTATTTCTCCACACATTTAAACAATTTAGGAAACCTTGCCAATCTAGGAAAGTGGCTAGAGAAGGGACCAAAAGACATATTTGCCCTTGGCTCCCAAAATGACCAAAATGTCCATGCTAACCCCATAGCACCATTATGATCATTTTAACCTTAACTCATTCCACTAGAGAGTTATGGTTGCACTCCAGGGACAAATATTAAATGCAAATAAAGCTCATCATAAACAGACGATTGTCTTTGACCTACCAAGTACAATGACCATAATGCCCCTCTATGTAACATCCATAATCAAGTAGGTTAACCGATGTACTATCTACCTTCTTGATTACATCTCATCCTTAGAACTTCATACCCTTGACTTAATCATCATCCGGATATCATTCTCTTGATCCAGGGAGCGACCCACAACTTCAATATCCATATGGAACATCCATATACTAAGATCTTAGATTCTGATGATTAATCGGATAATTCTAAGGGGACGATCATTCCATCATATGATGGCATAGATTCCATATTGCATTTGCACGTTCCAACTAATCAAGCCCGAGCACCCAAAACACAGAGCTGTTGACCCATGAACAGGATCTCACCCATAGTGAATTAAAGCACAAGAACTTGACTTCGTCAGTTCATCCACAAATGCTCAAGATTAAGAGCACTGGTCACTCAGTAGCAAGAGGTGAGTTGATCTCTCTCTGTGATAGTACTATTTTAGAGATCACACCTTCAAGTGGTCCTGTTCAATGCATGACACATGCACTAATGAGATAAATCCGGAAAGTCCTCCGTGACTAAGGTAAGTCACCCTGAATACAGGAGAGTATCTCATTATAACTTATACCAAGATGAAGTGCCCAACTCCATCTCTCAGTTATGAACAAGTTTATTGTTTCAAGTGTCCATGACTCAGACCTTACTGTGTGTAGCCACTACACACCTGAGTCATTTACTAGAAAACAATGGGCCTTACACAACCATACATATACACAAGTAATAAGAGAAAGAAGTCATTCATTTAAATAACCAATAAATATCCAGTTATAGAGATGTGAGTGCAGTCAGTGGGCTTTAGGGCATACACCAATCCCAACAATCTCCCACTTGCACTAAAGATCACTACGACCTAACCTAACTCCCATAGACTCAACATGTGAAGTAAAGACTTTCTCAGTAAGAGTCTTAGTAAATGGGTCAGCTAAGTTATTTGCTGAGGCAATCTGCTCTACCACTATTTCTCCATCCTGTACGAATTCCCGGATCAAGTGGTACTTTCTCTGAATATGCTTGCCTTTTTTGTGATTCCTGGGCTCTTTGCAGTTAGCTACTGCACCAGTATTATCGCAGTACATGACAATCGGTTTTTGCACTGCAGGAACTACTCCCAATTCCAATAGGAATTTTCTGAGCCATACTGCTTCCTTCGCAGCTTCCGATGCTTCCACATACTCTGCTTCCATGGTAGAATCAGCAGTACAATCTTGCTTGACACTTCTCCATGATATAGCCCCTTCTGATAGAGTAAAGACGTATCCCGTGGTAGACTTTCTGCCATCTACATCTGACTGGAAATCAGAGTCTGTATATGCCAGTGGCGTTAGATCATCTGCTCGGTAGACTAGCATATAATCTTTCGTTCTCCGAAGATACTTGAATATATGCTTAACAGCTGTCCAGTGCATAGGTCCAGGCTTTGATTGATATCTACTAACCATGCCAACGGCAAAGCAGATATCTGGTCTAGTACACAACATTGCATACATGAGGCTTCCAACAGCTGATGCATATGGTACTCTCCTCATGCTTTCTATCTCCTCTGGTGTCTTCGGACATTGATTCCGAGATAGTGGTACTCCATGTCTAGAAGGTAGCAAGCCCTTCTTGGAGTCATGCATGTTATACTTGACCAATATCTTCTCAATATACGAAGATTGGGATAAGGCTAACATCTTGTTCTTGCGATCTCGCAAAAGCTTGATCCCTAAGACATAGCTCGCCTCACCCAAATCCTTCATCTGAAATTGAGATGATAACCAAACCTTTGTAGATGACAAGATGCCAACATCATTTCCAATGAGTAATATGTCATCCACATATAGGACTAAAAATGCAACTGCGTTTCCACTCCCTTTCTTATACACACATGGTTCATCAATGTTTTGATCAAAGCCAAAGGATTTGACTGCCTGATTAAACTTGATGTTCCATGCCCTAGATGCTTGCTTAAGTCCATAAATGGACTTCTTAAGTTTACAGACCATGTTCTCTTGGCCACCAGCAATGAATCCCTCTGGTTGCATCATATAGATGCATTCGTCAAGACTTCCATTTAGAAAAGTTGTCTTGACATCCATTTGCCATATCTCGTAGTCATAATGACATGCGATGGCTAAGAGAATCCTTATGGACTTGAGCATGGCTACTGGCGAAAAAGTTTCCTCATAATCGATACCCTCTTTCTGAGTATATCCTTTCGCCACCAGTCTTGCTTTGAAGGTTTCAACCTTCCCATCCACTCCTCTCTTTCTCTTGTAGATCCACTTGCACCCTATGGGTTTGATCCCTTCAGGTGCATCCACAAGTTCCCAGACTTGATTGGAATACAGAGAATCCAATTCAGATTTCATCGCTTGCTGCCATATGTCAGCATCTATGTCCGTTACTGCTTCATCGTAACTAGTAGGATCCTCAACCAGATCCTCGGAGTCTGTCATGAAAGACACTCCCAAGTATCTATCTGGTGGTCTAGAAATTCTCCCACTACGACGAGGCTCCGGAGTGTTAAAAGGAATGTCTTGATTTTCTACAATCTCAGGATCTGGCACAGATGTTGCAGGAGTTTCTGAAAGAATCTCCTCAAGGGTTTCTTTACAACCAAGCTCTTGGTGCATCATGCAATCATCCTCCAAGTATCTAGCATGAGTGCTGATAAGCACCTTTTGCTCCTTTGGATGATAAAAGATGCCTCCTCTGGTTCCCTTAGGATACCCAATGAAGTAGCACATTTCCGATCTGGGTTCTAGCTTGGTAGCTTTATCATTCAGTACATAAGCTGGACAACCCCAAATGTGGATATGTTTTAAACTGGGTTTTCGTCCTGTCCACATTTCTTGAGGTGTCCTAGGTACTGATTTAGAAGGTACCATATTCAAAATGTATGCTGCTGCTTCTAGGGCATATCCCCAAAAAGATATGGGTAGGGTTGCATGACTCATCGTGGACCTTACCATATCAAGAAGGGTCCGGTTTCTTCTCTCTGCTACACCATTTTGCTGGGGTGTGCCCGGTGCAGACAACTGAGACACAATCCCATGTTGTGTGAGGTACTCCTTGGACTCACCCAGGAGGTATTCGCCACCTCGATCAGATCGAAGAGCTTTGATATGTTTCCCTAGTTGTAGCTCCGCCTCAGCCTTGAATTGTTTGAACTTATCAAACGCTTCAGACTTGCGTCGCATTAGGTACACATATCCATGCCTAGAGTAATCATCAGTGAAGGTGATGAAATACTCATAACCTCCTCTAGCTAGTTTGTTCATAGGACCACACACATCAGTGTGAACCAATTCTAACAACTCCTTTGACCTCAGTCCCTTTCCAGAGAATGACCTTTTGGTCATCTTTCCCATGAGACAAGATTCACACTGAGGAAAAGGTTCGAGATCTAATGAGCTCAGAAGCCCATCCTCTACCAACCTCTGAATCCGTTTTAGGTTAATATGACCCAAACGTAAGTGCCAAAGATAAGTGTCATTGGTCGAAGATACCTTCCTCTTAAGGGAAGATGAGCTTTCTAGTTGTACATTATGCAGTGAGGGAGCAATAGGATATATATAAAATAAGTTATCATGCATTCTACCGGAACATATAATATTTCCATTTCTACTGATATCAACACCAGAATGGAAAGAAACTGAATAATTAAATTCAATGAGTCTGGAAACTGAAATTAAATTCTCCCTTATGTCCGGAACATAGATAACATTGTTTAAAACTAATATCCTATCATGCGGAAAATGTAAGGTAACTGCTCCCACTGCAACAGCCCAAATCTTTGCTCCATTTCCAACTCTAAGGTCAAACTCCCCTTTCTCAAGCTTTTTCATTATCTGAAACCCCTTTCTTATCTGAGCCTAGGAGCTTGGGACAATCTTTCTTCCAGTGACCTTTGAGGCCGCACTTAAAGCATTTCCCTTTGGGCTTTTCACCTGTGCCTTTGTCCTTCTTCCCAGCATTTCCATTTTTCTGTCCTTTTCCCTTACCCTGCTTCTTCTTGAACTTTTTCCCTTTCGGGTTGAGTTTAGAGGAAAACTGGGAAAAGTGAAGTTGGCCTTTAGGCTTCATGATGGCCTCTGCCGCCTGGAGTTCTTTCATTAACTCAGAGAGAGTCATGTCCATCTTGCTCATGTTGAAGTTGAGCTTGAACTGGTTGAAAGACCCCGGCAGAGTTTTGAGAATCATATCAGTCTGACACCCTGCATCAATCTCAGCCCCTAGGATCTCAGCTTCATTGAAACAATCCATCATTTTGAGCATGTGCTCTCTGACAGGTGTTCCCTCAGCCATCCTAGAATTCATGATTGTCCTTAAAGCAGCTTGCCTAGCTGGCCTGCTTCTGTCTGTGAACATCTCAGACAAGGACAACATGATATCTGAAGCTGTGTCCATTTGCTCATGCTGCGTTTGCAACACGTTGGACATGGAAGCAAGCATATAGCATTTGGCCATGCTATTCGCCTTTTTCCATTTCTTTTCAGCCTCTAGCTGGTCATCTGTAGAATAATCATCAATGGTAGGATAGGGTTCCGACAAAACATACTTGTACTCTTCAGCGGTGAGTACTATGTTAAGGTTTCTTTTTCAGTCTACGTAATTTGGGCCATTCAATTTGTTCTCACGCAAAATACTCATCAACGGGCTAAATGAATCCTTCCCCATCTCTCTGGATATATATAACAGGTTATAATTAGACAGGCAGTATAAATGTAACATGTATATGGTGCTTGTAATAAAAGGAAAAACATGCACAAGACTTTTTACATTATTTTAACCCTAATAATAATGTATCAGTGTCTCAACCTCCTCATAGACCCTCCATCGAAGGGATGGCCGAGCCTACAGTCACGTTGAGTTAAGGTCTGCTTATTTGGATCATCACTGTCTGGATACGCATATCCAGTGATAGTCCAATCACTGATTTGTTTGGCCTCATATGACAAACAACTCTAACTCCTAGGGAGAGGTCATTACCTTCTTATGTCAAGTGTATTACCATCTTTTATGAAAGTTCCCAGAATGTCTATGACTTAAGTCCTCCGAAGGGAAGTGACTCCAATCAACCCTTGAAGTGAACCTTAGTAAAGAGCTCCACCGAAGGGATGGCCGCTCCCACCAACACTTCATTGACATTCTATAGAAGTGATCTTTAGTAAAGAACTCCACCGAAAGGATGGCCGCTCCCACTAACACCTCATTACGAATATTCACAATAGTTCACCCACTAACCCATCGAAGCGATCTTTAGTAAAGAACTCCACCGAAGGGATGGCCGCTCCCACTAACACTCTAATGAGATAGCATGAACCTAAAATGGAAGGCCGTGGGGTTTTTCCAAACCCCTCTCCCACTTGATTATTTAACACTAGGGTTTTGAAAAAACTCTTTTTGACCTTAGCATCGTTACTCAATTCTTGTTTAAATCTAGCAAACTTAGTTAACAATTTTCATGACTCAATTGCTTAAGTCATCTCAAAAAAATAAATAACCTTTGCTTTAAAACATATTGAGTAAAGGTCTTGGGACCTGAGGGTTATGGGCCCACTAGGGTAGCAACATATTAGATTTTAGTTTGGCCTCTCTTGGAAACTTAGGGTACCAAGATAAACTAAACCCTATCCAATTTTAAACCTTAGACAAATAGAAGGTGCTGGTCTAAGATCCGTTTAAAACAATATGCCAAACAAAAAACAATCCAATATAGAAAGATGCCAATTTTAAGAACCTAGTGGTGGCCATGTTACTAGGTGATAAACATAGCAATTATATAAAGCATTCAACCATGCATTCCATATATAAAAGCAAATTAAAGAATGCAATCCTTGATGGCTCCCTGCTATTTTGGACTTCAAATCCTTTTCCAACTAGGATTCGTTATCCAACTAGGAAACTTGGTTAAGAGTCCTTTTCGCACTAGGAAACCTTCGTTGCCTCCATCACCATGGGATCCTCCTCTAATTGCAACCATGCAATCTTTGAAGCTTTCTTCTCCTTGCTTGTTACAATAAATAAATATATACAAGCAAACCCATGAAAAGCAAAAACCAAAAATTACATTGGAGATCCCTATGCTTTTCAAGAAAGCTTACATCAAGACTAGTTGAAATATAAACAAGGAAATAATTACAACTTCCTATGATTGCTAACCGCGCAATCGTACACTTTCCAACTAATTAAAAACATCCAAATCCACACACATACATGCGAACCATCAAGGATGCAATTATATGGCTGCAAACAAAGAGGTTAGTGCATTCAAAGTGCTATGTACAGCACTATATAGTGATCTGAAATTATTCCAGCACCTTGGAAAAAATTCCTGCACACTTTCATGTAGTAATCAGCAATCTGAAATTGTTCCAGCAACATGGAAACAATTTCTGCACTCCTAACATGTAGTGGACAGCAATCTGGAATTATTCCAGCAGCATGGAAAAATTTCTGCACTATGTTTATGCAGTAAAAACCATCCTAAAGGGTGCCACCATGCCCTTTTCCAATCTAGGAATGATATCCACACAACATGGGATCATGATTAATCATGGTCTGGCTCTGATACCATTGAAAGATAGTGTGATTCAGTTCTGAACTCCTTTAAAGAAGAGGGTTCTTTGGCTGGAATTTTTAAACTTTTAGCCAGGATACGAATTAGAAAGTAAACCAGCCATGTAAATCACACCATAACACCATGCAATCATAATCAACTTGTGTGAAAACAAATAAGATACAAAGGAGAACATGTACCTGATGATCTTAGGGTGAAAAACTTCTGAAATCTGAATCAAAAACTCAGATCTGTAACTTGCTAATTTCAGCACACCTTGCTGGAATTTCTGCAGTAATCTTTCTTCTAGTCTTCTCCTCTATTCCCCTTTCTACTAATCTGATTGGTTAGTGTTGGTGGGAACACAACCAGGTTTCCTTCTAACTATTTTTCCTTGATCTGAAGTGTAGGACTCAGATCTGATATCGGTTTTCGTGCAGTAAGAAAAAACAGGACCAGCAAAGAGAACAATGGTGCAGTGGACGTCCAAAAGAGTGGCTGGTTGCTCTCTCTATCTCCACGCCCAAGGGCTTTTTCTCCTCTCTCTCTTGATGTGATCCACGCCCAAGGAGAAGCCACCAGCTATTTATAATAGCTGAAACCCTATTTTTTGGAGAAGTCCTTTCCTTAAAGAATAAGGAAACCAAGAGATACTAACCAAAAAGGCAACCACCCTATTTGGACGTCCAGCCCCTTACTATCTAGTTTAGTTTCTAAATAAAATTAGAAGGCTACTAAACTTAAGGAGAACTTGCACAAAAGGAAATCCTTCCAAGTGATAGGACCTACACAAACTTGGGACCCACATACTAGGGACCACATTGGCTAGCCCACACATACTATGGTCCATGCACCAAATAATTTTTCTAGAGTTGTAATTCATGTATGCCATCATGGGCCTATTTGAATTTACACTCAAAATTATTTCTCCACACATTTAAACAATTTAGGAAACCTTGCCAATCTAGGAAAGTGGCTAGAGAAGGGACCAAAAGACATATTTGCCCTTGGCTCCCAAAATGACCAAAATGTCCATGCTAACCCCATAGCACCATTATGATCATTTTAACCTTAACTCATTCCACTAGAGAGTTATGGTTGCACTCCAGGGACAAATATTAAATGCAAATAAAGCTCATCATAAACAGACGATTGTCTTTGACCTACCAAGTACAATGACCATAATGCCCCTCTATGTAACATCCATAATCAAGTAGGTTAACCGATGTACTATCTACCTTCTTGATTACATCTCATCCTTAGAACTTCATACCCTTGACTTAATCATCATCCGGATATCATTCTCTTGATCCAGGGAGCGACCCACAACTTCAATATCCATATGGAACATCCATATACTAAGATCTTAGATTCTGATGATTAATCGGATAATTCTAAGGGGACGATCATTCCATCATATGATGGCATAGATTCCATATTGCATTTGCACGTCCCAACTAATCAAGCCCGAGCACCCAAAACACAGAGCTGTTGACCCATGAACAGGATCTCACCCATAGTGAATTAAAGCACAAGAACTTGACTTCGTCAGTTCATCCACAAATGCTCAAGATTAAGAGCACTGGTCACTCAGTAGCAAGAGGTGAGTTGATCTCTCTCTGTGATAGTACTATTTTAGAGATCACACCTACAAGTGGTCCTGTTCAATGCATGACACATGCACTAATGAGATAAATCCGGAAAGACCTCCGTGACAAAGGTAAGTCACCCTGAATACAGGAGAGTATCTCATTATAACTTATACCAAGATGAAGTGCCCAACTCCATCTCTCAGTTATGAACAAGTTTATTGTTTCAAGTGTCCATGACTCAGACCTTACTGTGTGTAGCCACTACATACCTGAGTCATTTACTAGAAAACAATGGGCCTTACACAACCATACATATACACAAGTAATAAGAGAAAGAAGTCATTCCATTAAATAACCAATAAATATCCAGTTACAGAGATGTGAGTGCAGTCAGTGGGCTTTAGGGCATACACAAATCCCAACACTCCGAAGATACTTGAATATATGCTTAACAGCTGTCCAGTGCATAGGTCCAGGGTTTGATTGATATCTGCTAACCATGCCAACGGCAAAGCAAATATCTGGTCTAGTACACAACATTGCATACATGAGGCTTCCAACAGCTGATGCATATGGTACTCTCCTCATGCTTTCTATCTCCTCAGGTGTCTTCGGACATTGATTCCGAGATAGTGGTACTCCATGTCTAGAAGGTAGCAAGCCCTTCTTGGAGTCATGCATGTTATACTTGACCAATATCTTCTCAATATACGAAGATTGGGATAAGGCTAACATCTTGTTCTTGCGATCTCGCAAAAGCTTGATCCCTAAGACATAGCTCGCCTCACCCAAATCCTTCATCTGAAATTGAGATGATAACCAAACCTTAGTAGATGACAAGATGCCAACATCATTTCCAATGAGTAATATGTCATCCACATATAGGACTAAAAATGCAACTGCGTTTCCACGCCCTTTCTTATACACACATGGTTCATCAATGTTTTGATCAAAGCCAAAGGATTTGACTGCCTGATTAAACTTGATGTTCCATGCCCTAGATGCTTGCTTAAGTCCATAAATGGACTTCTTAAGTTTACAGACCATGTTCTCTTGGCCACCAGCAATGAATCCCTCTGGTTGCATCATATAGATGCATTCGTCAAGACTTCCATTTAGAAAAGCTGTCTTGACATCCATTTGCCATATCTCGTAGTCATAATGACATGCGATGGCTAAGAGAATCCTTATGGACTTGAGCATGGCTACTGGCAAGAAGGTTTCCTCATAATCGATACCCTCTTTCTGAGTATATCCTTTCGCCACCAGTCTTGCTTTGAAGGTTTCAACCTTCCCATCCACTCCTCTCTTTCTCTTGTAGATCCACTTGCACCCTATGGGTTTGATCCCTTCAGGTGCATCCACAAGTTCCCAGACTTGATTGGAATACAGAGAATCCAATTCAGATTTCATCGCTTGCTCCCACATGTCAGCATCTATGTCCGTTACTGCTTCATCGTAACTAGTAGGATCCTCAACCAGATCCTCGGAGTCTGCCATGAAAGACACTCCCAGGTATCTATCTGGTGGTCTAGAAATTCTCCCACTACGACGAGGCTCCGGAGTGTTAAAAGGAATGTCTTGATTTTCTACAATCTCAGGATCTGGCACAGATGTTGCAGGAGTTTCTGAAAGAGTCTCCTCAAGTGTTTCTTTACAACTGTCACGCCCCCAAAACAAGAACATCGGGGGCGCGAAATGGGATTAAGGATAAATTATATTTTACTTCTCCCAAGATCCGCGTGTGTGAAGACAACACATTCTGAATATTTTGCGGAAGCATTTGTGGCGTTGCGACCCGAAGTCCGTGGCCATCGGATTCCGCGTCGCACTCAACCTTTAGCACATAGCTAGTATATCAAGTATCATCTCAGACTGGAGTAAACATCACAATAAATCACAGAGCTGACAGTAACAGGATATTACATTCCCGAATATGTTCAAGTTACAATTATCAATGTACATTAATTAAGAATCCCAAGAAAAAGGCTAATAAAAGCCATACAACAATAAGCTATAAACTACTACCCAAATGTGACGTAGCTCCGATGTCAGACTCAATGTCTACATGACATAGCCGACAAAACAACCTGCAAGGCATGGCTCCAAAGCCAACAAAACACTCAACTCGGGGCGAATAACTCTGAACCTGAGTACCAAAAGTAGTGGGTCAGACACGACGGTCTGGCAGGTGGATGAAAAGATTACAGTATAGCGAATAATAATACAAATGATAAATCATGCTATTTGCTCAAAATGCTGCATATAATTATACGGGTGCAAAGTCGGGAATCTCGGGGAAAACTTGTATTCATTTCAAGCACGGGTAAAACATGAACATCTAATAAAACATGTATTCATTTACATCATCTATAATCATAGATATTTGACAATCGGGTATTCGTCTAAAACATGTATAAATATAGCGGTATGGCAAAACAACGTTCATTTGAAACTTAAGTAAAAACACAAGTATACAACAAACCAGGTATTCATAGCAGTCTAGCAAAAACCAATGTCCCTTTGAAACATATGTGAAAATACGGATATTTAACAAACCGGGTGTTCATTTAAAACAAGTGTAACCCAAGAAATCTGACAAGACTAATGTTCGTTTAAACCTATTCCAAGATATGGATATTTAAACAAATCGGGTATCATGTAGAATAGGTATAAACATAGGAATCTGGCAAAACAAGTGTCATCAAAAATATATTTCAAACCATGGATATTTGACAAATCGGGTAATCGTTTAAAACGTGTATAAACATGGGAATCTCACAAGTCAAATGTCATTTAAAACAAAGCACGGCTATTTAACAATTCGGGTTTTCGTTTAAGACATGTGAAATCATATAAATCTAGCAAAAGCCATCGATCGTTAGAAACATATGTAAAAGCACGGGTATTCACCCAACCGACATTCATGTAAAACATGTACGTGTGCAAAGGACATAAAACAATATAATAGTGACTGAATTTACAATGGAGAGCATTAACACTTATCTAAATAACAACTTTCATAAAAGCAATGAATCATTTAACTGAAAACAAGTAAGCAATATAAACCATGTCGGGTGTCCAAGGAACCGGGAACTGGCAAGATGGCAATCACAAGAAGCTAAGTCCTCTATCACCGAAGTGACAAGAGCGGGACGTTGGTCTCAGTCACACAAGGTGAGGAGACTCAACGTAAATCATATACAATAATAAATATACGGGAACGGGACCACGGTAGCGAGCCGGGTATCGGGACGGGACCACGGCAATAACCGGGTATCGGGATCCAAACTGCAGCTGGCGGGACGGGAGAGGGATTTCCAAGTCAGTGGATCAGACTGGCAAGGTATCCAAGCTTAGTGATGCCGACTCATAGGATAAAACCAATCGAGACATATCAAGTAATCAAGTACAGTAAATAAACGGGTAAACGGGGGTGCTCAAGGGCACGTAAATAAACGGGTAAACGGGAGTGCTCAAGGGCACACTGTCATTTCATCTCGGGCAATGCATTTCGGGACAATAACTGTTACTAAAGTAACTCCAATGCTTTCGGGGAAACAAGTAAATCAAGTACAATAAATAAACGGGTAAAACGGGGTGCTCAAGGGCACACTTTCATTTCATATCATGTGATGCAAATCTCGGAAAATGAGGAAATATAATGCACTATACCATTTCGGGAAAAATATTGATTGCAAGATCTACTTAAGTGAATAGGGGTCCCGTATGTCGATTATGATAATTACTTGGTACTCCTTGAGTTTGAAGACATTCCGGGCTCCTTATGCACTTTTACTATTTTCACAACTTAAAATGAGCTTATGGGTAGTACTAGATTTCATACTAGGAAAAATCAAGGTTATAGACGGTCCATCCTAGGCATGACGTTAATTCGGAAACATCGACCAACCTATTCAGTTATCGAAAGGAATGGAATTCGCGATAACCAAGGCAAAAGACTTATATTTGGATATAAAGGAGTTATCGCGTCATTCCATCCCGTTCAAGATTGAAACGGATTGAACTTCGATGCCACTAAACTAACCGTGAGAAGCGTCGGCACAAGACATCTCACCCATAGTCCAATTAGTCCAAAAAGGGTAGCCAAGGTCCCACCTAGCACTAAGGAAAAAAATAAAATTCTCAAAATCCACCGGACTCAAACTGAGTCCACCGATCGATCGGACCGAAGGTCCGATCGATCGGCCAAAATTTTCTGAACAGGGACCGATCGATCGGTCGAAATTTCTACACAGGGCCCGATCGATCGGTCCAAAAACCCTTACAGTTACTGACAGACCGATCGATCGGTCTGCACGTCCGATCGATCGGTCCTGGGCGCAGTGCAGGTCCGGGACTTGGATTTTCTTCATTTTTCTTTCCTTTCCTTCCAACATATAATCAATCACATAAAACTATAAACAAGGGGACTTAAACACATGTTTCCAAGACATTAAAATGAGCTAAAGAGCTCCTCATTCCAAGTTCCTCCATTTCCATCCTTTCCATCCATTCCATCCACAATAAAACTCAAAGTGGAGAAAACTCATTCATGTGAAACCATTTGAAATTTTGACAATAGGATGCATGCACTTTCAAGAGCTTAACAAGAAAGAATAACTCATCAATAAGCACATCTCATAATCAATATTTATCATATCAAAAACAACTATTAAAATTACCAAAACCATCAATGAAATCAAGATTTTCACCAAAACATGTTAATAATCAAAACGATCCAATCAACCACTTGCCTTTGACTCTAATCAAGCAAATCAAGCTCCTAATCACCTCTCAAGCTCAAGATCCACAATCTCTACAAAAACCCCCAAAACAACCCTAAAATGGGTTAAACAATGAAATGACAATGAAACCTTTCAATACTCAAGGTGGAGCTTCTCTAAGGCTAGAAGAACACATATCTAGAAGATGGGAAGAATCACTTACTTGGATGACCTTCAAATGAGAAGAACAAGCTCAAGGGAAGTCTTGTGATGGAGGGTTCTCTTCACAAATGGTACCAATGGAAAGCTTGTAAGATGAGGAAGAAGAAGACGGTCTCCATTTCGAGTTTGGTGAACTATTGGTGTGGCTTGGAGATGAAGAAGCAAGAAGAAGAAGAGAGCACAAGGAACCCTAGGCTCAATAGTTGCTGATTTGTGCTGGAAATGAAGATGGGGAAGAAGGGAGGTGGGTTCTCTTATAGCAAGTGAGAAGGGGTCCCACAACTTAAAGAACTTGGGTGGCTGAAATCATCTAATTCGGGACCTCGGATGGATTCGACGAAGAAGGAAGAAATGATCGTCGAAATATCTAGTTTCCAAAAAGTATATGTTTCACGGATTTCGAGAATATCGAGTTTTGGGTACAGATTTGGTGTGAAAAGACTGTTTTGCCCTCAAGGCCAAGAAATCGGGTTTTGGGTTCTCAAATGGATACGAGATCAACATGAAAGTTGTAGGATTCCTCAAGATGAATGCAACGGGCCAAAAACACGATATGAAACCAATCGGGAAAATCTCACAAGAAAAGCAAAGCCGAAAAGGGAACCCCCAAAGGGCCCCACAAGCTACCAAAGCACTCAAAAGCCCAAAACTAGAAGAAAAATCATTCTAGCTCACAAACTCAACCCAACAAATACTAATCCCACTAAAAGAACTAATCCACAAATAAAACAACACTAATCCAAGAGATTAGGGGTCGGGTTCTCACAACAACCAAGCTCTTGGTGCATCATGCAATCATCCTCCAAGTATCTAGCATGAGTGCTGATAAGCACCTTTTGCTCCTTTGGATGATAAAAGATGCCTCCTCTCGTTCCCTTAGGATACCCAATGAAGTAGCACATTTCCGATCTGGGTTCTAGCTTGGTAGCTTTATCATTCAGTACATAAGCTGGACAACCCCAAATGTGGATATGTTTTAAACTGGGTTTTCGTCCTGTCCACACTTCTTGAGGTGTCCTAGGTACTGATTTAGAAGGTACCAGATTCAAAATGTATGCTGCTGCTTCTAGGGCATATCCCCAAAAAGATATGGGTAGGGTTGCATGACTCATCATGGACCTTACCATATCAAGAAGGGTCCGGTTTCTTCTCTCTGCTACACCATTTTGCTAGGGTGTACCCGGTGCAGACAACTGAGACACAATCCCATGTTGTGTGAGGTACTCCTTGAACTCACCCAGGAGGTATTCGCCACCTCGATCAGATCGAAGAGCTTTGATATGTTTCCCTAGTTGTAGCTCCGCCTCAGCCTTGAATTGTTTGAACTTATCAAACGCTTCAGACTTGCGTCGCATTAGGTACACATATCCATACCTAGAGTAATCATCAGTGAAGGTGATGAAATACTCATAACCTCCTCTAGCTAGTTTGTTCATAGGACCACACACATCAGTGTGAACCAATTCTAACAACTCCTTTGACCTCAGTCCCTTTCCAGAGAATGACCTTTTGGTCATCTTTCCCATGAGACAAGATTCACACTGAGGAAAAGGTTCGAGATCTAATGAGCTCAGAAGCCCATCCTCTACCAACCTCTGAATCCGTTTTAGGTTAATATGACCCAAACGTAAGTGCCAAAGATAAGTGTCATTGGTCGAAGATACCTTCCTCTTAAGGGAATATGAGCTTTCTAGTTGTACATTATGCAGTGAGGGAGTAGTAGGATATATATAAAATAAGTTATCATGCATTCTACCGGAACATATAATATTTCCATCTCTACTGATATCAATACCAGAATGGAAAGAAACTGAATAATTAAATTCAATGAGTCTGGAAACTGAAATTAAATTCTTCCTTATGTCCGGAACATAGATAACATTGTTTAAAACTAATATCCTATCATGCGGAAAATGTAAGGTAACTACTCCCACTGCAACAGCCCAAATCTTTGCTCCATTTCCAACTCTAAGGTCAAACTCCCCTTTCTCAAGCTTTTTCATTATCTGAAACCCCTGCAATGAATTGCAGATATGATTAGTGGCTCCAGAGTCTACTATCCAGGAATCAGTAGAATCAGCCACATGACAGGTTTCAATGTAGTAGGAAAGAGATATACCTTTCTTATCTGAGCCTAGGAGCTTGGGACAATCTTTCTTCCAGTGACCTTTGAGGCCGCACTTGAAGCATTTCCCTTTGGCCTCTGCCGCCTGGAGTTCTTTCATTAACTCGGAGAGAGTCATGTCCATCTTGCTCATGTTGAAGTTGAGCTTGAACTGGTTGAAAGACCCCGGCAGAGTTTCGAGAATCATATCAGTCTGACTCCCTGCATCAATCTCCGCCCCTAGGATCTCAGCTTCATTGAAACAATCCATCATTTTGAGCATGTGCTCTCTGACAGGTGTTCCCTCAGCCATCCTAGAATTCATGATTGTCCTTAAAGCAGCTTGCCTAGCTGGCCTGCTTCTGTCTGGGAACATCTCAGACAAGGACAACATGATATCTGAAGCTGTGTCCATTTGCTCATGCTGCGTTTGCAACACGTTGGACATGGAAGCAAGCATGTAGGATTTGGCCATGCTATTCGCCTTTTTCCATTTCTTTTCAGCCTCTAGCTGGTCATCTGTAGAATAATCATCAATGGTAGGACAGGGTTCCGACAAAACATACTTGTACTCCTCAGCGGTGAGTACTATGTTAAGGTTTCTTTTTCAGTCTACGTAATTTGGGCCAGTCAATTTGTTCTCACGCAGAATACTCATCAACGGGCTAAAGGAATCCTTCCCCATCTCTCTCGATATATATAACAGGTTATAATTAGACAGGTAGTATATATGTAACATGTATATTGTGTTTGTAATAAAAGGAAAAACATGCACAAGACTTTTTACATTATTTAACCCTAATAATAATGTATCAGTGTCTCAACCTCCTCATAGACCCTCCATCGAAGGGATGGCCGAGCCTACAGTCACGTTGAGTTAAGGTCTGCTTATTTGGATCATCACTGTCTGGATACGCATATCCAGTGATAGTCCAATCACTGATTGGTTTGGCCTCATATGACAAACAACTCTAACTCCTAGGGAGAGGTCATTACCGTCTTATGTCAAGTGTATTACCATCTTTTATGAACGTTCCCAGAATGTCTATGACTTAAGTCCTCCGAAGGGAAGTGACTCCAATCAACCCTTGAAGTGAACCTTAGTAAAGCGCTCCACCGAAGGGATGGCCGCTCCCACCAACACTTCATTGACATTCTATAGAAGTGATCTTTAGTAAAGAACTCCACCGAAAGGATGGCCGCTCCCACTAACACCTCATTACGAATATTCACATTGGTTCACCCACTAACCCATCGAAGCGATCTTTAGTAAAGAACTCCATCGAAGGGATGGCCGCTCCCACTAACACTCTAATGAGATAGCATGAACCTAAAATGGAAGGCCGTGGGGTTTTCCCAAACCCCTCTCCCACTTGATTATTTAACACTAGGGTTTTGAAAAAACTCTTTTTGACCTTAGCATCGTTACTCAAATCTTGTTTAAATCTTACAAACTTAGTTAACAATTTTCATGACTGAATTGCTTAAGTCATCTCAAAAAATGAATAACCTTTGCTTTAAAACATATTGAGTAAATGTCTTGGGACCTGAGGGTTATGGGCCCACTAGGGTAGCAACATATTAGATTTTAGTTTGGCCTCTCTTGGAAACTTAGGGTACTAAGATAAACTAAACCCTATCCAATTTTAAACCTTAGACAAATAGAAGGTGCTGGTCTAAGATCCGTTTAAAACAATTTGCCAAACAAAAACAATCCAATATAGAAAGATGCCAATTTTAAGAACCTAGTGGTGGCCATGTTACTAGGTGATAAACATAGCAATTATATAAAGCATTCAACCATGCATTCCATATATAAAAGCAAATTAAAGAATGCAATCCTTGATGGCTCCCTGCTATTTTTGGACTTCAAATCCTTTTCCATTTAGGAAACTTGGTTAAGAGTCCTTCTTGCGCTAGGAAACCTCCGTTGCCTCCGTCACCATGGGACCCGGTTTGTTGCAACCTTCCTCGCTTGAAACTTTCCTTTTCTTGCTTGTTACAATAAATCAAATTTATACAAGCAAACCCATGAAAAACAAAAACCCAAAATTACATTGGAGATACCTATGCTATTCAAGAAAGCTTACATCAAGACTAGTTGAAATATAAACAAGGAAATAATTACAACTTCCTATGATTGCTAACCGCGCAATCGTACACTTTTCAACTAATTAAAAACATCCAAATCCACACACATACATGCAAACCATCAAGGATGCAATTATATGGCTGCAAACAAAGAGGTTAATGCATTCAAAGTGCTATGTACAGCACTTTCATCATCCTGAAATTATTCCAGCAGGCTGGAAAATATTCCTGCACTCCTTAACTGCAGTAAACTGAGTTCTGGAAAAAATTCCAGCAGCCTGGAAAAATTTCTGCACACTATATATGCAGTAAACACCAATCTGAAATTGTTCCAGCAGCATGGAAAAAATTTCTGCACCCCTAACATGCAATCAGCTGTGCTCTGGGCAAATTCTAGCAGCCTGGAATAATTTCTGCACACTATATATGCAGTAGACAACAATCTAAAGGGCGCCACCATGCCCTTAATTAATCTAGGATTGAAAACCACACAACATGGGATCATGATTTCACATGGAGTGGCTCTGATACCATTGATAGTAAATGCATTACAGATCTGAAATCATATTCAAGAGGACGTCCATGGCTGATCTAGTTTTAAAACTTGAAACTAATCTGATTTTCCAGCCATGAAAGCATGCATAGAACTCCATGAAATCATAATCAACATGTGTATAATGTAAGGAGATGATAGAGGACTATTACCTTGATGATTTGAGTGCCTCTAAACTCTGAAAAGAAAGACTTCAAAGGTCTGAAACCAGCCTGCAACCAGCAATACAGGTGCAGGAATTTGTTGCAGAATTTTTCTCTCCTTTGATCTTCTCTCCTATTCCACTTCGTAATCTAATTGGTCTTGATGGTGGGATCAAACTATGGAATCCTAAGAAGGGTTTTCTGAACTACTCTTTGTGGAAACAACCCAGGACCTGATCACCTCTCTCCAATGAAGAAGAAGAGGGCAGCAAGGGCTGGGCGTGAATGCCTCTTTTATGTCTTGGGCGGCCAATGGGGTTTCTTACTTGTTGCAAGCCCTAGGGTAGAATTCCAGCCACTTGATCATTCATGTGTGTTGCACGCCCAAGGGGACTCTCTTATATTTATAATGATTAGATTCCTCTTTGGGAATCCTAATTCCAATAGGAATGTCAATCCCTAAAAAGAATAGCAACCATCCCCTTTAGTTGTGCAACACTTACTAATTAAAGACACTAAAATTAGTAAGCTTTAATCAATGGAATTCTTACCCAAAGAGGAGTCTTTCCTTCCAAGTAAAGATACCTAATCAAACATGGAAACCTCACACAAGGGGCTCCACTTATGGCTGGCCCACAAGATAGCTAAACACACCATGGCCCACTAGTAAATAATTTAGCTAGAGTTAAATTCATGTATGCCATCAAGAGCCTATTAGAATTTAAACTCAAAATTATTCTTCCACAAAATAATTCAACCACATATCATCTAATTAAATTAGGAAACCATGCCAATATAGGAAAGTGGCTAGAAGAGGGACCAAAAGACATATTTGCCCTTGGCTCCCAAAATGACCAAAATGTCCATGCTAACCCCATAGCAACATTAAGATCATTTTAACCCTAACTCATTCCACTAGAGAGTTATGGTTGCACTCCAGGGACAAATATTAAATTGCAAATAAAGCTCATCATAAATAGACGATTGTCTTTGACCTACCAAGTACAATGACCATAATGCCCCTCTATGTAACATCCATAATCAAGTAGGTTAACCGATGTACTATCTACCTTCTTGATTACATCTCAACCTTAGAACTTCATACACTTGACTTAATCATCATCCTAATATCATTCTCTTGATCCAGGGAGCGACCCACAACTTCAATATCCATATGGAACATCCATATACTAAGATCTTAGATTCTGATGATTAATCGGATAATTCTAAGGGGACGATCATTCCATCATTTGATGGCATAGATTCCATATTGCATTTGCACGTCCCAACTAATCAAGCCCGAGTACCCAAAACACAGAGCTGTTGACCCATGAACAGGATCTCACCCATAGTGAATTAAAGTACAAGAACTCGACTTCGTCAGTTCATCCACAAATGCTCAAGATTAAGAGCACTGGTCACTTAGTAGTAAGAGGTGAGTTGATCTCTCTCTGTGATAGTACTATTTTAGAGATCACACCTTCAAGTGGTCCTGTTCAATGCATGACACATGCACTAATGAGATAAATCCGGAAAAGCCTTCCATGACTTAGGTAAGTCACCCTGAATACAGGAGAGTATCTCATTATAACTTATACCAAGATGAAGTGCCCAACTCCATCTCTCAGTTATGAACAAGTTTATTGTTTCAAGTGTCCATGACTCAGACCTAACTGTGTGTAGCCACTACACACCCAAGTCATTTACCAGAAACAATGGGCCTTATACAACCATCCATATACACAAGTAATAAGAGAAAGAAGTCATTCCATTACATAACCAATAAATATCCAGTTACAGAGATGTGAGTGCAGTCAGTGGGCTTTAGGGCATACACCAATCCCAACATAGGCCACCAACTAAAAAGGAGCCAAAGAATCCAAGCATTGTGTTCTCAAATGAACAATGTCCCACCGGGTGTGCCAGCTTGATGGACCCGGCTTTTTTTTTTCCAAAGCTGCCTCCGCCCCGGGGCTGACGGGGTACGGTGGAGGGAAAGAAAGGAAAAGCGGGCATCGGTTTTTTTTGTACGGGTATGCCAATTTCTCTTTTATACTTGGAATTTAGAAATGGTGATCCGGAGATCCACCTTCACAAGTAAAAAGGGAAATGAAACTTTTTTCTAGTTTTCCATTGCAAATATACTTTAATGAAAGAGACAATTTTTGAATGCCGTGAAAGGCGTTTTTCATTTGTTTGCCGTGAAAGGCATTTTTGTGCCGTAGAAGGCGGTTTGGTGTCGTTGAAGGCGATTTTTCCGTAAAAGGCGATTTGGTGCCGTAAAAGGCGATTTACAAATCTCATCAAAATGAAAAGACAAGAATTGTGATTTTTTTTGTCTCTTAAAAAAAATACAATTTACAACAGAAAAGTAAGAAAAAGGAATCTGACTTCTCATGCGATTGTGGGGGACCTGTTCAGATCGACGGTCGCGAGTCATGTTTGGACTCCGCCATCGTCCTTCAGATGAGAACTTTGATGCTTGATTTCATGGCTTGGCTCCAACCTCAGATTTTTAGAGGATAAGGACCAAGGTAAGGTCCTATATCCAGTAAAAAGAGAGTAGACGGACTGAAAAGCCGCATCTAGCCATGTTGGAAATCAGGAGAGGTGGCCTTGGGGGGGGGGGGTGGCCCCCCCAAGGGACTTTGATCACCTTGTAGTGCTTGTTGCAGTAGAGTTTTCTTGAAGGAGCAGGGTTGTAGAGATTTCTCCGAGGATTTTTGAATGATTTTCTAGCGATTTTTTCTACCTCCCGTTTCCCTTGGAATGGCCTCCTATTTATAGGCATTTGGTAGTCGTTTAGGAGAGTTTATGAGCATTTATTTGTATTAATGCTCATAATGGAAGGAGTTACAAGTTTTAATTTACTTGTTTTGTAACTCCTTTTCCTTGGCTTCTGATTGGCCGGTGGAGGATAATGGGCATTTAGTTGCCTTTAATCTCCATAATGAGGGGAGTTTCATGGTTTTAATGCCATGAATACTTGGATTTGTAACTCCCATTTGCTTGCTTTTGATTGGGCCGTCCAAGATAATGAGTTAATGACTGTAATAAGTTGCTATAAACAAGTCAATTAACAGCATTAAATGGTCTCCCGGTCGCTTGAAGAGTCACGGGCCGCGCCGCGTCCTTTGGAATTCTTTTGGCGATGATCATTGATGGATCTTCATGTTGATCGACATCGGATGATCATACAATTTCAGACTTTGATTAATATCAACAAGCCGGCGACATCTGTCCAGTCGATTTCTCGATCGGTCGGGCAGAAAGTACATTTTCTTGATCGGTCGGTTGACAATTTTGAGGTGTCGGATGATGATTCCATGATTCCGGCGGCGGATCCACGTTGTCGACGAAGATCGACGGATTTCATGCTCAAAAAATCAGAATTTGGAAAAATCACAGGGGCCAATCAACTCGGAACGCGAAAGATACCCGAAAAACGGGGTTTTTGGGCGAGGTCCGGCGGCCCGGACCTCCATGGTCGGCCGTCTTCCAGTCGCCTTTTCTTCGCCGTTTTTCATCGTTTTTCGCTTCTGTTTTCTCCTGCATTTTTCTTGGAATTTCCTCTCATTTATTGGCTGGATTTCCCTCAAGAAAACCTGACGAGAAGCCGTGCAAATCGGATCGCAAAGTTTCCCATTTTCTGAAAAGTCGAAGACTTTGCTGTGGAGAACTGCCGATTTTTTGTCAAGCGTCAAAACTGGGTCAAACGATGTCGGAATGACCTGAAATTCGACGTGTAGCTTCTTGAGCAGTAGACAAGACCAACCATAGGCTTTTGTTCAGGTTTTGAAGCCGCTTGGGGTCCCGCAAACGCTTGACTTGATTTCACCGCAAGGGAAATGCCGAGCTTTGATTTTTGGTCAAACGATGTCTGATTGACCTGAAATTCGACGTGTGACTCCCTCATCAGTAGATAAGACCAACCATAGGCTTTCATTTGAGTTTTGAAGCTGTTTGGGGTCATGCAAACGCTTGCCTTTATTTCACCGCGAGGGAAATGCCGAGCTTTGACTTCTGGTCAAACGATGTCCGATTGACCTGAAATTCGATGGGGAGCCTACTGGAGTCATTTTGAGATGATCCACAAGCTCCGAATTGGGTGCCATATTCCCGGGGTGCTCTGCTGCCGGTAGGCTTGATTTTGTTTCCGAGCATCGAAACTGGGTCAAACGTCATCGGAATGACCTGAAATCTGACGTGTGGCCCATGTGCTCTGTTTGATGAGTGACGACCTCGGTAGTTCTCGCTACCTAAGGGCTTGATTTTGCTGCTCGAGAGTTGATGGAGGGTCAAACGGTGTCGGTTTGACTTGAAACTTGACATGTAGCCTTTCAGAGGTATTTTGAGACCATCCGTAGGCTCTGATCGAAGATTTGGGATCTTCGACACTGTCGCCGCCGGGAGCTGCTGCTTAGCTGTTGGAGAAGTGAAGCTAGGCCAAATGATGTCGAAATGGCCCGAAACTTCATGTGTACATCTCTTTTGGTTGTTTTGAATGACCTTGCAGTTTTTGTTTGATTCTGACAAGATCTGATGCTTGAAGTGGCGCCTGCCTATTTTTGGTAGGATGCGGCTCCATGTAGCTTTTGGTGTGAAGAGGCAAAGTGACATTTTTGGTGTCAACAGTAATGCTCCTCGTGTCGCCACTTCCCCTGCCGCCGTTGCTGCTCCTGCTCCCGCTCCTAGTCCAAGTTCAGGAGTTCGGCAGCGTTCAACAACGGCTGCCAAAACCACACAAGAGGAAGCTTAAATTGAGAAGAGGCATAGGACTGAGGCCCCCGCCGAGAGGAGTCTTAGTGTGGTTGCAGCACCCTATCCCACAGGGCCGGCTCTCTGGAAACCGAGCCTCCAAGTTGAGCCAAGAAGACCAATGACAGTAGAGGACCGTGTCGCCGGCAATGCTCTCGTCATTTCCGCGCTTGGTCAAGCCTATGCTTTACCCCAAGACATGGCAAGGCAAAGGGAGCTCGACGATGCGAAGCTAGTCTTGTCATCGATGCAGTCGGCCATCTCGGTAAGCTTTCTTAAAATTTACCGAGTGTTTCATTTTGGTCACTGCTTTCTAATGCATGTTTCTTCTATAGATGGTGCAAAAGTGTCAGGTCGCCTGTCGCGACCCCGGAACGGATCCCGGGCCCGCGACAAGTGTTGCATTGCATTCGGTGTTGTTAATTGCTTTCCCACAGGTTCCCGCGGTGAGGATTCCCAAAGACACGCGGGATCTGGCTCACACGTACAAGTATGCGGAAGCGTGTAGTAAAACACATCAAGATGAGCCCAACAAAACATTTGGGTGCCATGACAAATGATCACAAGGCATGGTATCATAGAAAGAAGCTAACAAGCATTCCCATTAATATTCAAGTTATAGAACTAATACAAAAACAAGTTAAGTTTAGTACAACCCATAAGAGACCAATAAAGGTCAATACAATCTCAAAATAGTCAAAAGAAACCCCAAGACTAAGGGTGACGAAACTCGAGAACCAGACCGACATCTAAATGACATCGTCGGGCTGCCACTCTCTCACGGGAGTTGGCTCACAAGCCTCCTCCTGACGCTCCTCCTCAAAGGCAACGTCTCCTGCACCTGGGCACCAATAAACAAGGGTCAAACACGACGGTTTCGCAGGTAATCAATGTAGGCATGAACATGAACAATAACATTTAGAGAAACATGTAAGCAATTCTTTGGTATGAAGTACTATCAAAGCTGAGATACATTTTCAAGAATACGAACAAAGCTGAGATACAAAACAAACTAGCATGAGTACATAATATATCATGAATAGTTACAATCCACAAAGAGCCCATCCTTTCTCTATCATTTATATAATGAAAAGAGCAAGCACGCACGACAAGCACGATATACATAATATAAGCACGACACGATTTCCCACAAAGACGGGAATTCCGGCCGCGGAACCGGACACGCACGATGTGTAATAAATAAACGACTAGTCTGCAGACAGTCCACATGTTTAAAGACCCCCAGACGGTGGATCAAACCGAAAGGGCAGTCTAAGCTCAGTGGTGTTTACTTAATTCATGAATGCACAAGACACGCGAAGCACGATCAAAACACGTCGAGATAAAAAGGGGGAAATCACTTATCAAAACACGACGAGCACGACTAGCAAGGGGCATAATAATTATGCATAACACGCTTAGGAAGTGATCCCCTTTTTCTTGAACAAAACTTCAAAACAAACTTATACTTGAAATACAAAACAAGTGCACGTTTGTACTTATAGTACCAAGACGGAAATTCAAATACGAAATCTGACAAGCATGTGCTAAGGCTACAAATTGACCTTTGTGTAATTGAAACTCCAAATGTCAGAATATACAAGAATTGGTGTCCTTAGAGGTTGGGTGGCATTTCGAGGTTTCATTTACACAATGTCAAGTCAAAACCCTTAACATAGTCTAGTTTTCGGACCTCAAGAAAAATACACAAAATGGAAAGAAACTCATCTTCCTGCAACTGGCAGGTTCGCTCGAGCGGACCTGCCACGTTGATGACACTTCGCTCGAGCGAGACACTTCGCTCGAGCGGACCTTACAAAGCGTAGACAGTTCGCTCGAGCGAATGTTGGCTCGAGCGAATAATAAAATGCGTTCGAACGAACGACTCACTGCCTCGCTCCGTAGGAGACAGTGGCATGTTCGCTCGAGCGAACCCAGGGTCGCTCGAGCGAACAGGCTGCTGCCTGAGCTCGCTGAGTGCGGAAATCCCCTTTCCTTGCACATCTTTCACTACATTCTTCTCCTTCTTCTCATCCACCAACCACATATCATCCCTTGAGCCTTCATGCTCACCAAGGGTTTATTTATCATCATCCACACATCCAAATCAAGTAAGATAAAATCATAAACTTGTAGACAAATCACATGCACAATTCCTAAAACGAAATAGAATCAAAATACAATGCACATGAAGCCTATAAGGATCACTTGCCTTGACCAAAGCTAAACACTCCTCCTCAAGTACTTCCTCAGGCTAATCAACACTACAAGAAAATCCAAGAGAAAACCACACAACTCACTAAATCTTGAAAACAAGAAACCCATTTAGAAAAAGGGTTGAAACTAGGAAAATCATGATCTTAAAGGGCTAAAAAGACTCCATGAAAGATGTGGGTTGAAGCTCTTACCTAGGAATGGTCACACAAGAGAGAAGAGAGGAAATGTAGATCTTGTCCCAAAAGAAACTCCAAGAAACTTGTACCAATAGAGAGCTTGCAATGAGATGGAGAAGATGATGAACTTGAAACTTTATTTGGAGCTCTCTAACTAGATCATGCAAGAGGAAATGAAGAGAAAGGGAAAAAGGGGTTTTCCTTGCCCTAGCTTCAGAAATTGCAGAGATTTGGGGGAATGAATGAAAGAGAGGAAGAAAGGGTTTAAGTGAAGGAAAATGGGTCCCAACTAACTTGAACTTGAAATGGCTAAAACATGATCTTGTGGGCCTCGGATGACTTCGACGAAGAAGGATAAAACGATCGTCGAAATATCTAGTTTCCAAAAAGTATATTTTTGACATAGTTTTGAAGTCTCGAAAATTGTGTCCAGATTTGTGCAAGAAAGACAATTTTACCCTCTTTGGGCCAGAACTTGGGTTTTTGGGCTTCAAACATGAATGGGCTTAATACGAAAGTTGTAACACGTTGAAATATCAATCAAATGAAATTAAAATCACAATCACACGGAAATCGATACGATCTTTCCAAGCTCACACGTGCACTCAGGCCATCCTGAGTGTGTCTAACTAATATTAAACGTTCTCCAAATTACCAAAGCTATATCCAAGACTAAAACTAATCACTTCTAACCCAACCATAACTAAACCCACTTAGGACTAAACACATACTAATCGCACACTAATCGAACTGGTCTGGGTCGGGGTCTAACATCGCCCTCGAGAGGATTCAGCAGAACGGCGCCAAGGTTCTGAGGTTGGAGGCAGATAAGCAAAGCCTTCAAACAGCCCTGGATGCTAGTAATTAGAAAATGAAGGAGCAACTGGATATAAACAATACCCTCAAGACTGAGCTCAATACGACAATGGCTGAGAATTGCTGGTTGGAGGCCAAGGCTGAGAATCGCCGCTTGGAGGCTAAGGCAGAAACCCAAAAGAAGTGGGCAGCCAAACTTGAAGCCTCCCTGGAGAAGCAAAAAGACGAATTTGAAGCCAAACTCCAAGCCAAAACCGACATTGCCTTCAACGAAGGGGTGGCAGAGGCGACAACAATTTATACGACTCAGGTCCTCACTGTGAGGGATCAAGTGTGGGAGCTCGGGTGGTTGGCCGCACTAAAGGAAGTAGGAGTCTCTGAGGACCACCCTGCTTACAAGAATCCCCCCAAGTACCCGAGCTCGAAGCCAGGATCGAGCTCTGCCCCCACTCCGTTCACTGAAGCCGAGGCTCTTGCTGAAGCTCCCACGATTGAAGCCACTCCAGCCACGATCGAAGCTCTTCAAAACGAGGCTGATGCCACCACCGAAGCCACTGTTTGAAGATTTTCTTTGTTTTTTTTCCTTCATTTGGTTCTGATGTAATGAAGAACAATGTATTTCCATTCTATAAATACAACTGCACTTTTCCTTTCTCACGCTTGCCCCCAAACGTTACTTCAAGAATTACATGTGTTTGATCTCAGTTCCTTAATCGAAGTCTCTACATGTTTGAGAGATCAGTTTGCTTAAGTAATTGAGTTCGGTTCAATAACTGAAATCCCGCATATTTTATCTTAAGGTCCCTAACTCAAGAAAAAAAACTTGTATCCAAATACTAAATTTGTTCGTACTGTTGAGCTTGGTTAATTAACTAAGCTTAACAAGAGCAAACTGGATTAAGTTCTTTAACTTTAAGGAATACAAGGTATTAGAATTTTTACCTCGGTAATAGAGCACTTTAAGCTCGGCTTCGTAACCGAACATATTTTAATTCCTAACACTGAGGTATTCACCGAGTTCTTTAACTTGGTGTTTCGTCTGTGCCCTAGATATCTAAGGCTTTTCTCAATTTCCCTAATGCTCCATAGCAGTTAGGTAGGTAATTGCCAAGTTTTGTAACTAAACAAGAATTAAAAGCAACAAAGAGCAATTCTTCCAAAAGAATAACTTTTATTGATTTCGAAAATTGACTCCAATTTGAGAGAGAAATTTAAAAATAATACTTCTTAAGGTGCATCGCATTCCATGGCCATGGTAACGCTTTACCATCCACGTCCTCAAGTCTGTATGTTGATTGTGTTGGGATTGGTGTATGCCCTAAAGCCCACTGACTGCACTCACATCTCTGTAAGTGGATATTTATTGGTCATTTAATGGAATGACATCTTTCTCTTTATACTTGTGTATATGTATGGTTGTGTAAGGCCCATTGTTTTCTAGTAAATGACTCAGGTGTGTAGTGGCTACACACAGTAAGGTCTGAGTCATGGACACTTGAAACAATAAACATGTTCATAACTGAGAGATGGAGTTGGGCACTTCATCTTGGTATAAGTTATAATGAGATACTCTCCTGTATTCAGGGTGACTTACCTAAGTCACGGAAGGCTTTTCCGGATTTATCTCATTAGTGCATGTGTCATGGGTCAACAGCTCTGTGTTTTGGGTACTCGGGCTTGATTAGTTGGGACGTGCAAATGCAATATGGAATCTATGCCATCAAATGATGGAATGATCGTCCCCTTAGAATTATCCGATTAATCATCAGAATCTAAGATCTTAGTATATGGATGTTCCATATGGATATTGAACTTGTGGGTCGCTCCCTGGATCAAGAGAATGATATCAGGATGATGATTAAGTCAAGGGTATGAAGTTCTAAGGTTGAGATGTAATCAAGAAGGTAGATAGTACATCGGTTGACCTACTTGATTATGGATGTTACATAGAGGGGCATTATGGTCATTGTACTTGGTAGGTCAAAGACAATCGTCTATTTATGATGAGCTTTATTTGCAATTTAATATTTGTCCCTGGAGTGCAACCATAACTCTCTAGTGGAATGAGTTAGGGTTAAAATGATCTTAATGTTGCTATGGGGTTAGCATGGACATTTTGGTCATTTTGGGAACCAAGGGCAAATATGTCTTTTGGTCCCTCTTCTAGCCACTTTCCTATATTGGCATGGTTTCCTAATTTAATTAGATGATATGTGGTTGAGTTATTTTGTGGAAGAATAATTTTGAGTTTAAATTCTAATGGGCTCTTGATGGCATACATGAATTTAACTCTAGCTAAATTATTTACTAGTGGGCCATGGTGTGTTTAGCTATCTTGTGGGCCAGCCATAAGTGGAGCCCCTTGTGTGAGGTTTCCAAGTTTGATTAGGTATCTTTACTTGGAAGGAAAGACTCCTCTTTGGGTAAGAATTCCATTGATTAAAGGTTACTAATTTTAGTGTCTTTAATTAGTAAGTATTGCACAACTAAAGGGGAAGGTTGCTATTCTTTTTAGGGATTGACATTCCTATTGGAATTAGGATTCCCAAAGAGGAATCTAATCATTATAAATATAAGAGAGTCCCCTTGGGCGTGCAACACAGATGAATGATCAAGTGGCTGGAATTCTACCCTAGGGCTTGCAACAAGTAAGAAACCCCATTGGCCGCCCAAGACATAAAAGAGGCATTCACGCCCAGCCCTTGCTGCCCTCTTCTTCTTCATTGGAGAGAGGTGATCAGGTCCTGGGTTGTTTCCACAAAGAGTAGTTCAGAAAACCCTTCTTAGGATTCCATAGTTTGATCCCACCATCAAGACCAATTAGATTGGGAAGTGGAATAGGAGAGAAGATCAAAGGAGAGAAAAATTCTGCAACAAATTCCTGCACCTGTGTTGCTGGTTGCAGGCTGGTTTCAGACCTTTGAAGTCTTTCTTTTCAGAGTTTAGAGGCACTCAAATCATCAAGGTAATAGTCCTCTATCATCTCCTTACATTATACACATGTTGATTATGATTTCATGGAGTTTTTATGCATGATTTATGGCTGGAAAATCAGATTAGTTTCAAGTTTTTAAAACTAGATAAGCCATGGACGTACTCTTGAATCTGATTTCAGATCTGTAATGCATTTTCTTTCAATGGTATCAAAGCCACTCCATGTGAAATCATGATCCCATGTTGTGTGGTTTTCAATCCTAGATTAATTAAGGGCATGGTGGCGCCCTTTAGATTGCTGTTTACTGCATATATAGTGTGCAGAAATTATTCCAGGCTGCTGGAATTTGCTCAGAGCACAGCTTATTGCATGTTAGGGGTGCAGAAATTTTTCCCATGCTGCTGGAACAATTTCAGATTGGTGTTTACTGCATATATAGTGTGCAGAAATTTTTCCAGGCTGCTGGGATTTTTTCCAGGACTCAGTTTACTGCAGTTAAGGAGTGCAGGAATATTTTCCAGCCTGCTGGAATAATTTCAGGATGATGAAAGTTCTGTACATAGCACTTTGAATGCATTAACCTCTTTGTTTGCAGCCATATAATTGCATCCTTGATGGTTCGCATGTATGTGTGTGGATTTGGATGTTTTTAATTAGTTGAAAAGTGTACGATTGCGCGGTTAGCAATCATAGGAAGTTGTAATTATTTCCTTGTTTTTATTTTGAACTAGTCTTGATGTAAGCTTTCTTGAAAAGCATAGGTATCTCCAATGTAATTTTGGGTTTTTGTTTTTCATGGGTTTGCTTGTATAAATTTGATTTATTGTAACAAGCAAGAAAAGGAAAGTTTCAAGCGAGGAAGGTTGCAACAAACCGGGTCCCATGGTGACGGAGGCAACGGAGGTTTCCTAGCGCAAGAAGGACTCTTAATCTAGTTTCCTAAATGGAAAAGGATTTGAAGTCCAAAAATAGCAGGGAGCCATCAAGGATTGCATTCTTTAATTTGCTTTTATATATGGAATGCATGGTTGAATGCTTTATATAATTGCTATGTTTATCACCTAGTAACATGGCCACCACTAGGTTCTTAAAATTGGCATCTTTCTATATTGGATTGTTTTTGTTTGGAAAATTGTTTTAAACGGATCTTAGACCAGCACCTTCTATTTGTCTAAGGTTTAAAATTGGACAGGGTTTAGTTTATCTTGGTACCCTAAGTTTCCAAGAGAGGCCAAACTAAAATCTAATATGTTGCTACCCTAGTGGGCCCATAACCCTCAGGTCCCAAGACCTTTACTCAATATGTTTTAAAGCAAAGGTTATTTATTTTTTGAGATGACTTAAGCAATTGAGTCATGAAAATTGTTAACTAAGTTTGCTAGATTTAAACAAGATTTGAGTAACGATGCTAAGGTCAAAAGATGTTTTTCAAAACCCTAGAGTTAAATAATCAAGTGGGAGAGGGGTTTGGAAAAACACCACGGCCTTCCATTTTAGGTTCATGCTATCTCATTAGAGTGTTAGTGGGAGCGGCCATCCCTTCGATGGAGTTCTCTACTAAAGATCACTTCGATGGGTTAGTGGGTGAACTAATGTGAATATTCGTAATGAGGTGTTAGTGGGAGCGGCCATCCTTTCGGTGGAGTTCTTTACTAAAGATCACTTCTATAGAATGTCAATGAAGTGTTGGTGGGAGCGGCCATCCCTTCGGTGGAGCTCTTTACTAAGGTTCACTTCAAGGGTTGATTGGAGTCACTTCCCTTCGGAGGACTTAAGTCATAGACATTCTGGGAACGTTCATAAAAGATGGTAATACACTTGACATAAGACGGTAATGACCTCTCCCTAGGAGTTAGAGTTGTTTGTCATATGAGGCCAAACCAATCAGTGATTGGACTATCACTGGATATGCGTATCCAGACATTGATGATCCAAATAAGCATACCTTAACTCAACGTGACTGTAGGCTCGGCCATCCCTTCGATGGAGGGTCTATGAGGAGGTTGAGACACTGATACATTATTATTAGGGTTAAATAATGTAAAAAGTCTTGTGCATGTTTTTCCTTTTATTACAAGCACAATATACATGTTACATATATACTGCCTGTCTAATTATAACCTGTTATATATATCCAGAGAGATGGGGAAGGATTCATTTAGCCCGTTGATGAGTATTTTGCATGAGAACAAATTGACTGGCCCAAATTACGTAGACTGGAAAAGAAACCTTAACATAGTACTCACCGCTGAGGAGTACAAGTATGTTTTGTCGGAACCCTGTCCTACCATTGATGATTATTCTACAGATGACCAGCTAGAGGCTGAAAAGAAATGGAAAAAAGCGAATAGCATGGCCAAATGCTACATGCTTGCTTCCATGTCCAACGTGTTGCAAACGCAGCATGAGCAAATGGACACAGCTTCAGATATCATGTTGTCCTTGTCTGAGATGTTCGCAGACAGAAGCAGGCCAGCTAGGCAAGCTGCTTTAAGGACAATCATGAATTCTAGGATGGCTGAGGGAACACCTGTCAGAGAGCACATGCTCAAAATGATGGATTGTTTCAATGAAACTGAGATCCTAGGGGCTGAGATTGATGCAGGGAGTCAGACTGATATGATTCTCGAAACTCTGCCGGGGTCTTTCAACCAGTTCAAGCTCAACTTCAACATGAGCAAGATGGACATGACTCTCTCTGAGTTAATGAAAGAACTCCAGGTGGCAGAGGCCATCATGAAGCCTAAAGGCCAACTTCACTTTTCCCAGTTTTCCTCTAAACTCAACCCGAAAGGGAAAAAGTTCAAGAAGAAGCAGGGTAAGGGAAAAGGATAGAAAAAGGGCAATGCTGGGAAGAAGGACAAAGGCACAGGTGAAAAGCCCAAAGGGAAATGCTTTAAGTGCGGCCTCAAAGGTCACTGGAAGAAAGATTGTCCCAAGCTCCTAGGCTCAGATAAGAAAGGTATATCTCTTTCCTACTACATTGAAACCTGTCATGTGGTTGATTCTACTGATTCCTGGATAGTAGACTCTGGAGCCACTAATCATATCTGCAATTCATTGCAGGGGTTTCAGATAATGAAAAAGCTTGAGAAAGGGGAGTTTGACCTTAGAGTTGGAAATGGAGCAAAGATATGGGCTGTTGCAGTGGGAGCAGTTACCTTACATTTTCCGCATGATAGGATATTAGTTTTAAACAATGTTATCTATGTTCCGGGCATAAGGAAGAATTTAATTTCAGTTTCCAGACTCATTGAATTTAATTATTCAGTTTCTTTCCATTCTGGTGTTGATATCAGTAGAGATGGAAATATTATATGTTCCGGTAGAATGCATGATAACTTATTTTATATATATCCTATTGCTCCCTCACTGCATAATGTACAACTAGAAAGCTCATCTTCCCTTAAGAGGAAGGTATCTTCGACCAATGACACTTATCTTTGGCACTTACGTTTGGGTCATATTAACCTAAAACGGATTCAGAGGTTGGTAGAGGATGGGCTTCTGAGCTCATTAGATCTCGAACCTTTTCCTCAGTGTGAATCTTGTCTCAGGGGAAAGATGACCAAAAGGTCATTCTCTGGAAAGGGACTGAGGTCAAAGGAGTTGTTAGAATTGGTTCACACTGATGTGTGTGGTCCTATGAACAAACTAGCTAGAGGAGGTTATGAGTATTTCATCACCTTCATTGATGATTACTCTAGGTATGGATATGTGTACCTAATGCGACGCAAGTCTGAAGCGTTTGATAAGTTCAAACAATTCAAGGCTGAGGCGGAGCTACAACTAGGGAAACATATCAAAGCTCTTCGATCTGATCGAGGTGGCGAATACCTCCTGGGTGAGTTCAAGGAGTACCTCACACAACATGGTATTGTGTCTCAGTTGTCTGCACCGGGTACACCCCAGCAAAATGGTGTAGCAGAGAGAAGAAACCGGACCCTTCTTGATATGGTAAGGTCCATGATGAGTCATGCAACCCTACCCATATCTTTTTGGGGATATGCCCTAGAAGCAGCAGCATACATTTTGAATCTGGTACCTTCTAAATCAGTACCTAGGACACCTCAAGGAATGTGGACAGGACGAAAACCCAGTTTATAACATATCCACATTTGGGGTTGTCCAGCTTATGTACTGAATGATAAAGCTACCAAGCTAGAACCCAGATCGGAAATGTGCTACTTCATTGGGTATCCTAAGGGAACGAGAGGAGGCATCTTTTATCATCCAAAGGAGCAAAAGGTGCTTATCAGCACTCATGCTAGATACTTGGAGGATGATTGCATGATGCACCAAGAGCTTGGTTGTAAAGAAACACTTGAGGAGATTCTTTCAGAAACTCCTGCAACATCTGTGCCAGATCCTGAGATTGAAGAAAATCAAGACATTCCTTTTAACACTCCGGAGCCTCGTCGTAGTGGGAGAATTTCTAGACCACCAGATAGATACCTAGGAGTGTCTTTTATGACAAACTCCGAGGATCTGGTTGAGGATCCTACTAGTTACGATGAAGCAGTAACGGATATAGATGCTGACATGTGGCAGCAAGCGATGAAATCTGAATTGGATTCTCTGTATTCCAATCAAGTCTGGGAACTTGTGGATGCACCTGAAGGGATCAAACCCATAGGGTCCAAGTGGATCTACAAAAGAAAGAGAGGAGTGGATGGGAAGGTTGAAACCTTCAAAGCAAGACTGGTGGCGAAAGGATATACTCAGAAAGAGGGTATCGATTATGAGGAAACTTTTTCGCCAGTAGCCATGCTCAAGTCCATAAGGATTCTCTTAGCCATCGCATGTCATTATGACTACGAGATATGGCAAATGGATGTCAAGACAGCTTTTCTAAATGGAAGTCTTGACGAATGCATCTATATGATGCAACCAGAGGGATTCATTGCTGGTGGCCAAGAGAACATGGTCTGTAAACTTAAGAAGTCCATTTATGGACTTAAGCAAGCATCTAGGGCATGGAACATCAAGTTTAATCAGGCAGTCAAATCCTTTGGCTTTGATCAAAACATTGATGAACCATGTGTGTATAAGAAAGGGAGTGGAAACGCAGTTGCATTTTTAGTCCTGTATGTGGATGACATATTACTCATTGGAAATGATGTTAGCTTGATGTCGTCTACAAAGGTTTGGTTATCATCTCAATTTCAGATGAAGGATTTGGGTGAGGCGAGCTATGTCTTAGGGATCAAGCTTTTACGAGATCGCAAGAACAAGATGTTAGCCTTATCCCAATCTTCGTATATTGAGAAGATATTGGTCAAGTATAACATGCATGACTCCAAGAAGGGCTTGCTACCTTCTAGACATGGAGTACCACTATCTCGGAATCAATGTCCGAAGACACCTAAGGAGATAGAAAGCATGAGGAGAGTACCATATGCATCAGCTGTTGGAAGCCTCATGTATGCAATGTTGTGTACTAGACCAGATATTTGCTTTGCCGTTGGCATGGTTAGCAGATATCAATCAAACCCTGGACCTATGCACTGGACAGCTGTTAAGCATATATTCAAGTATCTTCGGAGAACAAAAGATTATATGCTAGTCTACCGAGCAGATGATCTAACGCCACTGGCGTATACAGACTCTGATTTCCAGTCGGATGTAGATGGCAGAAAGTCTACCTCGGGATACGTCTTTACTCTATCAGGAGGGGCTATATCATGGAGAAGTGTCAAGCAAGATTGTACTGCTGATTCTACCATGGAAGCAGAGTATGTGGCGGCATCTGAAGTTGCGAAGGAAGCAGTATGGCTCAGAAAATTCCTATTGGAATTGGGAGTAGTTCCTGCAGTGCAAAAACCGATTGTCATGTACTGCGATAATACTGGTGCAGTAGCTAACTGCAAAGAGCCCAGGAATCACAAAAAAGGCAAGCATATTCAAAGAAAGTACCACTTGATCCGGGAATTCATACAGGATGGAGAAATAGTGGTAGAGCAGATTGCCTCAGCAAATAACTTAGCTGACCCATTTACTAAGACTCTTACTGAGAAAGTGTTTACTTCACATGTTGAGTCTATGGGAGTTAGGTTAGGTCGTAGTGATCTTTAGTGCAAGTGGGAGATTGTTGGGATTGGTGTATGCCCTAAAGCCCACTGACTGCACTCACATCTCTGTAACTGGATATTTATTGGTCATTTAATGGAATGACATCTTTCTCTTTATACTTGTGTATATGTATGGTTGTGTAAGGCCCATTGTTTTCTAGTAAATGACTCAGGTGTGTAGTGGCTACACACAGTAAGGTCTGAGTCATGGACACTTGAAACAATAAACATGTTCATAACTGAGAGATGGAGTTGGGCACTTCATCTTGGTATAAGTTATAATGAGATACTCTCCTGTATTCAGGGTGACTTACCTTAGTCACGGAGGACTTTCCGGATTTATCTCATTAGTGCATGTGTCATGCATTGAACAGGACCACTTGAAGGTGTGATCTCTAAAATAGTACTATCACAGAGAGAGATCAACTCACCTCTTGCTACTAAGTGACCAGTGCTCTTAATCTTGAGCATTTGTGGATGAACTGACAAAGTCGAGTTCTTGTACTTTAATTCATTATGGGTGAGATCCTGTTCATGGGTCAACAACTCTGTGTTTTGGGTACTCGGGCTTGATTAGTTGGGACGTACAAATGCAATATGGAATCTATGCCATCAAATGATGGAATGATCGTCCCCTTAGAATTATCCGATTAATCATCAGAATCTAAGATCTTAGTATATGGATGTTCCATATGGATATTGAACTTGTGGGTCGCTCCCTGGATCAAGAGAATGATATCAGGATGATGATTAAGTCAAGGGTATGAAGTTCTAAGGTTGAGATGTAATCAAGAAGGTAGATAGTACATCGGTTGACCTACTTGATTATGGATGTTACATAGAGGGGCATTATGGTCATTGTACTTGGTAGGTCAAAGACAATCGTCTATTTATGATGAGCTTTATTTGCAATTTAATATTTGTCCCTGGAGTGCAACCATAACTCTCTAGTGGAATGAGTTAGGGTTAAAATGATCTTAATGTTGCTATGGGGTTAGCATGGACATTTTGGTCATTTTGGGAACCAAGGGCAAATATGTCTTTTGGTCCCTCTTCTAGCCACTTTCCTATATTGGCATGGTTTCCTAATTTAATTAGATGATATGTGGTTGAGTTATTTTGTGGAAGAATAATTTTGAGTTTAAATTCTAATGGGCTCTTGATGGCATACATGAATTTAACTCTAGCTAAATTATTTACTAGTGGGCCATGGTGTGTTTAGCTATCTTGTGGGCCAGCCATAAGTGGAGCCCCTTGTGTGAGGTTTCCAAGTTTGATTAGGTATCTTTACTTGGAAGGAAAGACTCCTCTTTGGGTAAGAATTCCATTGATTAAAGGTTACTAATTTTAGTGTCTTTAATTAGTAAGTATTGCACAACTAAAGGGGAAGGTTGCTATTCTTTTTAGGGATTGACATTCCTATTGGAATTAGGATTCCCAAAGAGGAATCTAATCATTATAAATATAAGAGAGTCCCCTTGGGCGTGCAACACAGATGAATGATCAAGTGGCTGGAATTCTACCCTAGGGCTTGCAACAAGTAAGAAACCCCATTGGCCGCCCAAGACATAAAAGAGGCATTCACGCCCAGCCCTTGCTGCCCTCTTCTTCTTCATTGGAGAGAGGTGATCAGGTCCTGGGTTGTTTCCACAAAGAGTAGTTCAGAAAACCCTTCTTAGGATTCCATAGTTTGATCCCACCATCAAGACAAATTAGATTGGGAAGTGGAATAGGAGAGAAGATCAAAGGAGAGAAAAATTCTGCAACAAATTCCTGCACCTGTGTTGCTGGTTGCAGGCTGGTTTCAGACCTTTGAAGTCTTTCTTTTCAGAGTTTAGAGGCACTCAAATCATCAAGGTAATAGTCCTCTATCATCTCCTTACATTATACACATGTTGATTATGATTTCATGGAGTTTTTATGCATGATTCATGGCTGGAAAATCAGATTAGTTTCAAGTTTTTAAAACTAGATCAGCCATGGACGTCCTCTTGAATCTGATTTCAGATCTGTAATGCATTTTCTTTCAGATTGTCCGACAACCGAAATCACCTTGAATGGACCGTGCCAGTTCGGTGCCAGCTTGCCTTCATTCTGGTTCTTATCCCCGAGAAGTGTCTTCTTTAAAACCAATTCTCCAACTGAGAACTTCCTCTCTTAAACCTTTTGGTTGTACCCCTTAGCCAATTGTTGCTGGTAGGCGGCTAGGCGGATAGCTGCTGCATCCCTTCGCTCCTCAGCTAGGTCTAGTTCTCGGGCCACATTCACTCCGTTTTGGCATTGATCAAAGAGCTCCAACCTTAGGGTTGGGAGACCAATCTCAAGAGGGATGACGGCCTCCATCCCATAGGCCAAGGAGAAGGGAGTTGCTGAAGTGAAGCGTCTTGGAGTAGTTCTATATGCCCATAGGACACTCAAAAGTTCCTCCACCCATCTCCCCTTAGCTCGGTCAACCCTTTTCTTGAGCCAATCAAGTACCACCTTGTTTGAACTTTCGGCTTGACCATTGCTTTATGGGTAACCCGGAGTTGAACAGTAATTTATGATGTCGAGCTTCTGGCAGAAGTTTCTGAAGAAGTTGGAGTCAAACTGAGTCTCGTTGTTCGATACCAAAGCTCGTGGGACTCCAAACCTTGTGATAATGTTCTTCCACACAATGTTTTTTTAGTCCCGTTCGGTGATGGAGGACAATGGTTCGACTTCTATCCACTTGGTGAAATAATCAATGGCTATTATTAGCCACCTCCTGTTCCTGGAGCTCGGTGAAGCGGCCCCACTGGGCGAAGGGCCATGGACAGGAGAGTGGGCTCAGATCCTGTGCTGGCTGATGGATGGAGTGTGAGTGTTAGTGCCACATTTCTGTGTGCACTGTGTTTGTTGGTCATTTCCATGCCACGATGTCCAAGAAGACCCCTCAAAGTGCCTCAAGGAAGATCTAATTCAAAGGGTTTATCAAGATCTTGGAAAGTTCGGATTCATCAAAGAAAGTCTCCACATGTGTTTGACAACCTTTTCAGGTATTTTAGACCCAGACCAAACCTTAGAACCCTGGGAAAAAGTTGAGTTTTAAAACCTGTTTTCAATCTCTCTCTCAACAAAAATAGTCTTACTAAAAGAGGGTTCGGTGACCTTTCAGTCACCTGGCGGCTAGCCTCTTTACAAAAAGAGGCTAACCGCCAGGTAACCGAAAAACCTGCGGTTACTTTTCCAGAGAGCTATCTTTTTATCAGGTATGGAGTTCGGTTACCTAGTGGTCAGCTAGCGGCTAACCGCCTTGTACTCCAGCGGCTAACCGCAAAGCAACCGAAACTCACGGTTAGTTATCCAGAGAGCTACTTATTTCTGGACCTTTACTCGGTCACCCCAGTAGTTACCTCACGGCTAGCCCCCAAGGCCACTGACGGCTAACCGTGAGCTGACCGAATTAGAATTTATGACCGTTGTCTCTGGGAAATTGAAAAGGGGCTAGCCGACGTTCTAAAAGGCTAGCCGCCAAATCTAGCCATTGGATTTTTGTCTATAAAACTGAAGCTTGTTTCTCTTTGCAATGATCACTTTTTTAGAAGAGTTTTGCTTGCTATTTTCTTCCCAACAAACCTAAGCTCTCAAATCTTCTTCCAAACACTCTTGTGTTAGATTTAGGAAAATCCAAGAGCTTCATTAGCTCCAAGATGAGTGTGTTGTGTGAGAAGAGCTTCTTCTAGGATCCCATATTGTATGAAAGCCTTATCTTTGTTATTCTAGAAGACCAAACCTCTGAACCTTCGTTGTGCTACACGTTGGAAGCTTCCTTCTCAACTCCAAGACATCGTTAAGAGGTGAAAGCTTCGACTACGGTCAGAGCTCTTTAGAACACTTTCAATCTTCATCAAAGGCAAGTGTTCACCCTTCTTTAAACTTCTACAATCTGTGATAGTGGTTCAAATTTGTGTGACTAAATCACTTTGTAATTGTGTGAGGAGGAGTAGATCTGTGTGATCGAACCTCGGTAATAAAATTGAGGTTGAATCAGTACTTGTGTAGTTTGATTCTTCTTAGTGGAACCAAGGGACTGTGTGACCCTTGAGAGTGGATATAGGTCGATGTGACCGAACCACTATAATTTTCCTATGTCTATTCCTTATTGCATGATTTACATTTCTGTATATTGTGGAAATTGTGATGTACGCTATTTCACCACTAAGCTTAATAGACACACACACTTGTGCTTTTCAACTTAAA
Source organism: Cinnamomum chago (assembly GCA_038049695.1). Lineage (NCBI taxonomy): Eukaryota > Viridiplantae > Streptophyta > Magnoliopsida > Laurales > Lauraceae > Cinnamomum > Cinnamomum chago. Next base: position 56,395,681 of record CP142453.1, on the reverse strand, counting down.
ACTAATTGTATCTCATCTTTATTGTTTAAGTACTCTCTTGATGAACACATGTTCCGCTTAAGTCATTCTCTTAATTGTGTTTGTTATGTTCATTGTTCTGGTTGGTTTAAAATCGCTTTAAGAAGATTAAAATTGGTAATTGAATATCCTTAGTCCTATTAACCCCCCCCTCTAGGACTTAGTCATTGGCCCTAGCCTGCACTTTCAATGAGAACTTCCACTACAACAAAACACAGTTTTGCCAACGCAGTCATTGCTTCTGGAAAGGTGGGTTTTGCGTCGGCAAAAGATTTTCCAACGCATTTCAGCGCATCGGCAATCACGTGTAGCAAAATCCATAGCCGGCGCTATTTTAACTGCGTCGGCATATCCCTGTACAATTGCCAACGCACTGCAGCGTCGGCCAATACGTCGGGAAAGAGATGTGTGTCGGCAAAAAGTCCAACTTTCCTAATTCGAAAACTATATTTGCCAACGCTGGTAGTGCGTTGGGAGTTCCTAGTAATGGCCGACGCTGGCAGCGCGTTGGGAATTTATAGTAATAGCCAACGCTTGTAGTGCGTTAGGAATTAGTGGTAATGGCCGACGATGATTAAGCGTTGGGAATTCATGAAATAGCCGACGCTATCAAAGCGTTGGGAATGCATGAAATAGCCGACGCTACCAATGCGTTGGGAATTCATGAAATAGCCGACGCTACTAATGCGTTGGGAATATGAAATAGCTAACGCTACCAATGCGTTGGGAATGTGCTAGATCTTTGGGCTAACACGTTAGGAAATGCAACTTCGCCGACGTGCAAATCACGTCGGGAAATGTTGTAATAAATTTTCTTTTTGCAACACACGCTAGCGCGTCGGGAAAGATTATTATTATTATTTTTAATTAAATTTTTATTTTTCCCTATATACCAAAAAAAAAAATTGAATACCTGTTCAAACCACCAAACTTGATGCACAACCCAATTTAAAATAGATTCATTAACAAATCGAAAATAACATCCACAACCAAATATCCTACATCCATAGACCAAAATAAACCCACAAATCTCTAAAATACACAAATATTACTACTTGATAGTTTCCAAAAATCTTTAACATATACAAATGTATCAAAATAAAAAAAGTAATCCCTAAGAGCCCGCAACCAACACAATAATATCCAAAATCAATCTGCAAAACCAAAAAAGAACACTGCCAGAATACAAGTAGCAATAAACTAGCAACAACGCCTCGTACTTAGCCCGGGGCAAAAAGTAAGATATTACATTTTGAATTTATGAGATACCAAAATTAATTATAAACATATAAGCATATATTCATACATATTTATATAAAAACAGTTAACACATCTTCAATCTTTGAAAAGCAAAAGCACCACCATAGTGTTTTTTTTTTCTATGATTTTAGTTTCTCCACAAAAATTTCAGAGTTCAACCATCGTTCTCTATTATTGTCTGAAAGTAAAGCGCTACATTAATGAACTTCTGTGTTTTGAAATCCTCATTCAACACTAAACAATAAAACTTTTAAACTACAACATCCCTCATTCAACACATGTTACAAAGGCCTGAAAATCTTCAAAAACTTATAAACTACAACATCCCTCACCCCATAGTAAGATGGAAGATTTTGTTGCTTCTGCAAACCTCTTGCACTTGTTGTGAAGCAATATCATTCTTCTCCAATTTCTGCTTGGCATTGAATATGCAGATATGGGTCATGTAACTCAATGTGTTGGGACTACAACAAAAAAAAAAGAAAAATTTGGCTTCTTAGAACTGCACCAGGCATATCACCTTTGAGATACTGTGTAAATCCCCATATGACACTAACCCATCTCATTTCAACTACTACCATTAACAGTTCGTTATAGTGGTTTATTTGGGCATCTTCCATATATTTGACAAACATATCAAATATGCTTGATTAGAAGAAGTTCCTCCCCACATCAATCTGTGTACGTCAAAACACCTTACAACTCTGACAGTTTGAGAAATAAAAAGTATTCCTCTACCCTAAACCCCAAATCCTGAACCAAAAAAAAAAAAAAAAAAAAAAAAAAAGATAAGAAAAAGTAATTGTAGATCAGTTAGATGTAAAATAGAGTCATTGTATTATTTTGTTACTCATAGTTATAATTTCTCAAAATAATGATTGTAATTGACTTCCTTGTTGCAGTTACCATTACATTTCCACTTATGTATACATTCTTAACTGTAATTACTATACATATCCATCTTAGCATGCGCAATGTAGTGAGATTGTGTACTGTCTATTATATATGCTTAGCTACTTTTCAATACCAATGCCCAAATAACAATGCTTGTCTAACTCCCACCTTATTAAAATTTCCTTTTTAATAGAAGTCGCACTATCTTATAATATTTGTACTAGCATGTCTCCCATTGGCCCACACTGCACTGATATGATCCCTCTTATGATATCCTCTTCAAGCCTTTTTTTTTAAGAACTTTGTAAGATTAATGATTTTAGAAGCACATTCAAACATAATTAATTAACTCATTTATGGGCTTATTCAAGATATACTTCAAAGAAATCAACATAAGAACTAATTTCAATACCTTTAATTTTGGGCATAATGCCTCTACTACAGTTCTTGATTTCTAACCTGTACTCGCCCCTTGCTGTTCATGAAAAATTAAAACAGAAAAACATATTAGCTACTGAAAAGATTTTAGAAGTAAATTTTTTGGTGAAAAAGATTTTCAGGATGGTTAGCATTAACAACCTGGCATGCGGGCATCCCCCAGGCGAGCACAGGACTTAACTAGGAAGCAATAGAACCGAGCTCTCTCTCAAGCAAGACAGCTAAATACACCACAGCATCGCTGAGCTCTTACACTGAAAAACTCTGATGCATTCAGCTCCCAAATGGCAAAAGAGAGACTATAGGACTGCTCTTGGAGAAAAAGCTACAACGCTCTTTCCAAGCAGCACCTCAGAAGAGAACTCAGAGGCAGCGCTGAACAAAAAAAAACCCCCAGCAAGTCCAGAAAAGACAACTGAGCAATCTACTAGGAAGAGAACTAACTAAGGGACTAAGCTAGAATACAGGGGAACCAGAGGACGATGATGGCTAGGAAGAAAGTGATAATACAGCAAATTCTTCCTTAGGCATCAACACCCTGCTGAAAAGTTGGCCTGACTGAAGAGGAAGAGATAGAAGAAGAAGAAGAATGGCCTTCTAGATTGAGAAGCCCAAAACAGAACTACCGAGCTGGAGTATAGATTAAACATGCTAATTGCAGCTATTTGAAGAAGTCTGTGAAATTATAGGCACAAACACGGAGATTTATAAGAAAAAGATTGATTAGATTGAGGAAATCATTCGTCATTAGCCTCCCTTGGAGCAAATGCCAAATGAAGAACTGAACTTTACATGGAAGAGGAAGGGTCTACACTTTTTCCCCAAGGCATGTTGATGCAAGCCAGAATACTGGACAATATGAGAAATTCTTTTGGAGTGAAGAAGATTTGATTGAACTTCAACCTGGAGATGTATTTATAGAAACAAATGTCTGCAAATTTTCTTGTTAGCCTGGTTTGTGATCCCAGATGGCCCATTTCTCATATTGGAAAAAAGGATGTGAGGTTTTGGCCTCTTCACTTTTACCTTTCTGGGTGACTTTCCTTTTGCTGCTTTATATTGATAGCACCTTTCTCATATGTAAAAATCATCTTGATGGCATGATTTTTTAAGATATGCACATAAAGATCTTTTCTTTTGATATCTACATAGATTATTTTTTTCTACTGCTGCTATTGTTCTTGTTCCTACTCATTGATATCTACTGCCCCTTATTTCTTTAATCCTACTTTTTTTCTAAATTTTATACACTCCAAAAGAGACGATCTAATGATTGACAGAGGACAATAGCATTGAAAACCCCTCACCACCACCAAGAATACAAGAGAATACAAGATAAAAGGTTGAAGTAGCAGCTAAGGCAAAAAGTGTTGGTAGATGCAGATCGAACTCTATGGGAATCACTCAAAAAATTCAAAGAATACAAGGTAAGCAATCCAATCAACAAGAAGTAACACTACGGAAGATAATCATGCACCAATTTAGGTGGAAAACTCTTACCATGAGAAGTGTGTACGATATTTAAAAAAAGCAGGAAAGAAAGAAAAGTAATGATAAACTTGTCGTAGAGCAGGGGTTTGAGTGATGCATCAAATATTTTACTTGTTTAGACAACTCCAAATGGGTCTCAAATAAGTATACAATCTTGATCCTCTCAAAAAGAGCTTTCAAAGAGACATAAAATATAAGAAATCCAACAAACAAAAGGGAAGATAGTCTGTGATTTAACCTAATTAATTACGAAATAAACTGTGATTTAAAACTTTTCTCTAGAACATAGGAGTTCTGGGACTCAGATGTAAAACCTGAAATCAGATGAAACTAAGCAGAAACACAATTTTAAATGAAACATTTTTGGGACATAAGAGTCCCCATACTCAGACGTAAAAACCAAAATCAGATGAAACTAGGCAGTAATGTAGTTCTAAAAGTGAAATAACAAGTATAACCGTGCAATTGTACTCACCTCAACAAATCTCTAGCTGCCCGTGGAGCCCAAACCGCCTAAGCCAACTCGCTGGAGCAGCATTTGAATTTGACTTGCCTGTGTAGCTGTCTGATCTTGCATCACTTCCTGTTGTCGCCGCAAATCCTCTTGTCCCTTCTGCGCCTCGTCACACTGTCGCTGCAAATCCTCTTGTCCCTTCTACGCCTCATCACACTGTTGCCGTAAATCCTCTTGTGCCTTCTACGACTCTTCATACTTTTGCTGCAACTCCTCTTGTACTCTCTGCGACTCGGATAGCTGTTGCCGTAAGCTGATCACCTCAATCGCTACCACAGTACTGCTAGATATTGATGCTGGGCCCCTCGAGTTGTACCCTTACCTCCTCAAGACCCTCTTCCTTAGCACCTCCTCTATCAATTATTGTTGCGCCACTGGGGAGCCGCTCACCTCAGACTGCGACAGTCCTAACTCCAACCTTTGCTGCATTCTCAAAGAATACATATAAACTTATAATATATCTAAATACCACTATATAAAGTATGACATACTAATGAATTTTCAATAACTCACATATGTCGCTTCAGCATGAGGTGTGATCCATTTGTTCTGCTTCTTGCTCCAATGTTGTTGCCGATATAATTCCGTTTGGGAGGAAAAAGCTTCCTCAGCAGGCATGGTTGACAACCGCTGTGCAAATGATTGAGAGCCAGAGGTATGAGTCGTCTTCACTTGACTCCGGCTCATTGAATTCCTTTGTGACTGAAGTTGCAAATTACAAGTTAAAAAGAATGTAGTTAGCTTATTTAGAAAAAGCACGAGGGAACATAACAATGGATTTAGTTACCTTCCACTCAGATGTCTACCTCAGATGTCTCCCATTTATGCTCTATCATCCATATCCACTGGTCCGCCCTTTGCGGATCTGGTGGGTACTGCCTCTGATCGTGTCCCTCTCCCAATAACTTTTTATACTTCATGTGAAGCTCCGACCTGAACTCCTTATATATATATATATATGCATGGCAAGTTTCTGGACAGCCATTTTCACTGCCTGGTCGGTCTTCCAGTCGCCGAAGTCAAACTTTTGTTGTCATTTCAAACTCCATAAGTTGAGTAATAAACAATGAAGCATTTAAAAGGCAAAAAAAAATCAAATCAAATTCTACATCCATCAGATAATTTCAAGTAATTATCTACATTGAGTGCCAAAAGGGAAGCAACCAAAAAACACTCCCTACCATCACTGGATCCAGAAGCATGAATGACTTGATTCAATGCTGCACGATTCAAAGCGTACGGAATAGTAAGTCAAAGTTTGTTTTATTACCTCAGCTGCCATGTAGACTGCCTCCCTAGTCCCTTCATCAACCTTGATCCATGTTGGTTTGTCATATGGTGCAATCCTCTGGATATGACTGCCAAGCTCAACTGCAAATGTGGAGGCATTTGCACCCTCGAATGCCCTCGACACTACATTCAACTTAACACCAAGAGCCTTCATCCTCTTCTCCGACGCCGAGCCCACCACTTGGCCCGCACACGTCGAGAGGTTGATGCTACAACCATTAAAAAAGAAAGTAAAGTGTTATTTTAAACATAAACAAATGAAGTTTGGAATATAATAGGGTCCAATATTACTTACCAACACTACTATCCGTAGACTGACTGGTAGCATGCTCTAGGACCGTAGACTGACTGGCAGCACGCTCTGGGACCGTAGACTAACTGGGAGCACTCTTTGGGACCGTAGACTGACTGGCAGCACACTGCGAGTGACTGACTGCACTGCGGTGTCTCTGTCTCCATTGACCAGCCATGTTTGTGAACTGAATAACATAATCAATACGCATATATAAAACAACAATAAGTCACCTAATTGAAAGATGTTTGATGACCCATATAATAACATGTAACATTAATGATCTACCACACTCACAGTACTATTACCTCATCTTCCAAGTCATCTTCACCCGAGGAACTCGACTCTTCCTCACTCCTAGATGGTATGTACTCCATGTTTACATCATCATCTTCTTCTTAAGGTGAGACCCGGCGTCGAGCTGGACCTTCAAGTGCTCGTTCCAATGGTCGTGCGCCCAGCTCATTTAATCTGGGGATTTTCCTTTGAATGTTACTATTTCGATTTGCCCCATAAGAATTTTTCTCCTGGGTCAATGCTTCGGGCTTGACATAAAGTTTACTTTTGGGAGGCATTTTTGGCTAATATGATTAATAAATTGACATAAAATAAAACATATATGCTTAGAACACACATGCGGGAGGAACAAGTTACATATAAATAAACACATTAAAAGGCGGACTGAAAGGTAAAATAATGAATTCATAGCATTGCAATACTTGTCCACACACATGAAAAAAAAAACAAGTTTACATATCATATTCCATATCATAATCAATATCTGCATCGGACTGATCAGTTTCATCTTCATTTACGTATTCTGCCAATGTATCATCCTCATTATCACCATTATCGGCAATGGGTTCATCATGGCCGGCTGTTGGTTCATTATCCTCAAGAATGATCTCTGGTTCAATGTCATCCCTAGTGTAAGGAAAGGAAAAATCCTCTTGAACAGGGACTGCGACACTTTCATTTGTTTCTTCCTGTTGGTAAGGCTCATTTGTCACATTTTGTCCACTATCTTCATCTCGCTTTGGCACATCCCAAATTCCTCGATGCTTGACATGTTCCACCACTTTCCAATTTGGGCTTAATTTGGTATCATTGACATAGAAGACCTGAATTACCTGATTTGGCAAGGCAAATGGATCCTCCTCATACCACTGACCCCTAACGTCAACGCTTGTGACATGTGCATCCATATGTATTGTATCTTTACGCCCGGTATTATTCCACTCACATTTAAAAAAAAACCACTTTAGAACCATTAATGTATGACAATTCAAATATGTTGGACACGTAACCAAAAAAGTCAATTATTTTGCCATCGTGTTCCCCCTCAACAACCAACCCACTATTCTGGCTCTTGTGACAGTTGCCGCGATCTCTAGTGAGGAAACGGACACCATTGACCATACAAACATAATATTGATGCACTAGACAATTTGGACCATTTGCCAATGCCCACAGTTCATCGGTTGCATATCGAGACCGTTGAGATCTCAGTTGATTCATCTGCATTAATTAATAGAGCATGAAACAAATAAATTAGGTTAAACACGAGCTTAATGTTTCCGGTTGACAAAATTTATTGTGAATTTATCTTACGTACATGATTTTTGAACCATCCAGAGAACTCTTTCCATTGTATAATAGTGATGTTGCGTCCCCCAGGCACGTGCACTTGCCTCTTGTGCTCCCTTCTCAGGGGATTAGTGACAAACAATGATTTTAGTGACACAGAGGGAGATAAAGGAATTTACATGTTATGATTAGTTAAACTGATCCACTTACTCTAGATAAGGTACAACCTCAGGAGTATTATACAACACAAACCAATGGGCCAGGTTGCGTTCCCTATGTGACACGTTGGGAGCCCTCGTGATAGGTTCAAAGGGACAAACGCATTGGGTGAAGACGTCCAACCCCGGGCCTCGTTCGCCCCCATCGTCATTCCGTTCTTCGAGAACTTCTCCCTTTAGGTACCTTTTGATAAAATTAACACTCTCTTTGGCAATGTATGCCTCGGCGATCGAACCTTCTGGCCGAGCTCGATTGGTTACGTATCGCTTAAGGGTTCCAAGAAACCTGTAGACATAGCGATCAACAATAAAAAACTAAAATACCGTTACACTAATCAACAATATAAAGATGGGTAATGCAATTACCTCTCAATTGGATACATCCATCGATATTGCACCGGTCCGGCAAGCATGGCCTCGCGCGGCAAGTGAACTGCTAAATGGACCATCACATCAAAAATACAGGAGAAGAAATCCTCTCCAACTTACGCAATATGAGTACTATCTTTTTCTCAAGTACTTCCAAGTTGCTCTGTCTTAATGTCTTCGAGCAAATGTCCTCGAAGAGCTGCCCAGCTCAAATAGTGTTGTGCATATCTCTTTGTTCACATACCCACGCATGCTGATCGGAAGAAGACGTTGCAAAAGAACATGGCAATCATGGCTTTTCAGGCCCGCTAATTTCTCGTTCTTCGAGGTCACACACCTCGATAGATTAGCAGCATACCCATCTAGGTACTTAATCGATTTCAGATATTCATAAAAACCATTTCTCTCCTTTGGGGCTAATGTGTATGAAGCAGGGGGCTTCTCACTTCCCCGTCCATTGCTTCTACTCCGTAGATGCAATTTTGGCCTAATATTCATATCTGCCAAATCCATACGGGCATACTCGGTGTCCTTATTCCCTTTGTCCATGCCCAATATTGTGCCAATGTGACTTTCACATATATTCTTCTCTACGTGCATGACATCAATGTTGTGTCGAGCCTTCAGTTTCTTAATATACGAAAGCTCATAAAAAATGCTTTTCTTCTTCCAGTTCAAGTCTTCAGGATCACGAGGTCTCTTCTTGTTGCTAGAGTGCTTCCCAAACCTTGTATCTGGCAACCGATTCAATTGTGCTTGTACCTTTTCCATCGACGGTAACTCCATTGACTTCACCCGATTCTCATTCTTACCGTTAAAGTCCTTAAAGCGTCGCCAGGTGTGGTTCTTTGGCAAGTAAGCTCAATGGCCCATGTAACCAACCTTCCTTTTCAACTTAACCGCTAAGAATTCGTCATTACAAGGGGGACAAGCCATGTAACCTTTCGTGGTCCACTCAGACAAGTTACCATATGCCAGAAAGTCGTTTATGGTCCACAACAGAGCCACACGCATATTGAAGGTCTGTTTGTTGTAGGCATCGTAAGTTTCAACACCTTTCTCCCACAACTCCTTCAACTCATCAATCATGGGTCGGAGATAAACATTGATATCATTCCCAGGTTAACGCGGCCCAGGAATAAGCAATGACATCATGAAGAATGGCTCCTTCATGCACATCCCGGGTGGCAAGTTGTACGGCATTAGTAGGACAGGCCACATACTGTAGGAAGTGCTCATGTCCTCGAAAGGGTTGAACCCATCGGAGGCTAGCCCCAGCCTTATGTTACGAGTCTTTGCGGCAAAATCTGGATTCTCCTTGTCAAAATCCTTCCATTCATCACAATCGGCCGGATGCCTACATATCCTGTCATCTCTCCGTTTGTCACTTTGCCATCTCATGTGCTCAGCAGTCTTTCAGGACATGTATAGTTTCCGTAACCTCAATATCAATGGGAAGTACCACAACACTTTATGAGGTATCTTCTTGCCCTTCCCAACATTGACTTTATATCTGGACTCCCTACATATTGGGCATTCATCTAGACCTGCATTCCCTTCCAAAATAGGGCGCAGTCATTCTCACAAGCATCAATGTGCTCGTATCCCAATCCCAAGTCACGCAGTATCTTCTTCGCAGCATAAATAGACTCAGGAACCAAGTTACCGTCTGGCAGAATGGCCCTCTATATTTGCATCAAATTGTTGAACGACTTGTTGCTCCACTTTCCCTCAACCTTCTGCTCTATCATCTTAACAACAAAGTCTAACAGAGTGTTATCTGTAGAGCAGCCAAGGTACAGAGGGAGCTGAGAAGCATCCACAATCCTTTCGAAGTGATGTATAGCTTTACCATGGATGGTCTCGGCCTCAGTGTAAGTTCCCATGTAATGGCCGTGCATCATTTCTGAATATTCATATCGATCCTCATAGTCACTATCAATATCCTGTTGTCCCGGTTCGACTACTTCATTCACTAGAGGTGTTATTTCTCCATGGTAGATCCAGATCTTGTAGGACTCTTGCATACCCTTATGGAGAATATGAAATTTCACAGTAGCAAAGTCATGCCTACGACTGTTCAAGCAAACCCTACACGGGCAATAAATCTGAGTAGCATCCCCTGCTTTCACCTTTGCAAAATCAATAAATGACTTCACCCCTCTCTGATATTCTTGACCAAGTCTTGCCATCTTATTTTTACTATCCAGTGTCATCCAAGTCTTGTCCATATGTAATCTTTTTAACAGAGAAATCTAAACAAGATATCCACACAAATTAAAAGCATGCTTTCATCAAACCGATAGAAGAAAAAAATCATAAACAAAGATTTTTATGGATGACTCAGATTGGCTAATGGGATTATTAGTTTTATGGGTATTCCTATTGGTGCAAGGACCACAACCCCCTCAAAGTATTATATCTTCTTTTAGGGTCGGCTACGAGTTCTGACTTTCTATGGAAATCTATTTTTTTGTGTAGAATCTGATATGATTAACTAATATTACATGATATTACTAAAATTAACATTTAGTTACTTTACTTCATTTTTCTCATATATATTATGATACATATAATTTTAAGAGTGATAAATAATACATTTTTTCTCTTTTAGACTTTTCTTTCTAATAATATGTTTTAAACTCGGGCCTTTGTTGCTAGTTTGTAAGTTAACCAAATATGATTGAAAACTAGATGTTATTATCAAAGAAAGCAAATAAAAGGACAAGTCAGTAACCATGAAAATAAGGAAGACCAAATTCAATAAATAAAAAGACCATTCACATACAAAAATAAATAAAAGACAGAACAACTAATATTGTCAGGGTTTTGTAGAAAGGGTCCATGTAATTGGGTATCATATCCCCAAAATCCAAGCTAATGGATCCAAAAGTTTTGCCCTTTGGGTATTCTCTACTTTGGGTTTTAGCTTTTAGGTATCATGTTAAGAAAAATTCAGTTTGATTTTCCAAGACGAAAACAATGAGATGAGGCTATAAATATCCATGTTGGCTGTATTGGGGCAGTTGCTTCAACAATCTGGGAGATTTTGGACCATTCTACACTTACGTCATAAAACCCACAACATGAATGGTCTGGATTACATAACATGAGTTCCAAACTCAAGGAATGGGAAATTGGGAGTAGCAGAAAGCCCTATGATTGGTCTTATCATAATCAACAAATGTCAACTCATAATCATTGAAAAATGAGTTTCCGTTTGGATTCATTTTACTCTTGTAAGAAGATGGAAAAAAGGGAGAAGAAGCAGTGTTGTACTTAAATGGGATATTGTCCTCGATTCTATTGTAAAATCAATTATGTAGAAGAAATCAATGGTACAATCATTTGGATGCTCCAACTCTCTCAATGAAACTAAATACATTGCATGGAACTCAAAGGCCCAAATACTAAGTTGTTGGTAATTGTTTTCTACATTAAGCAGACAAAGCTTGTCAACATGGAATGCACATAGTAGCACTTAACAAAAATGTTCACTGCACTTGGTTGGAATTAGAACTGGCTTGATCGTCAGGGACAAAGTTTGAAAAGATTTTCAGTTACAACAGCAAGAAGAAAACTTACAAAAGCAGCTTCATCTCAAGGAGCAAGATCATGGGAAACCAAAGAGGAAAAATGAGAAATTAAAATCCATGGTGATGGCCAATGCACTGACAGCTTAATGCCATTGGCACGTTAGTTTCAAGGAACCACCCAGGGATCGATCAGTTGGTAGGGAGGTTGTCTCACATGGGTTCTACCACCACTCCACTCTAGCAAAAACAAAAATCCATAGTGATAGTAAGTTATAACATACAAGATCGTTACCGTTCCACACTCTTAGCTTCTTCCCTCTGTTATCATCTCTCATTCATGCTCCTCTACATTGACCCCGGATAGAAGTGTAAGGCACCAGTAATGCAAGCTTATTAAACTCAGATCACCATTTATATACCAGAAGGACGAGGATAAAACTAACTGAAACACAACTAAGAATATCGTGGAGAGGAAGTATGGCTAGGAATTGGATTGCTTTCAACACATCCCTTGGTTATTGGCTAATTAGCCCCGATTGCTACCATGTTTTTCTTTAATAATGCGGATCTAATAAATGTACTACTTGATCCTTATTTCTGTACCAACCTGAAGGGGTATGGGTACTTGGTAGAGGAGAAAAGAGGGTAGAATAAGGAGAAAATTAGTTGGACCCTCTTTTGATTCTTTCTCATTTGGCATTTTAAAAGGAGAGGAAAACTGGTTCCTACATTTTCCTGGTTTTTCCTATTTGAGGAGAAAACCAAACCTTTTCCAAAAGGGAGTGCTTTTAACCATTGTCCTTCCCATTCTCCCCTTTCTTGCTTCCTCCAACTTGGTAGGGATTTTCCTAATTTCCTTTTTCCGCTATCAAGCACCCCATAAAGAAATGAAAAATCACTATCCAACATCTGAATATTAAGAACTGGATGAATAGTGACAGCTGATGTGGTTTGGTGGGTGAGGATCCTTCCAGACAAGAACAACTTCTCCTCCTTTCTTTGTTTCCTTTTTTCTCCCATGTTATCTTATCATAACTTCGATTGATCATTGAAACAATTGGCCATTTTTGTGAGTGACACCAAGAAGGTGAAGTGTGATAATTTGTCTTTTCTTAATTACATATGAAGAGCTAAACAAGAAAACTAGTTCCAGTGACAGTTTTGTCCTTCTCACTCAGTGATGTTGTTTTATTATGCTTAGTTTTTATTTACTGAGATTTGGGTTCAGTTATCTCTTTCCAAGAAAACAGTTCACTTAATGCTTTTCTCTTTATTGTTTAATGCTAGTGCTACTTAAAATCTATTGACTATTGAGAACTAGTTCTTATTAACATGTTTATCATTAACAGCAAGATTTATTGTCTTGTACAATAAAGTATATAAGTAATACATTGAGTTAGACAGCCTTTTGAATAGGCAATTGAGCTCACTTATTTCCCGGCGCAAGGTCAGTTACTGGTTATTATTTGTTTGCAATATACACATATTTTAAAAAAGATAAATAAACAATCTGTTCAGATCAGATAACATGCTAGATATAGGTTTCACTTGATTGAATGTCCAAAACTGAGTATGCATTCAAATATCACCATTGCATGATGAGTGCTATTTTATTGTTGAACAAAGAAGAATGTCATTGACTTATAAGTTGTCTATGACCGTCATTAGATTAAACATATCCAATAGTTGCATCAATATTTAATTAATAACGGGATTTATTTGAATCCTTGATGGAAAGAGAGATCCAACAGCTGAGGCAATCATACCTAACAATATGAACACCTCACATTATTACCCTTGTCAATTCAAAGAAAAATCCAACAACTGAAGCAATCATACCCAACAAATATAAACACCCTGCACTCTCACCCTACTTAAAGTTTAGGTATTAAGTAGTAGTTGTTGATGGAGTATCATGACAAACATAAACTAAATTCTTCATTGACATGGCTATAACCTAAGAAAATCATACCATCTCAATGATCATTCGTCCCTACAAGATGGATAATAGCATAAACAGAATCGCCCAACGACTTTTCATAAGTATAAACAGAGTTATCTATTTCCAACCCAGAATTCCATTACAAGTATACAACCATGAGCTTTGGCAACATTGTTAATCAGTTCCATGGTAGGCATAGTCCTGCTGAAACCAACACCACCAATTCAAGGAGATTCTAAAAGATTCTAAAACAGAGTTTTCTGAATTATGTTGATGCTAAACTCGATGCTAACAAATGAAAAAAATAGGAGAACTAAATGATAAACTAGAATTTTCTGAATTCTATTGATTTTTCTGAGTTAAACACGGAAATTCACAACTAATATAATACAAAGACACGTTCTATGAGTTATTCTATGAATTTGACTTTGAAATCAATATTTAACTTTGAACCTAGGGTGTATTTGAAATCTATGAGTTACTTTTTCATCTTCAAACACAACTGTTTGAAGTTACTCGGTCTAAGGAGCAAAACTAACCTTTGATCAAGACGCTTATATTAGCCTAATGTACCTGACCCGAAAAATATTGGCACGTGATAAGGATATTAAATAATAAATCGTATGGAAGAAGATAACCTTTGCTGTTGAGAACCTTTCACAATTGGTGCTTTTTGAGTGAGAAATTGAAAAAAAAAAATGAATGACTTCATTTTTGTTCTGTAGTTTGTGGTTAGATAGTTGTGTAGTTTGTGCTTCGAAGTAAAAGTGTGTTATGGGCTTGATTTTGTGACGTGTTCATAGGCCAATGAAAAAAAAAACAATGGTTGTTCTCTACAGGCCAATAATGTATCCTAAGATTGATTTCCACCCAAACACATTTTGGGAAAAAAACCAAGCAATGATCAAGGGGGCCAAAACTCATAAAGACACGACAAAGACATATACGATTCCATAGATTCAGCTGTACCCTCTTCTTTCCATAGACATATACTCTGCTCAATATATTGATCTATTGCAAAAATCTATTTGGATGTTGAATCCATATACGATACTTTGAAAGCAACAAGGAGCACGCTGCAACTGAAGTTATAGAGGATCCAAACCCTAAAATTTTTGATGGATACAATAGTTTCTACCTTGTCAAAAAGGAATGCAACTTTTACAGCAACATCAAATTTAGTTAATAACATCACAAGAAAAACACCAAGGTGATGAATAAAATGCAAAACTCCTATACTTACAAGGTTGTACACCTATACTCCCAATCTACCCATGGTTCATTGACAGTGGGATTGAATCCCTATGCAATTTTCAAATGGGAAATTGGGAATCATTTTAGATGGCATATGGGAATTTTTCAAATCCAGATTTTCATTAACTTTCCAATCAATGGTGATAATGATTTCCTATGCATGTAAAAAGGCCTATGGTTTTTTTTATGTTTCTTTTTTTAACTTATTTGAAAAAAAAAATCCGTGTAAAAGATTTCGTATCTCCTATCTACAAAATCTAGTTCCTTACCCTCACCCAAAAAGAAAACATTTAGTTTCTTTTGTGTCTATTCCCCTACAAGTTCAAGTTAACATTTGCATCTAAACCACATCAATCAGAAGTTAGAAGACAAATGGCTATTTATTTTCTGCACCCTCCCAATAGCTATTAGGAGTCACAACAAAGAAAACGATCAATTTCATTATAGTATTATAAAGAAAAAGCAATCAGATCCTAAAAAAACTAATACAAAAAGAAAAAAACCAAAATCAAAGAAGATTTAGATTCCATTGTCGTGATTCCTTCTTTCCAATTAGGAATCTGGTTTAGAAATAGAAAAAAAATAATAAAAAAACAAAAAAAAAGATGGCTGGTTTAGCAGAGTTCGTACCTTACTAGAGTGGGGGCTTGGAAAACAAGATATGGCAAGGGGTGGAGGCTTGGTGGCTCAGGATTCTGAAATATGGGTTTTGGTGACAAGATGACGTGTTAAAGATGAATGATACATAGATACATGCTACAAAGACGAGATGAAAGATAGACTTCAAAATCCAAAACTGCAAAACCCTAAATCCTCAAAGGCTCAAACAGAGATTATACCTTGACGAGAAGTGAATCGCTCGGATTGATTGCAGAGGAACTCTTTTCCGGTGGTGTTCTGATCGACAAGGTCTTGGGCGGCTGTAGTGGAAGCACTTTCCAAAGAGACCGAGAGAAACTGTAGCGATGAGCAAAAACGAGGGAAACAAAACATATATAGAGAGAAAAAATAAGGGAAACAAAAGACTAATTTATAAATTTAGGGTTTTGAAAATATATAATTTTTACCTTTTAGCGGGGCCGCTTATGTTCACTGCTATTAATAACTTCTAACAGAGGCTACATTCTGCCCGCCGCTAAAAGTGATTTTTACCCTAAAAAATATTAGTTGTTGTTAAAAGTTAGAAAGTAAAATGACAAAAATTTCCCACCAAATGTTGGGGTTGTTGTTGAAACTTTTTTTTATAGGTGACCTTTGTTATGGTCGTCACTATAAGTTAATAAGAAATTAAATTTTAGTGGGGTCAACTTTGTCAGAGGGTTAGGAATAAATCAGAGAGTTGAAAATGGCAGAGGGTTGGGAATAAATCAAAAAGTTGAAAACGGTGTGCTCAGGTTATTTTGGCAAAAAAATTTTACTAAATGGGGCTTTGCGGACGCAAATCGTGCGCTGCCATTGGTGCAGATAAGAAGTCAGAGCTTTCCCAACGCAGACCTATGCATCGCAAATGAAAAAAATAATTGCCAACGTGTTTTCCACAGCTTTTGCCAACGCGGTCTTACTTGAGTCGGTAAAAATAGCAATCCTCTGTGACTTTTGCCAACGCAGTCCAAATATGCATCGGAAATAAGACTTTTACCAACGCAAATTTTCAGTGCGTCGGCAAATAGTGTTGGGAAAGGTTTTCCACCGCTTTTGCCAACGCGGTCTTACTTGCATCGGTAAAAGTACCAATTCTCTGTGACTTTTGCCAACGCAAATTTTCACTGCGTCGGAAAATAGTGTTGGGAAATGTAAGTTTGTCATAGATGGGGCTTTGCGGACGTTACTCATGCGTCGGCAATGGTGTAAATAAAAACTCAGAGCTTTCCCAACGTACACCTGTGCGTCGCCAGTAGGTAAGATAATTGCCAACGCATTATTGCGTCGGCTTTAGAAATACACGCGTTGGCAAAACTTTCTCTCTCTTTTGGGGGATCTTTTTGTTGGCGCCAATATGGTTACCACAACTTTTGCCAACGCGGTCTTACTTGCGTCGGTAAAAGTAGCAATTTCTATGACTTTTGCCAACGCAGTGCAAATATGCGTTGGAAACAAGACTTTTGCCAACGCAAATTTTCACTGCGTCGGCAAATATTATCGGCAAAAGTGCAGTTTGTAGTAGTGTTCTGGCACTTCTCGCATTTCCTGTCATATAGTTGAGCGTCCTTCTGCATATAAGGCCACCAATAGCCTTGGCTAATCGCTCGGTACACCAGTGACCGACCTCCAATGTGGCTTCCGCATATTCCTTCATGAATTTCATAAAGGAAGTCTTCAACCTTGCTTAGGTGAACATACTGGAGGTACGGGCCGGTAAAGGACTTCCTGTAAAGCTTGCCGTCCGGAGACAACCAAAATTGAGATGCTTTCAGCCTGATTCTGTAAGCCTCATTCTTGCCTTCGGGGAGTTGATCATCCCTTAGATAGGAAATGATTGGGTCCATCCAGCTCAAACCGAGATCAACACACAAAACCTGCCGAGGTGGTTGAAGCTCTATACTTGATCTTTCCAATTTCTCCATCTCGACAGTTCTTTTTCTCCCAGCCTCAACAACAGAGGCCAGGTTGGCAAGAGCATCGGCGTGAGAATTAAAATCTCTGCCGACCTATTGGACTCCAATTCTCTCAAACTGAGAAATGAGCTGCTTTGCAAGAGCTAAGTAGGCTATCATCCTTTCGCCCCGAGCTTGGTAGTCTCTATTCAATTGGCTCGTCACCAATTGGGAGTCACTGAAGACCACCAACTACCGTGCCCCCCAGGATTTTAGTGTTGTTGAGCCCTGCAATCAATGCTTCGTACTCAGCTTCATTATTAGACGCCTTCAAGCCAAGTGTTAAGGCTTGCTCGATGACCAAGCCCTCTGGAGATTGGAGGACTATGCCGGCAACAGCCCTTTTGAAGGTTGAGGATTCGTCGACGAAGACCTTCCATGATGAACCAAGGAACTGCTTCCAAGATTGATCTTCTTCTATCTCGGTAACTTCATCGTTATCCTCCTTGCCCCCTAGTTTGGTATCGAGTTGGCTCGGTGCCGAACTAGGAGAAACAAACTCCACAATGAAGTCTACTAAAACTTGGGCCTTTATTGCAGTTCTGGATTGATACTGAATATAGTACTGCCCCAGCTCGACAGCCCATCTTGATATTCTTCCAGAAAAATCTGCCTATCTGAAAAGGGACTTAAGTGGATGTTCTACAACAACCACTATAGTGTAAGTCTGGAAGTAGTGAGAAGGTTTGCGAGAAATATTGACAAGCGCTAATGCAAGTTTCTCCAATGGTAAATATGTGGTCTCGGCGTCAAGAAGGACCTTGCTTGTGTAATAAATAGGCTTTTGTTGCCTATCTTCTTCCCTGATGAGTACCGAGCTCACTGCTTGATCCGAGACGGCCAGGTATAGATAGAGCACTTCTCCTTGCTTCGGTGTTGACAACAAGGGTGGTGAAGCTAAGTAGATTTTGAGCTCTTGCATAGCTCAGTCTCACTCCGGAGTCCACTGAAATTTTGAACTTTTCTTCAGAAGTTGGAAGAAAGGTCGACATTTATCTGAAGCTCGGCCGATGAAGCGATTGAGAGCAGCAGCCATTCCAGTGAGCCTCTGAACTTGCTTCGCTGTAGTTGGACTCTGTATCCCCTGAATGGCCGAAATCTGGTCTGGATTTGCTTCAATTCCTCTTCGGGTGACCAGCCTTCCCAGAAATTTACCGGAGCCGACACCAAATGCACACTTAGATGCATTTAGTTTAAGCTAAAACTTTTTCAGAATGTCAAACGTTTAACTTAGGTCTGCTAAGTAGTCCTGTGACCTTTTAGACTTGACAACCACGTCGTCAATGTAGACCTCCACTGTCTTTCCTAGCTGGACCTGGAACATCTTAGTTACAAGCCTCTGGTAAGTTGCCCTTGCATTCTTTAACCCAAATGGCATAACTTTGTAACAATAGATACCTCTAGGTGTTATGAATGCGGTCTTTTCTTCATCTGGCTCGTGCATTGGAATTTGATGGTAACCTTGGTAAGCATCGAGGAAACTCATCCTATCATGCCCGGCAATCGCATCAATCATCTGGTCGATCTTGGGAAGTGGAAAGTTGTCCTTGGGACAAGCTTTGTTGAGGCCGGTGAAATCAACACAGACCCTCCACTTCCCATTCTTTTTCTTGACAACGACTGTATTGGCCAACCAATTTGGCTAGTGGAGTCCCTAATTGCATTAGCCTCTAGTAGCTTTTCAACCTCCTCAATCACGGCCTCGGTTTGTGGAACCCCCGTTCTCTGAGCTTTTTGGACCACAGGCTTATGTTTTGGGTCCACATTCAATTTGCGGCACATGACCTCAAGGTTGACGCCGGGCATCTCATAAGGTGTCCACGCAAAAACTTCCTTGTTTTGTAACAAGAAGTTTAAGAGCTCAGACCTCTCTGCTTCAAGGAGTTGATTTCCAAGCAGAAAATATCTTTCAGGATCATTGGGATCGATCCTGATCTCAGTCAGATCTTCAATGCTTTTCTATGCCTGAGCTCGGCTGATGTCCTCAAGTTCGGCTTCCTGGTCCAGCTCGGTCATATGCACCTGCTTTGGTTCTGCTTCACTAGGTACTACAGCCATCAAGCACTGTTTGGCCATTTGTTGTTCACCTCGGACCGTGATCACCTCAATTCTGCCGTTCTTGTTCTCTAACGAGAACTTGAGTTTTTGGTGATGAGTGGAAGGCACTGCTTCCATATTGTGCAGCCAAGTTCTCCCCATTATTACATTATATGGGGATGGTGCATCCACCATGAGGAAGTCAGCTAACATACAAGCTCCTTCAACTTGGACTTTGATGGAGATTTTTCCCTTGGGATATACCGGCTTCGAGCTAAAACCCACCAAGGGAGTGTTTGCTTCCTGTAAGTCTTCTTCTTTGAGACCCATCTTCTTGAAATAGTCGAAGTAGAGGATCTCGGATGAACTCCCGGGATCCACAAGAATCTTTGTACCTTAAAGTTCTTTAACTTCAAGGTTACAACCAAAGGATTGTTGTGGGGGGAGCTGGACCCCATCAAGGTCCTTATCTGAAAACCAGATTTTGGGCCTCTCTTTTCGAGCTTTCTTTGCAACTGATTCCAGCTCTGCTGTCATCACCTGTTTGTTGTGCGAAGCCTTCTTGGCCTCAGTACGAACCTAATTGCTCCCCTTCGGTGCGGGAGCTAGGTGAATGACATTAATGATGCCCTCTAGCTCATCGCTATCCTGATCATCATCGTTTCGGCGCTGATGAGATCAATTGTTATTTCTGATCCTTCAAGTGTCCGTAGTTGACGAGCTTTTCAAGATGGGACTTGAAGGCCATGAAATCTTCGGTTCTGTGCCCATTTTGCTTGTGATAAGCACAGAACTTGTTCAGATCTTGGGTGGAAGGATCACCCTTCATTGGCTGTGGCCACTTGAAGTATGGCTGCGACTTGATCCTGCCAAGGAGTTTATAGATTGGCTCCTTAAAGACCGTGTTCACAGCCTTATAGGAGGCAACAGCTGGTTTGGTCTTCTTGTCGCCCTCCGAGGTGGAAGCCGAGACCATTGATGAGCTCGTTTATGCCTTGTTTTGGTCTACCTCCTCCTTCCGAGATGATTTCTTATCCTTCTTGGAGGCTCTATCTTCCTGCCAAAGGCCGAAGTTTTCCCGAGCTCGGGCCTCATCTTCTTCCTGCTCGATGAATTGATTCACCCTGGCCATCAGCGCCTTGACTGTGACCACGGGGAACCGAACTAAGTCATTCTGATGGCCATTAGGTCATCATCCATCTTGGGGATGACCCTGTGAGCCTGGAATTTCTCCACGAAGGAATTTCGAAGCTGCCGCCAGCTCGAAATTGACCCCTCTGGAAATGCGCAAAACTACTTTAGGGGAAGGTCTCCTAAACTAGAAAAGAAAACCCTACAGTTTAGGTGACCTATATCACCCCATACTAACATCCGCTGAGTAAAATGTCGGAGATGTGCTGCCGGATTCGAGGTCCCATCATAAAGATTGAACCTCGGAACAGTAAACCTTTCAGGGAGAGAAAAGTTCATTATCTCTTGAGAGAAGGGGGATGTGTCGAGATCCTCAATGTCGTAAGCATTTAACTAATCTCGGGTGAAACCAAGCACTTCCATGTTCTGCCAAACTGTGTGCTTGACTTGTCGATCAAGCCATTCTCTCAAGTCATCATTGTCCTCCAGTCTTTGCTTTAGCCTCTTTGAGTCATCAATCAAGTGGTTGCTACTCGAGCCCTCGTTGTAAGCCCGGTCACGCCTCATGTTAGTCAGGATTTGCCTCAAATCCTATTCAACCGAAGGAGCTCGGTCACGTCTAGGGGTTGGAACTAGGGCCTTCGTCTTTTCCTGGAGCTGCTGCCGGAGTTGACGAATCAACTCATCTTTCTCTTGGATAACAAGGTCTTGGGCCCTGATATCCACGAGGAGCGAGTTGTTATCATTGTTGCCATCAGTCTGGTGATGGGATTGATGTGATTTAATCAGTACTGGGGAATTATCTCGTCGGGGATGCTCCAGTAGAAGATCATCTTGCCGAGGATTCTCTAGTAGAGGATCATCTTGTCGGGGAGGTGCCGTCACCCCCCTTGAAGATAAACCTGACTGAGTCTCAGGCATTTCCGAACAATTTTATGCCCCAGATCTTGCCCCGGTTTTCCTCTGGCGAGGGACCAGCAGCAATTGCTTTGGCAATACTGGTCGTGGTGACAGGGTCCTTGATGATCCTTCGCCCTTTCTAGGTTTTGGAGGCATGGTGTTTATGAATTTGATTTAATCCCTCCCCACAAACGGGGCCAATTGTGCGTGCCTAAATTGTTACGAACTTGTTTGGATGGATGTAAAGCGTCTTGGGAAAGGTTGAATGCCTGAAACCTGAAAGGGAAGGGGAAAACAGAGGTCAGAGACCCGGCCGCGCTCGGCGCAAGGCACTCCGATGCCTAAGTTAGTGCGGTCAATAGACAAAGGGTGAGTGAGCAAAAAGAAAAGCAGAATTTAGAGTATGTATGCGTGCATACCTTTTCTCGATTAGCTCTTTGAATATATAGGCCGAGGGTCCTATGACGTTTGTCCTGGTCTCTCGGAAATAAAGTCTTACTCGGACAATGCCCCAATCTTTCAGGGATTGTGGATGTAACCACCAGATAAGGAAAACTCCTTATCTCTTATCCGGTGCTTATCCTTACCTCTTGACACGTTCTGTAACGTGGTCGAGCCTTTATAGGAGTACAGTTGTAACTGACTGAGCGTCAGTACTCATCTCAGTTAACCGAATCGAACCAAAGATGATACCGAGGTCAGGTATGACCATAACATGGACGCATTCTAGCACTACTGCCGAGATGCATAAAATCGAGACCAAGACATGCCTAGCTGGTACTTTTATCGAAACTAGGACAATCTCGATATTATGAAAATGCCCCCACACAATATCAATTTCACATGTTCTGTTTTTTTAATACGATTGTATCGGGTTTGGAATGCATTTTTGCCTTTTTATGCGATAGTAATTTTTTTCTAAGATATATAGTAACTTTTTTACACTGCTGCATGATTGTAATTTTGGATTGCATTGCTGTTCATTATTTTTAAACTGATAAAGATATGGTTGCTATTTGAAACCGATTTCTATACTTGTTTTCTTTTTTGTTATGCTCTTTCTTGGAATGAAATATGTATGAGAATGAGTATTTATGATTTGAGGGAATTTTTAAGATAGATGACTATAGTATGAATTTATTTTAGCTGTTAAAATAATAGTGAATTCCTACAATCTGTATGAGATTGAGTGATTTCTTCATTACTTGACGTAGGCTACAACAACCATAAGAAAGTTGCATTCAAATGGGTTATGGATTTTTGCCTTGTGGTTTACTCTATAAGCTCTCGTCGATATGGTTAAGTAAGATCTAGATACTCGAAGAAAATCCAATACCTGGAGATTTGTATATCCTTTAAGTTTGGAGAGGAAGACTTTGAAGGTCTAGATTTCTATCTTCAATGAATGGGAAGAGTGTCGCGACCCCGGAACGGATCCCTGGGCCCGCGACGCAATTGATATTGATTACTACTATTGAAGATTTTGTTTTCCCACAGGTTCCCGCGGTGAGGATTCCCAAAGACACACGGAATCTGACTCATACGATCAAGTTTGCGGAAGCGTGTAGCAAAACACACCAGGATAAGCACAAATAAAATATTTAAGTGCTATCACAATAATATACAAGACATAGTATCAAAGAAGAAGTTAACATGGCATCCCCATTAATATTCAAGTCATGAGACTGATCAAAAGTAAGTTAAGTTTTGTTACAATTCCCTAAGAAGCCAACAGAGGCTAATACACTTCTCAAAACAATCAAAATGAAACCCCAACGAAAAGGTGACGAGACTCAAGAACCCGCCCGACGTCTAAATGACATCGTCGGGCTGCCACTCTCTCACAGGGGTTGGCTCACAAGCCTCCTCCTGACGCTCCTCCTCAAAGGTAACGTCTCCTGCACCTGGACACCAACAAACAAGGGTCAAACACGACGGTTTGGCAGGTAATCAATGTAGGCATGAACATGAACAATAACATTTAGAGAAAACATGTAAGCAAATCTTTGGTATGAAGTACTATCAAAGCTGAGATACATTTTCAAGAATACGAACAAAGCTGAGATACAAAAACAAACTAGCATGAGTACATAATATATCATGAATAGTTACAATCCACAAAGAGCCCATCCTTTCTCTATCATTTATATAATGAAAAGAGCAAGCACGCACGACAAGCACGATATACATAATATAAGCACGACACGATTTCCCACCAAGACGGGAATTCCGGCCGCGGAACCGAACACGCACGATGTGTAATAAATACACGACTAGTCTGCAGACAGTCCACATGTTTAAAGACCCCCAGACAGTGGATCAAACTGAAAGGGCAGTCTAAGCTCAGTGGTGTTTACTTAATTCATGAATGCACAAAACACGCGAGATATTATCAAAACTTGTCGGGATAAAAAGGGGGAAGTCACTTATCAAAACACGACGAACACGACTAGCAAGGGGCATAATAAATATGCATAACACGCTTAGGAAATGGTCCCCTTTTTCTTGAAACAAGATTTCAAAACAAACTTATACTTGACATCCCAAAACTAGTACAAGAGGGTACTTATCGTACAAAAATGGAATTCAAACACGAAATCCGACAAGCATGTGTTAAGGCTACTAATTGACCTTTGTGTAATTGGGACCTTCGAATGTCGAAGAATACAAGAATTGGTGTCCCCGAAGTTGGGTTGCATTTCAAAGCTCCATTTACACAATGTCAAGCTAAAACCCTTAACATAGTCTAGTTTTCCACCTTCAAGAAAATACACAATGGAAATAGTTCTACTCCCTGAGTCCGGCAGGTTCGCTCGAGCGAACTTCGTAAGGTTAAGACACTTCGCTCGAGCGGACCTGATAAGGCGTTGACACTTTGCCCGAGCGAGATGGTAGCTCGAGCGAATATAAGGTGCGCTCGAACGGCCAGCTCTCTGTCTGCGCTCGGACCAAACAGAAGCTTGGTCGCTCGAGCGGACCCAGGGGTCGCTCGAGCGAACAAGCTGCTGCTTGCTCGTTGAGTGCAGAAGCTTCCTTCCTCTTTCACAACTTTTGCTACATTTCTCTCCATCTTCTCATCAATCAATCACATATCCTCCCTCGAGCCTCCATGCTCACCAAGGGTTCATTTCTCACAATATCAAGCATCAAAACCAAATAAAACATATCCATGAAGCTTGTAAACAAATTTTATGCACAATTTCTAAAAATAACAATGAAATCAAATACACATGCATCATTCCTATAGAGATCACTTGCCTTGCCCAAATGCTAAAATACTTCTCCAAGCACTTTACTCAAGCTATCCAACACTACAAGAAAACCCAAGAGAAAACCACACAAAACTCATTCAAAAATGGAACCAAAGAACCCATTTGAACAAAAGGGTTTGTAACATGAAAAACATGATCTTTAAGGAACCAAATGACTTCATGAAACACAAGGATTGAAGCTCTCACCTAACAATAGCCAAACAAGAAGAGATGAAGAAGATGAAGAGCTTGTCTCACAAGAACCCCAAGAGATTTGTATGGATGGAAAACTTGCAAGGAGAAGAGAAAGATGATGGTCTTGAAATCTTCTTTGGAGATCTATACCTAGAGCATGCAAGAGAATGAAGAGGAAGAGAAAAAGGG
Organism: Cinnamomum chago; assembly: GCA_038049695.1. Lineage (NCBI taxonomy): Eukaryota > Viridiplantae > Streptophyta > Magnoliopsida > Laurales > Lauraceae > Cinnamomum > Cinnamomum chago. Next base: position 56,370,281 of record CP142453.1, on the reverse strand, counting down.
TTTCCTTGCCCTAGCTTAAGAGATTGCAGAGATTTGGGGGAAATGAATGGAATGAGAGGGAGAAGAGACTTAAGTGAAGATAATGGGTCCCCACTAGTTGAACTTTGAAATGGCCAGAACATGATCTTGTGGACCTCGGATGACTTCGACGAAGAAGGATAAAACGATCACCGAAATATCTAGTTTCCAAAAAGTATATTTTTGACATGGTTTTGAGATCTCGCAAATTGTGTCCAGATTTGTGCATAAAAGATAATTTTACCCTCTTTGGGCCAAAACATGGGTTTTTTGGACTTCAAACAAGAATGGCCTTAAAACGAAAGTTGTAACACGTCGAAACATCATTCAAATGAAATCAAAATCACACTCACACGGAAATCAATACGATCTTCCCAAACTTACACGCGCACTCGGACCTTTCCGAGTGTGTCTAATTAATACTAAACGTTCTCAAAATTCCCAAAGCTATGTCCAAGACTAAAACTAGTTACTTCTAATCCCAACGATAACTAAACCCACTTAGAACTAAACGCATACTAATCGCACACTAATCGACTTGGTCTGGGTCGGGGTCTAACAAAGAGGAAAGAAGCCGACAGTTTTATTGATCGATCAAGCTTTAGAGATTTGATAGCTGAATCAATAGTCTTTAAGGTCCCCCCCCCCCCCCCATCATTTTCTTTCCTTTATTGCTTCCTTCTCCAATCCAATTATTTCCTTTTGCACACCTTCTTCCCCATCATCATCAAGGCCTGTTTTTCCCTCAAAGTAATCACTTTGGTCATCTACATGTAATCTCGATGGTCATTTACACAGAATCTAGCAATTTCTTTTCTAGTACATTATCATGTGTAGAACAACAGAGAAAATGAACTACTCAAGTTTCATCCATTTGTCAGGTCTGGTCGGCAAATTACTAATGGCACTTTTTGCCTAGTTGATAATATGAGAACATACGAGCTACAGAAAGACGTTAAGAGTACAGGATCAAACGAAATTTATAACTTACCTATAAATACTGATCAATGATCTTGTTGTCATATAAATGATGTTGAAATCAACATCTGGGTGAAGTCCGTAAGTCTTTCCCATTGTTTATACAGCTCATTATACAGTCATTATCATTTTCTTGTAGGGTGCAAAAAATTGGTGAAGAACCTATAAATTACTGAAACGATATCATTATTAGAAATTTCTCAAAAATCAAAATTGACTTAAATCGTGCGTCCTTCTCATTTTTAAATCCGCCATTATTTTGTTGTTGGACACCAAAATTGGATGAAGACGATAAAAATTATGGTTACGATATCGTTATCAAAGAACAATTTCATTTCTATTTCTCCAAGCGGTAGAGAAGGTCTTGAATTGGGATTTTGGTTGTTGGGGGGTCTGATTTGTGGAGTAGAGACTGATTATTGTTTATTTGATGAACTAATGAGTAGGATCTGCAAAAATGATATTTGATCATGTGGGCTTTTGTTAGAAGCTTACTGAAGGATGAAAGATGCTAACAACATTTGTAGTACATCTGGAGATAGGGATAGGAAAGAGAGTGGCTAAGAATTTGATATTACACATATGAGGAAGGTGTAAGTCCATGGGGATCCGAACCCTAGAGGGGGGGTGAATAGGGTGAGCTTCTTTTATGACCAATTTTAACAATTTTAACTTCTTTAAAACAAACTAGTCACAAGTGATGATTATCAAACAATATGCGGAAGCTAATATAAGCAATCACCACAAAGCAAGCACCATCACACAAGGATTTATAGTGGTTCGGCCTCAATGCCTACATCCACTACCGGCTTGTGAACCAACACCCCACCGGATTTCCACTATTTATGCTTTTCAATAGGCTAAGCAATAACCTTTACACTATGCTTTCCAAGGCTAAGCAATAACCTTACATTGATGTTTTTCAAGGCTTAACATCAACCTATACACTATGCTTTTAAAGGCTAAGCAATAACCTCTTCAACCATAGGTTGGTTATCTCACTAAGTTAGTGTCTTTAATACACTTGATGGAGATACAAATTTAGCTCATTACAATGCCTCTTAATTAGGCGGATATGGAAGTGAAATACAAATACACACTCACACTATGAATGCAAAGTTGAAAACAAATGAAGTGTGTGTGTGTGGTCCTCAATCATTTTGAAAATGAAAGTTCATAAATGTATGCCTAAGGCTTTTGAAAGTTTAAGCTCATAAAACATTTATGATTGAGGAAGTAATGCAATCACATGTTAAAAGTAACAACTTGTTAATGATATCAAAGTTACACAAGTTGTATGAAATGGATTAGCTCTAAACATGTGATGCATAGGGATGTCAATCAAATCATCAATGTAGCTCAAAACATAAAAATAGATTTGATTGAAAAGAGGGGACAAATCATATGTAATTATAAGGACAACTTGAAAATGATTTACCTATCAAAGTGATGCAAGTTGTGAAACTTTAAAACAATAATACACATATGATTTGTAATGATGTTGAATCCAAAACATAAGATACATTTGAAAGAGATTTTCTTATGATGGAAAAACAACAACCAATGATTCAACAAAGTATATGAATCATGTTACATATTTCATTAACATGATCTACTTAGATTTACCAAAGATAAAGTACTACTTTGATGAGTCAATGGTGATGTATCCAAAACAATAGATCTATTCAAAATATAACACATGCTAAGGATACAACACATCATAGGTTAACATGTTACTAAGATTTACCAATGATAAAACAAAACATGAAAACATATGATTTGTAAAGAAGTTGAGTCCAAAACATAAGATACTTTTGAAAGTGATTTTCTTATGATGGAAAACAACAACCAAAGATTCAACCAAGTATAGGAATCATGTTACATATGATTTACCAAGTTTCTTTCATTAACATGATCTACTTTGATTTACCAATTTAAGTACTACTTGGATTGAATCATATGGTGTTGTATCCAAAACAATTAAATCAACTCAAAACATAAAACATGTTAAGGACACAACACAAACATAGTTTAACATGCTAGAAATGATTTACCAAAAATAAAACAAAAGCATGAAAACATATGATTAAGGAAGGAAGAGCCTACTTGGTGGTTTAACTTCATTAATCCAAGCTTTAGCTTTCCTAATCATCCCCTTCATCCCTTGGTTCTTTTCCCTTTTGATATGCCTCAAATCCTCTCAAGGAGGGGTTAAAAAATCCCAACTTTTGGCAAGGGAAAGAACTCATATTTATAGGGAAAAGTGGCCAACGGCTAGTTCTCGGTCGACCGACAAAGAGGTCTCGGTCGACCGAGAACACACAACGGTCATATTTCTGACCGTTGGTGCTCCAGGCAATTTTTGCCTGCAGTTGTCTCGGTCGACCGAGACCTGCCTCTCGGTCGACCGGCGACACTGCCGGGACTCCCCCTTTTTGACAAAATTTCCAACTTTTGCCATTTCAAAGTTATTTCTTTGGGGGACCTTTTGGCCACTAAATCAAGCTTGGAAAACATGTTTTAAAGATTCTAATGGTTTTTAAAACATGACATAAAAAGCCTAAAAAGTTTCAAAAACTTTTAAAACAAAGGCTTGCTTGATTTCTTGAAAACTCTTTTCTAAAACAAATGCATCCAAGATTTAAAAACAAATCATGCATAAAACAAGATCTTAAAAACAATGCATGAATAAATCAAGATTTCAAGTTTACTTTAAAACCAATGCAAGTGTGTAAATCAAATGATGCTAGAATGAAATGCATCCATCAAATTGCAATCTAGAAAATTCCTAACAATCTCCCCCTTTGCAATTTGATGGCAAACTCACTCACCACTGAACATCACACACTAAGTCTTCAGCTCCCCCTCAGCTGGACAAGGCTTGAAATCTTCTTGGATGCTTCTTCTCAAAGCTTGGGCTCTTGGACTTCAATCTTCATGATGCTTGGAGCTTGATCAATCTTCAAGCTTTCTTTCTTCTTTCTTTTATTAGCTCTCCCCCTTTGACCATGCCTCTTTCTCCCTTTGGCAAGGTGTGCATTCTCTCCCTTTGTAGAAGATCATACACAACTCTCCCCTTTGGAAGCTTGGACTTTCTCTTCACCCTTTTGAGAACTTGCATAATTTCTCCCCCTTTGCCATTAAATTGCAAAGGTACCTACACACATGAAACAAGGAAAATACCTTTAGTAGCACCTGTTAACAAATGAAATCGAAAATGAAATACATAACAGGCTATCATGTGAGGTAGTAGTCTCTAAGGGCTCAAAGGCAATCCAAGGGTAAATTTGATCAAAACTAATACTTCTTATGAAGGTTTACACTCCCCCTCAATCCATTCTCTCCTTTTGTCAAACTCTTGACAAAGATTTAACTATTAGGTACAAGAAGAAGATGGTTTAACCAAGTGAGGGTCAACTTCAAAGAAAGGATTAGATTCATTTAACTATAAAGCACAATATGATCAAATTACCAAAAGAGAGCTAGGTCTAATGAGAAAAGCAATCATGGATATCAATTGGACAAACAAAGAATACCAATTGAGATTTAGGATATGACTTAATAAATCAATCACTCTAAAATGGATTTAAAAGTATAACTATCATGAGAAATCCAAATTAGAGCTATCCATGATATGGGGTTTACTCAAACATAGCATCAATCAATATTACTTATGAAAATCATATGCTATGTAAGATTTTGAAAATCATTTCATTCAATCAAAAAATATAACTTATTAAAGTGCAAGATGAGTGAAATGAAATTCAAACATGAAGCCAACCTCAACTAATAACCAACCAATATTATGAACACATAAACATGGTGGTCATAAGATATACCTATATGAGCAAAGAGAGGTGGCAACATGAGCATAATGATGCTAATGGTGTGTGACATGGAACAACCATATTACTTATCAAGTTCAATCCAATGCACACAAGATTTATCACATTCACAAGAAATCAAATCAATCAAACATTATACCAATTGAATCCAATTGAATTTGATAACATGATAAAGAGCAAGAATGTGACAAAATTCCATCAAGCATCATAAATGCATATTCATCACTTTTAAAGATATAACTATTGAGCATAGTGATGAACAAGATAAATTGCAATGCAAAAAGAATATTACTTGGCAATGCATGCAATTTTCAAAGTGTCAAAATCATATGAATTCAACATCTAAGATATCCATCAAACATATAGAAATATGAGGAATGGATTTCAAAGAGTTTCATATGATCAAGAACACTACTTATGAAGTTGAAACATGTATAAGAATAACATCACTTAGAGTAAATACATGAATCAACATCATAACCATCCAAAAAGAATATGACTAGAAAGCATAGAGGATGGATTTTAGTTCTAGTATGGTTTCTACAAATATAATGAATAACACAACCATACATAGAACACTTTGACATTTGCATAGAGAGGATTAATCAACACTCAAGATCTAACTCATACCAATCATCAAAAAGAATATAACTATTTAAGCACAAGAAGGTATGAAGTTAAAGGTATCAATCTATCATGTAACATTTCCACTCTTAGCAAATGTACTAAGCTTACAAAGCAATGGAAAAAGATATGAGGTTTATACCAAATGAACTTAGCACATAAAATCACATATGTACTTAAAAAGCTCAAAAACAAGATTTTACTATAAAGCACATAAACACTCATTAATTTGCATTAATGAAACTATATACCAAAATAGGCACAAACATGCAAATCAATGAAATCATATCCAACCATGCAATGTAAGACAACAAAATCAATTTGCATAAAGAATGTAACTAAATGAGCAAAGATGCAAATTGTTTGTAAAAATTATTTCCTTCCAAATGATATAATCATAAATAGGCACAAGGAAATAAATTCAAGGAAAATGCTTCTAGAAATATAACTAATAAAGCTTAGAACATTTTCCAAAGTTTTCCAAATCACTTCAATGTATGAAATTCCAACAAAGAATCATTTATAGAATTATGAGCAAGTGAATTTGAAAAACAAGAAGTGTACTATTGTAAATTTTCAAATTGTAAAACAATAGACACTCACAAATTTTCCATACAAAGAGATATAACTTTGAAAACTCAATGGAAAACTTAAATTGCTTCAAATCATTTGATTTCCAAAAAGGATCTAACTATGACAAACATCAAATGATTTTCCAACATCAATTGATCATGAAAAAACTAGCTATGAAAGCATTTGTAATCACAATCAATTGATTATGAATAGATATGCACTACAAGAGATATAACTATATGAACAAAATGCAAATCCATCATGAAAGTAATGCAACCAAAGGATTTTGAAAACCATGAGATATAACTATAAAAGTTCATGAAGACAAAATCAAATGATCACAAAGAAACATTGCATTTTAAAAGATGTGACTTTAAAGAAACAAAATGCAAATGTGACATGACCAACAAAAAGATATAACTAAAAAGCATAGGTTGGTCTAGGGGTATCAAGGCCTTAAGGTTACTCAAATAGTCTACCTTTGAAAATACACCTAAGGTCTTGAAAATGTGTCCTTGAGAGATCACTTTGAGGACTCACCAACTCTAGAAGATATAACTTAGAAAAGTCTTAGAGTGGTGCAAAGAGGCTAGGGAAAAACATTTTCAAACATAGTGGAAATCAACAAAAAGATATGCATTAAAAACACAACACTAGGGTTCAAATCTAGCAAGGATCAACTCCGGGTTGTTAAGCCCTAAAATGGAGTAACCCGCTCTGATACCACTTGTAAGTCCATGGGGATCCGAACCCTAGAGGGGGGGTGAATAGGGTGAGCTTCTTTTATGACCAATTTTAACAATTTTAACTTCTTTAAAACAAACTAGTCACAAGTGATGATTATCAAACAATATGCGGAAGCTAATATAAGCAATCACCACAAAGCAAGCACCATCACACAAGGATTTATAGTGGTTCGGCCTCAATGCCTACATCCACTACCGGCTTGCGAACCAACACCCCACCGGATTTCCACTATTTATGCTTTTCAATAGGCTAAGCAATAACCTTTACACTATGCTTTCCAAGGCTAAGCAATAACCTTACATTGATGTTTTTCAAGGCTTAACATCAACCTATACACTATGCTTTTAAAGGCTAAGCAATAACCTCTTCAACCATAGGTTGGTTATCTCACTAAGTTAGTGTCTTTAATACACTTGATGGAGATACAAATTTAGCTCATTACAATGCCTCTTAATTAGGCGGATATGGAAGTGAAATACAAATACACACTCACACTATGAATGCAAAGTTGAAAACAAATGAAGTGTGTGTGTGTGGTCCTCAATCATTTTGAAAATGAAAGTTCATAAATGTATGCCTAAGGCTTTTGAAAGTTTAAGCTCATAAAACATTTATGATTGAGGAAGTAATGCAATCACATGTTAAAAGTAACAACTTGTTAATGATATCAAAGTTACACAAGTTGTATGAAATGGATTAGCTCTAAACATGTGATGCATAGGGATGTCAATCAAATCATCAATGTAGCTCAAAACATAAAAATAGATTTGATTGAAAAGAGGGGACAAATCATATGTAATTATAAGGACAACTTGAAAATGATTTACCTATCAAAGTGATGCAAGTTGTGAAACTTTAAAACAATAATACACATATGATTTGTAATGATGTTGAATCCAAAACATAAGATACATTTGAAAGAGATTTTCTTATGATGGAAAAACAACAACCAATGATTCAACAAAGTATATGAATCATGTTACATATTTCATTAACATGATCTACTTAGATTTACCAAAGATAAAGTACTACTTTGATGAGTCAATGGTGATGTATCCAAAACAATAGATCTATTCAAAATATAACACATGCTAAGGATACAACACATCATAGGTTAACATGTTACTAAGATTTACCAATGATAAAACAAAACATGAAAACATATGATTTGTAAAGAAGTTGAGTCCAAAACATAAGATACTTTTGAAAGTGATTTTCTTATGATGGAAAACAACAACCAAAGATTCAACCAAGTATAGGAATCATGTTACATATGATTTACCAAGTTTCTTTCATTAACATGATCTACTTTGATTTACCAATTTAAGTACTACTTGGATTGAATCATATGGTGTTGTATCCAAAACAATTAAATCAACTCAAAACATAAAACATGTTAAGGACACAACACAAACATAGTTTAACATGCTAGAAATGATTTACCAAAAATAAAACAAAAGCATGAAAACATATGATTAAGGAAGGAAGAGCCTACTTGGTGGTTTAACTTCATTAATCCAAGCTTTAGCTTTCCTAATCATCCCCTTCATCCCTTGGTTCTTTTCCCTTTTGATATGCCTCAAATCCTCTCAAGGAGGGGTTAAAAAATCCCAACTTTTGGCAAGGGAAAGAACTCATATTTATAGGGAAAAGTGGCCAACGGCTAGTTCTCGGTCGACCGACAAAGAGGTCTCGGTCGACCGAGAACACACAACGGTCATATTTCTGACCGTTGGTGCTCCAGGCAATTTTTGCCTGCAGTTGTCTCGGTCGACCGGCGACACTGCCGGGACTCCCCCTTTTTGACAAAATTTCCAACTTTTGCCATTTCAAAGTTATTTCTTTGGGGGACCTTTTGGCCACTAAATCAAGCTTGGAAAACATGTTTTAAAGATTCTAATGGTTTTTAAAACATGACATAAAAAGCCTAAAAAGTTTCAAAAACTTTTAAAACAAAGGCTTGCTTGATTTCTTGAAAACTCTTTTCTAAAACAAATGCATCCAAGATTTAAAAACAAATCATGCATAAAACAAGATCTTAAAAACAATGCATGAATAAATCAAGATTTCAAGTTTACTTTAAAACCAATGCAAGTGTGTAAATCAAATGATGCTAGAATGAAATGCATCCATCAAATTGCAATCTAGAAAATTCCTAACAGAAGGCTTAGCAGTAGCATGCCTCATGGTCATGGATAGCCTTGGAGATGGGACTACTCTGGTAGTAGTCTGGGGAAGAAGAACAGCTACCAAGACGTTGCAAACTCACATGGAAATGAGGTGGTATGCCTTGGCAATACACTCATGCTGGCTATTTTCCCGTTTTCCTCCAACTAGGGTTGTAGTATTCTTGCTGTTTGTTTTGCTGTGTCATTCGGTCTTTCATTAAATTTTCTTATGGTGGGGTTTTTAGTGGAATTTGATTGTCTCTTATGGGTTTTATTTCCCTTTCCTTTTATATATTCTCTTTGTTTCTTTTCTAAATTTTTCTTGGTTTTTGTTTTGCTTCTATGGTTTTTACTTGGGAATTGCTGCTTGGATTTTTGCCTTGCATAGTAATTGTTTTGGTGGTTTTGGTTCTTTTCTATCCTGGACTTTCCTGGAATTCGAAATACCTATTAGAAAACATGTTCTTCCTTGTTTTTTTTTATGTCTTATTTCAATGTTATTGACATCCCAATTGTAGGCCCTTAATTAGTTGGAAGAACAAATACATCAGTGGTTAAGATGCTAAAACCTGAAACCAAATTAGGTGGCTTTAGGTCACTTTTGGCTTGGGTTCAACTATAGGCTTATTATGCCATTCTGAGCATTAATTAACTTTGGTTAACCTTGGTCTAGCACATGTCCAACAATAGGTAAGCCCGAAATGTACGTGGAATGGCTCCCAGTAATAAATGAACTAAGCATATTCAGCCATGAAACTCGACGTCCCATTAACAATTGACTCAGCTATCTTTCATTTACCTAGCAGATGTAGACATGAAATAATTGGAGTTTGATATGGAGTCATCGGTATCAAACTGTGAAAAATTTTCTACAGGAGTTGAAACCAAATTGGAAATGTGGCTGGACAGGGTGGATATGACATTGTCTATAGGGGAAGCTGATTAATGGAATCGAAGTTGCAGTAAATCTAATTTTAATGTGAGAATCTAACTAGTTGCAACCATTTATTGACTGATTTATTAACTAATTTTAATGAGTTTCTGGAAGGACTGTTTTAGTGAAATGGTTCTGGAAGGTCTGTTTTAGTGGAATGGTAGCTTTAGAAACTAACTAGTGTAGAGCTCTTTGTAAGTGTTCAAGAATGTCAAGGACCTGATGAACCACTTTGATATGGTTTGGATAAGTTGGTCTCTATGCCATTGAATGGTAAAGATCCTAACATATGAAGTTTCCTAATTGATTAATGAGATTCTTACAATTCAGCTTTGTGAATTGACACTTGTGGCTAATAAAATTCTCCAACTTTCTGCTTTCACAATGATGAAAATACCAACCATTTGTGAATCTAGCTAGGAACAGCCCCAACAGGACTTCTCACATACGCCTCAAACAAATATGCTCATATGGTTTCATTGACTAAAAAACTTTTAGGAGTTACTGTAAGGAGAAATTCAAAGCTTCTCAAATTCTTGTTATAAACTCTCATTTGGATTTTTTTTCTAAAATACATTTTAAAAGTTAAGAATTTATAATATTTTTATAATTATTCCAACTGTTCAAGTATAACTAATTTTGATGATTTATTGAAATTCTTCTACTTTGACAAGGAATTCAAATAAAAAAAAACTCTTCTACTAAGTTATCAATTGAACCCCATTCCCTATTAAACTCTTTACTATTTTTGGAGTGACTTCAATATCTTATGGTTTTGGGTATAATTGTGTAGTTTCTTCCATCTCTTTTGTAGTGAGGCTTGTAATAAGGATGTTCCCTTAGGGCTTATCGATCCCTTGGTTAGATGTAAATTGGCTTTTTTCAGTAGTGCTTTAAACCCCCAAAAAACTGGAATAGTTGGAATTATCTCTGAAGTTTCAAAAGAAGCCCTTACAAGTTGGCCAGAACCTATTTCCAAAACCTAGCAAGTGTACCCATAACTTGACCATGCATGGTTAACTCAATGAAGTCTTTGCAAGTTGTTCTCTTATTTTCTGATTTTCTTCAACATGAAACAGGTTTCATAGCCATAACTTGCAACTGTAAGGTGTGTAATGTTTGTCTTGTGTTATTCATTTGAGCTTTTCTATGACAACTTGCGCCAAGTAAAGTAAAAGCTCAGGTGGTTAGTGACACCAAATGTCTCCGTAAGGGGCCAATATATATAGTACATGACTTTGAGCCCTCCCAAGACCAAAAAAAGAGGAAAAACTATGAAGGAGTTGTTGTTGTTTTACTATGTTATTGTTATTGTTTTTTTGAGTTTTAACTAATCAAATAAAATTTACAAATCACAAAACATGTTATTGTTATTTATGGGAAACATGGTTCAATGAATATTACCATTCATTGAAAAAAAAACTAGTAATTTAACAATGTATATGTAAATTTTATTGGACTAGTTAACAACACATTCTAGTCCATTTAAAGGTTTGTGTATGGGTTTGCAGAGTATTGTGTCTAATTGGGAGGTTATGTCATCAAACCTTCTTAAATCTGTGGAAACTTATTCTAGTTTGAAAAATTGATTGGTGCATTCGGAAGTTTCAAATTTACATAAGCAGATATCAAGAATGAAATAATCTCTGAAAAGTTGTTCTACTTCCATTTTGCATAGAAAAAGTAGTTGTTAATTCAATTACAAAACTAAAACACCCCAATTTCCTGTTTGCCACATCATGCTCTTTTAAACATGTTTAACTCATATGCCCTCTTTTAAATTTCAGGTATTGTTTCCAAAGTACACGGATGTTGTTCACCTCAATCGAAGGTCATGCACATGTCGCAGATGGGACCTTCTTGGCATTCCTTGTTCACACGGCATTTGTGCGATTAAACTCAGGCAGTATGATCCGTACGACTTTTGTGAGCATTGGTTCTCCAGTGATTGTTATCGAGCAACTTATATTGATGTTATCAGTGCCACGTGCGACAGAAAACAGTGGGGTCTTAGAAGTGTCGAGCAAGTCTTGCCCCCGGTAGCTCGTAGACAACATGGATGACCGGAAAAAATCACATACGAACAAAGGACATCAATATGGTAACAAGTATCATGCTCCCATTGCAAGAAGCATGGTCATAATAGACAAACATGTAGAGATCCACCTCCAAGAGGATGAATCATCATTTTCCTCTTTTTTTTGGATGAGATATAACTTCAACTTGTCCACATCATTGTTTAGATTTGAAATGTTGAAAATACTTACCAGGGGCGAACATATTTTAATTTATATTTTGGATCTATCCTCAATAACTAGAGAAGAACATAATTTGTATATTTTAATGTATCCTCAATAACTAGACAATAACTTATTTTGCATATGGTATGAGTTATTATGCTTTAATGTACAGGAGCTCCCTTTACAGTAGATTCTCTTTCAAGGCCTTAACGTTTCTAATTAGTGATTGAAGGTTTGAAAACCCCAATGTGTTGTTTAAGGGTCCCAAATCATATTAACAATATGACATCCAACCAACACAATCAACGATTACGATTTTAGAGCTTTTTCTTTCGTTTTTGTTGTCTAACAACAAGACTGACCCTGACTATAAATTGAGATACACAAACAATAACAAAGGCTAACGGATTTCACCCAGATTAGTGATTTCTAAATTTTTTTTAAAAACGATATCATTAAGATCCTTTAGAGTTTTCAACGAGATTGGCCCTAACTATATAATGAGATACAAAAACAATGAAAAAGGCTCACGAATTTCACCCAAATTAGTGATTTCTATTTTTTTTTTATAACAATATCGTTACGTTCCTTTAGAGTTTTAAATTCCTTTCTTTCCTCTCTAGCAACAAGATTGGCGCTGACTATATATTGAGATACATAAACAATGAAAAAAATACCAAATTGCAAATATTCCAACAACGAAATCGTTACCGTCCTTTAGAGTTTTTAGTTTCAAATTAGTTATCCAGCAAGTTGATGGCCTCGATTGTAAAATGTGATCTTTAAATAATGGGAAAGACCCATGGATGTTGCTCAGATTGATATGTCAGTATATTCATATAAAGCAAAAAAAAAAAAAAAGATAGGAAGGGTTAAATCCTCGAAGGTTCGAACTCTCCTCTTGAGGGTTCGAACCTTTGGGCATTCTGGAAACTGGCTCAGGAAGTGCAAGTCTGCAAGTTTAGAACCCTCCTCTTGAGGGTTCAAACCTTTGGGTTGTTTGGAATTTGGCCCAGAAAGTCCACTCCTCGAAAGTTCGAACTCTCCTCTTGAGGGTTCGAACCTTTGGGCAGTCTGGAATTTGGCCCTAAAAGTCCACTCCTCGAAGGTTCGAACCCTCCTCTTAAGGGTTCGAACCTTTGGGTTGTCTAGAATTTGGCCCAGAAAGTACACTCGAAGGTTCAAACCCTCTTCTTGAGGGTTCAAACCTTTGGGCGGTCTGGAATTTGGGCCAGAAAGTCCACTCCTTGAAGGTTCGAAACCTCCTCTCTAAGGTTCAAACCTTTGGACTGTCTGGAATTTGGCCCAGAAAGTCCACTCCAGGGGTCGAACCTTTGGGTTGTATAATTGTTGAGCCCAGACCTCGGATGAGGGTTCAAACCTTTGGTCTATCTGGAAACTGGCCCAGCAAGTGCAGGACAGCCCAAAGGTTCGAATTCTCCTCTTGAAAGTTCGAACCTTTGGGCTGTCTAGAAAATGGCTCAACGAGTGCAGGCCTCGAAGGTTCAAAATTTCCTCTTAAGAGTTTGAACCTTTGGGCTATCTGGAAAATGGCTCAGTCAGTTTTGCCACTGAGTCATCCACGGAAGATAGGACGTTGCTTCTTGATGTAGAGTCAATCTGTAGGGCCTTATGATATTGGATGCCATCGTCGCTTAAACTATAAACAGTGTCCAATTTTAGGCAGCAAGCTAGAAGTCCTTAAGTCAAGCTTGAAAATGAAAGCATTGATAAGGTCTGGAGATATTTTAGTTTTTCCAGGGGAGAGTAACCATGGAAGAGTTCAGATTTGAACTAGAGCATGCTTCACAATTTTCAAGCATCTGTGAAGATGGTAATTCTTCTACAGAGGACTTAAGTAAACTGTATGCTTTGGGTTGTCTGTATGCTTCATTTGCCGAATATATGAGGAAACCATTTGACTTTTTAAGTAAACTAATTAGCACTCATAGGCGTAGCCAATTTAATTTATGATTTACACGTACAAGCATCACTTAAGTATCCACATGCATTACTGGAAGTTCTCTTGATCGTCGGGGATGGCATCTTAAGCGAGCTTTTCACCCTATAGAAGTCGGTGTGTCATTATTCTTCTCATACATTTTACATCAAATAGTTATTTCTTTTCTCTTATTTATATGTCCTGTATTACTCACATTTTTTACTTACTTACAGGTTGGAGAAATGACTTATATGCTTGCAAATATATTTGCTTTACTTTATTCCAAATGATTTGGCACTCCATAAGGTCAGCCAATAATAGCGGTAATGATACAACTAAACTCAAGATTATTGACTGAATGCATCCAAAATTGCTGCAGAATCTTGGCAGTTGATGGCATCGTATTTAAAATGTGGCCTTCAATGGATGCAACAACTTTAATGTAAGCATAATAATGTAGAGCAAGAAAAATTCAACAGTTGTGGCATTCCAACCCAAAAACTAGATCGCTACATAGACCACTTAAAAAAGGACGATGCGAGTGCAACAACGATACAATGACTATGCAATCAAGGGTTAAATGCAATAACAAATTTAGAGCACAACCGGCATGTCTATGTCTTCTCCAAGGCAAGAACAATGCTCGATGCTCAGTCGGCTTTACTTCTCTGCAATGTGTCCGGGTTCCTCTATGGAGTCTTCTTCATCAAGGCCAATGCTAGCATTCCAACACAAAAAAATTATTGCTACATAGACCACTTAGTCCATAACGATACAAGTGCAATAGTAATATAATGACGATACAATAAAGGGTTAAATGCAAAAACAAATTTATATTTTTCTGTCATGTCATGTCTATGACTGTATTTGCTGTAACAAATATATTGTGTATAGTTCAAAGAGCCTGCTTTTTCTAGTTCCATATGGGCAAAAGGTTGCAATCCCAGTTCCATATGGGCAAGAAGCTGCAACCCCAGTGATGGCTCTAGCTTCACCTCTCAATCTGGTTCGAGCTTGTTCTAGACCTCAAAGTTCTTCTCCTAGGCCTTCACTTGCTCGATGCACAGTCGCCTTTTCGTCTCTGCAACGTGTTGGGGTTCCTCTATGGAGTCTTCTTCATCAAGGTCAATGCTGGCATTCCAACACAAAAAAATTATTTCTACATAGACCACTTAGTCCAGAACGATGCGAGTGCAAAAGCGATACAATGATGATACAATGAAGGGTTAAATGCAAAAACAAATTTATATTTTTCTGTCATGTCCTGTCTATGACTGTTTTTGCTGCAACAAATATCTTGTGTATAGTTCAAAGAGCCTGCTTTTCCTAGTTCCATACGGGCAAAAGGCTGCAAGCCCAGTTCCATATGGGCAAGAAGCTACAACCTCAGTGATGGCTCTAGCTTCACCTCTCGATCTTGTTCGAGCTTGTTCTAGACCTTGAAGTTCTTCTCCTAGGCCTTCACTTGCTCGATGCCCAATCGCCTTGTCTTCTCTGCAACATGTTTGTGTTCCTCTATGCAGTCTTCTTCATCAAGGCCATCTAAGACATATGATATCCCCTGTTGCAGACGTTGATGGTACCCCCAGAAGAGCTCTTTTTTTCTGAAACATGCAATATAGGACGGAATAGAGCTTTGGGTCAGTTGACTGACTTTCATATACTAAAACAAAAGGACCCAGATGGGTAATAGAAATATGATACAATGACATAACACCAAAATTCAGGAAAACTAATAAAATTAATCGAGATCACCCAATTCTCCATTCAATGAAGCTGAAATAAGGAAGATGGTGATAACAGGGACCAAGACCATTGATCTGATAGGTCTCATCACGAATACATCATGTCTTGAATCTTCCAGTTATGAAGATCAAAATCATCAATGCCCAATACTAGACAATAAAGAGAAGTTAATTGTCAGGGCAAAAAACCCAAAGGTCAGATGCTATGCTTCCAAAATTGAAGTACTTATGGGCCATCGTCCATTGTGAGATTGCATCAGATGATGGTCAAAATTACCTAACCATGGGTCCCACTTAGCCACTTAAGCAGTCTATTAGACCATGTTAAGTGAAAATGAAACTCAACATTTGTGTCCCAATCAGCTCTTTGACGGATCGGCTTGCCAATTGTCATACGTGAGTATGGCCAAACCTGATCAATTGCAGAAAAATGATGGTTACAAGTTTAGAATAAAAAAACATTATAATGCCTAATTCACGCAAATCACACACTAGGTCAATCACCTAAAGAACTTTTAGAGGACTCGTTATTGTCTTCATGGCTTTTCCTTTCTTTTGGCATAGAGATACCTTGGCAAGGCCCCTATATAGATTTGCTAGGCATGCAACTCCCCAACCACGCCTTTCAAAACGTCTAAATAATTCCAAAATGTGGGCTGGAGCCTTAGTACCCGAAGAGGTCCCAAAAAATCTGACCGGCAACTAGACAAAATAGAAAAGCACGTGTCCGCCTAACATCTTGATCTCTAGGTCAGCTCTTGGGCATTTGACCAAAATTATCTCTGAACCAGGTGAACTTAATCTGCACTCCATAGCAGTCACAGTTCATTTCTGGTACCACCCCCAACAGTTCATCGCATACTTTGACCATGTTCAAGGGAGAAGAGAATGTGCGGCCATTGACAGGGAGACCATCAATGGGAAGGCCATAGATGTAAGCAACATCCTCCAAAGTCACGGTGGCCTCCGCACTGTTAAGGTGGAAGGTGTTTGTCTCTGGCCTCCACTGCTCAACCAAGCCGGTTATTAGGCCATGATCGAGTTCAATTTTTTTTATCTTCACCAGTTGCTCTAGCTCGGTCTCACGTATTAGCTCCCACATATGATCATTGATTTCCCAGCTATCATAATTTGGCGTGGGAATGCACCGTAGTGGGCCTGCTTCTTGCAATTAATAAATGATGAGAAATATATAAGTCGACAGTCATGGCATAGTCGTAAAGCCAATATAGTAAGACAAGTGTATTTCAAAATACGCTCACCTTGCCATGCCAGACTCGTTCTGAAATATGGCTCTCTTGGCCCTATAAAATGGAGTTAGCCAAAGAACCTGGTTGTAGATTCCCCATCTATAATCCGTAGCAACTTTAAAGTTAGCACAATGTTCATTTCAATTCATAGACCCCTAAAATGCGGTTAAGAATAGCAACAAATGAATCTGTGGGAAAAAATATACTAGAACTTCATTTCTAGCTTGTTAGAACTTGACTTATGTGATTGCAATTGTAACGACACCGTTACCACCATTTATAGTTCCTCATACGATTCTGTTTTTTCAACTAGTAATTAATGATATACTTTATATTGTGATGGATAAATATTGATAAAGATATAACGATCTTACTCAAAATATAATTATCAAAGTTTCGTGATAATGATATCGTTATGCTGATTTTCAGATTATTCGGCCATTTTTTTGTCTCCAACAACAAATTGGCAATAAGTTTATAATGAAATGCATAGACGATGTGTAAGACTTATGGGATTCACCAAAGGTATTTTTTCAACATATATTTTATGGTTACAGTTTCATTACCATTATTTTTAAGTTCTAAGATAATGTATGATCGGCCGCCAACATTCAAATTGTTAATGCAACCTACACATGGTGTCCCCACAGTCTACATCGTCCATTAACCCATAACGACATATTTAACAGAACATCAAATGCGGTAATTACTTACTAAGGATGCATAAACTTGTTAGGAAAACAATGCAAATTAAATAGGAAAACAAGTCAGGGGAGAGCAACTGATTTCAAGTCTATGATGCATGACATGCTCTAACAGTATAGTATGTAAACATAGGGGCCGTTTGGTAACTCTAATTTGATTAATAAGAGCTAATTAAATTAAGGTCTGGAATAAGAGTTCTTTCTTCTAAGTTCTTTTGGGAGACAGACTTGTTTGTTTACAATGCATTGATCAAATGGGTGAGATTCTTGCTTCTTCGAATTAGGATTGGGAATAAAATAAACTAAACCAAAGCAACCAATTCCCAAGCCAAAACCATAGAAATAAAACAAGCACCAGGAAAAATTTATAGAAGACATAGAGAGGAACAATTAAAGGGAAGGGAAAGAAAACCCATACGAGACAATCAATTCAACTAAAAATATCGCCATAAGAAAATCTAATGAAAGACTAAATGAAGCAGCAGGTCAAACGGCAAGAACACTACAATCCCAATATGAGGAAAACGGGAAAAGAGCCAAAATGAGTCTATGCCAAGGCATGCTAGCTCATTTCCAAGTTCTATTGAAACATCTTGGTAGCTGCTCTTCTTCCCCAAACTACTACCAGAGTAATGCCATCTCCAAAGCTATCCACGACAAGGGTGCATAGGCTAATTACTAAATATAAGTTTTAATTACGAAATTTGGTTAGAGGTTTATCAATCACTCAAATTAGTAATAAACTCTACTCAATCCATTTATATAACTGTTTCAGACGTACAAAAGAAAGGAACCCCAAGAACAAGAAGAATCATTACCTGCTTGGTAATGAGGACCGGTTCCTCCAATCTGACAACCCATATTTACACTAGCCCATAGCATTATTATTTACACTAGCCCATAACATTATACAATGCTCACACACAATGATTGTTTCATTCCCTACCCCCCCCCCCCTCCCACCCACCCACACACCCACACACACAAAATACCTGACTTGACAACGCATCTGGAACCAAAACCCCATCCCAAAACAGAGAGCTAGTTGTAAAATTGACAACCTTCCCACCATCAGATAATTAGAAACTGCCAACCTTCCCATATCTCCCGCTACATATACAAAGTTTGTTTTTTATTCTTTCGATCAAGGATTGGTCAATCATAAACACTAGTATCTTGAGTGTCACAATGATACCACTATCAAAAAGGTTCTCAGATATTTAACAACCAACATATTCTTCAAGCTTCGCATCGTGGTGAATACAATTTTTGGATGGCTGCAAAAAATTGGGGTCGACACCAAATTACCCACTACCATAACAAAGACGATGCGGAGCTCTACTTTCCCACACATTTGATTCCTTTCATTAAATTAGTATTGGAAAAGAAATAAACTATAAGAGGTTTCTATCAATTCAATCTACAGCTCTCTAAACATGGAAACAAGTATTTGTCTGCAACTATATGAGGTTGCAACTATAACAGTAATTGTTTTTGTCTGCAAATAAAATAAACTATAAGAGGTTTCTTCAAATTTGGGTTTTTTTTATGGCCGCAACTTCCAGACAACCATTTGTGTGCAAATACCCCAAAGCAGATCCCCTCTAAAAAACCCCACAATTCCAACAGATATAGAAACTGCAAATGAAAAGAAAACAAGAAAATAGAGAATGTGGAAGAGAGAAGAACCGAAAAAATCACCTTCACTGAAATCTCAAATGGAAGATGATGTTGAAGCAATCGTCGGGAGTTCCGCCGGAGGATCTGGCCGAAATTGCTTAGAGAGTAGGGAGCGGAGGGGGAGAGCAGGAGCCAGGACAGCAGAGAGGGAAAGAGAGAGCAAGGAGGGGAGAGGGAAAGGGAAAGAGAGAGTAGAAGCCACAGCGCAACAAGACAGAAGGAGAGAGCAGGGAGCGGAGGAGAAAGAGAGAAAAGGCAGGAGAGGAGAAAGTTTGGGAAAGAGAATAAAAATCGATCGATTGAGTTTTTAGGCGTATAATGAAATGACGATGTCGTTCGCACATTGAGGGGTAAAGGCGTCCAAATTGTGTGTACGAACACCAAAATGGGTGTTTTGGTGTATTTCTGTTTAAATTTGGCTAATACCTGTTTAGGAACACTTATTTGGTAAAATTAACTTGTTTTAATTAATCTAATACTTAGAATTCTATTTTTTTTTTCCATTTTTTCTTCTTTGTTATTCTTTTTGCTTTTGCTTTTGCTTTTGTTTTGTGGAAGTTAAACTATAACTTTTTTTGTTTTTTGAATTATGCAATCCTAAATTTTATCTAAAAAGATAAGAAATAAAAATACAACTAAGTTATATGATGCATGGGCATGTTTAGAACATAATTTATGAGCATTTAAAAAAATCTTGGTTTAAGGGACTAATTTAAATGCATGGCATATTAAACAAGCTAGAAACTATTTTGCATGGGCAATATTAGATTCACAATTCCTTTAAACCAAGCATGATGAAAATATTTGAATAACAGGTGATGTGAGATGAGTGGGTGCCGGGCAACTAAGCTGATCAACTAGGCCTACATAATTTGGTTCGGGTTAGGGCGTGGCACAGAAAAAAGATGAAAAGGAGTGAGAAATGGAGCAGTTGTGGTGAGCAATGAAGGAGAAAAAGATGAAGAAGGGTAGCACAGTGATGATGCAGGGAAGGAAAATAGAAGATGGAGTGGAGCAGGGAAGAGAAAGGAAAAGTAAGAAAGGAAAGGAAAACAGTGCAAGGGTGTGTGTGTGCAGGGGCACTGGGTGTGTACCGGTGGGGTGCAAACACAGAGAGGAAAAAGGGGGGAGGAAGAGAAGAAGGGAAAGAAGGGGAAGAAGAGGGAAGGTGCAGTGTAGGTGAGTGTGAGTACAGGCAGTAAAGTGGATGCGGTCAAGTGAAGGTGGTGCGGTTGCAGGGGCGATGGCAACAGTGGTGCAGCGGATGGGTGTGTGGTACAGAGGGAAATAGGGGAAGAAAAGGAGAGGAAGGAGAAGAAGGTGGGAAGGGGAACACAGTGAGGGAGTGAAGCAGGTGGGGGAGAAGAGGAAGGGCAGTGTAGGTGGGTTGTGTGCAATGGAGGAGAAGAAGGAGGGCAGTGCCGCAGGAAGTGGGGTGGGGCAGGGAGGAGCAGAAGAGGGCGGAACGGAGAGAGGGAGGGCGAGATGGGATGCAGTGCGTGGCAGAGAAAGGAAGAAGAAGAAGGACGAGACACAAAGGGAACAGAGAGATAGAGAGCGAGAGAGATGGGTGCGCAGGTGGGTGCAGGTAGAGAAAAAGGAAGGAAAGAAAGAAGGGGAAGGAGAGAAGAGAGAGAGAAAGCAGACAGAGAGGGAACAAAGAGATGGGGAACGAGAGAGATGGGTGCGCAGGTGGGTACAGGGAGATGGGGAGCGAGGGAGAGAGAGAACCGAGAAAAAGGAGAGAGGAAAGGGGAAATGGTACGTAGTGTGTGCGGAGTGCAAGAAGAGGGAGGGGTGTACCTGGTGCAGGGGAAGGCATCACATGAGGCAGAGGAGAAAGATGAAGGCTGCGGGCATCCGGAGGCTGCTACACGCACTTGGTAGTGCGATTGTGGCTATCTGGCGGAGGAAGATGGAGCTGCAGAGGGCGGCGCTGCATGCAGGGGGCTGGACGAGAGAGAGGGAGCAATGGAAGGATGGCCAGAAGGAGATGTGGTGCGTGAGATGGAGGATGATGGGTGGTGAGAGTTCTAGAGATGGACATGATGAGAGATGGAGAAGGAAGATTGTAAAGATATTAGTTGGCTAATCAATAGGTTATTGGACAAAACAAGGATTCCTTAATTATGTATTGTGTTTAGGAAAGGACTGCTCAGTGTTTCAAATAGAAAGTATTCTAAAAAGTTAGGATTCTGAGGTATTATAAAGGTCGCTCGAGTGAACCTCCTTTCGCTCGAGCGAACCCATCACAGAACAGACTTCGCTCGACCCAACATCATGTTCGCTCGACCCACTAAGGTTCTAGATTGAAAATTTGAAGACAGAATGCAGTCGCTCGAGCGAAACCTATGATCGCTCGAGTGAACCTCTCATAGAAACATGATCGCTCGACCGCAACTTGATGATCGAATCAGAAAGAGAAGTTGCAGAAGAACTACATGGTAAAGCAGTCTGTAGGAGCTTGGCAAATAGGAATTAGTTCCCATTGATGAAGTTTAACTCAAAAAAGATACATGTGGATTGGGTGAGAGAGTTCTATTGTAATCTAGAAGTGTTAGAATCTGGTTCGATTAAAACATATGTAAGAGGGAAATGGCTAACTATCTCAATATCGGATATTGCTGAATTCATTGACATTCTAGAAGAAGAACATGCAGATTATCCCATTCCAGATGAACTTCCCGCACCCATCGATTATGTCATGGTGGCCACTACTATCTGTGGTGTTGAAACACGTTGGCTAGGGGGTATAATACTACATGGGAATCTCACTAATGAATACCGGTTTGTCTGTCATAATCTGGAACCCCGGGGTCATACATCGAACGTTACACAAAGGAATAGATATCTGCTGTATTGTATTGGGACAGCTAAATGGGTGAATATCCCTCAAGTCATCATGAATGTATTTGTCAGAATCCTAACTGCAAAAAGGAACTCTCTTCTGCCCTTTGGTGTTCTAGTCACAGATTTCTTAGCATTCAAAGAGATACCTATGAGGCAAAATGAGCTGACAATGAAGATCAAGAATCCGATAAACTCTCGCACTCTGGCTCAATCCACTACTCATATACCTCCTGCACCATTAGCTGATGAAGAGATTCAAGAAGAAAATGTTGGTGCTGCACAGAGACAGGGGGAGCAACAACAGCAGCCAGATAGGATTGATCAACTTGTTGCACAAGTTCAGGATCTGTCTGCTAGAGTTGACATCAGTTTCAATCAAGTGAATGCTACACTTGCAGAGATTTTGGCTAGATTGGGACCAGGACAACAATGAAAGATTATTGCTGCTGACTTTTGAATTACATGCTTTTGTTAATGCTTTGATGTTGTTAATTCATACTTTGGAAACTTTGATCATACTTTCTGTTTTAGTTTGATATTTTGGAAACTTTGCTCATGACTTATATTTTGGTTTGATGTAACTGCTAACTATGAACTCTGTCATTTTCAATTCTCTCTCCTTATGTTTCTCTTTAACAATTTATGAACAAAAAGGGGGAGTTAATCTGATTAATTATGCTGAATTTTTCTTTACTTTTCTATGATTTTGCACTTGATCTTTAGTGAAAGTCTTTGTAGGTACTCAAAGATTCAAATCATTTTCCGAGTCCGGTTGGTTTTAAGTTTTATTGTTGTTTGGTTGGGTAGATTTTTCTTGTAATAGGAGTTTTGTCCATGAATTGCCAAAGGAGGGGAGATTGTAAAGATATTCGTTGGCTAATTCATAGGTTATTGGACAAAACAGGGATTCCTTAATTATGTATTATGTTTAGGAAAGGACTGCTCAGTGTTTCAAATCAAAAGTATTCTAAAAAGTCCGGATTCTGAGGTATTATAGAGGTCGCTCGAGGGAGCCTCCTTTCGCTCGAGCGAACCCATCACAGAACAGACTTCGCTAGACCCAACATCATGTCCGCTCGACCCACTAAGGTTCTGGATTGAAAATTTGAAGACAGAATGCAGGTCGCTCGAGCAAACCCTGATCGCTCGATCGTAACGTGGTGATCGCTAGAGCCAAGGATTTCATGCGCTGAACGTCTGCAAACAGAGAGTAGTTCGCTCGAGCGAACCAAGGAATTCTAAAACGGGACGAACTTCACTTGCTAAATGTAAGACCCCGACCCGAGAGAACCCGCTTAGTACTAATTAAGTGGCGTATTAGTTCTAAGCTTGATTAGTGATTCTGGCTAAGTTGGGTTTGGAATAGCTTTTGATATAGTTTTGGAGAATTTTGATTGCTTTGGGTTAGTAGGGTCCTTTGGGGGTTCCTTTTCATGACATTGCATATGTTTGAGGATTTATCGAAGATTTTTGCATTCATTGTTTTAATCTCGTTTTATTCGTATTGATAAGCTCTACAACTTTCATGTTGATCCCGTCCCCGTTTGAGATCCCGAAACCCGATTTCATAGCCTTGAGGGCAAAACAGTCATTGCACACAAAATCTGTACCCAAAACTTGATATTCCCGAAACCCGTGAAACATATACTTTTTGGAAACTAGATATTTCGGCGATCATTTCTTTCTTCTTCGTCGAATTCATTAGAAGCCCCGAAAGACAAGATTTCAGCCCTTGAATGTCTTTAGTAGTGGGACCCATTCCCATTTGCCATATAAGGAGAACCCAGCTTCCCATTCCCTTTTTCCAGCACAAAAAGAACCTAGGATTTGCTTATGGCAACTTTTCTTCTTCCTCTTGCTCTCTCCACCTCCAATCCACACCAAACTTACATCAATCAAGAAATGGAGATCATTTTCTTCTTCCTCTTCACCATGGCTCTCTATTGATACCATTTGTGAAGAAAATCCTCCATTCCAGGACCTTCATTGAGCTTACTCTTGCCATTAGAGGACCTTAAAAGTAAGTAATCCTTCCCTTCTTCTAGATTTGCATTATTCTAGCCTTAGAGAAGCTTCATTTCCATTATTGTAAGGTTTCCCTTCCTATTTCTTATTTTGACCCATTTTAGAGTTTGTTTTGGGGGATTTTTGTTATAGCTTGGATCTTTGGCTTGGAAGAGTATAGGAGTTTGATTTCTTGATTTGAAGACACAAGGCAAGTGGATTACTTGATTTTTATGAGCTTTCAATGGTTTCCATGAGGAATGTGGTTGACTTGTCATTTCACTCATATTTATTGGCTTGCATTTATTTTTGAAATGAATGCTTGAATGCATTTAGCTAAGTCATTTAATGTTTTGTAAACATGTTGGTTTAGCATTTATTGTCTTTTGGTTATATCCTAAATGAATGTTTGTGAAATGATTTCCTTCCTCCTTCCTTTTTATTGGACTTGATGTGGAAGAATGAGGTGATGAATGATCACAAGTTGGAGTTTTGGAGAAGTATAGATAGATGTATTGGAGGAGTTCTTAGCTCAATTTTATTGCAGGGACTAAGTGGAAGTAGGGAGAATGGTTTTGAGGAGGAGAAATGGCTCAAAATATGAACACAGTGGGTGTTTCCCGCACCTGGCGGTCAGCCTGCGGTCACCTGGCGGCTAGCCGCCTGGTGACTGGCGGCTCACCGCCAGCTAGCCGAAATATCACAGTGGCTTTTCCAGAGAGCACACTTCTCCACCTGAAACTCAGTTAGCTCCACGGTTAGCCTGCGGCTAGCCACCCCTCCCAGCGGCGGCTAACCATCAGCTGACCGTACCTTGGAGGTTAGCTTTCCAGTAAGCTGCATTTTTATAGCCCAGCCGCGGTCAGCTGCGCGGTCAACCAGCGGCTAGCCGCCCATCCCCGCGGCGGCTGACCGCCAGGTGACCGAAACTTCCCAGGTTCCGGAGAGCTCCTCACTCGAACGAACTCTCCGGTTCGCCCGAGCGTTGAGCTTTGTCAGTCGAAGGAGATTCACTAGGCATTACATGAGGCCATCCGAGAAAGAAACCATATCACAAGGATGTCATTCGAAGTTTTGAAAATTCAAAGTGTATAAGGAGCCCGGAATGTCCCCAAACTCAAGAGTACCAAATTATTATTAGATTGACATACGGGATCCCTATTCACTTCAAATAAATCTTAAACCGATGCTTTACCCGAAATTTCGATTGTTTATGGTACTTTATCGATCCCGAGATTTATACTACATGCCTTGTTTTCCCGAAAGTATTGAATTACACTTGAAATAGTTACTTGTCTTGAAGTGCATTGCACCACATGATATGACAGTGTGCCCTTGAGCACCCCCGTGTTGCCCGTTTGTTTATGTATTTGTACTCGATTTACTTGCATATGTCTCGATTGTATTTGACCTATGAGTCGACACCACTAAGCTTGGATAACCATGTTGGTCTGATCCACCGACTTGGAGATCCCCCTCTTGTCCCGCCAGCTTCAGTTTGGATCCCACTACCCGGTCATTACCGTGGTCTTGTCCCGATGCCGCAGATTGCTACTGTGGTCCCCGATGCCCGGCTCGCTACCGTGGTCATGTATAGTACATGTATATGTATATGTATATGTATTTATATGAGATCCACTGTTTCTCCTCACCTCGAGTGACTGAGATCAGTGCCTAGTTATTGCTCTATCACCTTAGTGATAGAGGACTTAGCTTCGTGTGGTTGTCATCTTGCTTGTTTCCCGTTTCCTTGGTCACCTTACATGTTTTACATTGCATCCTTGTAATTGAATAAATGTTTTATCTCGTTCATAGAATTTGTGATTTGAATAGGTTTACATGTTTTGAAGGTATTTTCTTTTATTATCATATTGTCGTTGTTTTTCCCTCCATTTGCCAAACCGTCGTGTTTGATCTACTCTTTGGTACTCAGGTCCCGTTGTCGGTTATCCCGAGGAGGAGCTCGAGGAGGCAGTCATAGAACCGCAGCAGTTAGTTGAGTGGCGTGCTGATGACGTCATGTAGACGTTCGGTTGCTATGAGAGACTTATCTTTTTGGGGAAACTGTCTAACCATTCTTTGGATTGGTATTTTGGTTATATTGGCCTGGTGGGCCTCTATTTTTGGGAAATGTAATTAAATGATATTTGTATAAACTTTAACTTACTTTGGGTAAACATGCTATAGATCATTGCTCATTCTGATACAGTATCTTTATACTTGTGATATTGCTGTTATGACCAAGGATGGTTTGACTATTTGATTTGCTACACGCTTCCGCACTTAATAGAAATGTTCATTTATGGTTGTGATATCCTCACCGGGGACACCTGTGGGAAATTAAATAAACGTATGTTATTATTAAACAGATGTAATGTCCCGATCCCGGATCCGTCTTTCGGATTCCCGGTCCGGGGTCGCGACAGACTAGTATCAAAGCGAGACGTGTTTCAAGCAATTAAAAGAAACTAGAAATCCTAAGGACGTGGCGAGGATTCGTTAGATCTTTCGTTAGCTAGTATCGTGTGAGCAATGTGTGACCCTTATATTATCATGTGCTAACAATTTTTGTTTTGCAGCATCATGCCTCCCCGTAAGAGAACAGTGAATGGCCTTCCTTCTGGAAGTAACAGTGATCACACCGGACCGGTAGAAGAGGATATAGTTGAGAACAACCCACCAAATCAGTTCCAGGAAATGATGCAAGCGATGCTTGACCAGCAACGTCAAGCTAATGAAAACCAAGCTAGATTGCAAGAACAGATGCTCAAGAGGGAAGAAGACGATGCAAGGGAAATGGCAGAGATGCAAAGGCAATTGCTTGAGGTCCTACAGAGAAGACCAGAACCGGTTCAACCTCAGCCCGCAATTGTCATAAACCAGAGGCAACATGATCCTAATGCCTTGTTTGAACGATTTCGGAAGAGAGCTCCGAAAGAATTTCTGGGAATAGAAGACCCATTGGCTGCAGATGACTGGTTAGAACATACCGAGAACATATTTGAGATTTTCCAGTGTACAGGGGGAGATAGAGTGAAGCTAGCATCATCCCTTTTTGTTGGTTTAGCAGACAAATGGTGGAAAACGGTTAGGGAATAATATAGAACCATGGCTGATGCAGAGGTTTGGGCAAACTTCAAGAGGCAATTCCATGATAAATATGTACCTGCTCATATCAAGAAGCAAAAGGCCATAGAATTTCAACAGCTTGTCCAAGGGAGTATGACGGTCCTCGAATACCTCACTAAGTTCGAGAGATTGTCTAGATATGCTCCGGAGTTGGTGGATACGGTGGAGAAGAAAATTGCCAAATTCTTTGAGGGACTTAATCCCTTCATTGAGAGAGATGCCACCGGAGTAGTACCACCTGTTACTTTTGATGAGGCAGTCAAGAGGGCCGATAAGTTTGAGAACTTTCACAACAAGATCCTCAGAGTCCAAGGCAAGGGACAAGCTCAGCAGCAGAACCACAAGCAAAGGAACCATCAGAACAAGAGACAGAGGACAGAACCGATTGCTCAAGGTCCATTGGTTTGTACCCATTATGGGAAGAACCATGAGAGTGCACAGTGTCGTACACTCACAGGAGCATGTTTCAGATGTGGCTCCATGGCCCATCAGATGAGAGACTGTCCAAGGCAGAATAGGCAGAACCAGTAGCAGCAGCAAGGGGCACAGCGTCCACCAGCACCACAGAATGCAATAGTTGTTCAGAATCAGGCAAGGCCACTACAGCAACAAGCACCACCACAGTAGCAGCATAGACCACAGTAACAACAACAATAGGCTTGTCAGCAAGGACACAACCCAAATCAGCGTGCACCACAGCAGCATAGGAATGCACCCCAAGGTAGGCCACAGCACGCACAGAATAGGCCCCAACAGCGAGGCCAAATCTACGGAGTCAATAGAGTGCATGCAGAGGCAGCGGGAAATGTAGTGGAAGGTACACTTCTTGTTTGTGGGATAAAAGCTAAGATTTTATTTGACCCTGGCTCTACACATTCATTCTTATCCCATGAATTTTCTAAGTTGATTTATATGCATGCTAGAGAACTTGAGTTTATTTTGACTGTGGCAACCCCAGTAGGCAAACAAATTATTTGTAGTACATACTATCCTAGTTGCACAGTCCAGATAGGAGAAGTACTTTTAACTGCAGATCTCATTCTATTAGAAATGTTCGATTTTGATGTCATCCTAGGGATGGATTGGCTGGCAGGATACCATGCCACAATGGATTGTTTTCATAAGACCCTGACTTTCAAGTTAG
Source organism: Cinnamomum chago (assembly GCA_038049695.1). Taxonomy (NCBI): domain Eukaryota; kingdom Viridiplantae; phylum Streptophyta; class Magnoliopsida; order Laurales; family Lauraceae; genus Cinnamomum; species Cinnamomum chago. Next base: position 56,341,706 of record CP142453.1, on the reverse strand, counting down.
ATGAGACACCAGCAGGGGTGTTGTTTCAGGGAGAGAGGAGGAGTCCTCGTGCAGGGTTTGTCTCAGCATTGAAGGCTGATAGACTTTTGAGAAGTGGTTGTGAAGCATATTTGGCGTTTATCACGGAGGATAAACGGTCCCAAGGGGTGGAGGAGATCCCAATTGTTTGGGAGTTCCCGGATGTTTTTCCGGAGGAGATTCCAGGTTTACCACCCATCAGAGAGATTGATTTCACTATTGAGTTATTACCAGGGACCGCTCCGATATCTATTGCACCAGATAGAATGGCTCCAGCAGAGTTGGGAGAGTTGAAGACTCAGTTGCAAGAATTGGTAGATAAAGGTTTTGTGAGACCGAGTATTTCACCATGGGGAGCTCCAGTTTTGTTTGTCAAGAAGAAGGATGGTTCGATGAGAATGTGTATAGATTACAGAAGATTGAATCAGATGACCATCAAGAACAAATACCCATTACCAAGAATAGATGAATTGTTTGATCAGTTACAAGGTGCATCATACTTTTCGAAGATTGATTTGAGATCCGGTTACCATCAACTGAGAGTTAGAGAATCAGATGTGTTGAAAACAGCTTTCCGGACAAGATATGGTCACTATGAGTTTCTAGTGATGCCATTTGGGTTGACTAATGCACTGGCAGTGTTCATGGCGTTGATGAACAAGATTTTTGCAGAGTATCTGGATCAGTTTGTTGTAGTGTTCATAGATGACATTTTGGTGTACTCCAAGACTAGAGAAGAGCATGAAGAGCACTTGAGGATAGCACTGCAACTCTTGAGAGAGAATCAGCTGTATGCGAAGCTCAAAAAGTGCGAATTTTGGTTGGAGCAAGTAGCATTTTTGGGACATATCATCTCCAAAGAAGGATTATCAGTGGATCCGTCCAAGATTGAAGCAGTTATGAGTTGGGAAAGACCGAAGAATGCATTAGAGATCAGAAGTTTTCTGGGTTTAGCAGGTTATTACAGGAGGTTCGTGCAGGGATTTTCGTCGATTGCGTCACCTTTGATGAAGTTGACAAAGAAGAATGTGCCATATGTATGGACAGAGCAGTGTGAAAAGAGTTTCCAAGAGCTGAAGGAGAGATTGACTACAACACCAGTCCTTACTTTGCCATCCGGGAGCGGCGGTTTTACCATTTTTACCGATGCTTCGAATGTTGGACTTGGTTGTGTGTTGATGCAAGAAGGAAAAGTGATTGCATATGGATCCCGGCAGTTGAAAGATCACGAGAAGAACTATGCCACCCATGATCTTGAATTAGCAGCGGTTGTTTTCGCATTGAAAATGTGGAGACATTACCTTTATGGAGAGAAGTTCGAAGTCCACTCCGATCACCGCAGCTTACAGTACTTGTTTTCGTAGAAAGAATTGAACATGAGGCAGAGAAGATGGATGGAATATATCAAGGACTATGATTTTCCAATCAAGTGAAAGTCCTGAGGATCCTAACCCTAGAGGGGGGGTGAATAGGGTGCGCTACAACTATGACCAATTTAGACCAATTTTAAATTCTTAACATAAACTAGTCACATGTGATGATTTAATCAAACAAAATGCGGAAGCTAATAAATGAATCACCACAAGCATACACCACAACACCAAGGTTTATAGTGGTTCGGCCTCAATGCCTTCGTCCACTACCGGCTTGTGATCCAATCACCCCACCGGATTTCCACTATTTATGCTTTTTACTAGGCTAAGCAATAACCCTTACAATGTTGTTTTTCTAGACTAAACAACAACCTCTCAATGTGCTTTTCTAGGCTAAGCAATAACCTTTACAAAATGCTTTTCTTAGGCTAAGCAATAACCTTTACAAGATGCTTTCTAAGGCTAAGCAATAACCTTTACAAATTAATATTTCTCTAAGAAAGTGTCTTCATAAAAGATCACTCTAAGAGATACAATTTAAGCACAATGTATTTGCCTCTAAAATAGGCGAATATGAAAGTGTAAATCAAATTACAAACATACACTAAAGAAAGTAAAGTGTGTGCACAAGTGTATGAATGTTTCTACTTCAATCAATTTCTACAATGATGCTCCTAAATGAATGCTTGATGCATTTTAAAATCAAAGCTTATAAAATGATGATTGAAGAGAAAACTAATCACATAAAAGATTCAAACAACTTTGAAGAAATGAAACAAACAAGTTGTATGAATGTTAAAGTCTAAGAACACATGTGATTAGGATAAGAGAGTTTGCAAACCAATCTAATTTACCAAAGATGATATTGAGTTTGCAACACAACTCTAGAAATCATGCATAAGTGAAAATACAAAGATTTAAGCATGCATGGATTTCATTTTAATGGAAATCAAAATACTAGTAAAATGTACCTTTTGAAAACTCAAGCATTTGATTTCCAAATAGCCCTCTAGCCTTTCCAACTTCTTCCCCTTTCTTTGGCTCCAATATGGTCTCAAAAGTTCATGGTTCAAGCCATGAAAAGGGTTGGAAATGAATGGACTTTATAATGAAAAACAGTCCAACGGCTAGTCCTCGGTCGACCTGCAAACAGGTCTCGGTCGACCGGGATCACACAACGGTCAGAAAAATGACCGTTGGGGGCTCCAGGGGCCCAGTTGGCCTGCAGTGTTCCCGGTCGACCGGGACCTCTGAGCCGGTCGACCGGCGACACTGCCGGACCACCCCCTGGATCAAAAATTCCCATAAAAAGCATATTTGAAGGTGTTTCTTTGTGGGGATTTTTGGGCCACTAAATCAAGCTTGGTAACATGTTTTAGATCAATCTAAGATGTTTAAAAACATGAAACACAAAGAGCCTAAAATGATTCGAAACTTTAAAACCAAAGGCTAGCTTGATTTCTAAAAACTCTTTACTCAAATAAATGCATACAAAAGTGATTCTGAAAATGATGAATGTATGCAAGGCACAAACCTAAATCCTCAATATGATTTCTCAAAAGTAATGCACAAAGAATTCGGTTTTCAAAAGAGTTTGGATTCTAAAACCAATGCATCCAAGTATAAAACCAAAACATGCATAAAACAATACTTTTACAAATCTTAAAAGCAATGCATGTATAAAACCAGATTTCAAGGTTTTCTAAAACAATGCAAGTGTGAAAATTCAAATGATGCTAAAGTGAAAATGCATCCATCAAATTGCAAATACAAAATTCCTAACAATCTCCCCCTTTGCAATTTGATGGCAACTTACTCATCATAGACATTACACACTTAGTCTTCAGCTCCCCCTAAGCTGGACAAGTCTTGAAATCTTCTTGGATGCTCCTCCTCTTAGCTTGGGCTCTTGGGCTCTCTTCTTCAATCTTCTTGATACTTGGTGCTTGATCAATCTTCAAGCTTTCTATTCATCTTCCTCTCTTTGGCCAAGCATCTTCTTTAGCTCCAAGCTTTCTTTCTTCTATTAGCTCTCCCCCTTTGACCATGCCTCTCTCTCCCTTTGGCAAGATATGCATTCTCTCCCCTTGTAGAAGATCATACACAACTCTCCCCTTAGGAAGCTTGGACATTCTCTTCACCCTTCTTGAGAATTTGAATGCTCTCTCCCCTTTTGAAGAATAGGAGATCTTTGAGTACTTGAATGTCTCTCCCCCTTTGCCATTAAATTGCAAAGGTACCTACACACATGAAACAAGGAAAATACCTTTTAGTAGCACCTGTTAACAAAAGAAATCGAAAATGATAATCATAACAGGCTATCATGTATGGAAGAAGACTCTAAGGGTTCAAAGTCAATCCAAGGGTCAATTTGATCAAAACTAATACTTCCTATGAAGGTTTACACTCCCCCTCAATCCATTCTCTCCTTTTGTCAAACTTTTGACAAAGATTTAACTATTAGATGCAAGAAGAAGATGGTTTAACCAAATGAGGGTCAACTTCAAGGAAAGGATTAGATTCATTTAACTATAAGGCTCAATATGATCAAATTATCAAAAGAAAGCAAGGTCTTATGAGAAAAGCAATCATGGATACCAATTGGAAAAACAAAGAATACCAATTGAGATTTAAAGATAAGTTTATTAAACACAATCACTCTAAAATGGATTTAAGAATATAACTATTAGGAAAAATCCAAATTAGAGCTATCCATGATGAAATGGGGTTTATTAATCATAGCATCAAATAATCTAACTATGGAAAGCATGTGCTATGAAGGTTTTGAAAATCATTTCATTCAATCAATAAATATGACTTTTAAAGTGCAAGATGAGTGAAATGAAATTCAAATATGAAGCCAACCTCAACTAATAACCAACCAATATTATGAACACATAAACATGGTGGTCATGAGATATACCTATATGAGCAAGAGAGGTGGCAAAAATGAACATTATGATGCTAATGGAATGTGACATGGAATGTGACATGGAATGTAAACATATAACTATCAAGATCAATCCAATGTACACAAGGTCTATCACATACACAAGATAAGATATCAATTGGATATGAAATCAATGGAAAGTTATACCAAATGAAACCAATTGAATATGACAACATGATTAAAAGCAAGGATGTGACAAACCCAAAATCCCATCAAGCATCATAAATGCATATTCATCACTTTTAAAGATATGACTAATGAGCATAGTGATGAACAAGGTAAATTGCAATGCAAAAAGATATGACTTGGTAAAGCATGCAATTTCCAAAGTGTCAAAATCATATGAATTCAACATCTAAGATATCCATCAAACATATAGAAATACAAGGAATGGATTTCAAAGTTGTCACGCCCCCGAACCGAAACCTCGGGGGCGGGAATGGGATTAAGCATAAATGTATTTTACTTCTCCCAGGATCCGCGTGTGTGAAGACAACACATTCTGAATATTTTGCGGAAGCATTTGTGGCGTTGCGACCCGAAGTCCGTGGCCATCGGATTCCGCGTCGCACTCAACCTTTAGCACATACCTATTATATCAAGAATCATATCAGACTGGAGTAACCATCACAATAAATTACAGAGCTGACAGTAACAGGATATTACATTCCCAAATATGTTCAAGTTACAATTATCAATGTACATTAATTAAGAATCCCAAGAAAAGGCTAATAAAAGCCATACAACAATAAGCTATAAACACTACCCCAAATATGACGTAGCTCCAATGTCAAGCTCGATGTCTACATGACATAGCCGACAGAACAACCTGCAAAACATGGCTCCACAGCCAATAAAAGCACTCATCTCGGGACGAAGAAATCTGAACCTGAGTACCAAAAGTAGTGGGTCAGACACGACGGTCTGGCAGGTGGATGAAAAGATAACAAATATACTGAAGAATAAAACATAAGATAAATCATGATACTCGATCAAATGCTGCATATAATTAAACGGGTACAAAGTCGGGAATCTCGGGGAAAACCTGTATTCATTTCAAGCATGGGTAAAACATGACTATCTAATAAAACATGTGTTCATTTACATCATCTATAATCATAGATATTTGACAATCGGGTGTTCGTCTAAAACATGTATAAATATAGTGGTTTGACAAAACAAACGTTCATTTGAGAGTTAGGTAAAAACATAAGTATACAACAACCAGGTATTCATAGCAGTCTGGCAAAACCAAAGTCCATTTGAAACATATGTGAAAATACGGATGTTTAACAAACCGGGTGTTCATTTAAAACCGGTGTAACCAAAGAAATCTGACAAAACTAGTGTTCATTTAAACGTATTTCAAAGCATGGATATTTAAACAAATCGGGTATCATTTAAAACTGGTATAAACGTAGGAATCTCACAAGCCAAATGTCATTTAAAACAAAGCACGGATATTTAACAATTCGGGTATTCATCTAAAACATGTGTAATCACATAAATCTAGTAAAACCATCGATCGTTTGAAACATATGTAAAAGCATGGGTATTCGCCCAACCGGCATCCATTTAAAACATGTACGGGTACAAAGAACAGAAGACAATATAATAATAACTGAATTTACATTGGAGAATATTAACACTTGTTTAAATAACAACTTTCATAAAGGAAACGAATCATTTATCGGAAAACAAGTAAGCAATATAAAACGTGTCGGGTATCCAAGGAATCGGGAACTGGCAAGATGGCAACCACACGAAGCTAAGTCCTCTATCACTAAAGCGATAGAGCAATAACTAGGCCCTGATCTCAGTCACTCGAGGTGAGGAGAAACAGGGGATCTCATATAAATACATATACATATACTAGGCACTGATCTCAGTCACTCGAGGTGAGGAGAAACAGTGGATCTCATGAATGCATATACATATACTATACATGACCACGGTAGCGAGCCGGGCATCGGGGACCACAGTAGCAATCTGCGGTATCGGGACAAGACCACGGAAATAATCGGGTATCGGGATCCAAACTGCAGCTGGCGGGACAAGAGGGGGATCTCCAAGTCGGTGGATCAGACCAACAAGGTTATCCAAGCTTAGTGGTGCCGACTCATAGGTCAAATACAATCGAGACATATGCAAGTAAACCAAGTACCAATACATAATCAAACGGGCAAGACGGGGGTGCTCAAGGGCACACTGACATATCATGTGGTGCAATGTACTTCGGGACAAATAACTGTTACTAGAGTAACTTCAATGCTTTCGGGAAACAAGTCATGTGATGCAAATCTCGGGAAATGAGGAAATATAATGCACTATACCATTTCGGGAAGAATATTGATTTCAAGATCTATTTAAGTGAATAGGGGTCCCGTATGTCGATTATAATAATTACTTGGTACTCCTTGAGTTTGAAGACATTCCGGGCTCCTTATGCACTTTTCGATTTTCAAAACTTAAAATGAGCTTATGGGTAGTACTAGATGTTACAATAGCCAGAATCAAGATTATAAACGGTCCATCCTAGGCATGACATTAATCCGGAAACATCGAGCAACCTATTCAGTCACCGAAAGGAATAGAATTCGCGATAACCAAGGAAAGGCTCGTGTTTAGATATAAAGAAGATATCGCGTCGTTCCATCCCGTTCAAGATTGAAATGGATTGAACTTCGATGCCACCGAACCAACCGTGAGGCGTGTCGGCTCAAGACATTCTCACACGTAGTCCAAACAGTCCCAAAAGGGTAGCCAGGGTCCCACCTAAAATCGAGAATTAGTGCCTAGATCATCACCATTCTTTTCTTTTAGTTCCCTAGTCTTAGAGACCTTAGATTAGGGTATAATTGGTCTTAACACTAAGGTATATACCCCTAGGACTCATAGAAAGCCCAAAGGTTTCCAAAAAAAACAATATCAAATTTCACTGGACTCAAACTGACCGATCGATCGGCCTGTAGGTCCGATCGATCGGACCTGGGCGTGCAGCAGTTCCGGGACACTGATTTTTCCTTCCTTTTTCCTTTCCTTTTTCCTTTCCTTTCCAACACTTAAACAATCACATAGAACTATAAACAAGAAGACTAAAATACATGTTTCCAAGACAATAATATGAGCTAAAGAGCTCCTCATTTCAAGTTTCTCCCTTTCCATTCTTTCCATTCACAACAAATCTCAAGGTGGAGAAAACTCATTCATGTGAAACCATTTGAAACCTTGCCAATATGATGCATATATTTTCCAAGCATGAACAAGAGGGAATAAACTCATCAATAAGCACATTTCGAAATCAATATTAATCATAGTAAAGACAACTACTAAAATCACCAAAACCCTTAATGAAACAAGATTTTTCTCACAAAACATGTTAATAATCAAAACAATCCAATCATCCACTTGCGTTTGACTCTAATCAAGCAAATCAAGCTCCTAATCACCTCTCAAGCTCAAGATCCACAATCTCTACAAAAACCCCCAAAACAAACCCTAAAATGGGTTAAGCAATGAAAGGACAAGGAAACCTTTCAATAATCAAGGTGGAGCTTCTCTAAGGCTAGAAGATTACAAATCTAGAAGATGAAGAAGAACAATTACTTGCAAGGTCCTCTAATGGACAAGGTAAGCTCAAAGGAAGTCTTGTGATGGAGGGTTCTTTTCACAAATGGTATCAATGGAAAGCTTGCAAGATGAGGAAGAGGTTGGTGATCTCCATTTCTTGATTGATGAACTCTTGGTGTGGCTTGGAGATGAAGAAGCAAGAAGAAGAAGAGGAACACAAGAGAAACCCTAGGTTGCTGGTTTGTGCTGGAAAAGGAAGAGTGAAATAAATGAAGGAGATGGGTTCCTCTTATAAGCAAGTGAGGTTTGGGTCCCACAACTTAAAGAACTTGGGTGGCTGAAATCATCTCTTTCGGGACCTCGGATGAATTCGACAAAGAAGGAAGAAATGATCGTCGAAATTTCTAATTTCCAAAAAGTATATGTTTCACGGATTTTGAGAATATCGAGATTTGGGTACAGATTTGGTGTGAAATAACTGTTTTGCCCTCAAGGCCAAGAAATCGGGTTTCGGGTTCTCAAATGGATACGGGATCAACATGAAAGTTGTAGGATTCCTCAAGATGAATGCAACGGGCCAAAAACACAATACGAAACAAATCGGGAAAATCTCACAAGTAAATGCAAAGCCGAAAAGGGAACCCCCAAAGGGCCCCACAAGCTACCAAAGCACTCAAAAGCCCAAAACTAGAAGAAAAACCATTCTAGCTCACAAACTCAACCCAACAAATACTAATCCCACTAAAAGAAACTAATCCACAAATAAAACAACACTAATCCAAGAGATTAGGGGTCGGGTTCTCACAAAAGTGTTTCATATGATTAAGATCACTACTTATGAAGTTGAAACATGTATAAGGATGACACCAAGAGAATCTACATGAATCAACATCATAACCATCCAAAAAGAAATGACTAGAAGGCATAGAGGATAGATTTGGGTTCTAGTATGGTTTCTACAAATATAACTAAGATCACAACCATACATGGAACCAATTGTCATTTGCATATAAAAAGAATAACTAAATAAGCAAAGATGCAAACAACATACATCTCCATTTCTAAGATAATGAAACCAAAAGAAAAGGAAATGTGAACATGGAACATGCTTAGATGATTAATAACTAATGAGGTCATAGAGCATTTCCATACAAACAATCTTCAAATCATTTTGATAAACAAAATCCAACAATGAGCATAAAAAGAATGAATTTGAAGATCAATTCTCAACATTGTATTTTAAAAGATATAACTTACTTGAAACGCATACAAGTTGAATTTTTTTTTTTTAAAACAATGATTTTCCATTTTAAAGTATAACTTAGAAGTCCATGGAAAAACTTGAATTGATTCAAATCATTTGTTCAAAAAAAACTTACTATGACATCTACACAAATGATTCAACAACAATTGATCATGAATAAATTAGCTATGAAGGCTTTTAAAATCACAATCAATAAATCATGTAAAGAAATGCAATGCAAGACATATGTGTGCAAAAAGCAAATCAAACATGATGAAATTATAATCAAAAGATTTTGAAAACCATGATATGTAACAAGAATGGTGCATGAAAACAAAATCAATTGATCATAAATAAACAATGCATTTTAATAAATGTAACTAAGAAAGAACAAAATGCAAAGCAACATGACCAACAAAGTGATTTAACTTAAAAAGAATAGGTTGGTCAAGATGGTTCAAGGCCTTAAGGTTTGTCTAAGTAGATAACTTTAGGAATCCACCTAAGGTCTTGAGAGGGTTGAACTTTGAGGTCTAATTTGGAATTCTCACCAACTAAAGGAGATTTGACTTGATAAATTTTCAATTTAAACTTATCACCATGATATTTAGATTTGACTAAATTTAGCTTAGATTGGTGATTAGTCTTTTGATGTTGGTGAGTTTGTTTCTTTGGGGATTGATTCACTTTTCTTTTCTTCTTATTTTTTCCCTTTACTTGACTTTTGAATTTTAAATTTAACTTTGTTACTTTATTCAAAAGTTCTTTCATGGGTTTATATAAGGGAGATAGGTTGAGAAGCTTTTTGTTCATAGATTCTTTTAAACTAGGTTTGACTTGTTTAACCTTTTTAGAATCTATCTTTGGAGACTCCATTTTAATAGATTTAACTTGTTTAGTCTTTTTGGAGTCTTTCTTGATTTTTAGTGTCTTACCCTTCATAGATTTAGATTCTACCTTTTTGGGTTCAAGGAGGGGTTTAGACACATGGCTTCTTCTTAGTTTGCACTCAAATTTGAAATGTCCTTCTTTACCACAATAATGACATTTTGTTTTGGACATTTGAGAGAGAGTGCTAGAGAAAGAGGACTCACCTTTCACAAAAGTGTTGGTGAATTTAGGGTCATATGACATATTCCTATTAAATCCAAGACCCGTCCTATCTCCATGAGGTTTACCCAATTTAAATAATTTTTCAAGTCTTTCTTCACTTTGGGTAAACTTGCACTCATACTTTTTTTTATATCCTTTAAGTTGAGTGACTTTGGTTATAAGGATTGAATTTTCATGTTTAACTTTTAAAAGATCATTTTCAATTTCCTTATATTTGCTTAGCTCTTCATTGGCAAGTTTTAATTCAAGTTTTAGGTCATTAACAACATTAGATCCAAGTTCTTTGGTTTTTAACTTACTTTTAATCAACTTGGCTTCTAAATTGAAAAAGTCTTTGTCTTGCCTTTTTATTTGATCTCTTAGATTTAGATTTTCCTTATTGACATTATCATAATCCATCTTTAATTCTTTTAGTTCATCTTGAATGTTAGATAGATTATTTAAAGAGATCATGAACTTAGATTCTAAACAATTTATTACTTCTTCTTTCTCTCTAAGTTCATCTTTTGAAGAGACCAGTTCTTTGTTTAGTCTTTTAGATTCTTCTCTTAACTTTTTGTTTTTCTTTTCAGTCTTTAAGGATAATTCATATAATTCCTCAAAGGCTTGTTGACGATCTCCTTCATTTTCATTAAAATCTTCTTCTTTTATGTCACATTGAGATTCATTAGATTGAGGGTTTGAATCTCCAATAGAATGAAGAATGAGGGGTCTAGAAGAATCTACAAAGTCTAGCATAGTGGAGTCCATTCTAATGATTTTCATATAAACACAACTCTAGGGTTTTAACTCTAGGTTTTTACACCTAATCAAGAGTTCCAAACACTTGATCCTATAAGATAGAGCACGAGGCTCTGATACCAATTGAAAGTCCTGAGGATCCTAACCCTAGAGGGGGGGGGTGAATAGGGTGCGCTACAACTATGACCAATTTAGACCAATTTTAAATTCTTAACATAAACTAGTCACATGTGATGATTTAATCAAACAAAATGCGGAAGCTAATAAATGAATCACCACAAGCATACACCACAACACCAAGGTTTATAGTGGTTCGGCCTCAATGCCTACGTCCACTACCGGCTTGTGATCCAATCACCCCACCGGATTTCCACTATTTATGCTTTTTACTAGGCTAAGCAATAACCCTTACAATGTTGTTTTTCTAGACTAAACAACAATCTCTCAATGTGCTTTTCTAGGCTAAGCAATAACCTTTACAAAATGCTTTTCTTAGGCTAAGCAATAACCTTTACAAGATGCTTTCTAAGGCTAAGCAATAACCTTTACAAATTAATATTTCTCTAAGAAAGTGTCTTCATAAAAGATCACTCTAAGAGATACAATTTAAGCACAATGTATTTGCCTCTAAAATAGGCGAATATGAAAGTGTAAATCAAATTACAAACATACACTAAAGAAAGTAAAGTGTGTGCACAAGTGTATGAATGTTTCTACTTCAATCAATTTCTACAATGATGCTCCTAAATGAATGCTTGATGCATTTTAAAATCAAAGCTTATAAAATGATGATTGAAGAGAAAACTAATCACATAAAAGATTCAAACAACTTTGAAGAAATGAAACAAACAAGTTGTATGAATGTTAAAGTCTAAGAACACATGTGATTAGGATAAGAGAGTTTGCAAACCAATCTAATTTACCAAAGATGATATTGAGTTTGCAACACAACTCTAGAAATCATGCATAAGTGAAAATACAAAGATTTAAGCATGCATGGATTTCATTTTAATGGAAATCAAAACACTAGTAAAATGTACCTTTTGAAAACTCAAGCATTTGATTTCCAAATAGCCCTCTAGCCTTTCCAACTTCTTCCCCTTTCTTTGGCTCCAATATGGTCTCAAAAGTTCATGGTTCAAGCCATGAAAAGGGTTGGAAATGAATGGACTTTATAATGAAAAACAGTCCAACGGCTAGTCCTCGGTCGACCTGCAAACAGGTCTCGGTCGACCGGGATCACACAACGGTCAGAAAAATGACCGTTGGGGCTCCAGGGGCCCAGTTGGCCTGCAGTGTTCCCGGTCGACCGGGACCTCTGAGCCGGTCGACCGGCGACACTGCCGGACCACCCCCTGGATCAAAAATTCCCATAAAAAGCATATTTGAAGGTGTTTCTTTGTGGGGATTTTTGGGCCACTAAATCAAGCTTGGTAACATGTTTTAGATCAATCTAAGATGTTTAAAAACATGAAACACAAAGAGCCTAAAATGATTCGAAACTTTAAAACCAAAGGCTAGCTTGATTTCTAAAAACTCTTTACTCAAATAAATGCATACAAAAGTGATTCTGAAAATGATGAATGTATGCAAGTCACAAACCTAAATCCTCAATATGATTTCTCAAAAGTAATGCACAAAGAATTAGGTTTTCAAAAGAGTTTGGATTCTAAAACCAATGCATCCAAGTATAAAAACCAAAACATGCATAAAACAATACTTTTACAAATCTTAAAAGCAATGCATGTATAAAACCAGATTTCAAGGTTTTCTAAAACAATGCAAGTGTGAAAATTCAAATGATGCTAAAGTGAAAATGCATCCATCAAATTGCAAATACAAAATTCCTAACATCAAGTACCACCCAGGGAAAGCTAATGTAGTTGTCGATGCCTTGAGCAGAAAATCAGTAGGCTTGGCAAATCTAAGTGGCACTTGTATCTTTGAGCAATTTGAAGAGTTGAGTATAGACCTACAGCCACTGAGGAAGGGTGTTTTGTTAGCTAACATGACAGTGTCAGAACCTTCTTTCATTCAGAAGATCAAGGATAGTCAGTTGCAAGATCCAGAGTTGGCCAAGATTTCAGAGCATATAGCAGAACGTCCTGATTTTCGTATTGTTGATGGAGTCTTGTACTACCGTGACCGTCTGTGTGTACCTAACATCGAAGATTTGAGAAATGACATCATGGCTGAGGCTCATAGCACAAAGTACTCTATGCATCCAGGCAGCACAAAGATGTATCAGAATTTGAAGGGCAGATTTTGGTGGAACAACATGAAGAGAGAGATTGCAGCGTTTGTCTTCCGTTGTATGACCTGTCAGTTGATTAAAGCAGAGCATCAGAGGCCTCCCGGATTGTTATAGCCATTAGAAATCCCGAAATGGAAGTGGGAGCACATTACCATGGACTTTATTTCGGGATTACCGAGGACTAGCAAGGGCAACAATGCGATATGGGTCATTGTGGACCATCTTACCAAGTCAGCGCATTTCCTTGCTATGAAGACAGGGAAGAAGATGCACATGCTACCTTTGGCAGAGTTGTTTGTTAGCGAGATCGTCAGTCGACATGGGCAGCCAATTTCTATCACTTCCGACAGAGACAGCAGATTCGTCTCGAGGTTCTGGAAGACATTGCACGAGTCTATGGGTACGAGACTACAGTTTAGCACAGCGTATCACCCTCAGACAAATGGCCAGTCAGAGAGGACGATTCAGACTCTTGAGGATATGCTCCGTGCTTGTGTGTTAGATTTCAAGACTAAGTGGGATGAGACTCTACCGTTGTGTGAGTTTGCTTACAACAACAGTTACCACTCGAGCATTGGGATTGCTCCTTTTGAGGCCTTGTATGGCAGAAGGTGTAGGACACCTGTTTGTTGGGAAGAAGTTGGCACTCGCAGTTTCCATGGACCGACTATGGTTAGTGAGACCAGCGACAAGATCAAGTTGATTCAAGAGCGTCTGAAAGTGTCCCGGAGTAGACAGAAAAGCTATGTAGACTCCCACCGCAGAGATCTACAGTTCAAAGAAGGAGATAAGGTTTTCCTGAAAGTGTCACCTACAAGGGAAACATTGAGATTTGGACAGAAGGGCAAGCTATCACCGAGATACATTGGGCCATATGACATTGTGAGCAAGATCGGTGACCTGGCTTATAGACTAGCCTTACCACCCGAGCTTTCCGGCGTACACAACGTCTTCCATGTATCTATGTTGAAGAAGTATGTTCCCGATCCTTCACATGTACTCCAGCACTAGCCATTAGAGATCAGAGAAGATGCTACCTATGTTGAGAAGCCCGTTGAGATCATCGATACAAAAGAACAAGAGTTGAGGACACGGACTATTCAGTGGGTAAAGGTGCTGTGGGAGAACCATGGACCAGAAGAGGCAACATGGGAATTACGAGATCAAGTTCAGAAGAAATATCCACAACTTTTACCAGAGGTGAGTCTTATATTTCATTTGGAGGACCAAATGCCCTAAGGGGTGGAGGATGTAAGACCCCGACCCGAGAGAACCCGATTAGTACTAATTAAGTGGCGTATTAGTTCTAAGCTTGATTAGTGATTCTGGCTAAGTTGGGTTTGGAATAGCTTTTGATATAGTTTTGGGGAATTTTGATTGGTTTGGGTTAGTAGGGTCCTTTGGGGGTTCCTTTTCATGACATTGCATATGTTTGAGGATTTATCGGAGATTTTTGCATTCATTGTTTTAATCTCGTTTTATTCGTATTGATAAGCTCTACAACTTTCATGTTGATCCCGTCCCCGTTTGAGATCCTGAAACCCGATTTCATAGCCTTGAGGGCAAAACAGTCATTGCACACAAAATCTGTACCCAAAACTTGATATTCCCGAAACCCGTGAAACATATACTTTTTGGAAACTAGATATTTCGGCGATCATTTCTTTCTTCTTCGTCGAATTCATTAGAAGCCCCGAAAGACAAGATTTCAGCCCTTGAATGTCTTTAGTAGTGGGACCCATTCCCATTTGCCATATAAGGAGAACCCAGCTTCCCATTCCCTTTTTCCAGCACAAAAAGAACCTAGGATTTGCTTATGGCAACTTTTCTTCTTCCTCTTGCTCTCTCCACCTCCAATCCACACCAAACTTACATCAATCAAGAAATGGAGATCATTTTCTTCTTCCTCTTCACCATGGCTCTCTATTGATACCATTTGTGAAGAAAACCCTCCATTCCAGGACCTTCATTGAGCTTACTCTTGCCATTAGAGGACCTTAAAAGTAAGTAATCCTTCCCTTCTTCTAGATTTGCATTATTCTAGCCTTAGAGAAGCTTCATTTCCATTATTGTAAGGTTTCCCTTCCTATTTCTTATTTTGACCCATTTTAGAGTTTGTTTTGGGGGATTTTTGTTATAGCTTGGATCTTTGGCTTGGAAGAGTATAGGAGTTTGATTTCTTGATTTGAAGACACAAGGCAAGTGGATTACTTGATTTTTATGAGCTTTCAATGGTTTCCATGAGGAATGTGGTTGACTTGTCATTTCACTCATATTTATTGGCTTGCATTTATTTTTGAAATGAATGCTTGAATGCATATTGGCTAAGTCATTTAATGTTTTGTAAACATGTTGGTTTAGCATTTATTGTCGTTTGGTTATATCCTAAATGAATGTTTGTGAAATGGTTTCCTTCCTCCTTCCTTTTTATTGGACTTGATGTGGAAGAATGAGGTGATGAATGATCACAAGTTGGAGTTTTGGAGAAGTATAGATAGATGTATTGGAGGAGTTCTTAGCTCAATTTTATTGCAGGGACTAAGTGGAAGTAGGGAGAATGATTTTGAGGAGGAGAAATGGCTCAAAATATGAACACAGTGGGTGTTTCCCGCACCTGGCGGTCAGCCTGCGGTCACCTGGCGGCTAGCCGCCTGGTGACTGGCGGCTAACCGCCAGCTAGCAGAAATATCACGGTGGCTTTTCTAGAGAGCACACTTCTCCACCTGAAACTCAGTTAGCTCCACGTTAGCCTACAGCTAGCCGCCCCTCCCAGCGGCGGCTGACCGCACCTTGGCGGTTAACTTTCCAGTAAGCTGCATTTTTGCAGCCTAGCCGCGGCTAGCCGCCCATCCCAGCGGCGGCTAACCGCCAGGTGACCGAAATTTCCCAAGTTCTGGAGAGCTCCTCGCTCGAGCGAACTCTCCGGTTCGCTCGAGCGTTGAGCTTTGTCAGTCGAAGGAGATTCACTCGGCATTGCATGAGGCCATCCGAGAAAGAAAACATATCACAAGGATGTCATTCGAAGTTTTGAAAATTCAACGTGTATAAGGAGCGCGGAATGTCCCAAAACTCAAGAGTACCAAATTATTATTAGATTGACATACGGGATCCCTATTCACTTCAAATAAATCTTAAACCGATGCTTTACCCGAAATTTCGATTGTTTATGGTACTTTATCGATCCCGAGATTTATACTACATGCCTTGTTTTCCCAAAAGTATTGAATTACACTTGAAATAGTTACTTGTCTTGAAGTGCATTTCCCGTCTTGCCCGTTTGTTTATGTATTTGTACTCTATTTACTTGCATATGTCTCGATTGTATTTGACCTTTGAGTCGACACCACTAAGCTTGGATAACCATGTTGGTCTGATCCACCGACTTGGAGATCCCCCTCTTGTCCCGCCAGCTTCAGTTTGGATCCCACTACCCGGTCATTACCGTGGTCTTGTCCCGATGCCGCAGATTGCTACTGTGGTCCCCGATGCCCGGCTCGCTACCGTGGTCATGTATAGTATATGTATATGTATATGTATATGTATTTATATGAGATCCACTATTTCTCCTCACCTCGAGTGACTGAGATCAGTGCCTAGTTATTGCTCTATCACCTTAGTGATAAAGGACTTAGCTTCGTGTGGTTGTCATCTTGCTTGTTTCCCGTTTCCTTGGTCACCTTACATGTTTTACATTGCATCCTTGTAATTGAATAAATGTTTTATCTCGTTCATAGAATTTGTGATTTGAATAGGTTTACATGTTTTGAAGGTATATTCTTTTATTATCATATTGTCGTTGTTTTTCCCTCCATTTGCCAAACCGTCGTGTTTGATCTACTTTTTGGTACTCAGGTCCCGTTGTCGGTTATCCCGAGGAGGAGCTCGAGGAGGCGGTCATAGAACCGCAGCAGTTAGTTGAGTGGCGTGCTGATGACGTCATGCAGACGTTCGGTTGCTATGAGAGACTTATCTTTTTGGGGAAACTGTCTAACCATTCTTTGGATTGGTATTTTGGTTATATTGGCCCGGTGGGCCTCTATTTTTGGGAAATGTAATTAAATGATATTTGTATAAACTTTAACTTACTTTGGGTAAACATGCTATAGATCATTGCTCATTCTGATACAGTATCTTTATACTTGTGATATTGCTGTTATGACGTAGGATGGTTTGACTATTTGATTTGCTACACGCTTCTGCACTTAATAGAAATGTTCATTTATGGTTGTGATATCCTCACCGCGGACACCTGTGGGAAATTAAATAAACGTATGTTATTATTAAACAGATGTAATGTCCCGATCCCGGATCCGTCCTTCGGATTCCCGGTCCGGGGTCGCGACACTAAATTCTTGGAAAGAAGTTTCCTATTCCTGAAGCCTTTGAAACACGAAATAAGATCTATAGAAAGGCTCTATGTCTCTCCTCACTACAAAACTCTGAAGAAGAAGATGTCCTTGTGAGAAAGATTCAGAGAGATCCATCAAGGTCCCCCCCAAGGCTTCTAGTTCTGCTGCGCTGAAGGTCAAGTTTTGGGTCTGATTCCATCGTTCGAGGGAGATGAAGTGAGATGGTGAGCGTGAGGGACAAGGGAAGAAGGGATGGTTTGAGGGAGATGAAGTAGGCCTGAGATGATGGGGAGGACAATCTGATGCGAGGGAGATGAAGTGAGATGGAGATCAAAAGGACGCAGTTGTGCAGGGGGTCATGAGATGGGAAAGGGAGGATCTGTGCCTGGGAGAAGATGAGATGGTTGAGATCTGCGCATGGGTTAGGATAGAAAGGGAGAGACGAGGTTTAAGGGGGTTTGAAAGAGTTCAGAGATCTGGGACTCCTCTCTCCCTTATCCAGGTGATGGTCCAGACGGGTATGGGCCAGGTTGAGTGTAAGTTAGAGCTTAGGTGGGTTTGGTTCAATTTGAGGTTCAGGCTAATGGGTTGGACTTGGGTCAGTTTCAGGTTGGTTTAGAGTCTAGGCTTGGTTAGGTCGCGTTGGGTTGGAGTCAAGCTTGGGTTAGGGTCAGGTTGGTTTGGAGTCAGGCTTGGTTTTCGAGTTTGGGCTTGGATTTAAAAGAAACTGGTCCGGGCCCAAAAGGTAGGGTCTGGTGGAATTTGGTCAGGTTATCATCGATGGGGCCCAGGCTTCGTAGATTTTGATCCACTCACCGGATTTCAACGTTCTACACATCGGCGGAAAGCTCTCGGCGAGTAGGTCACAATGAACCAATTTTCAAGGCGATCGGAGGTCCAGAAATGGTAGGTAATTTTTCATTCGAGCACCTTTGGAGTGTGGGACCCGCTATTATGATTCTTCGATCTACCCGTCGGATCCCGGAGTTTTATATATGGACGGAAAGCCTTGGACTAGTAGATCGCAACGAGCCAACTTCCAAGATGATCAGGGGTCTAGAGACGATTGGTGACTTTAACTCGGGACCTAATCAGGGCACCATTAAGTAGGGTAGACTGAATCACCCCTCATAGGGTGCCAAAATGAGGTGTCTACACCTGAGATGCGAACTAATTATGATAATCCGGTTTGGGGTCGTGACAATTTTTGTCAAATTATGGTGAGTACTAATTCATAGGGGATTGTCACAATCCCGAACCGAGGTTGACCCAACCAAGGCCCTAATCAGAAGCCGCGGCATGGCGGGCCGGAAAATTTCGCCCACACGCGCTTGTTTTTTCCATAGGTTCATGCGGTGAGAATTCCAATCCGATCCATCTCAAACCGGCAATCAAATCACACAGATATAAATTCACAGAAGCATGTAGCAAAAACACAAACGAAATTGAAGGCATATAAATATATTCAATCCTCGCATGAAAATGAGAAATATATACATAAGAAAACCCCAAGTTAGTTCAAGTTTTAACACATCACAAAAGTAGGTTTAAAGTTATACAATCCCATAAGTAAAAATCCAACAAAGGCTAGTAAAACGAGTTCCCAAAATAAACATCATCAATCCCAAAAAGTGATACGTCTCTCATCACCCAACCTGATGTCTAGAGGACATTGTCGGGTTGCCACTCTCTAGCAACTGGCGGCTCAACCACCTCCTCCTCACGCTCTGCCTCACGGGCAGCAGGGTCGACATCTGTCACCAAACGAGTGAGTATCAAACATGACGGCCTGGCAAGCAAATAAAGTAGATAACATGTGTTTGCAAAGATATTTGAAATCACAGTGATACATTTGAAAGTCTAAGCATAAGTAACAATGAATCTAATAAAACACAAAGACATATAAAGACATTTAAAAGAATATTGTGAACCAAGTAAAACATTAATGGCAACCCACATTGAGCTATATTCTTCTATTACCGATGTAACAAGAGCAATCAAAATAACCATTGCCATATAAAATGGCTGGAATAAACAAATGATACATAATAGGCCAATATAGATGGGTAACAAACAAAGTCTTTCACGGAACGGATAACAAATGAACAAAGTACCCAAGCTGCAGTTGGCGAAAGTATTTGAGGATCCCAAGCCGAGTGATCAGCCCGACTAGGTGACCCAAGCTTAGTAGTGCCAACCAAAATCCAAATCGATACCAATCAAATCATCGAAATACATTTCAAATCTATAGAAGGACTACTCTGGACAAAGTACCAATGGACAAACACGGAGCGAATCAAAAGAGTAACCTTACCGATATTTTCCAATGTGGCGAACCACTCAAAGCTATTTCAAATCGATTTATAATAAAAACGTATAAATCTTCTAACTTAGAATGTGATAAAGTGTAGCGGTTGATTGGCTTACCTAGGGCCGTCTCACTATATGCTTTATCTCAACGTCAGTTTTTGAACGAAGAATTTGATGCCTCTGAAGATCTCCGACATTTGAGAATACAAAGTATATATTGAGGCTTATAATAATTTCCCGGTAATTGAAATATCGAACCTTCCTCCTATTTTCCTTTCGAATTCCCATAATGCAATGTGTTTCAGGTTCAAATTCCCATTCCTAAGCTCCCATAAATCCTCAGGCGACCTACACACCCAAATAAGAGCAAACAAGGTGTAAGAAGCCACCTTGGGACACAACCCAGGTCCATTGAGCAAGTGAACATCCGCTCGAATGAACTGCTCCCAGAAGGTTGTGCGCTCGAGCGGAGCCAAAGCTCGCTCGAGCGGACGAGCCTCTGTCAGTCCTAGAAGTTGCTCACTAAAGAGAACAGGCCTTCTGGCCTGTTCCTAGCCAGACAGTAGCTTGTCCGCTCGAGCGGACAACCTACTAGTTGAACTCGAAAATAGGAGAAAAGCCCCTGTTTGTTGCAAGTTTCTGATTCCCTCTCTCTTCCAAACATTTCCCTCTTCCTTCAAATATAATATGAGCTTCCCATAGCCTCAAACAAAGCTCCAATCAACCTCCAACCATCACAACCCATTCCAATGCACATCAAAACAGAATTCAAAATTCAAACAAGAGTAAATGCAGCAATCCTTAACTGAGTTTTCGACAATTTTAAACCATAGTAAATTGGAAATGCTATGCTACTAAAACAAATCATGTAGAAAGTTGAGCACATGCTAAACATTAAAACCATCCTGAACTCCACAACTTCCATAACCAAACGAGCCATTGAAGGACATAACATTTTCAAATAAAAAATTCAAGAAGGAATTAGATTTTTACTGCATGCATTCTCCAATCCGATTATTCACTTGCCTTGGCTAAGAAGAGAGTCACAAATCACACTCACAACACCTCTCCATAGCTACTAGCTCCAATCTATAAAAATAAAAAAAATAAAAACCCACCATTTTGAAAAAGAAAAGACTTCTCCATAAAAGACCTTGTATGTATGATAAAGAGGCTCTACAGGATTAAACAAAACCAAGGTTGCAAGAGGGAAGCCATCACTTACCTTTCGAAGCTCTAAACAAGAAGAGAAGCTTGGAGAAGAAGATGGTCACAGCTGAAACCCTTCAAAAATAGTATCTTTGGAAAGTTCACAAATTGTGGAAGAAGATGGTGAAGTTAGATTTCTGATTGGAACTCCAACAATGGTGCATGCAAAGGCAAGAAGGGAGGAGAAGAAAACTCCCTTTGGTTCAACTGAGAGTTCTGAAGTAGAGAAATGAAAA
The DNA here is from genome assembly GCA_038049695.1 of Cinnamomum chago. Taxonomy (NCBI): domain Eukaryota; kingdom Viridiplantae; phylum Streptophyta; class Magnoliopsida; order Laurales; family Lauraceae; genus Cinnamomum; species Cinnamomum chago. The sequence goes on along the minus strand of CP142453.1, from coordinate 56,320,340 downwards.
GGAAGAAGGTAACATGGGTTTTGAAGGAGTTTAAGTGGGTTGTGGGCCCCACTGGCCCTAAAGATTCAAGTAGCTAAAAACCTTAGTTGTGGGTCCTGGATGAGATCGACGAAGCAGAGTAAATCAATCATCGAAATATCTAGTTTCCAAAAAGTATATTTTCCTCATGATTTACAAATTTCAAAATTCATGCACAGATTTGATGTGAAAAGTCCATTTACCCTTTTTCTCGAAAAACGAAATTTCTGGGGTTTGAACACAGACATAGCAAACGTAAAAGTCCTAGAGTCGGATACGATAAATCAAAACAAGTCGAAATCTGAATTTTTTGAAATAAAGGATTAACTCCCCCACATGGACACGCGTCACACGGCCACCTCGGGCCATGTCAAACCAAGCTCAACGGCTCTCAATCCCTTAAAGCTATTTAAAACTCTAGTTTGGCTAAGACTCAAGCTAATCGTCCTCTAATCTCACTTAGAGACTAATTGCGGCTCAAACAACATTAATTATATTAAACCTGGGTCGGGGTCTCACAGGGATGAATGACCATGAGAGGGTGGATTTATAATAGGGTATCTCACGTAGTGGTAAAAAGGTTACCTCTCACATAAATACTCAATTACTATTTAGGTTTTGTGGCTTGTAGGTCACGTTTGTTTTATATAAAAGTGATTCAGGTTAACTAGTAAGATGAGATTAACTCCCATAAATAGTACAATTCTTTCTAACTTAAAGGTGGCACCAAATCTAAAATTTCAAGCCATTGATATCATAGATCCATATCTTAATCATATTGCTTTTCAGTTCAAATATTAAATTACCGAAAGTTTTGATCATAAATCACGAGGGTGCTTTCAACTTTTGGTGAACTAAGTCATAAACTAAAACAACGTAGATCAGTAGAAATTGTGAATTAAATTGCACGGTTAAAGGCAAACTAACTTGTATCCACCACTACGTCAAAACGGACGATGAATGACTCCTACGCCTTGGTTTTACTGACTGATGTGGGTCGTCTGTTTTTTTCAACGGATTACTAATGTTATCGATGGCCCATGGCAGTCTTATTGGCGCAAGAAAAACCTGCCCACTCATATTTGGGCAATATTCTCGACACTCCTGCGCGCCAACCCTATAGCTATCGATCGAGATTTTCCCCCTTTCTCCCTCGCCCCCACCCCACCGACAACCGCCTACTCCCATAGTAGATATTTTCCCACTCGGTCTCTCTCCCCCTCGATCGGCAACGACACTTCGACTTCGGCAGAAGGTTTCCTCCACCTCGATCGGTAGCGACACTTCGACTTCTGCTACGAAGGTATTTTCTTCTTCTCTTGGTTTTGATCCATTCATTTTCTATATATTCTCAAGATGTTATTCGTTTATTGAGTTGGTTATGGTGATTTTGTTACTTGAAAAAGTTGAGTTTATAGATCTTGGAGTTTTGTTCTAAGCTGTGAATCTAAAACTTCTCTTTCACTACCTGTTCTGTTGTGTTTGTCTCAAAAGCGGTTTATTCAGATCTCGGAGTTGTGTTCTAAGCAGTGAATCTAAAACTTCTCTTTCACTGCCTTTTCTGTTGTGTTTGTCTCAAAAGGGGTTTATTCCATTGGACCTTATGAATGTAGCCCTTAATAGTACATTTGATTGTGGGATGCAATATTTAGATGAATATTGTTTTCGAAGTTTAGAAGATATGGGGAAACAAAGTGTTGTTCTGAATCTTCCGCTCTGTAATCATTTTCCTGAGCAGGGTGAAGCACTCAAATAACGCCAAGGCAATAGTGAGTAGAAAGGCATTGGAAATCTTCAAGCAGTCCTTTTTTTCAGGGTTATAGTTAAAAGTGACTCGTTAAATGCAAACTAATGGGTCTCTATGTTAGTTGGGGGTCCTTGGAGATTCCATTCTATCTTGAATGGGGTTAGAGCTTTGTCTTCTTCTTTAGATGTTGTTTCCCATCATGTGGGAGGGAAATCAAATGTTGTTGCACTTTTGTTGGCTAAACTAGGGATAGATAGGGGATTCTGTGTTTGTTGTGCTTAGATGTGGTTGTTGCGGATTTCTTGTTTTGGTGTGGTGCAATATAGTGGATTGTGATTGTTTGAGGGTACTATAAGGTTCATCATGGCCTTTGCTTACATAGCACTGTCCCATTGTTGTCTCCCTTTCCATTCAAGATTTTTTTTATGGTAGGTCCAAAAGCATCCAATAAACAGAGTACTTTGAAGATTCTCCTTTGTAGAAGGATTCAAACTCTTAGTGGACTTAAATTCATCTAAATGGACCACTAACACATGAAAGGATAAATGTGGATTTCTTGTTTGCTCGGTTTGTATTGTTCAGCCTCTGAGTAGGCTTCCTTCTTTGGAAGTGCCTAGTTTTGGTGTTCTGGGGCCTGCTGTCAGTTATGTAGCCTTTCTACAGAAGCTTTTTGTTTTCTAATGGTTTGCTGTGTTGTGTATGGGGCAGAGGGTTTTTGCTAGCTATTTTGGAGCTATGTTTTGGTGTATTTTTGGTGTTGTGCTTTGGCGTGCTATTATGGTGCTGCTGTTTTTTTTTCTGTTTTCTGTTTGTTGTTTTTGTAATTCCTTTTGCTCCCTTCAGCTTTCCCCCTCCTTCCTCTCTGGGTTGTTGTTTTGGCCCTTTTGTGATTACTGACATGAGGTGAAACGCCACCATGAATCACAATCTACAAATTGATCCTGCTATATATCCAAATAAATCCTGCTTTAAAAACATAATCCAGTGAATGGGATTTGTTAAAAAAAAAAAAAAAGAACGATTATTGGACCATATTGCAGCTCGGCAAGTGCCTGTATGAGGTTGACCTGTTGGGTGCACATGTGGAATAAGGTTAAGGATTTGCAACTTCTCAATTAAATACAGGCACCCATTTATTGATACCATCTTCTAGTTGGGCTTCTCATTAATATCTACCCATTGGACAAAAATCTAGGTTGAAAGTCCTTATCCTTAATTACCTAAGTCACAACTACAAGAAATGATTGGTTAAACATGACAATGATAAACTGCCCCTTCCTTTCAGATTATGGGACAACTTAACAACTGAAACATGGAGTCCTTTTGTTTTTTTTATTGGTTTGGATCTTTCATAGAATGCTTCCAGTGAACTGACTGTCCATAACTCCCTCCAACAAAGGCCCAAGGATCGTTCCCTGGGTCTACAAGTTTAAAACATCACTCTTAAACAGTAGTCTAACTTAGCAAGGGGGAAAGAAAGATGCAAAGAGTAGGGGTGAGGGGGTGTTAAACTGCTGTGGTGCATTCTTTTCCTATTCAAGGATTACACGTAATATGCCAAAAAAAAAAAAATGACCCAAAATATAAAGATGATTGGGCGAGTTCCCATAAATCTTATGTTTCTACTTCTTCAACACCCATGACCCAACTATTATTAGGCTGCTCAAATGAGATCTTTGCGTATCTTTGAGTTTTTAGATTGCATAGTTGATGTGTTTTTGGTGATTAGAAAATGAGTTTGACGTAGTTTTTTTTATTTGTTCTCTACGCTTTATGTAACATCAGGCTAACATTTATAAGTTTTTGCATTTATTTATTTTATTTAATGGTTTCCCGTTCTATGCATCTATTTGAAGATAACCATCCATGCTTGCATGTCTTATGCTCTGCTCATGATTACTGGGCCATGATCTTCTTATGTTATAAACAACTATCTTTGTTAGTGAAATGGTGCTTGATCTTGGAATGCCAAAATAGTGGAAGATCCTCAATTTTGTCTTAAAGTCTGTAGCATATACATATGCATATATGTTTCATGAGATTAACTAAAAACCCATGTAGCTTTTACATTTTTATGGTTACATCATTTGATCTTTTTCATGTTTTAAATTATTTTTCTTGATTGATGGACGTAGCATGGACAATGATGAACAATTAATAGTTTGAGATATATCTTTGATGATATCATAACAAAATAGGTTAAAATTTGAAAATTTTGTCATATTATGCAAAGTGCATGAGTCCCTATTTGTTAAAAGGTCTCCCTAAGATTTTTTATGTATTTCTTTTTCATTAAACTGTTAAGTGATACTTTTGATAATAGTTGGGTATTTGTTAAAAAAAGTTGTAAGGTGTATGAGAAAATTCGATGCCCTGTTTTTGGTTTCCAAAGAGGAGGAATTATGTTGTGTTATTTTGTAATTTAAGTGCTAATTGTTATTTTTCAGAATATGGCCATGAACAAAGAGTGAATGATGGCACCAAGGTTATCTAATGAATACTTCAAGGGGGTTGAAAATTTCTTAGAGTTCTTAAGAGCTAATCGACAAAAACTGGGGGGTGATGATTGGTATTGTTGCCCTTGTGTCAAATGTCGTAATATAGTAGGAGGGAAAAAGACATTAAGAGAAATTCGTGAACATTTGATATGTGATGGCGTAGATACATCTTATACCAAATGGATCCATCATGGAGAAATTCATTCTACAAGTACTGTAAACATTGGCACCATTAACAACAATGAAGATGCATTCCCAAGAATGGTTGATATGGTGAATGATGTGTTTGCACGTATCCCTAATGAGGATGGTGTTGAATATCATATGGGGGGTAGTGAGCCTACATGCATGGATGAAACTAATCATGAAGAAGATGTTCATGCTCAGGATAATTCACCGGAGGGTATCCAATACAAGAAGTTGATGGAGGATGCGATGCAACCCTTATATCCCTTGTGTCGAACTGATGATACGAAACTGTCAGTCACAGTTGAGTTGTTGAGCATGAAGACTAGACATAAGTGGTCTAATAAGAGTTTCAATGAGTTGTTACAACTTTTCAAAAGGGTCCTTCCAGAACACAATGCTTTGCCGGATAATACTTACAATGCCAAGAAGATTGTCGATTCGTTGCGTATGGAGGAAAAGATTATACATGCATGCCGCAACGATTGCATACTTTACTGGAGGAAGCATGAAAAAAAGGATAATTGTCCAACATGTGGGCTTAGTAGATGGAAACCGGTAAACCCTGCAAAGCCAAGAACTGTACGTTTGCCCTGGAAGAAGCTAAGATACTTTCCTATTACACCAAGGTTACAAAGAATGTACAGTGTACCATGGATTGCAGAGAGCATGACATGGCATGCAAATGCAAGCTTGGTACCTAATGACTCAATCATGCGTCATCCAGTGGATTCATCCTGTTGGAAACAAGTTGATCGTAAAAATCCACAATTCGCTTCTGAGGCACGTAATGTTCGATTAGAACTTGCAACGGATGGATTCAATCCTTTCGGGATAAAGAGCAATGCATATAGTTGCTGGCCTGTTATGGTGGTTCCATATAATCTTCCTCCATCCCTTTGCATGCGTAAGGAGTTCACGATGCTAACATTATTGATTCCAGGAAAGAAAGCTCCAGGGCATGATATTGACATTTATTTGCAACCATTGATCGCAGAGTTGAATGAATTGTGGCCCATCGGAACCATAATGTATTACTCTTACAATAAAAATAGGTTCACAATGAAAGCAATTCTGCTATGGGTTATACATGATTTCCCGGCATATGGTCATTTGCCAGGTTGTAGGACCGCGGGAAAGTTTGGATGTCCTGTGTGTGGAGAAGAGACAGATTCACTATGGCTAAAACATGGAAAGAAATGTACTTACATGGAGCATAGAAGATTCCTACCAAATTCGAGACATCCTTTCCGGAGTCAAAAATCACAATTTAATGGAAAAGAGGAACTTAGAAAGCCTCCAAGGCGTTTGAGTGGTTCCGAACTGTTAAGCAAAATGGATAATATTCAAACTAATTTTGGGAAGAGTAAGAAAAGGAAGAGGCCTGCGGATGATGAAAATTCCACTCCATGGACAAAGAGATCGATTTTTTTGACTTGCCATATTGGAAGGTTCGTTTTACATTGATGTATCTTAAAATTAAAACAATGCGGTATAAATGACTTACATACTAACACAAATCTATAAATTTTGTAGGATCTTCTCATTCGTCATAATTTGAATGTGATGCATATTGAGAAGAATGTGACAGAGATTTTAATTGGAACAATTATGAATACAAAGGATAAGACGAAAGATGGTCTTCAAGCTCGCCAAGACCTAAAGGAGATGAAGATTAAGAAAAAATTATGGCCCATAGAAAAGAATGGCAAGTTGACCGATCCAGATGCTCCTTACACACTGTCCCGGTTGGAGAAAGATCTAATATGTAAAACCTTATACCATTTGAAGGTTCCCATTGGGTATAGTGGTAACTGGAGACATAATGTCAACTTGGATGATTTGGAGCTCAAAAACCTTAACTCTCATGATTATCACATTCTCATGCAACAACTACTACCAGTGATGTTGATGTATGCATTTAAATCACAAAAGCCATTATGTGCTGCTATTCAACAATTGTCTATCTTTTTCAATGTCTTGTGTTCGAAGATTATAAACCGTGAAGAGCTGATGAAGATGAAAGATAGCATTGTAGAAACATTATGTGTGTTCGAAAAGTACTTTCCGCACTCATTTTTCGTATCTATGATACACCTCGTTATGCACTTGGCGGATGAGGCAAAAATTTGTGGGCCCGTTAGATATCTGTTAGACCCCGACCCAGACCATGTCGATTAGTGTGCGATTAGTATGTGTTTAGTCCTAAGTGGGTTTAGTTGTCGTTGGGTTAGAAGTAATTAGTTTTGGTCTTGGTCATAGCTTTGGGAATTTTGAGAACGTTTAGTATTAGTCTGACACGCTCAGGAAGGCCTGAGTGCCCGTGTAAGCTTGGGAAGATCGTGTCGGTTTTTGTGTGATTGTGATTTTGATTTCATTCGAATGATTTTTCTATGTGTTACAACTTTTTCTTTGAGGCCATTCATGTTTGAAGCCCAAAAACCCAAGTTTTGGCCCAAAGAGGGTAAAATTGTCTTTTATGCACAAATCTGGACACAATTTTTGAGATCTCAAAACCATGTCAAAAATATACTTTTTGGAAACTAGATATTTCTACGATCGTTTTATCCTTCTTCGTCGAAGTCATCCGAGGCCCACAAGATCGTGTTTTGGTCATTTCAAAGTTCAAGTTGATTGAGCCCCATTTACTAAGGTTTTAAGCCAAACCCTCATCTTTTTCATTCACTTTACCAAATCTCTGCAATCTCTTGACCTAGGGTTGGAAAACCCCTTTTCCCCTTCCATCTTCCTCACCTTGCATGATCTAGCTAGAGATCTCCAAATAGAATTCCAAGACCATCATCTTCTTCATCTCCTTGCAAGCTTTCTATTGGTACAAATTTCTTGGAGTTTCTTATGGGACAAGCTCTTCATTTTCTTCCTCCTCTCTTGTTTGACCTTCTCTAGGTAAGAGCTTCAACCCATGATTTTCATAAAGTCTTTTTAGTTCCTTAAAGATCTTGTTTTTCATGTTACAAACCCTTTCAGTAAAATGGGTTTCTTGTTTTCAAGTTTGAGTGAGTTTTGTGTGGTCTTCTTGGGTTTTTTGTAGTTCTTTGGATTGGCTTGAGTGAAGTGCTTGGAGAGGAGTGTTTAGCATTTGGGCAAGGCAAGTAATCTCTATAGGACCAGTGTGCATGTGTATTTTAAGCTACATTGTTGTTTTGGAAATTTTGCATACAAATATTTTTATAAGCTTCATGATCATGTTTTCCTTGGATTGAATGTTGGAAGTTGGGAAAAATGTGTGTTTTGTCCCTTGGAGAGCATGAAGGCGTGTAAGTGGGATGAGAAACAAGAAGAAGGGAAGAGGGAAATGTGAAAATCTGAACTGAACTGCATTTCCCGTGCAGTTTCGGTCAGCCGTCGGTCGGTTGGCGGCTAGCCAAAATCCTCATTTCGGTTAACCGCGAGCTGACCGAGCTCGGCGGTTCCCTTTCCAAAAGCTGGCTTTTCGACAGTGAGTCTCAGTCAGCTGGTCGGTTAGCAAGCGGCTAGCCGCCATACCCCATGTCGGCTAACCGCTGGCCAACCGCGCGATGTCGGTTCCTTTTCCCGAGAGCTATATTTCAGACTGGGGTCCCGCGGTCAGCCCTACAGTCAGCTTACGGCTAACCGCCAAGTCTCAGTTCGGCTAACCGTAAGCTAACCGCAGTAAGTTCGGTTTCTTTCCCAGAGGGCTGCGTTGGACCTGGATTTCCAACGGTCAGCTTGTCGGTCAGCTGGCGGCTAGCCGCTAGACCTTAGTTCGGCTAGCCGACACCTGACCGCGAGGTGACCGAATTTGACAAATTTCCTGTTTTGAAGAGCCTTTGCAAGAATGAAAAACTAGAACATGTTTAGGGGCCTTTAGCCTGATATTATGCACTCGAAACCCGAGATGTCCTTGAACTTCTGGGGCACCAATTCCGTTTTAATTCCAACATCTGGGCTTCGGCTGCACAACGATCAACCAAAGCTCCTTGCATGAGCTTGATAGGCTTTGTACTCGTACTTTGGTTTCGATATAATGAATATCATCGTGTACTCGTTTTGAAGTTTAAGTACAAGCTCGTTTTGAAGATGTGTTTCAAGAAAAAAGGGATCACTTCCTAAGTGTGTTATGCATATTAATTATGCCCTTGCTAGTCGTGTTCATCGTGTTTGATAAGTGATTTCCCCCTTTTTATCTCGACATGTTTTGATAGTGTTTCGCGTGTTTTGTGCATTCATGAATTAAGTAACACCACTGAGCTTGGACTGCCCTTTCAGTTTGATCCACTGTCTGGGGGTCCTTAAACATGTGGACTGTCTGCAGACTGGTCGTGTATTTATTACACATCATGCGTGTCCGGTTCCGCGGCCGGAATTCCCGTCCTTGTGAGAAATCGTGTCGTGCTTATATTATGTATATCGTGCTTGTCGTGCGTGCTTGCTCTTTTCATTATATAAATGATAGAGAAAGGATGGGCTCTTTGTGGATGATGACTATTCATGATATATTATGTACTCATGCTAGTTTGTTTTAGTATCTCAGCTCGATTAAATATTTCTGTAAATGTATCTCAGTCATTATAGTATTTCAATTCAAGGATTTGCTTATATATTTTTCTTAAACGTTATTGGTTCATGCTTGCACCCTAAATTGATTGCCTGCCAAACCGTCGTGTTTGGCCCTTGTTTGTTGGTGCCCAGGTGCAGGAGACGTTACCTTTGAGGAGGAGCGTCGGGAGGAGGCTTGTGAGCCAACCCCTATGAGAGAGTGGCAGCCCGACGATGTCATCTAGACGTCGGGCAGGTTCTTGAGTCTCGTCATCATTTTGTTGGGGTTTCTTTGATTTTTTGGGAGAACTGTATTGGCCTCTGTTGGCCTCTTATGGGTTGTAACCAAATTTAAAGTACTTTGAATTAGTCTCACAACTTGAATATTAATGGGAATGCCATGTTAGCTTCTTTCTTTGATACTATGCTTTGTGATTATTTGTTAGGGCACTTAAATATTTTGTTGGTGCTCATCTTGTTGTGTTTTGCTACACGCTTCCGCATACTTGATCATGTGAGTCAGATTCCGCGTGTCTTTGGGAATCCTCACCGCAGGAACCTATGGGAAAACAATAAACATAAACTATCTTTAATTCAACGCTGTGTCGCGGGCCCAGGGGATCCGTTCCGGGGTCACGACTGAAAGATAGTGTGATTCAGTTCTGAACTCCTTTAAAGAAGAGGGTTCTTTGGCTGGAATTTTTAAACTTTTAGCCAGGATACGAATTAGAAAGTAAACCAGCCATGTAAATCACACCATAACACCATGCAATCATAATCAACTTGTGTGAAAACAAATAAGATACAAAGGAGAACATGTACCTGATGATCTTAGGGTGAAAAACTTCTGAAATCTGAATCAAAAACTCAGATCTGTAACTTGCTAATTTCAGCACACCTTGCTGGAATTTCTGCAGTAATCTTTCTTCTAGTCTTCTCCTCTATTCCCCTTTCTACTAATCTGATTGGTTAGTGTTGGTGGGAACACAACCAGGTTTCCTTCTAACTATTTTTCCTTGATCTGAAGTGTAGGACTCAGATCTGATATGGGTTTTCGTGCAGTAAGAAAAAACAGGACCAGCAAAGAGAACAATGGTGCAGTGGACGTCCAAAAGAGTGGCTGGTTGCTCTCTCTATCTCCACGCCCAAGGGCTTTTTCTCCTCTCTCTCTTGATGTGATCCACGCCCAAGGAGAAGCCACCAGCTATTTATAATAGCTGAAACCCTATTTTTTGGAGAAGTCCTTTCCTTAAAGAATAAGGAAACCAAGAGATACTAACCAAAAAGGCAACCACCCTATTTGGACGTCCAGCCCCTTACTATCTAGTTTAGTTTCTAAATAAAATTAGAAGGCTACTAAACTTAAGGAGAACTTGCACAAAAGGAAATCCCTCCAAGTGATAGGACCTACACAAACTTGGGACCCACATACTAGGGACCACATTGGCTAGCCCACACATACTATGGTCCATGCACCAAATAATTTTTCTAGAGTTGTAATTCATGTATGCCATCATGGGCCTATTTGAATTTACACTCAAAATTATTTCTCCACACATTTAAACAATTTAGGAAACCTTGCCAATCTAGGAAAGTGGCTAGAGAAGGGACCAAAAGACATATTTGCCCTTGGCTCCCAAAATGACCAAAATGTCCATGCTAACCCCATAGCACCATTATGATCATTTTAACCTTAACTCATTCCACTAGAGAGTTATGGTTGCACTCCAGGGACAAATATTAAATGCAAATAAAGCTCATTATAAACAGACGATTGTCTTTGACCTACCAAGTACAATGACCATAATGCCCCTCTATGTAACATCCATAATCAAGTAGGTTAACCGATGTACTATCTACCTTCTTGATTACATCTCATCCTTAGAACTTCATACCCTTGACTTAATCATCATCCGGATATCATTCTCTTGATCCAGGGAGCGACCCACAAGTTAAATATCCATATGGAACATCCATATACTAAGATCTTAGATTCTGATGATTAATCGGATAATTCTAAGGGGACGATCATTCCATCATATGATGTCATAGATTCCATATTGCATTTGCACGTCCCAACTAATCAAGCCCGAGCACCCAAAACACAGAGCTGTTGACCCATGAACAAGATCTCACCCATAGTGAATTAAAGCACAAGAACTTGACTTCGTCAGTTCATCCACAAATGCTCAAGATTAAGAGCACTGGTCACTCAGTAGCAAGAGGTGAGTTGATCTCTCTCTGTGATAGTACTATTTTAGAGATCACACCTACAAGTGGTCCTGTTCAATGCATGACACATGCACTAATGAGATAAATCCGGAAAGACCTCCGTGACTAAGGTAAGTCACCCTGAATACAGGAGAGTATCTCATTATAACTTATACCAAGATGAAGTGCCCAACTCCATCTCTCAGTTATGAACAAGTTTATTGTTTCAAGTGTCCATGACTCAGACCTTACTGTGTGTAGCCACTACACACCTGAGTCATTTACTAGAAAACAATGGGCCTTACACAACCATACATATACACAAGTATAAAGAGAAAGAAGTCATTCCATTAAATAACCAATAAATATCCAGTTACAGAGATGTGAGTGCAGTCAGTGGGCTTTAGGGCATACACCAATCCCAACAATCTCCCACTTGCACTAAAGATCACTACGACCTAACCTAACTCCCATAGACTCAACATGTGAAGTAAAGACTTTCTCAGTAAGAGTCTTAGTAATGGGTCAGCTAAGTTATTTGCTGAGGCAATCTGCTCTACCACTATTTCTCCATCCTGTACGAATTCCCGGATCAAGTGGTACTTTCTCTGAATATGCTTGCCTTTTTTGTGATTCCTGGGCTCTTTGCAGTTAGCTACTGCACCAGTATTATCGCAGTACATGACAATCGGTTTTTGCACTGCAGGAACTACTCCCAATTCCAATAGGAATTTTCTGAGCCATACTGCTTCCTTCGCAGCTTCCGATGCCGCCACATACTCTGCTTCCATGGTAGAATCAGCATTACAATCTTGCTTGACACTTCTCCATGATATAGCCCCTTCTGATAGAGTAAAGACGTATCCCGAGGTAGACTTTCTGCCATCTACATCCGACTGGAAATCAGAGTCTGTATATGCCAGTGGCGTTAGATCATCTGCTCGGTAGACTAGCATATAATCTTTCGTTCTCCGAAGATACTTGAATATATGCTTAACAGCTGTCCAGTGCATAGGTCCAGGGTTTGATTGATATCTACTAACCATGCCAACGGCAAAGCAGATATCTGGTCTAGTACACAACATTGCATACATGAGGCTTCCAACAGCTGATGCATATGGTACTCTCCTCATGCTTTCTATCTCCTCTGGTGTCTTCGGACATTGATTCCGAGATAGTGGTACTCCATGTCTAGAAGGTAGCAAGCCCTTCTTGGAGTCATGCATGTTATACTTGACCAATATCTTCTCGATATACGAAGATTGGGATAAGGCTAACATCTTGTTCTTGCGATCTCGCAAAAGCTTGATCCCTAAGACATAGCTCGCCTCACCCAAATCCTTCATCTGAAATTGAGATGATAACCAAACCTTTGTAGATGACAAGATGCCAACATCATTTCCAATGAGTAATATGTCATCCACATATAGGACTAAAAATGCAACTGCGTTTCCACTCCCTTTCTTATACACACATGGTTCATCAATGTTTTGATCAAAGCCAAAGGATTTGACTGCCTGATTAAACTTGATGTTCCATGCCCTAGATGCTTGCTTAAGTCCATAAATGGACTTCTTAAGTTTACAGACCATGTTCTCTTGGCCACCAGCAATGAATCCCTCTGGTTGCATCATATAGATGCATTCGTCAAGACTTCCATTTAGAAAAGTTGTCTTGACATCCATTTGCCATATCTCGTAGTCATAATGACATGCGATGGCTAAGAGAATCCTTATGGACTTGAGCATGGCTACTGGCGAAAAAGTTTCCTCATAATCGATACCCTCTTTCTGAGTATATCCTTTCGCCACCAGTCTTGCTTTGAAGGTTTCAACCTTCCCATCCACTCCTCTCTTTCTCTTGTAGATCCACTTGCACCCTATGGGTTTGATCCCTTCAGGTGCATCCACAAGTTCCCAGACTTGATTGGAATACAGAGAATCCAATTCAGATTTCATCGCTTGCTGCCATATGTCAGCATCTATGTCCGTTACTGCTTCATCGTAACTAGTAGGATCCTCAACCAGATCCTTGGAGTCTGTCATGAAAGACACTCCCAAGTATCTATCTGGTGGTCTAGAAATTCTCCCACTACGACGAGGCTCCGGAGTGTTGAAAGGAATGTCTTGATTTTCTACAATCTCAGGATCTGGCACAGATGTTGCAGGAGTTTCTGAAAGAATCTCCTCAAGGGTTTCTTTACAACCAAGCTCTTGGTGCATCAGGCAATCATCCTCCAAGTATCTAGCATGAGTGCTGATAAGCACCTTTTGCTCCTTTGGATGATAAAAGATGCCTCCTCTGGTTCCCTTAGGATACCCAATGAAGTAGCACATTTCCGATCTGGGTTCTAGCTTGGTAGCTTTATCATTCAGTACATAAGCTGGACAACCCCAAATGTGGATATGTTTTAAACTGGGTTTTCGTCCTGTCCACATTTCTTGAGGTGTCCTAGGTACTGATTTAGAAGGTACCATATTCAAAATGTATGCTGCTGCTTCTAGGGCATATCCCCAAAAAGATATGGGTAGGGTTGCATGACTCATCATGGACCTTACCATATCAAGAAGGGTCCGGTTTCTTCTCTCTGCTACACCATTTTGCTGGGGTGTACCCGGTGCAGACAACTGAGACACAATCCCATGTTGTGTGAGGTACTCCTTGAACTCACCTAGGAGGTATTCGCCACCTCGATCAGATCGAAGAGCTTTGATATGTTTCCCTAGTTGTAGCTCCGCCTCAGCCTTGAATTGTTTGAACTTATCAAACGCTTCAGACTTGCGTCGCATTAGGTACACATATCCATGCCTAGAGTAATCATCAGTGAAGGTGATGAAATACTCATAACCTCCTCTAGCTAGTTTGTTCATAGGACCACACACATCAGTGTGAACCAATTCTAACAACTCCTTTGACCTCAGTCCCTTTCCAGAGAATGACCTTTTGGTCATCTTTCCCATGAGACAAGATTCACACTGAGGAAAAGGTTCGAGATCTAATGAGCTCAGAAGCCCATCCTCTACCAACCTCTGAATCCGTTTTAGGTTAATATGACCCAAACGTAAGTGCCAAAGATAAGTGTCATTGGTCGAAGATACCTTCCTCTTAAGGGAAGATGAGCTTTCTAGTTGTACATTATGCAGTGAGGGAGCAATAGGATATATATAAAATAAGTTATCATGCATTCTACCGGAACATATAATATTTCCATTTCTACTGATATCAACACCAGAATGGAAAGAAACTGAATAATTAAATTCAATGAGTCTGGAAACTGAAATTAAATTCTTCCTTATGTCCGGAACATAGATAACATTGTTTAAAACTAATATCCTATCATGCGGAAAATGTAAGGTAACTGCTCCCACTGCAACAGCCCATATCTTTGCTCCATTTCCAACTCTAAGGTCAAACTCCCCTTTCTCAAGCTTTTTCATTATCTAAAACCCCTGCAATGAATTGCAGATATGATTAGTGGCTCCAGAGTCTACTATCCAGGAATCAGTAGAATCAACCACATGACAGGTTTCAATGTAGTAGGAAAGAGATATACCTTTCTTATCTGAGCCTAGGAGCTTGGGACAATCTTTCTTCCAGTGACCTTTGAGGCCGCACTTAAAGCATTTCCCTTTGGGCTTTTCACCTGTGCCTTTGTCCTTCTTCCCAGCATTTCCATTTTTCTGTCCTTTTCCCTTACCCTGCTTCTTCTTGAACTTTTTCCCTTTCGGGTTGAGTTTAGAGGAAAACTGGGAAAAGTGAAGTTGGCCTTTAGGCTTCATGATGGCCTCTGCCGCCTGGAGTTCTTTCATTAACTCAGAGAGAGTCATGTCCATCTTGCTCATGTTGAAGTTGAGCTTGAACTGGTTGAAAGACCCCGGCAGAGTTTCGAGAATCATATCAGTCTGACTCCCTACATCAATCTCAGCCCCTAGGATCTCAGCTTCATTGAAACAATCCATCATTTTGAGCATGTGCTCTCTGACAGGTGTTCCCTCAGCCATCCTAGAATTCATGATTGTCCTTAAAGCAGCTTGCCTAGCTGGCCTGCTTCTGTCTGCGAACATCTCAGACAAGGACAACATGATATCTGAAGCTGTGTCCATTTGCTCATGCTGCGTTTGCAACACGTTGGACATGGAAGCAAGCATATAGCATTTGGCCATGCTATTCGCCTTTTTCCATTTCTTTTCAGCCTCTAGCTGGTCATCTGTAGAATAATCATCAATGGTAGGACAGGGTTCCGACAAAACATACTTGTACTCTTCAGCGGTGAGTACTATGTTAAGGTTTCTTTTCCAGTCTACGTAATTTGGGCCAGTCAATTTGTTCTCACGCAAAATACTCATCAACGGGCTAAATGAATCCTTCCCCATCTCTTGGGATATATATAACAGGTTATAATTAGACAGGCAGTATAAATGTAACATGTATATGGTGCTTGTAATAAAAGGAAAAACATGCACAAGACTTTTTACATTATTTTAACCCTAATAATAATGTATCAGTGTCTCAACCTCCTCATAGACCCTCCATCGAAGGGATGGCCGAGCCTACAGTCACGTTGAGTTAAGGTTTGCTTATTTGGATCATCACTGTCTGGATACGCATATCCAGTGATAGTCCAATCACTGATTTGTTTGGCCTCATATGACAAACAACTCTAACTCCTAGGGAGAGGTCATTACCGTCTTATGTCAAGTGTATTACCATCTTTTATGAAAGTTCCCAGAATGTCTATGACTTAAGTCCTCCGAAGGGAAGTGACTCCAATCAACCCTTGAAGTGAACCTTAGTAAAGAGCTCCACCGAAGGGATGGCCGCTCCCACCAACACTTCATTGACATTCTATAGAAGTGATCTTTAGTAAAGAACTCCACCGAAAGGATGGCCGCTCCCACTAACACCTCATTACGAATATTCACATTAGTTCACCCACTAACCCATCGAAGCGATCTTTAGTAAAGAACTCCACCGAAGGGATGGCCGCTCCCACTAACACTCTAATGAGATAGCATGAACCTAAAATGGAAGGCCGTGGGGTTTTTCCAAACCCCTCTCCCACTTGATTATTTAACACTAGGGTTTTGAAAAAACTCTTTTTGACCTTAGCATCGTTACTCAAATCTTGTTTAAATCTAGCAAACTTAGTTAACAATTTTCATGACTCAATTGCTTAAGTCATCTCAAAAAAATAAATAACCTTTGCTTTAAAACATATTGAGTAAAGGTCTTGGGACCTGAGGGTTATGGGCCCACTAGGGTAGCAACATATTAGATTTTAGTTTGGCCTCTCTTGGAAACTTAGGGTACCAAGATAAACTAAACCCTATCCAATTTTAAACCTTAGACAAATAGAAGGTGCTGGTCTAAGATCCGTTTAAAACAATATGCCAAACAAAAAACAATCCAATATAGAAAGATGCCAATTTTAAGAACCTAGTGGTGGCCATGTTACTAGGTGATAAACATAGCAATTATATAAAGCATTCAACCATGCATTCCATATATAAAAGCAAATTAAAGAATGCAATCCTTGATGGCTCCCTGCTATTTTGGACTTCAAATCCTTTTCCAACTAGGATTCCTTATCCAACTAGGAAACTTGGTTAAGAGTCCTTTTCGCACTAGGAAACCTTCGTTGCCTCCATCACCATGGGATCCTCCTCTAATTGCAACCATGCAATCTTTGAAGCTTTCTTCTCCTTGCTTGTTACAATAAATAAATATATACAAGCAAACCCATGAAAAGCAAAAACCAAAAATTACATTGGAGATCCCTATGCTTTTCAAGAAAGCTTACATCAAGACTAGTTGAAATATAAACAAGGAAATAATTACAACTTCCTATGATTGCTAACCGCGCAATCGTACACTTTCCAACTAATTAAAAACATCCAAATCCACACACATACATGCGAACCATCAAGGATGCAATTATATGGCTGCAAACAAAGAGGTTAGTGCATTCAAAGTGCTATGTACAGCACTATATAGTGATCTGAAATTATTCCAGCACCTTGGAAAAAATTCCTGCACACTTTCATGTAGTAATCAGTGTTAGGAATTTTCTAGATTGCAATTTGATGGATGCATTTCATTCTAGCATCATTTGATTCACACACACTTGCATTGTTTTAGTTAAACTTGAAATCTTGATTTATTCATGCATTGGTTTTAAGATTAGTAAAAGTTTCTATTTATGCATGATTTGTTTTTAAATCTTGGATGCATTTGTTTTAGAAAAGAGTTTTAGAAAATCAAGCTAGCCTATGAGTTTTGAATCTTTTTAGGTTTTTTATGTCATGTTTTAAAATCCATTAGAATCTTTAAAACATGTTTTCCTAGCTTGATTTAGTTGCCAAAAGGTCCCCCAAAGAAATAACTTTGAAATTGCAAAAGTTGCATTTTTTGCAAAGGGGGGAGTCCCGGCAGTGTTGCCGGTCGACCGAGAGGCAGGTCTCGGTCGACCGAGACAACTGGAGGTAAAATCTGCAGTTTTGAACTGAAACCTCCAACGGTCAGAAATCTGACCGTTGTGCCTTCCCGGTCGACCGAGACCTCTTTGTCGGTCGACCGAGGACTAGCCGTTGGCAACTTTTTGCTATAAATATGAGTTCTTTCCCTTGCCAAAAGTTGGGAATTTTTAACCCCTCCTTGAGAGGATTTGAGGCATATCAAAAGGGAAGAGAACCAAGGGATGAAGGGGATGATTAGGAAAGCTAAAGCTTGGATTAATGAAGTTAAACCACCAAGTAGGCTCTTCCTTTCTTAATCATATGTTTGCATGCTTTTGTTTTATTTTTGGTAAATCATTTCTAGCATGTTAAACTATGTTTGTGTTGTGTCCTTAACATATTTTATGTTTTGAGTTGATTTATTGTTTTGGATACAACATCACATGATTCAATCCAAGTAGTACTTAACTTTGGTAAATCTAAGTAGATCATGTTAATGAAAGAACTTTGGTAAATCATATGTAACATGATCCATATACTTGGTTGAATCTTTGATTGTTGTTTTCCATCATAAGAACATCTCTTTCAAAACTAACTTATGTTTTGGATTCAACTTCTTTACAAATCATATGTTTTCATGTTTTGTTTTATCATTGGTAAATCTTGTAACATGTTAACCTATGATGTGTTGTATCCTTAGCATGTGTTATATTTTGAATAGATCTATTGTTTTGGATACATCACCATTGATTCATCAAAGTAGTACTTTATTGGTAAATCTAAGTAGATCATGTTAATGAAAGATGTAACATGATTCATATACTTTGTTGAATCTTTGGGTGTTGTTTTTCCATCATAAGAAAATCTCCTTCAAATGTATCTTATGTTTTGGATTCAACATCATTACAAATCATATGTGTATTATTGTTTTAATGCTTCACAACTTGCCTTACTTTGATTGGTAAATCATTTTCAAGTTGTCTTTATAATTACATATGATTTGTCCCCTAATTTCAATCAAATCTATTTTTATGTTTTGAGCTTCATTGGTGATTTGATTGACATCCCTATGCATCACATGTTTAGAGCTAATCCATTTCATACAACTTGTGTAACTTTGATATCATTAACAAGTTGTTACTTTTAACATGTGATTGCATTACATCCTCAATCATAAATGTTTTTGAGCTAAAACTTTCAAAAGCCTTAGGCATACATTTATGAACTTTCTTTTTCAAAATGATTGAGGACCACACACACACACTTCATATACTTTCATCTTTGCATTCATAGTGTGAGTGTGTATTAGCTTTTCACTTCCATATCCGCCTATTTTAGAGGCAAATGTAATGAGCTTAAATGAATCTCCATCTAGTGTATTAAAGACACAACTTAGTGAGATAACCAACCATGTGGTTGAAGAGGTTATTGCTTAGCCTATAAAAGCATAGTGTATGGTTGATGTTAAGCCTTGAAAAACATCAATGTAAGGTTATTGCTTAGCCTTGGAAAGCATATTGTAAAGGTTATTGCTTAGCCTATTGAAAAACATAAATAGTGGAAATCCGGTGGGGTGTTGGATCACAAGCCGGTAGTGGATGTAGGCATTGAGGCCGAACCACTATAAATACTTGTGTGATGGTGCTTGCTTTGTGGTGATTGTTTTCTTTAAGCTTCCGCATTTTGTTTGATAATCATCACTTATGACTAGTTTGTTTTAAAGAAGTTAAAATTGTTAAAATTGGTCATAAAAGAAGCTCACCCTATTCACCCCCCCCCCCTCTAGGGTTCGGATCCCCATGGACTTACAATCAGCAATCTGAAATTGTTCCAGCAACATGGAAACAATTTCTGCACTCCTAACATGTAGTGGACAGCAATCTGGAATTATTCCAGCAGCATGGAAAAATTTATGCACTATGTTTATGCAGTAAAAACCATCCTAAAGGGTGCCACCATGCCCTTTTCCAATCTAGGAATGATATCCACACAACATGGGATCATGATTAATCATGGTCTGGCTCTGATACCATTGAAAGATAGTGTGATTCAGTTCTGAACTCCTTTAAAGAAGAGGGTTCTTTGGCTGGAATTTTTAAACTTTTAGCCAGGATACGAATTAGAAAGTAAACCAGCCATGTAAATCACACCATAACACCATGCAATCATAATCAACTTGTGTGAAAACAAATAAGACACAAAGGAGAACATGTACCTGATGATCTTAGGGTGAAAAACTTCTGAAATCTGAATCAAAAACTCAGATCTGTAACTTGCTAATTTCAGCACACCTTGCTGGAATTTCTGCAGTAATCTTTCTTCTAGTCTTCTCCTCTATTCCCCTTTTCTACTAATCTGATTGGTTAGTGTTGGTGGGAACACAACCAGGTTTCCTTCTAACTATTTTTCCTTGATCTGAAGTGTAGGACTCAGATCTGATATGGGTTTTCGTGCAGTAAGAAAAAACAGGACCAGCAAAGAGAACAATGGTGCAGTGGACGTCCAAAAGAGTGGCTGGTTGCTCTCTCTATCTCCACGCCCAAGGGCTTTTTCTCCTCTCTCTCTTGATGTGATCCACGCCCAAGGAGAAGCCACCAGCTATTTATAATAGCTGAAACCCTATTTTTTGGAGAAGTCCTTTCCTTAAAGAATAAGGAAACCAAGAGATACTAACCAAAAAGGCAACCACCCTATTTGGACGTCCAGCCCCTTACTATCTAGTTTAGTTTCTAAATAAAATTAGAAGGCTACTAAACTTAAGGAGAACTTGCACAAAAGGAAATCCTTCCAAGTGATAGGACCTACACAAACTTGGGACCCACATACTAGGGACCACATTGGCTAGCCCACACATACTATGGTCCATGCACCAAATAATTTTTCTAGAGTTGTAATTCATGTATGCCATCATGGGCCTATTTGAATTTACACTCAAAATTATTTCTCCACACATTTAAACAATTTAGGAAACCTTGCCAATCTAGGAAAGTGGCTAGAGAAGGGACCAAAAGACATATTTGCCCTTGGCTCCCAAAATGACCAAAATGTCCATGCTAACCCCATAGCACCATTATGATCATTTTAACCTTAACTCATTCCACTAGAGAGTAATGGTTGCACTCCAGGGACAAATATTAAATGCAAATAAAGCTCATCATAAACAGACGATTGTCTTTGACCTACCAAGTACAATGACCATAATGCCCCTCTATGTAACATCCATAATCAAGTAGGTTAACCGATGTACTATCTACCTTCTTGATTACATCTCATCCTTAGAACTTCATACCCTTGACTTAATCCGGATATCATTCTCTTGATCCAGGGAGCGACCCACAAGTTAAATATCCATATGGAACATCCATATACTAAGATCTTAGATTCTGATGATTAATCGGATAATTCTAAGGGGACGATCATTCCATCATATGATGGCATAGATTCCATATTGCATTTGCACGTCCCAACTAATCAAGCCCGAGCACCCAAAACACAGAGCTGTTGACCCATGAACAGGATCTCACCCATAGTGAATTAAAGCACAAGAACTTGACTTCGTCAGTTCATCCACAAATGCTCAAGATTAAGAGCACTGGTCACTCAGTAGCAAGAGGTGAGTTGATCTCTCTCTGTGATAGTACTATTTTAGAGATCACACCTACAAGTGGTCCTGTTCAATGCATGACACATGCACTAATGAGATAAATCCGGAAAGACCTCCGTGACTAAGGTAAGTCACCCTGAATACAGGAGAGTATCTCATTATAACTTATACCAAGATGAAGTGCCCAACTCCATCTCTCAGTTATGAACAAGTTTATTGTTTCAAGTGTCCATGACTCAGACCTTACTGTGTGTAGCCACTACACACCTGAGTCATTTACTAGAAAACAATGGGCCTTACACAACCATACATATACACAAGTATAAAGAGAAAGAAGTCATTCCATTAAATAACCAATAAATATCCAGTTACAGAGATGTGAGTGCAGTCAGTGGGCTTTAGGGCATACACCAATCCCAACAACGACAATATCGATGGATGTATCCTTTTGAGAGGTAAATTAAATTCAAAGCCAAATATATCTTTTTCCCCTTAATAATGTTTAGTGTAGAGATCTTATTAATGAGACATGTGGCAGGATGATGAAAACATTCAAACGATATGTGGTAAATCATACCTATCCAGAGGGTTCTATTTCAGAGTGCTTCCTCATGAATGAAGCAATGATGTATGCCATGAGTTATATGCCAAATGGTACAAAAGGAAGACATAAGCAAGCACAGGGGAAGTGGATGGACGATGATGGTTTATGTGCCTACCCTATCGATAAAAAGGAGAAGGTCGAATATCTTGAGATTGTACAGTACCAACAAGCACATAAATGGGTATTGGAGTCATCTGTTGAGAATGTCGCGTGGAAAGAGTATGAGAAATTTGGTTAATTTCTTTGTTCTTAGCTTTTTTTTTTACATGTATAATGCATCTTAATTTTAAAATAAATTTATTTTTAGGAATTATGATAGATACGTACAGGAACACGTATCTAATGTTCAGAATCGGAGAGGCACCATACGAACAGAAAAGGAGATGGATTACATTCCTTGGCTTAGACAACAATTACAAAATGAGGAAAATAGTGTCTTGAAAAGGCTTGCTGATGGACCTAAATTTGAGGCTATTTCATATACCTCATATGCGATAAATGGATATGTTTTTTGCACAGCGGAATCCGAAATATCGAAAACAACACAAAACAGCGAGGTCTCTATGCAAGCTCTAACTAAGTTCAGATCTAGCGTAAACGATACTAATTTTGTATCTAAGGAGGTCCCTTACTATGGCATTGTTAGACAAATTCTTGAGTTAGATAACCATGACTTCAAAGTAGTAGTATTCAACTGTGATTGGGTGCGTATAGAGAACAAAAACAGCATTAGAGTTGATCCAAAAACAAACTTGAGATATGTTAATTTAGAGAGGTTAATGAGAACTACAAAAGAATCAGATGAGCCATTTATTCTTGCTTCTCAAGCTTCTCAAGTCTTTTATTGCAAAGATCAAAGTCGTCCTACGGAGGAGTGGCATGTTGTGTTGGATGCTCCAAAAAGACTTAATCAAGACATGGACTCTTATGAAGATCCGTTAGTCTTTGAGGCTAGAACGAATGAAAATGCATATATCGGAGCATTACATGATGATATTACAGATGTTGATATCATTTGAGGTGACAAGTTCATGTCAATATTCTTCTCATTGCATATTTATTTCATTAAATGGACCAATTTTTACATATCATGTTTCATTAAATTGGAATTTTTTCATGCTTCATCGATCTAGTTTCCTTATTTTTACATTTCAATGTTTTTTATATGACAACATTATTCAAAGTTCACAAATTTTTTTTTTTTTTACAGCCAGTATGTCACATGATCAATCAACAACACATAGTTCTGCTGCGTCAGCAACTACACCTTCGGGGTGTAGTTCCCGCGAGAGTACATATTGCCAACAATCACTTTTAACAATATGTGTATTCACTTTTATTTTATTTCTTCTTAACGAGCTAATCCTTACAGTAGTCAATTCGAAACAGGCGTGCCTAAGTCAATCACTTTTGGCGAGCATGACCAACCTATCGAACCAGATGCTGCCCAACTGAGTTCGTTGATAGGAAATCTGGTGAGGACATATGTGTCCCCGATATATGAGGCGAGGACATATGTGTCCCCGATATGTGAGGCATGGACAAATGTGCCGAGTGAGATTAAGGAGCAAATTTGGAACGGTGTGATTGTGAGTACTTTTGCATTTATATAATTTAAAGTTTTATATCAACATTTCATTATATTCGTAACTCCTTATTCATAATCTCTATAGAGCACCTACATCATTAGTGAGATCCATAAAATTTTCGTTATGAAGAAGGCAAACATATCGTGGAAAGGTTGGAAGTATGTTCTTTGTCATCAGGCAATAGACAAATACCTCACAGAAGTAGAGAGGAAGAGCAATGTGCCCAAGTTCGTGAAACCAGAAGATTGGGTAAAATTTGTGGACATATCCTCGACGTCGGCAGCCTTAGCTTCCAGGGAGGCTGGTAAGATTGCTAGGTCAAAGTTGAAGAGCCCGCACACAACGGGCAGAAAGGGACAGGCCAAAGTGGCTGCAGAGTTGGTAAGATTTGTGCACATATCTAGCTTCTTTTTGCAATTATACTATATTCTTTTATAGATGGTTGATTACAAGACACATAAAAAGAATTAGACTAAATGAACATTAGTTTACATTGAATATTGTATGGACAGTTGTGCTCAGCATGGGTATTTGTGCTAGTATATTTTTAAAATATCCCAATTTTGTTTTACAGAAAGCAAAAAATCCGGATCAACCATTAACTCGCAAGGATCTCTTCTTGGCCACCCATAAAAGGAAGGATGGATCAGCATCGAGCCCCCATGTGGTGAGAACCATTTTACTATAATTGGTGAATAGGTTATTCATTTGAATTGTTACTTGCGAACCCTTTTATTTAATATTCGTGGTGTTTGTGTGAAGTAAATCATTGAAGTGCTATGGTTGAGTGGTGAATGTTGTAGTGTGTTGGGGCATTGGGTTGTTTATATGAAGTGTTTGTGTGAAGTAAATCATTTTGTGCTTTGGAAGAGTGCTGAAAGATAAATCATACACAAATTTAGTATTATATACACCAAAGTAAGAAAAAACGCAACCCACATAGAAATCTTGAATGGTCAGTTGGTCTGAATTGTCAAGAATGGGTCAGACCAATGAAAGATTTTCTTTTCAGACCAATGGTCTGAATCACCTCTTCCATCTGCATCACTAAACCTCTAAAATAATGGCTAGCAGAACATCTTTCTATAATAAAGCTATGCCCCTGAAAAGGAGCCAATCTCCAAGCCTCAAACAACTCTCCTAATTAAAAAAAAAGACTTTCTAGAGAACCCTGAAGAACATTGCTTCAGAATGCAAGAATCCATGTCATCCCTGGAAATAAACACATTAGGAGAGTAAAAAAAAAAAAAAAAAGACTCAACATCCAAGAAAATCCATGTCATCCCTATAAACAACCTAGAAAATAACATAGAGAACCCATTCCAACATACCATCCCACTCCAACATACCACAAAGAGTAATTTTACAACTCAGGACCCAAGTCCTAACCTGGTCCAACAGACCATATAGGACTATCGATGAGCAAGTTTCTAATTTTCCTATCTAAGTTCTTTTTCAAGAGATCATTAGGACTTTTAATCCTGCTTTCCTATTATCCAAGTATATCTAATAGGACTATTACTTGTCCAAGATTCATAACTATAAAGGGTTTCTTTTTTGTAAGTAGCATTTTTACATAAATTAAAAACCAGTTGGTTGGGCATAGTTATTTAGTTTTGATCAGATTACTTACTGAGATTTAGAGGTGTGTTTTCATGAGCTACATTGAATTTATTGGAACCATATTCTCTAAATTAATTGAATCTATTCTATCAATTGTGTCGTCCGCTGTAATTCTACACAAAACAGTTCTGTTTGTTCCAGTTAGAAAACTGTTCTGTAAATAATTCAAACCCAATCTGGCCAGCAGACTCCAAGTAACTCAAAGCAGCTGAGTTCTAAAGAGACAAACTGTGATCAGAGCTTGGTTTCACTATTGCTTCAGATTTTGGAATCAGAGTGAGCCCTTTCAACTTTTCAAGGGCCTACATTAGGAACTCATACTAGCTATCCTAACCATTTAGAAGCAATAATTCTACTCCACAATGCATCCTTCTCATTTGCAAACCTCCACCACTATTTAAGAAGCAACACCCAGTTCTCAATCACAATAGTACCTATACCCAACCCCCTTCTCCTCTAGCTTGACACTTCACCTATGCAACTTCTTTTTCCCATCATTGCAATCCCATAGAAATCCCCTCGAATGCAATCCAGCTTCTTAACAACTGACATTGGCATTTTGTAAAGAGACGTAATAAACTTGCAAATTGGAAAGAGTGGATTTTATAAGAATAACTCTGCTCCCCATAGATAGATATTGTCTCTCCCATGAAGACAACTTTTTCTCCAACTTTTTTACATTGAATCACAGAACCCTTTTATTCAAATTCACATTGTTATTTTTATTTTTATTTTTTCTATGAGTAGTTTCCTCATCTTTTTATCTATCTTATCTTCTTGAAGCATTACCATAATTGTTGGTTACTGAAACTGCACAAAAAATACTATCCTTGCAGGTAATATTCATACACAAAAGGAAGTCCGCACAAACCACTTGATTTGTGGCATAAATCAAGTCTTAAAAATATCATTTTAGCATAAACAATGAATGATCCACCTAATTATAAGAATTCCACCACAATGCCCAATGATTTATTTTCATTAGGACCCTAAAGCTTTCTAATTTTTTTTTTGGTGCATCTTTCTAGTGTGTTGGGGCATTGAAGTGCTATGGTCAAATGGTGTATGACTAATGACATAGTGACGTGAATGACTTTGTAATGTGTTTGGGCATTGGGTTGTTTATATGAAGTGTTTTTTTTTTCTTTTTGGCATGTACAGGTACTTAGCAGGTTGTAAAAAAAAAATTAAATGTCACACGTGCAGGAGAGACTATGCCGAAATTTCGAGAAATCTTTCACATTAGAGATTTTTCTAAGGAACATTTTTATGAAGTATCTGTTAATGATTGCCAAAATGTGTTTATGCTTCTTATTAATCCTTTTTTGTTATTGCAGTATGATGTTATTACTGCATATGAATCTGACAGCTCGGTTGCGCAAGGTGATTTAGACCATGATGCAGTTACAAAGGTATCTTTTTATTGCTTGTTGATCATAATATCTTTTAATGTTAGTAATCTTTAATTTTGTGGGTTTTATGGTATACTTGTTTTTTTTTTTTTTCATAGGTCTTTGGTCGTGGTAGCCGAGGACGCGTACGTGGCTTAGGCACTGTTTCAAAAACAACCATAAAACATTCAGCTCCTTATAAAAGAGCCTTGGAGGAGGAGCATGAATGCAATACACATCTTCAAACTGAGGTGAAAAGGTTGAAGGAGGATCAGATGGGCAGACGGAGGGAAATGGATGAACTGAAACAAACTCTTACCCAAGGTGGGACACAAGTGCGACCTTCAACTTATCATGGTAGTTCATCTCAGGTACAATGTTTATTTTTCTTACATGATTGATTCGATAAATTAATTAATTATCTTGATTGATGAAATACTAACACAACGCATTTGTAATATTGTTTGTAGGCTCAGGACAATTCCTCATGTCAAGTGGCATGTACAAATCAACCGAATACTAATACACGCCAGGGTACGTGCAGGCTGTTGCATTACGTGCAAAAAGATATTACAGTTGCCCTTGGACGCGTTCTCAGTTTGTCAATTGAGGAGGAAGGATGTTATAGGATTGTTGTAGATGAGATCTTGAAGTTTGACGTAGAGTTATTGGGCAGAGAAAAGACTTTTGGGGATCTCACCGTGGGTGACATCATTTCATGGCCCACATATAGAACCGTGTTTGGCTAGTTTCAAAGCCCACATGATTTACTGTTAGATGACTTTATTTGTAGTATTTACTCTGATGTGTGTGATCGTGGTATTAGTAATACCGAACGTGAACGTGGTTTGTGTTAATTTTTTACCATTTACTATTGCTACTTTGATGGTTTAAATTTTAAGTGGATGGATGATTTATTAGCTTATTTGAGTTATTTATTTGATGGATAATGGATGTTTGTATGGTTGATGCTAACTTACAGTTATGAGAATTATAGGATTTTTATTAGAAAAATATAAACTTTAAAAATTAATTATGAAATATTCTTTTTAAAAACCCTCTAATAAAACGACTGCTCCAAACAGTCGCTAATTGAATGATAAGTCATTTTTTATATAGTTTTTAAAAAATGACTTAAAATATTTTCGACTGACGATGTCCGTCTTTAAAACAAATGACAGCCGTAGTCAGTCGCTAATCTGACAAATTGTCGACCACCAACGACTGCGATTTTGCCGACTGCTCGTCCGACCGCCCTTAACAGTCATTTTTCAGCCTTTTTGACGTAGTGCACTAAATATCAGCCTGATTTAGCTTATTTAGACTTTGTTACCTTCTGAAACAAAGCTCAAAGCTTAGTTAATTCCAGCTCAATTTTCAGCTATTTTTAGGGTTTCTATGTACAGTCACCCTAAGCGGTCAATTTCAATGCCTAGTAACCAATGTCAAGATATTTCCTCGAATGTGCTTCATACTACTACATTTCTGTGATATCACAATACAATATTATAAAAATCTGCCATGTTAAAAACTCAACAAGATCGTTTTCTTTATTTTTCAATGCTCGTTTCTAGCTACTTTCTCCTGTTTGACTTCATCTTCCCATATCTTCCTACTTTACGAAGTTATGTAGTTCCATCTTCCATAATATTCGTACAACGTCTGATGTACAACTCATGGGAACTAGTTGCTTAGGTAGTTCGCAACCCAATGTCACCAAGCTGCTTAAGGAACAATTCCTCCATATGTCACACTTCTCACAATTATGGGCTTCGCTTTTAATTTAATTTGTATAGGCCCCTCTTCCCACATGTGTAGAAAAATCCATTGTTACTAAGTTTTTATCTTTGGAAATGAAAAAATTCTATAAGACAAATTTTTAAATAAAAAAAGCATAAGAAGAAGCTACGTATCTCTATGAAGTAGGGGAGAAATTCATGGGTTGTAAGTTTTTATCTTTGGGAAAAAAATCTATAAAACACATTTTTAAATAAAAAAAAATGGGTAAGAAGGAGCTGCATACCTCCGTGAAGTAGGGAGATACACAGAGGCAGCAAAACAGAGAAAAAGTAACTGAAAACAGGTATTGAAATGGAGAGAAAAAGGTGCCGTACATATCTCTATTGGCATTTGTGATTGGACCCACTTGTGTTTACATGTAAGTGGACCCCACTCACAAAGATACACCCCTTACAAGGAATCTCATGGTGATATGGATAAGAATAGTTTGAGTTTTATCCAACTCTCTATCCTTATCATATCTCTATTTAAATTCAAATTGAAGGAGTTTGATCCAACATATTATCCTTATCATCTCTCAATTCGAATTTGAATGGAGATCTTATCACCCATTAGCCAAAGGGCTATATATAAACATGAGAATAATAGTTAGCACTAACTTTCAACAACACATCTTCCACTAGATCTACTATTCTCCCTCATCATCTTCCACATTTAGGGTGCCCATTATTGCCCTTGGATCTTGAAGAGTGAATTACATGTGACTGATCTCTTATAAACAGTCACAGATTTCCATAACTAGTGTCTGATTCAAGCCGATGCAGCCCTAATCACGTTTGTAGCAGCCACCTATTAAAGATATTGCTTCTGCTGCATCTACAACCTTTCAATCTCGACTTTGATCGCTAGGGCGGAAATTGACAGCTAATGGTGACCGTATTGAAAAAAAAAATCCCCTACTTTTTAAGGCCAAGCTCAGATCCGCTCAGCTCAACTTTTTCTGCAAATTAGATCTCTAGCTTGACTCGAGCTTAAATTAAGTCTGTAGAGCTCTCAGTTCAGCTTGCCAATCTAGTGTTCAGGCCAAGCTCACGCGAGTAAAGCTGGTTTGGCTCGGCTTATTTAGATCATTAAAACTTTAGGCAGTCCTCTCTCTCTCTCTGTATCCATCTATCCCATTTCCTTTTGCTTCTACCACGGAAAAGCATTAATGGAGAAGACAAGACTATTAATTTTCTGACCACAACTTAAAGCCTTTGTTTATCCCTGCATTTGTTTGCATTCTGCCTGCATTCAATGCTCCCAATCTGCCTCCCCAGTCCCTCTCTCTCGTTCAATGAATATCTACTTTCCTCATCCATCCGCAGAGGAAAATGCACTTAACAGCTTCTTCTCCTCCCTTGCATTCCAGCTTTACTTTTCAACACTAAGTTCACTCACACTAGTTCTTGTAGCCATGAGCTAAAAAACATTGATTTCATAAGCTAAGTTTGGAAAAGGATCCATCAAACTGTAG
This sequence comes from Cinnamomum chago, assembly GCA_038049695.1. Classification (NCBI taxonomy): domain Eukaryota; kingdom Viridiplantae; phylum Streptophyta; class Magnoliopsida; order Laurales; family Lauraceae; genus Cinnamomum; species Cinnamomum chago. The sequence continues at coordinate 56,290,637 of CP142453.1, read as the reverse complement.
AATACACTCTAGAAAAAAATCCAGAAAATCTCCAGACTGTGGTAGATACGGATCACAAAGAAAGAAAATATGATGGTCGGTACCTCTTTGAGAGCTTTGATCTGCCTCATGTAGCATGAGCAAATACCAAAGATTTGTTAAAAGGCAAATTCCCAAGATTATTTGTTAAAAGGCAAAATTCCAAGATAACAAAAGGTCCATGCAAGATTTGTCAGTAGTATGGATAAATGGATGGGAATTGCACAAATGGTTATTCAAATAACTATGAGGCTATTGAGATTTTTTGAGCTGGCTGTTGTAACATTCCTCGGTGAGGTAGGGTGAGAAATTGTTAGGCTCCGTCCCGAGTTAATCACGATTAACTCTAATTAATGGCATTTAAGACTAATTAAGTCAGTTTAAATGATTTAATGGTGATTATCACCAAATGAAGTTGAATTAGCCTATATTAGGCTTAATGAAATGGTAATTAAGCTTATGAAATGAATTGAAAAGAATTGAATGGAAAATGAAGCTCAAATGAGCAAATTGAGGGTTGTGTATAAATACGGATTTATACGTATTTTGTCGACTTCGGAAAGTCTTGATACCAACATGTGTATCTCGACGAGTACGATGATTTGCATAAAAGCAGTGCGTTGATTCGACGAATATCGGATCAAATGGACCGTTAATTGACTCAAAATGTAAATGAAAGAATGAATGGGGGGTGAAATGCAAAAAGAAAGCTTATATAAGCTAAATGCCTTCATTCATCTCCAGCAACCATAGACTCCAGCCGTTTCTTCTTCTTTTCTTCTTCTTTCTTGGATTTTTCTCTTCCTCAAGTGAGAATTGGAGGTGACTCAAGTGAAAGGAATTCATCATTTGCATCATCTTCATCATCTTCTTGAATTTTCTTGAGATTAGAGCTTCAAAGAGTGGATTTTTATCTTAAATCCAAGCTAAGCAAAGACTAATCTTCAAACAAAGGCAAGCTATACATGTGTTTATGTTTGTTGGAGTGTTTTAAGTAAGTTTAATGGAAAAGAAATGATGATTCAGCTATTATGGGTGAGTTATGGATTTTAAAACCTTAATTAGTTTATGTAATTTGTGTAATGGATTAAGATAAGTGTGGTTAGATTAATTAGATTATTAGTCTTCAATTGCTTTTGTTAAGTTTATAATTTCATTGTCAATCAGGTTCAGAAAGAAGGAAAAATGAATGGAAGAAAAAGGCCATTCACTGCACTGCAGAACAGAACCCTGTTCTGTTTCTGCAGTGTCGCCGGTCGACCGGCCAGCAGGGCCCGGTCGACCGGGAACACTGGGTCAGGCCCGAAATGGCCTGACCAAATTACTGTTCACCGAATTATTCTTTACAACTCCAAGTCGACCCGAACCTAGGTCAACCCGAACCCAGATCGACCCGGATCACTGAAACTTCTTTGGAAAGTGTATTTTAGTGTCCAAAATGCCGGGATTAAGAGTTTAAGCTTAGAGATTGACCAGATTATGCATAGTAAGGAAAACGTTTGGCCAATCGCTCGGACCTAACGGTCCTCGAGTGAGTTTTAGATTTTACGAGAACTAAGATCGCTTATGAGGTCATAAATACTTCTCGTATAGTTAAGATGAGTCGTGAGGGAAGTATGACTAATATTAGTGATCTCTAAACCTTCCTAGGTGCTACGAGGGTTATTCTAATGCATCAATTTCACTAAAAGTAATGTCATCGACAGTAATACATGCATTAATAACCACCGTTCACTTAATGGTTGGGTAAATGATTAGTTTAGGATGAGATTAATAGGAATTGTTAACAGGTCTGACACTACCTAGTGGTTTCCAAATTCCTTATTGAATGGAATTATGAATTGAAGTAAGAAATGAACGGTTACGAAAAGTAACTGAAATGACTATTCCTACTGCAGTAGAGGGAATTGGGAGTGTCCGGAGCTCCGTGGGACACCAGTGATCTCTGATCAAGACACTGGGAGATCTCACCGCATTGGACCGAAAGGTCAAAGGACTGACGAGTCCTAATCAATGCTGTATGTAAGTAATTGAATGAATATGAAATGAAAAGTCAGAAATTGGACCGAAAGGTCATTGACTGAAAAGTCATACATTGAAAAGTCATTAATAGAGGCTGAACATAATGAATAAATGAGTATGAAATGCTTCCGTTTGGAAGAACTGTATGGAGTGGAAACCCATGCTAGTGTAGTTGTCATTATTGTTGTCATTATTAATGGTATTTATTATGGATTGTTTAGCACTGTTAAACAATGAATTGCTAGGAATTATGAATTGTCATAAATGTATGTATACCTTGTTGAACCGTCGTGTTCACGGTATTACTGATGATATTACAGGCTCAGTTGCCCGTGCCGGTCCCTCCGAGACCGTCCCGCCAGCGGAGAAGGCTCATTCTACACCTCCAGGAGATCTAGCCAAATGGACATGATCTGAGAGAGGATAACATAGAACATTTTGGGAACTTTTTATAAACTTTTTAATATATTCGTTTTGGTATTGTAGGTATTGTAAATGATGTCCCCTGCATTGTATTTTGAATATACAGTGGTTGATTATAGTAGAAATGAAATGATATAAAGTAACTTTACTGTTCAAAGTAAAGTATTTGATTCGTTTTGATTAAATGTTTGTCAATGTATATTATTTGTATATTCCGCACAATTGTACATTGACAGGTACGTATGCAAGATCCATTGTAGATTCGTTTTAACTTCGGTTAATTCGGGTTTACGAGAGTAAGTATGAGTATCGCGACCCGGGGGTTAACCCTAATGACTCTAATCACGGGTCCGGGTCGTGACAGAAATCCCAAAAAAAAAACTCCAAGAAGAAACAACATGCATTGAACATAACCAATAGCAGGATATTGTGATGAGGTTTCATTTCAATTAAGTGATTAGTGTATGGTCCTGTCATTAAGTTATCCTTGGTACTGTGACCACATTCCTCTAAAAAAAACCATTACATTAATAAGAAACCATGAGCCAAAATCATACATCTCATAAGGAAAACTACTTGTTTAAGAGAAGACCCATCAAGCAAAACTTGAAGAATTTGGTGACAATGGCTTGAAAACACCTGAATTAGTAAATGGTGTTATCATAAGTGGAGCCCATTGAACTTTGGGATGGTTGCTGAGATCTCTTCTGCTTTTGTGGAGATGGAGGAAGAGGCCAAGGCTTCTTTCTTTTGAGCTGTCGGAGGATTTGACTCAGGCCTCATGGGAGGAGCTGCACAAACAGGGACCACTGAACGAATTTGAACCGCAGGAGCCATGCCATGTAATTGAAACCCACCACTGTTCAGCATTTGGGGGATTGTGGACAAGGTTTGAATAGGTCCAGGGACTGGAGAAATGGAAGTGGGTCTCAAACACATGGTTCTGAACTGTGTTTGATTGTTAAGATTTGGAGTTCTGGAAATAGGAACCGGCCTGTGATTGCTAGAGCTGGGCCTCATAGCAGAGCCTAGATTTGTTATGTAGGGGCCCTTTTCAATGGGTTTCTCTCCAACATCTGATTTTTCACCAAGCCATTCCTCTTCATCATTCTGATGTTCTTCCAATGGAGGTGGGACCTCTCGCATCTTATCCTGGGATTTGCTCTTGACTTGGACAGGGATTGTCCTGTTTAATGGATAGACGGGTGGGTTGTCTTCTGTAGAAGATGGTTCTTGTAAAGAGCCACTACACTGTTGGAAAACGGACATGGGAGGTAAAATCCTAGAACCTGTAGGATGGCTGGCTAAAAAGCGGTTCTCTTGCCTGTGAGTTTGAGCTGGGTAGACTGAAGAAACATCAGATAAGAGATCCAAACACCTCGATTGCTGATAGTGCAAGGTGTTTGCGGATGAAGCAGAGCTATTCTCTTTATATCCCAATGTCACCCTTCTTCTTAGTTGTTGCTGATCCTTTTGTCTAAATGGCTTGTTCCCATCTTTGGGCCTGAAATTGGAAAGCACTCTTGCTACAACTGCCTGTCCTTGTTCATCATTGCTCTCAGACTCTTTGTTTGTATGAGACACAGAAACAAAGTTTGGAGCTGCAAGACCATGCTTTGATCAAATCTCAAAGAGAAAAAAAAGGTGAAGATCAATCTCATTGATAGAAATGCCCATTTTAAACATGACCCAAAAATCTTAACGATAAAAAACTGAATGAAAAAAAGCGATGCATTTTTCTGGTTTTTGTTTCAGCAAAATCAAAGTGATAAAAGTAGATAGATTTTACATATCAACAGAGTCGAAATGAAAGGATCTATGGAAGAATATGGTTTTTGAATGTGCAGTGATAAAAAAAAGGGCCATTACATTGTTTTAAAGAAGACCAAGCAGACATTGCAGCATTCTTCTCAGCTTGCTTCTTTGTCTTTGCTGGTTCACCTGTAAAACTCCTGCCAGCAAGCTCTACAGTGCATGTGAAAACGGGTAAATGCCCAGGACCTGATCTCACAGTGGTGTAAACAGGTAGGTTTAATCCTGCCCTATGAGCAGTTTCCTGGAGAAGGTTCTTGTACACACCAGTCTCATCCTATAATTTTTTGTGAAAAAGTAAGGGAAAGGAAAAGGGAGAATTACCATGTGTGAAATCAAACTCCAACACGAAAGAAATCAGGCATAAACTAGAAGTAATGAAGAAAAATCAAACTCACAAGAACTCTTGCAGCTAGAGACCTTGAAGGCCCCCTTGTTGATAGTGTGTGGAGAGCTACCTCAGCAGCAGCATGCTCTGCCTGTCTGAGTGTAAAGCAATAGCTGGGCCCTTCAAAGATCTCACCATTGAAATTCACAGTAGCTTTGAATCTAGGTGCATGATCTGGTCCCTCCCTGATACATGCATATGATGGAAGATTGAAACAACTCCTCTGTGCTAGTTCTTGCAGCTGGTTCTTATACATACCTGCCATGCACATACAAGAACCAAACTAGCCCATCAAAATACACATGAATCTATGCGAAACCCACCACCCAAAATCACAAAACAGAGAACCAAGGAGAAACCCATGATGCCAACAGGCCCAAGACATACAGCTACAATCATGAAAAGAAACACAAACCCACTCACAGAAAAAATAAAACAGAAAAGGAAAACCCACCTACAAGACTGAATGGAAATGAGATACAGATTCCTCACTCCTGCATGGACTTGGTCTGTTGCCTTTAAAAGAAGAAAATACAGAGATAGTGAGGTGAAAATCTTAAAGTTGGTTGGAACCTGAGGCTTTATCCTCTGGTGTCTGTGACTAACGGGGGAGAATTGGATTCCTTGTTTGAGATTCACTTCCTGGTTTTAACTTTTACACAGTTCCCCAATACAGCAAAGTCTTCCAGCACCGAGAAGCCAAAACCAGCCACACCTCATCAGCTGTGCCATTAATGGGCATTTATAGTTTTGTAAGCTTTTGTATTTGTATTTACTTATTACCTCTCTCTAATTTCCAAGCACTTGAACTGGCATTGGTTTTGGGTTAACTGAGGGATTTAAACGTCAAGAAAGATTCTTGTCTAAAAGTCAATGGTCTTCTATCCATTCTCCAATCAAAGGCTTTGGATTGGTTAGGGGGTAAAAGACCGAAATACCCTTCATATAGGAGGTGGAGTGGAGGTAGGGATGTAAACAGGTTGGGTTTGGGCTGGGGTGGGTTCAACGCAGTAAACCCACCTGGATCCAACCGAAAGCAAAATATACTGTATTAGTATTATATATGGGACATCCTCCCGGCTGATGGTCCGCACAAACGGTCTGTGTGCATGCCCACGTATGCCCTACTTGGGGTCATTTCAATCATTTAGGAGTTGGGGGATTGAAGGATCTAATCGGGACTAGTTGTGTACGAAATTTCAAGTCCATTGGATGGTTGGATCATTTTAACATCTTCATCCATTCCTTTGAGTTTAAAATTTTTAGGAGATATTATTTTTTTGCAGGATTTCAATGCAACAGTGAGTCACATTTGAATGGGTGTCAAATGTGGGACTTGTAACATTTAGGACAGTAGTGGTGTCAAAGGTTGGATTGGTCACATGTCTAAAAGAGGCACACCGTTACTCTAATTCTAATCACATATATTTAATTTTAGTGTATATCATTATGTAATCTAATATAGACTAATGTATTTATTCTATGTGGATTGTATGATAAATAATTGATAAGGTTTTTTTTTTTTTTTTTTATGAAAGTACTGTATGAGAGGTAACCATCTTAAACCCTTTGGGGCCCACTTATTGTATGCCAATAATTGAGGAATAGGTTGATAGAAAGGTCTTTTGTGGATTAGGTTTTCGGCAAAAAGAAACGGCCCGATTTAAGCATCCCAGCCCATAATTTAAGACCTTAGATTATTAATAACTTATTAAGTCCACCTTTGGAGTTCAATCCAACGGCGAGTGTAGACCTGATGAGTGTTAAAAGCAAGAGTGTCGTCAAATCATGAGGGGTAGTTAGAGTGAAATAATTGGTTGATGATATGTGGGTCCCACAAGGACTTAGTTTATGCAATGAGAAGATTTCATCCTCCATGGTATTTTATTTCATAAAGAGCAGAAGGATTTCATCCTCAATGTTTTTCTATTTCATAGAGAGTAGAAATCCTGCATTCATACTTCACAGTAGAATCAAGATTCTCTTTATCGAATAAAACAATAAAATTTTTAAAATTCTTTGCAATTAAAAAGTGTTTGACTAAACAATGAAACAATGAGCTACACAAAATAAAACTCAGAATAATTTTCCTCTCCATCCTCTTTTTGCACAAATGCTTCCCCAATGGCCTAGAATCATTACTTCTCAAGCAATAGAGGTAACTAATGGTAATATATATATATATATATATATAGAGAGAGAGAGAGAGAGAGCAGGGCTCTCCTAGCTGCAGCTTAACTTATCTTAAGCTGGAATAGTACTGGTCCCACAAATTAAAGTTGATTAAATGTGTTTTTTGCATGATGAAGTGGAAAATTCAGTTCTGATTGGATTTATCTTAATTTTGGAGACGATCATCATGCAAAAAACAATGATAATCGGCTTTAATTTGTGGAACTAACACTATTTCAGCTTATGATAAGATAAACTGCAGCTTAAGAGAGCTGACCCCATATATATAGTAATACATATACCCTATGTATAGAAACTAATAAAAATATATCTATGCACACATGTAAAAATAAGATTCATCCATACATAAGAGCCATGTGGTTTGGCTCACTTTTGTGGCTGCCTAGCCCACTTATGAATAATTTATCTACTTGCACATCCTACCTTCTGTAAATTGTTACAAGCCCAAGTTTGACATTCATTCACAAATTACTCACCACTAGATTGAGACAAATAAATGAAATAATATTCTTCTAAAACCATTAAACGATAACCAAAAAAAAAAAAAAAAACACCAAAAGACTGAGATGATTGGCATAGCCGCAGGTGCCAGCGGGACGTATTCCAGTCCGGACCCAAGTGGACGCACCCAATTATCAATCAGGCTGAAACTGTGAACCTCATCAGCACTAACCATCCATGGTATAGAAGTGGAAAAAAGAAAGGAAAGAAAGAACTCCTGCCAGTATATTTGATTTAGATTTGTGTGTAACCGGATAATCAGGAGGTACCAGGGGTCCATGAAGCGTCTAGTGAAGTCTGCATAGCTGTAGAAATTTAGTAATTTACAGAGCTAAAGCCTAATGGCAGAAAGGTCTCTCAACCAATTTAAGTATTGTCAGACTTATAGTAGAATAGTTAAAAGAGGTCAGTGTCCTGTCAAGCTTTATATTGCTACATTGATTTGGGTCAATGGCCCATCATCCCTTGTAGGAAGTCAATCATAAGTTGTTCACTTAGTGGACACAGGGGCTGTTGAAAAATCTAGACCTTGGAAACCAGGAACCATTTGTTTTTAGTAATTTCATACAATTAATTAGTTAATGGTCAGGATCCTCTCTCTCTCTCTCTCTCTCTCTCTCTCTCTCTCTCTCATAATTAGATAAGGATAACTTTAGAACAACATTGGTTTATTGAAGCCTACAAAATAGATGGTCATCACTTTCAATAAAGCCTAAAAAATAATGTGTTTGAAAGAAATTGTCATGGCCATCCTGTTAAGCAGCATGCAATCTTAAGTGGTCCCTTCCTATCTCACTATGGTGTTGCTAAGGAAACTGAGTAACCTGACCAGATTGAAGTAAACAGAGCAAGCTTAATAATGTCTCGCTTGTGTATAAAGTACCAGCATGAATGTTGATTTTAGTTTATCAAACTTAATTTATTCATTCGAATTGGATGAGTAAACCAAAAAAAAAATGACAGATGCATAGTTTATGTTATTGTAGATTGCGTATGAAATGATTGGAATAAAAAAGTGTTTTAGATACTGCTCAATGTGGCAACCGTTAGGTTTGTAAAGGTGATACTAAAAGGGAGATAAGAAATGCAAAAAATAAAGAAAATGCTGGGAGTAACTATTGGAATGGGGAAGAAAAACAAACCCTACTTCCCAAAAAAAAAAAATCTATGAGAATGTGGAGCTTTACTCCATTGAATATACAACCAAAGACTTCGTGCTAACATGCTAACATCAAGCTTCTAGTCAGTTTGATGCAAACTACCGGCACCCCTTTACGACAAAGAGATCAGTGAAGTCCAACAAAGCCTAAGCACTGAGGAAGCAGAACCGAGGAAAGCTCTGAGGAGTTTCTTGGGAGACTCCTAAGCACTGAGGCAAAAGCTATTTGAGACAGCTTACGGAGATAATGAAGGGAGCTCCGATAGAGTCTCTACCTTTACCTCTCCAAAAATGCTCAGCGCCTCTAGTTATTCTTCTCTTTCCCGCTCCGATGAAACCCCTAAGCCCTCATCCTTCTACCCTTTTTTTGCTTGGAAATCGTGCCTTTTATAGAGGTTCCAGTGTGGACCCGTCGTGACCCCTAACCGGGTTAGTGCAAACGACGGTCGTTATCCGGGTTTGTGGGGGTTTGTGCATGCAGAACGAGGTGGAACATGTTGTCCGCACGTGATTTCCCACATATTTTCGTGGTGAGGATATCACACACGTAAACCTCACAAGCATAGCATGATTATATTGTGGAAGCATGTAGCAAATCTCATCCATGATAAAAAGATTGATGCACAATATTAATAACATGATGTCAGCCGGAGCGATGTATCATATAGCATTCCCTATTTACACAAAAAAGAGTAAGTTTAATTATAACATTCCCCAAGAATAAAAGCCAATAAAGGCCATTACATCCAAAAACCTAAAATGGTAATCCACTCCCCAAAATGTGATACGCAGCTCATAACTTGACATGATGTCTAGAGGACATCATCAGCTTGTCATTCTCCTACAAGTTGCGACTCTCCGGCTGCCTCCTCCGGCTCCTCCTTAGGGGCAATGAAGTCTGTACCTGAGTACCAAGATTAGTGTGTCAAACAAGACGGTCTGGTAGGTGGCTGAAAAGATCTAAAGCATACTAATAAATGTAAATTGAATTGAAATCCATTAAACATGTTTAAAATAGTAAATGTCATATAGAAATCTGATGCAAAGTTGTAAAACCAGATAGTAAGTGTCAAAACAAGAATAGACACAAAGGAGTGAATTCGCGAGCCTGATTAGGTGATGAAGCCCCCTTGTAAGGATTGAGGTTACAGGTAAGCCTTGAACCTGCGGGGTGCTTCTAATACCCAATGGAAGCATCAAATTCTAGAGTACATGAGAAGATAATAAAAAAGTATAAAGGACCCTGACCCTTTGTCTTGGGGCCACAAGCCATAACCACAACACTTTTGATGGCTCACTAATGTTCGCAGGACTATCAGGGTCAGCGGATGTGAAAATCTATGGGGTTCAACCCTTTCCTGACTGGAGACAAGCGAACAATATCAAATTTTTTTTTTTGTACAGGTATGCCAAATTTTCTATTCTACTTAGAAATAATAAGCGGTGGTCTGTAAATCCACATTTTCAAGTAAAAAAGAAAATTAACTTTTTCTAGCTTTCATTGCACATGTGTTAAGAAAAGAGACATAAATTAGATTTGGATGCGGTGAAAGGCGAATTTGTGTTTGCCATGAAAGGAGATTTACAATTCTCATCAAAAGAAAAGACAAGACTTGTGTTTTTTGTGCCTCTTTTAAAAATAAAAAATATAATGAAAAGAAAAAAAATGAAATCTGACTTCACAAGAAATTGCGGGGACTCGTTCAGATTGACGGTCACAAATCCTGTTTGGACTTCACAAGTCATGTTTGGACTTCATCATCATCCTTTAGATGTTAACCGATGATGCTTTTGATTCTCTTGCCTTGGCTTGAACCTTAGATTTTTAGAGAATAAAGATGAAAAGGAGATCCTATATCCAATAAAAATCTGAGTAGACGAGTTGAAAAGTCACATATAAGCCATAGAGATAGAAGGAGAAGGCCTTGGGGGCTATTCCCCCCAAGGGTCTTCAATCACCTTGTAATGATGGTTGCTGCAGAGCTTCATCAACGGAGGAGAGATCATTATGGAGCGTCGTAGCAACGATGTAGAATCTTTTTATAGGATTTGCACATCATACATTGGAATGGTGAAAATGGCCTCCTTTTATAGGCTTTTGGTGGCCTTGTGGGGGAGTTTATGGGCTTTAAATGCATTAATGCTCCATAATGGGAGGAGTTACATGTTTTTGAATTTGCATTTTGTAATTCCTTTTTCTTGAGTTTTGATTGGCTGTTAAAGAATAATGGGCATTTATTTGCATTTAAACTTCATGATGGGAGGAGTTACATGGTTTAATGTCATAATTAAGTTGTCTTATAACCCTCGTTCCATAGATTCTGATTGGGCCGTCCATAATAATTGGTAAATAACCACATTAACTTGTCATAAAAATGAGTTATTAACCGCTTTAAGTGGCCGCCAAAGTGCTTGAAGGGTCACAGGCCACGCCGCGTCTTTTGGAATTCTACATGTGACGTAGGGAGCCCTATCGCCGGTGGGTTTTTCATGCCGATTGTTGTCGGATGAACACGCAATTTCAAACATTGATTGCTAGCTACCAGTGGACCGATATCATCTGTCCTATCGATTTTTCGAACGGTATGACAGAAAGTGTGCTTTCTTAGTTGGCCGGTTGACAATTTCAAAGTGTCTGATGACGAACCCATGATTTCGACGGCTAGTCCGTGATGTTGTCAAAGATCGACGGATTTCGTGCCCTAAAAATCAGATTTTTGAAAAATCACAGAGGCCAAATAGCTCGAAACGCGAAAAAGACCTAGATAATGGGTTTTAGAAATCCGACAACTCGGATTTCCAACGTCCATAGGCCAGGGTCGCAGCGACCATAGGGCAATTTTGCCCTTTCGGTTGCATTTCTCGGCCTCTTTTTGGTTTTTCCTTATTTTTCTTCTTTGGAATATTCTTCTTTGTAATTTTTTTACAATTTTTGGCATGCTTTCCCAACATAAAACGTGATGAGAAGCAATACAAAATAGAGGGCAAAGTTTTTTATTTTTTTTGGAAAGCCGAAGACTTTGTCGCGCAATCAAACAATGTCGAAATGACTTGAAATTCGAGGTGAAGCTTCATGGGTAAGAAATAAGACCAAGCACTAGCTTTTGTTTGAGTTTTAAAGCCGTGTGGGGTCCTATCACCAATAGACTTAATTTTATTACGAGGAAGTTGTCGTGCTTTGATGTACGGTTAAACGATGCCCGATTGATCTGAAATTTGACAGGGAGCCTCTTAGAATTATTTTAAGATGATCCATTAACTCTGATTTGGAAATCATGGTCCTGAAAGGCTCCATCGCCGGGAGACCTGATTTAACTTCATGGGGATCAAAGTCTAGTCAAATGATGTCGCAATGACCTGAAACTTGACATGTAGCCCCTTGGAAGTATTTTGAGACCATGGTTTAAAATCTCGGTCTCGGTCGCGGTATCGGCCGGGCCGAAAAACCGATATGATATCGGTATCGGTCGCGGATATCGGTCCGTCGCGGTCATCGCGGTGTGAATTTTTTTTTTAATCCAAAAAATTTCGCAAAAATATCCAAAAAATCCAGAATATTAGAAAATGCTGGAAAACTATATTTGTTTCCATTAGTAACAACAATAAATCAAAATCTCGGTCACCTTAAGTTATGAGTCCTGTCTGTGTTACAGACTCGCAGTTCACTATCTTTTTCCCAGTATTTCATATAATGCAAACATTATTTATGACTATGAGTAGATGTAGATATATCATCTACATACTATTAATAAGCCTTTGGTATCACAAATATCCTAACAAGTAACAACTATTATTTTTTGCAAAACAAAAATTAATAATATCATTTTCAAAATCCTAAATATATAGATCTAACATAAAAGTATGTAGATCTATCATTTACACACCATACAATGATCATGAATCATTAAAACAACATATTTATGATGAAATCCCCAAAAAATGATATATTATAATTCAAATATTAAAAAATCCGAAAATAAAAAAAATTGAAAAAAAATTTCAAAATCATGTGTATAAGTAGATCTAGCATGAAAGTATATATATCTAACTTATAAATGAAGAAAACAACACAATTACACAAGTGAGTAAGTGACAAACCTCTATGCTTCATCTATAAAAAAAAAAAAAAAAAAAAAAAAAAAAAAAAAAAAAAAAAACCCGAGATAATGGTCATCTCGGCCGATATCTCGGCCGAGATGAAAAAAATACCGAGATATTGAAAATCTCGGCCGAGATGGCCGAGATTTTGGAGAATCTGGACCGAGTCCGATATCTCAGCGAGATATCGGACCGGTCACGGCCGAGACCGGTTCATCTCGGCCGAGATGAACCGGTCTCGGCCGAGATTTTAATCCATGTTTGAGACCATCCATGTGCTTTGTTTGATGAGTGATGGCCTCGGTGGTTTCCACAGTCGGGAAGCTTGGTTTTGCTATTTGAGGGTTAATGTTGGGTAAAACGTTGTCGGTTTGACCTGAAATTTGACTTATAACCCCTTGGAAGTGTTTTAAGACCATCCATAGGCTCTGATTAAAGATTTGGTGTCTCCGATGCTGTTGTCAACGGGAGAGCCGACTTAACTACATTGAGAATGCGGCCTTTTGCATTTTGGGCTAAACGATGTCAAAATGGCATGGAATTCGATGTAGAGCCTTTTGTGGCATTTTGAGGTCAATTGTGTGCTCTTTTTCGTGAAGCAAAGTCTCTAGCTTTACCGCCGCCGGGAGCTCTTTGTCGAAACGCCCAAAACTTCATGTATACTCTTCTTATGACTATTTTGAAGGATCTTAAAGTTTTTTGGATGGTTTTAACAAGATCTAATTCTTGAAGTAGCATTGTCCATTGTGGTTGGATGCAGCTCCATGTAGCTTATTTGATGTTTGAAAGTATGAAGAGGCAAAGTGACATTTTTGGTGTCAACAACTTTATTATTACTGCAATCATTGTTCTTATTTTGTCTCCATTGTTACGTGCGTTGAATGACATCATCATGATCATCGCATCTGCATATTAGTACAATACAACCCATGTATTTCTTGTATTATGCTCTCTGGTAAAGCTGTGGAACTATACATTCTGACCGCTTTGGGACCATGGTTGGCCTGTATCGATGATTCTGCTCTGGTCGCTATGAGACACGCACATGTACCCATACCGACGATCTTGTTCAGTCATTGAATCCCCTGCTCATTTTGACATGCTTAGGGAAAGTCCTGGCAACACCCACCCTCCTGGACACATTGATAGATTTTGATACCGTGCTGCTTTATAGGATTCGATATTATCCTATATGGGTTGGTTGTACACATGACATTACACCGTTCTCTTGACTGAACACCATATTAATTCAGTATAATTGTTCAAGTAGACTGTACTCTGTTTTAATTAATTTATTTATCTTTAATTCTGAATTTTCCTGCATAGCATGATATTTATATTGAATACCTACCAAACATTCATGTCTAACCCTACACTTGGTGTTGTAGGTAGGATTTCCTCGACCCTCACCCTAGAGTGGTACCCGGAGGACGCGGCTGTTGAGCCGTAGGAGGCGAGTGATTGAGGTGCTAAGGTTGTCTCATAGACTCCATTTTTTGCACATGAGGTGCTAACACCAAGGAGTCTTTATTTTGGGTTTTGTATTAAGTTGTAACGGCATCGGTTGCCCTTTTATTTTGGGATTGTAATAAATACATCTTTTGTAATTCTCTAACTTGGATCATGAGAATATAATCTCCTATTTACTTGTCTAGCTCTGTTATCTTCTGTTTATGTTATACAAGTCTGATGAGGTATGGTACAAGTATGATTCAGCTAGTAAGACATTAGTGATGCAACACGGAATCCGATGTGCTCCAGACTTTGGGTCGCACCACAATTCAAGCTTGTGCGAAATGTTCCATAACGGTGATGGATCTTGTATTCTCACCCGTGCAGATCCTGGGGAATAATAATGATTTGATACAGTGATCCCCATAATCATGGCCCCTTAATCCTACCCTAATTTTGGGGTCGTGATACATACAATGCTTCAAAATGTGCCATTCCAACGCTTGTATGGTAATTGTTATTATATGCAAACTCACATAGTGGCAGGGTCACATCCCACTGAGTCTTGAAGTCTAACACATAGGCACGGAGTATGTCTTCAAGGGTCTGAATTGTCCGCTTTGATTGATCATCTGTCCACGGGTGATAAGTTGTGCTAAACTGTAACTTTGTACCCATCGACTCATACAGTGTCTTCCAAAATCTCGACACGAATCTGTTGTATCTGTCAAATGAGATAGAGATTGGCTGGCCACAATGGCTAACAATTTCTTTGACAAACAACTCCACAAGAGGGAGCATGTGCATTTTCTTCCCTATCCTCATTGGAATGAAGTGAGCTGACTTCATAAGACGATCAACGATGACCCAGATCGTGTTATTGCCCCGGCTGGTACGTGGTAAACTAGAGACGAAATCTATGGTAAGATGTTCCTACTTCCACTCTGGAATATCTAACGGTTGCAACAAACCTATAGGCTTTTGATGCTCTGCCTTTACCAACTAACATGTCATACACAGAGAAACAAATGCTACAATTTCTTGTTTCATGTTATTCCACCAAAATCTACTCTTCAAGTTCTGATACATCTTTGTGCTACTAGGATGCATGGAATACCTCGTGTTGTGCGTCTCCATCATGATGTCATTTCTCAAGTCCTCTATGTCAGGCACGCATAAACAATCGCAGTAATAAAGGACTCCATCTACAATCCGAAAATCGGGGCGTTCTGCAATTTGCTCTACAATCCTGGCCAACTCTGGGTCTTGTAACTGACTATCTTTGATTTTCTAGATGAAGATGAGCTCGAACACTGACATGTTTACTAACATCACACCCTTCCTTAACGGCTGCAAGTCTATCCCCAAATCCTCAAACTACTGAAAGATTTAAGCACCCTATGAACTTGACAAGACCACTGACTTTCTGCTCAATGTATCAGCGACTACATTCGCTTTACTCGGGTGGTACTTGATCGAAAAATCATAATCTTTGATGTATTCCATCCATCGTCACCGCCTCATATTCAACTCCTTCTGAGAAAATAAGTACTGTAGGCTGCGATGATCAAAATGGACTTCGAACTTCTCTCCATAGAGGTAGTGTCTCCACATTCTCAACGTAAAAATGACTACTGCAAACTCGAGACTATGCTTTGCATAGTTCTTCTTGTGATCTTTCAACTGCCTATATCCACAGGCAACTACTCTGCCATTTTGCATTAACAAAGATTCAGGTCCTACATTCGATGCGTTTGTTAAAATAATGAAACCACCGCTCCCGGATGGTAAAGTGAGAACCGGTGCTATAGTTAATCTCCTTTTTAACTCCTGAAAACTAGCCTCACACTAGTTTGTCCACACAAATGGTGCATTTTTCCGTGTCAACTTTGTCAATGCTACTGCAATCGATGAAAACCCCTGAACAAACACCTAGTTATAACTTGCTAATCCCAGAAAAATCTTAATTTCTGATGCATTCTTCGGCCTTTCCCAATTGACAACTACCTTAATCTTAGCCTGATCCACTGACAACCCTTCTTTAGAAATAATGTGCCCCATGAAACCTACTTGTTCAAGCCAGAATTGACACTTTCTAAACTTTGCATAAAGTTGGTTGTCTCTCAGAAGTTACAGTGATGTCCTCAAGTGCTTCTCATGTTCTTCTCTAGACTTGGAGTACACCAAAATATCATCGATGAGCACTACCGTGAACTGATCCAAATACTATGCAAATATTTCATTTATCAGGGCAATGAGCACTACTAGTGTGTTAGCCAGTCCAAATGACATGACTAGGAAATCTTAGTGCCTGTATCTTGTCCGAAAAGCTGTCTTTGGTACATCTGAGACTCTGACTATCAGCTGATGGTAACCAGATCTCAAGACAATCTTCGAAAAATATGCAGCACCTTGCAATTAGTCAAACAATTCATCTATCACTGGCACTGGATATTTGTTCTTGATGGTCACTTGGCTCAATCTCCGGTAGTCAATACACATCATCATACAACCATCTTTCTTTTTAACAAACAAGACTGGAGCTCCCTATAATGAAATACTAGATCTAATAAAACCTTTATCCAATAATTCTTGCAACCGAGTTTTCAATTCTCCCAATTCCGCTGGAGCCATCTTATATGATGCAATGAAAATTGGAGCGGTCCTTGATAAAAGCTCAATAGTAAAGTCAATTTCTCTGATAGGTGGCAGTCCTAGGATCTCTTCTGGAAAAACATCTGGAAATTTACAAATAATGGGGATCTCCTCCACCCCTTTTGACCACTTATCCTTCGTGATAAATGCCAAATATGCTTCACACCCACTTCTCAAAAGTCTGTTAGCTTTCAAAGTAGAAATAAATCATGCATGGCGGTTCCTCCTATCGCCTTGAAATATCACTCTTGCCGATGTCTCCTCTAGTATAAAGGTGATAGTCTTGTTAAAGCAATCCATCGTGGCATGGTATGCTGCTAACCAATCCATCCCCAGAATGATATCGAAGTCATGCATTTCCAATAAAATGAGGTTTGTTGGCAAAACCGCTTCTCCTAACTTAACTACACAATTAGGGTAATAAGTTATACACACAACTTGTTTACCTAGAGGAGTGGTCATAGTCAAAATAAACCCAAGCTCTTTAATAGGTACATCAATTAACTTAGTGAAAATAGGAGACAAGAATTAATGTGTAAAGCCAAGGTCAAACAAAATCTCAGCTTCAATTCCACAGACAAGGAGTTTACCTTCTACCACGTTGCCTGTGGCATCAGCATTAGCCTAATTGACTATATGGACTTGCTCTCGTTGTTGTGGCCTATTCTGAGCCTATTGTTACCTACCTTGATGTGCATTCTTGTTCTATTGTGGATGGAGATTCTGATTCTGCACTTGTTGACGGCCTTGTTGCTGCTATTGGGGCCTGAACTGTTGTTGTGGTGCTTGTTGTTGTGGTGGCCTTGCTTGATTATGAACAATTGGCGGGTTCTGAGGTGGTGCATCACGCTGTGGTCGTTGTTAGTACTACCCGTTACCTTGCTTATTGTTATTTGGGAAATCCTTGATTAGATGATTGTGCGAACCACCCTTGAAGCATGCCCCTTTCACCCGGCGACACTGACTACTATCATGATTCTTGCCGTAGTGAATGCAAGCCACTTGTCTAGGAGCATTCTATTCTTGCCTCTACCTTTTATTCTGCTGAAATTTCTGTTGTTGGTACTGCTGCTGAGATTGATTCCTTCTATGTGGGTTCTGAGTCCTAAGGATCTTGTTGTTTATATTCTCAAACATGTATGCTCTTTTGACTGCCTCTTCAAACGTTGCGAGTGGCATAGCTTCAGTAGGATCCTTCTCTATGACTAGGTGCACTCCTTCGAGGAATTTGGTTATCTTCTTCTCTTTTATATTGATCAAATATGCAGCATATCTAAACAACCTCTCAAACTTGGTAAGATACTTAAGAACTGTCATATTTCCCTGCTTAAGTTGCTGGAACTGATGGCCTTCTATCGCTTGATATGTGCGGAAACGTATTTGTTGCTTAATTGTTTCTTGAAGTTCTCCAATGCCATAGCATCTGCCATGGTTCTATATTCTTCTTTGACTGTCTTCTACTAAATGTCTGCTAGACCTATAAACATGGATGTTGCGAGAGCCACTTGTATGTACCTTGATGGGCCCACACTTGAGGCCTCACCTAAAGGTTATGGGCCCTACCTTTAAGTGAAATTTCAAACCCATTAGATATCCTAACCCCTTGATCCGATATTCACAAGTTTATGATTTTATATCAAAATATAAAAGTGACCTCCCTCCAAGGATCCAGTCCATTCAGATCGGTGAAAACAAATGGGGTTCGATGACATTTGGAAGGGGGGGTTCATTGTGTGTGGTCCATTCAAGTTGGTTATCAAGTGAGCCCAGTGGAACATGTACACCACGAGTGACCATGCATGAGGTGTGCAATGGATTGTTCACACACATATATGGGGATGCCTCCCTTATAAACATAGGCGCATGATTTTTTTTTATTTTTTATTTTTGCAATCTTTACATTGGTTAGTTGATCACAACCATCGGTTAGATGGGAGATTAACGAAAGTTGAATTTGGCCATAAGATTCAAAGCACCCATCCGTATTGAAGCTTGAAATTCTAATAGGCACAAATTAAAAAGCCAATTATATTTAGGGATTTTAATTAAAAAATAGCGTTAAATACTAATTAAACTAATTGATTATGAAAAACAAAAAATTCACAAATTAGGGTACAATATATTTTATTGGACAGAATTACCCTTGTGACAATATCGTTGCATGTGTGATGATGTCGTTATTCACCTGACACTCAATTTGTATATATTTGCCCATCAAAATTGATGTTTTAGCTATGATACAAAATATCGGCCAATATGAACCGGTATCAACTGATATGAATCGGTATCGGCCAATACTGGGCTAATATTTTGGTGTGATACCGGACTCGGTATTGCGGACCAAAATATCACCAAAATATCGGTCCATCTCAGACGATATTTTGAAAATATTGGTTTAGCCAATATATTGAAAATATCGGCCGAGATGGAATAAACGCTAAGACCCTAAAAAAAATCACTTTTTCCCTCATTCCCCAATCTTCTTCCTCTCCTCTCATTTTCTTAGAGTAGCCCCTCCTCCATAGCTCATTCTCTTGCTTGTTTTCAAATTCCAACACTATTTCTTTAAGAAGTCATTTTATTTGGTAAGAGAAAATCAACTTAAACCCTTATTTTTACTATTATGTGTTTTTTTTTAGATAAAGCATAGAAATGAATGAAAAGTTCATTGGCATGTCATTTTTGGGTTTGGATTGTATTCTTCACCACCTTCATGCTAGATCTATTCATATTTATGATTTTGGGTGTAGAAAAATTGTTTTTTTTAAATATTTTACTTAAAAAAACAATTGTTAGAGTATTTATGATACTAAATAGTAAATACTAATGACTTATTAATAGTGTGTAGAAGATAGATATACTCATACACATGATTTTGGGTTTTTTTTATTTTTTAATTTTTGGATTTTTTAATATTTGAATTATAATATATCATATTTTGGGGATTTCACAATAAATAAATTCTTTTAATGATTCATGATCATTGTATGGTGTGTAAATGATTGATCTATATACTTTTATGCTAGAACTATATATTTAGGGTTTTAAATATGATTTTTTTAAATCCTCTACTTTTTCTAAAAGTAGTTTTTGTTAAAGTATTTATAATACTAAATAACATGTCAAGTAATTGAATTACATGAATTGTTGAATAACATAATCTACAACATTACTAGATGAATAATTGAAACTACTACATTTTATGACTCCTGATCCATGAATTACATGTTGGAAATATTTTGTGCTATGTATTTCTTATTTAATGGAAAAATAGTGCGTGAGATAGATTTGGCATGGAGCCACAGAGAAGAAGTAGGAAGCAAAAGTAAAGTAAAATGTAATTATTGTGGACGAAATATAAATAGGGAGATTACCCGATTGAAACAACATTTAGCACATGCAATGGGACAGGTGGCAAAGTGTCATAAAGTGCCACCAAATGTGAGAAAAGAAATGCAGGAGCTCCTTAATGCATCTTTAAAAAAGTTGAACAAGAAAGAAGAAGAATTGAGGAATTTGAGGCATGCAGGGACGATGTGAGGCCCCACCCGTTATGGACCCTCATTTGAATTTAAATATTATAATTATAGCCTATGTTAGCTCATTATACTATTTATTAAGAATCAGTAAGGGTAGAGTAGTATATTAGCCTATTTTCTAAGAGTTAGTGTCTTTTTGTAGTTTATAAGTTCTATAGGGTGTCTATTTTAATTGTTAGAATTTGTTAGTTAATTAGAGGTCCTAGTTAGTAAATAGAGTTAATAGGAGGGGTTTCCACATAAGAATATTCCAATTCTTCTAAAAAGGACCTAACTATCTTTGTACTTATCTTCATTTCACATTAAACTAAGAAGGACCTTTTGGTCATTAGCCACCCAACTCAACCTATATAACTAAACCCTCCCCTCCCAAACGTATGCTACCTCTCCCACTCTCATTTCCCTCTCTTTTCTCTCTTCTCTCTCATTTTCCCTCCAATTCCCTCATTTCCCTCCCTTTCTCTCTCTAAGAAACCCTAGATTTAGAACCCTAGCAAGAGGAAGGAGGATTACTATAAGCTTCAGCTATCATCTCACCTAAGAAGTTCTTCTATCTTATAGATCTCACATCTCTCTTCAATTCAAAGTATTCTTCATCTTCTAGTTCAATTCCATAAGAATTCTCTCTTTCTCTCTCTAGATTCTCTTTCTTATAGCAATTCTCTTGTGGATTGGGTATTAGGAGCAGCAGATTGGATTGGTTTGAGTGTTGAAGACCTTAGAGAGCTTGGATCACTATTAGAGCTTGGATTTCTTCTCTTTTGTCAATTTCCTTTGCAAATTCGGATTAAGGCAAGTGCAATATACTTAGCATAGAATGGCCGATATTAAGAACGGTCTTGAACCGTTTCTAATGGATTAAGGAACAGTTTCGGTCCGTTCTAAAAAGGGGTGTTCCTTATACTTTGACACGATTCATAATCGTTCTAAAATGTTATTATGGCACACTTGTGAAGCGTTCCTAAATGTTATTTTGGAACAATTTCAACTCGTTCCAAAATTATATTTTAGAACGATGTTGAACCGTCCTTAAATGTATTTTTGGAACGATCGTAACTCATTCCAAATTTTTTTTAGAACAAAGTTGAACCGTTCCTAAATACGTTTTTGGGCACGATGTTAAACCATTCCTAAATTATATTTTTGGAACATGTCTAAACCGTTCCAAATTTTGTTCATAAGTAATATAAATAGTACAGTTAAGAACTGTTCCTAATATTAGGAATATTTTTTTAAAGAAAAATTAAAAATTAAAAACTTGTAATAGAACCTATAATAACATTCATCTGTGTGCAATGAATCACAAAGAGAGCACCTTTGAAGACATTTATACAATGAAAAAAGAAAAACTAAAATACTTAAAAAGAAAATATACATTCCATGCATTCTACTGTTCTAACAAAAGCTATAAATGATCATAAAACCATGATAAAAGTTTTGTAAGTTGTTCTTTACAAGTTAAACATTAATGGTGAACAAAGTAAAGCTCATAGGCCATGCTACAAATGATCAATTTCCAATTTCACCTAAAGTTGAATGATAACCATTTGGTTGAAATAATCTGATGTCTCCTTTGTCAACAATATCAACCATAACCTTATATGCATTTTTCAAAAGAGATTTTCAATGAATCTATTGGGGTTCCTTCCCCATATAAGCTCTTCCACACGCTACGACTTCATTATGCCAAGATAATAGTTTGCATGATTGCCATCTCATTAAAGATTGATCATTCTCTATTGGATTGGAAACTGCAATCAATCCTAGCATCTTCGGTGGAATTGATGTGCTTCCTTGGGATTCTTGATCCATGTGTTTCTGTAATGATATTTCACAACACATGTTATTTGTTCAATAAATGTAGAAAAAATCTAATGCTATTTAAATTAGTTAATAACAAAGAAGAGTTCCAATAGTTATTTACCTTGATAATCAACTATCGCAAACGCCCAACTTTTTCGATTAGGTTTTCCATTTGGGATTCTAGTTTCTTAATTGATGTTGATTGGTCTGTTACTTTCCTCTCGCTAAAGGCCAGCATTTCAAGAGCTGGTGAGGACCCTACAATTTGAGTCCTGGACTCGTTCCCAACACCTCGTACACGACCCCACTTATCAACATCAAATACCTGAGTCAATGGGTCATTGAGAATGTCGTGGGGATTAACTTCAACTTATTCTGAAAGCAAATCCTTTAGTATTTCCTGCCAAGTTATACAACCATATAAGTATGTCTTTTAAATTACATTATAGTTCATGTACTTAAGTGTAAAATGATGAACTCACCATATGTGTAGACACACCACTGGGGACAAAACCATCCTTTCTTGCATGGGTTTCAATCCACACTTCATCTCTAGTAATGGGAGGGTCACCCTCTTTTTGGCGTTTCTGTATTTGCATGAATTTCAACAATTAGTTTCTAAGGGGCTATTTTTTTTTGCATTAAGATATAAAAGAACTGAAAACATAAGCTTTATGTCATAAGTACGTAGTAAAAATGAAGACCATAGGACAAAAAAAAATGAGCAACGAATAATTTTTCTTATATTGTAATCGAATCAAAGAAAAAAAAAAGAAATGAAAAGGCATCCATCACCCACAGTTATTCATTTCCTATATTTTTTATTACAATTTTGTTTCCATAAAGAGAAAATTTATGTAATATATAAGAGCCAAATACTTATCATTTTCTCTTACACTCTCGCTTGGCCATGCCTACCACTTGTATGATAAATGTCCAACTTCTTCCTCACCTCAGCATTTTTTTTCCGTTGTTCTATAGTTTTGGAATCCAAGTTATGTTCAACAAAAGCTTCCCAATCTTCAGGCTTAATTCCTGGAGGACAATTGTTCAGTTTATCATCAAGAGTTGTATGAAGATCGACATAATTAGTTCTCAATTTGGCCTTGTACTTCATGAACATATCAGACATATTTTTGAGGCATTTATCTTTGTAGGATTGAGATACAACATAATCTTCCTGCAAGAAAAATTAAGATCTGAATTGTCTTAGATTTTTTTCTTTAAACTTATCTTTTTTAAGTGTTTGTCTCCTCATACATTGCACATGGTATAAGTAACTTGTTTCCTACCAAGTGTTATATGAAAAATATAAATTATACCTATATGCGCTTCCAGAGTTCTTCTTTCTTGCTCTTAGGCACTGCACGCCAATCCTTGATGGAAATAGAGACATGGGTGCAAACAAGATCTCCACATCTTGAAGCCAACTTAATTGAGTTATCACCCACGGGTAGACCAAATGCATTTAAGGTGATCACAGGCTTGTCTTTTGATGATGAGGAGTTTCCTAACCCATAAAACATGCATGTTATATAAAAGAAAAACTATTGAAAGTAAAGCCTAAAATTATTACTTCAGGGAAATAACTGAATTCACCTGCATTTATTGAACTTTCATTGTCTTCCTCCGCCATTGGAACACCTATGTCTAATGACTTAAAAGACATAAAAACAGGCTTTTAATCATCAAGTGCATATTTCACATCATCAATAAGTGGACAAAAGAAACAATCAACAAATAAGTAAAGCATGAACGGGGCAACAATTATAGGAAGGTACTTTTGTACAATCTTATATGAGAAGCTTAAAATATTAAAAAAATAAAAATAAAAATAAATGTGTTCCAACTCTACAATTCATAGTCAGTTTCTTTTAGAACATATTCTAAATTTGCATTTTCACCAACCGACAAAGAAAACAAAGTAGGATCTTCAAGTGCATCTATATCTTTTGTCAATCTTTTTGGGGCCATTTAAATAAAAAACCATCCAGGCCTTGTTTGATCTTTGGAGTAGAACACCTGACTTACTTGAGATGAGAGTATGAATGGTCCATCCCTTTCCTTGTCTTTTCCTTTGAATTTCTCTATGTTTTCCATTATCATATTTGTTTCAGGATCAACAATGTAGCCATTGGTCATATCCTCCACTTTGACCCAATCACAGTAAAATACCATTCGACGAAAATCAACATAATCCAACTCGATTATCTGTTTTACAAGCCCATAATAGGTGGTCTCATATTCCTTGTAATTCTTATCTTTAGCACTTGCCATACACTTAGTTATGGCTTTCATTGAGACCCCGCTATTTTGTGTTAATTTATTACTCTCATATTCACTCGGAGAGAATACAAAACCATTGACACGATATTTGTTATAACATTTTGCCTTGCACATCGGTCCATCTGCTAGTCTTTTCAAAGTGTACTCGCTCTCGATAAATTCCAACTGCATATAAAAAATGGATTTACTCAGTACTCAGTATATATGAACATGTATATCGTTTAATATTTTAAAACTAAATAAATAATTAAAAACAATACCTCTTTTCGCAACCATCTAATAAAATCAAGGTCATTGTTCCTAGACACAATGCTCTTCCTTAGCTGTCCCTTTGAAGAAGTTGTTTTTAAATATGCGTCATATTTCTTGTATCATTAACAGACAAGTTACTATGCATATTTCTATAAGTGTTATATAATTGACATTCTTACACAATATTTTAGAGGGTTTATCCACCAACCTTTCCTAATCCCAATTCTATCATAACTACGCAAAACCCATTTGCATACTTGTTGATGTTATAAGTTAGTTATATATATTTGCCTTTGTCTAAGGGCGCTTCATCGCACTCACTATCTTCATCCAAAAACCTTTCATGTGTCCTCTTATGATTACCTCTATCACCATCTGGCATCTACTCCATACAGTACAAAATAGATTCCTCTACAATGTAGGGCTCTGCAATGCATCCTTCAGGGTGTGATGCATTCTTTACGTACCCTTTATAGATTTTCATTAACTTGGTGACAGATTTCAAATTAACAATATATTATATCAATAAAAAAGAATATATTAGGGTTAGGAATATACCGTTCAAAAGGATACATCCAACAAAATCTGACTGGATCGCAAGCTAATGCTTCATCGGCTAAATGCACCATGAGGTGAATGCTAATAACAAAAAATGAGGTGGAAAAAACTTCTCCAAAACACACATTGCCACTACAAGACGTTGTTTAAGAACGATGATATTATCTACACTGATTGTCATTGAGCACAAGACATTAAAAAAGTTGCAAATTTGTGGAATAGCACTTCTTAGTATCTTATCCTTTGAGAAGGCATGTTGTAGCAAAACAGGTAATAACTATTGCATTATGATGTGATAATCATGTGACTTGAGCCCGTTTATTTCAAGATCTTGCAAGTTCACAAGATGTTTAAAACTTGAACTATATCCCGTTGGAACCTTCAAATCATGCAAAGTATGACAAAATAATCCTTTCTCCTCGCGACTTAGAGAAAACGGTGCCTTTGGTTTAATCGTTCTACCATCTGTTTCTTGCAAACCCATAATTCTTTCCTGATATTAATTCTTTTCAAATCCTCACGTGCACATATGTCATCTTTTGTTTTATCTTTGACGTCTAGGATAGTTGACAAAAGATGGTCACCAACATTCTTCACAATATGCATCACATCCAGGTTTTGGCGAACTGGCAATTCCTGTTGAAGCACATTAATAATAGATTATTAAGTGTATATTTGGGAAAATATATGTATTTGAAATATAATACAAATTTTAGAAATCACCTTCCAATATGGCAGGTCGAATAGAATCGATCTCTTATACCAGGCAATTATATTCTCGGCCGACTCATCATCATAACTTTTTCGTTTCTTCCCCTTTGATTTTCCAATATCCATCTGAATAGGAAGATGTTTTCGGTGGCCTTGATAGGAGTACTTTTTGCCACTCTTAAGACGTTCAGAAATGATTTCTTCGGCGCCAAGCAGGACAAGCATATTGTGCATGTGTAACACAACCTGATAAACTCCCACATCAATATAGCTTTCATGTTAAAAATTGTCCTCAAATGGGAATCTTACATTGACACTCCATTAAGCCATAATTCCTTCAACTCGTCAATCAATGGTTGTAGGTAATGATCAATGTCTTTACCTGGTCCTTTTGGACCGGTATCAGTACTGTCAACACTGAAAACTCTATTTTCATGCACATCGAGGGAGGAAGAATGTAAGGCACAAAAATGATAGACCAACAACTGTAAATGATACTTAAATGTCCAAAAGGGTTAAATCCATCGGTCGCAAGTCCTAAGCGCACATTACGATTTTCCATAGCAAAAATTGGCCACTTGGTATTTACTACCATCCAACTTGATGAATCAGATGGATACCGCATAACACCATTATATTCTTTTGGTCAAGCATGCCAAGTCATATGCTCTGCTATCCATGGGACACTACATAACAAAGTTAAAAACTTAATTAGTTGTTAGTTTTAATACCCAAAAAACACTTACAAATCCATTGAAAGTACATGTAGCCACAAATCTTACCTATACAACCTCTGGAGCCTTGGTATCAAAGGAAAATATCTCAAAACTTTTAATGGAACTTTAACACTCTTTTTTTTTTTCAAGTAATCTGACCTCCATCTAGATGTATGACATATTGGACAATTTTGTTTATCTTTATACTCTTTCCTATAAAGAATACAATCATTCAGGCATGCATGTATGGGCTCGTAAGTCATTCCCAATGAGTTGATCATCCTTTTAGCTTGATATGTGCTTTCTAGTAATGTGTTTCCTATAGGTAGCAACTTCTTGTTCAATTGAAGGAGGTCATTAAAACTTTTGTCTGACCAACCATTTTGTGCCTTTAAACTATATAGCTCAACAGTAGCTGACAATTTTGTGAGCTCCTTAGGACAATAAGGGTATAAAGGTTGCCTTACATCATCAAATAAATATTTATATCTTCTCCCTTCATAATCTTTGTGGCCTTCAAACTCTAGGCAGCCTTCATGACTGTCACATCCCGGACCCAAGAATTCCCCAATTAGGGTGGTTTCCGAGGTGTGACACGCATACTCCCGTGAACTCACACCTATTCCGGTCCAAGTCCAAATTCACGAAGGAGAAAATTCTACTTTGCACGTGTGAGAATTACTCACTGACACCTGTCAATGAACATTTATTTGTGGAAGCATGTATATCAATAATAACAAAGCCATGAGCAATCCATTAACCAATCCATTATATTACACTTGTCTTTATCAAGCTAATAATTTAAACATCTAAAATGCATAGTACACAAGTACTCTAATGACCATCTACTAGATGCTTATCTCAGATTGAACATAATTCTAATACAAATGCAAAATAGAACTAATCATATGCATTACTTTAAGCTTAATCGCTAATTCTTAAACTCATCAATTTCACTCTTGTACGGACTCCAGAGTCAAGCTAACCAATACCTTAATCGATTCAAATCTCTAGTCTGAAGGGTTATTAGCTATTCTCTTCAGTGATCTGGATCCCTGTGACACTAAGTGTAGCACCATGAATACGACGATTCAACAATGTATCAGCAATTGAGATTTATCACATGTTATATCAAAGTCGAATTATTGAAAGAAGATTAAAAAATGTCAAATAATCGGAAAACTAGGCACATTGTGCGTTTAAGAATAAATCATGCTTTATCGAATCACAAAACAATACTTACATTCTAGTTGGCTACTACCTTTCCTCAATCCTCCCTTAATAGAGAGCACGCATTTTGGGATGTCACAAGGGGCTCGGCCAAAGGTCTCCTGGTGTCGCGACCCCGGACCGTGTCTACGGGCCTAATCCGGGATCGGGACTAATTAAAGTGATGAGGTGTAGTGAGGTGTGATGATAAGATACACACAATTATTTAATTTCCCACAGGTATCCACGGTGAGGATATCACAATAACATGAATATTTCTTTTAAATGCGGAAGCATGTAGCAAATCAAATTGGTAATTCAACTCTAGTCACGAGATAATAACACATGTATAAACCAAGTATCAAAATGAGCAATGATCATAAGTACTTTTCCAAAAGAAAGGTTAAAGTTTATATAAAAGATCATTTAATTACATTTCCCAAAAATAGAGGCCAACAAAGGCCAATATAAACAAAATAAAAATCCCCAAAAGAATGGTTAAACGTTTCCCAAAATGTTACGTCTCTCGTAGCAATCAAATGTCTAAACGACATCATCAGCATGCCACTCAACTAAACGATGCGGTTCACCGACCGCCTCCTCGAGCTCCGCCTCGGGATAGACAATATCCGGACCTGAGTACCAAAGAGTGAGTCAAACACGACGGTTTGGCAGGTGGGTGAAAAGACATGAAAATATGATAATAAATGAATTTACTTTCAAAAGAATTTAAACCTGTTTAAATAACAATTTCCATTAAAGAGATAAATCATTTATTCAAATACAAGTATGCATTGTAAAATATGTAAAGGTAACCAAGAAAACGGGAAACAAGCAAGATGGCAACCACACGAAGCTAAGTCATCTATCACCGAAGTGACAAGAGCATATCAAGGCATTGATCTCAGTCATACGAGGTGAGGAGATTCAACGAGATAAATACATATACATATAATATACGGGGCATGACCACGGTAGCGAGCCGGGCATCGGGAACCACAGTAGCAATCCGGGGTATCAGGACAAGACCACGGTAATAACCGGATAGCGGGATCCAAACTGCAGCTGGCGGGACAAGAGGGGGATCTCTAAGTCGGTGGATCATACCAACGTGGTTATCCAAGCTTAGTGGTGCCGACTCATAAGTTAAATAACAGAAATCAAGACATGTGCAAAAGACATCAAGTGTAAGTATGTAAACAAGCGGGACTGGAATGCTCAAAGAAAAGCTTACAATAATGGAGATGGAACTTCTTCAAGGCCAAAGGAACACAAATCTAAGAGATGGGGAGGGTTGTTTACTTGTAGGTTCTCCAATGGACAAGGTGAGCTCAAAGAGAGTCTTGAAATGGAAGGCTTCCTCGAAGAATAGTGTCAATGGAAAGTTCTAGAAGTGAGGAAGGAGATGATGATCTCAATTTGTGCAAGATTGGTGGTGGATTTGGTGATGGAAAAGCAAGAGAAGAAGGAAAAGGAGAAAGAAAACCCTAGGTGAAAATTGGAGCTTGAGCAAGAAAAGGAGAAGGAGAAAGAAAGGGGAGTCCTCCTTATATACAAGTCAAGAGTGGGCTCCACCACTTGAAATCTTTGTCGGCTGAAATCATGGTTTTTGGGACTTCGAACTAATTCAACGAAGAAGGAAGAGACGATCATCGAAATTTCTAGTTTTCAAAAAGTATATGTTTCGCGGGTTTCAGTGATATCATTTTTTGGGTACAGATTTAGTGTAAAATGGTTGTTTTGCCCTCAATGCTAGGAAAGTTGGGTTTCGGGATTCCTGACGGGGACAGGATCAACATGAAAGTTGTAGGGATTAATGAGATAAATAAAATAGGATTAAAATACAAATCACTGGAGCCTCGAACAATTCCTCAAGTAAACGCAAAGTCATAAAAGGAACCCCCAAAGGGTCCCACTAAGCACAAAGGCACTCAAAATTCCCCAAAGCTATAAAAGAGTCATTCTAATCCCAACTTAACCAAAACACGCTTAGAACTAAAACACGACTTAATTAACACTAATCGAGGTCACTCGGGACGAGGTCTTACATCCTCCACCCCTTAGGGCATTTGGTCCTCCAAATGAAACATACAACTTACCTCAGGTAATAGATGTGGGTACTTCTTCTGCACTTGCTCTCGCAATTCCCACGTTGCTTCTTCCGGTTCATGATTCTCCCAGAGCACTTTTACTTACTGAATAGTCCGTGTCCTCAACTCTTGTTCTTTGGTATCAATGATCTGGACGAGTTTCTCCACATAGGTAGCATCCTCTCGAATTTCCAAAGGTTCATGTCGGAGTACATGCAAAGGGTCGGGGACGTACTTCTTTAACATAGACACATGGAAGACGTTGTGCACTCTAGATAGTTCGGGTGGCAAGGCTAATTTATAAGCCACATCACCAATCTTGCTCATAATATCATATGGTCCAATGTATCTTCGTGATAGCTTGCCCTTCTGCCCAAATCTCAATGTTCCCCTCGTAGGTGACACTTTCAAGAAAACCTTGTCTCCTTCTTTGAACTGTAAATCCTTTCGGTGAGAGTCTGCATAGCTTTTCTGTATACTCTGGGCTACTTTCAGACGTTCTTGGATCAACTTGACTTTGTCGCTGGTCTCACTCGCTATGGTTGGTCCATGAAAATTGTGAATGCCGACTTCTTCCCAACATACAGGTATTCTACACCTTCTACCATACAATGCCTCGAAAGGCGTCATCTCAATGCTCGAGTGGTAACTGTTGTTGTAAGCAAACTCACACAACGGTAATGTTTCATCCCATTGAGTCTTAAAATCCAATACACAAGCACGGAGCATATCCTCAAGGGTCTGAATTGTTCTCTCTGACTGACCATCCGTCTGAGGGTGATAACCCATGTTGAATTGTAGTTTCGTACCCATAGACTCATGTAGTGTCTTCCAGAATCTCGAGACAAATCTACTGTCTCTGTCAGATGTGATAGAAACTGGCTGTCCATGTCGACTGACAATCTCGTTGACAAACAACTCTGCCAAAGGTAGCATGTGCATCTTCTTCCTTGTCCTCAAAGGAATGAAATGAGCTGACTTGGTGAGACACTCTACAATGACCCATATCGCATCATTGCCTCTGCTGGTCCTCAGTAATCCCGAAATAAAATCCATGGTAATGTGCTCCCTTTTACATTCTGGGATCTCTAACGGTTGTAATAACCCTGGAGGCTTTTGATGTTCTGCCTTTATCAATTGACAAATCATGCAATGGGAGACAAACGCTGCAATCTCTCTCTTCATGTTGTTCCACAAAAATATGCCCTTCAAACTCTGATACATCTTCGTACTGCCCGAATGCATAGAGTACTTCGTACTGTGAGCCTCGGTCATAATGTCATTCCTCAAATCTTCAATATTCGGTACACACAGACAGTCACGGTTATACAAAACTTCATTAACAATATAGAAATCATGAAGGTCTATTATATGCTCTGAAATCTTGGCCAACTCTGGATCTTGCAACTGACTATCTTTGATCTTCTTAAATAAAGAAGGCTCTGACACTGACATGTTAGCTAACAATACACCCTTCCTTAGTGGCTGTAGGTCTATACTCAACTCTTCAAATTGCTCAAAAATACAAGTGCCACTTAGATTTGACATGCCTACTAATTTTCTGCTCAAAGCATCAGCGACTACATTTGCTTTCCCCATGTGGTACTTGATTGGAAAATCATAATCATTGATGTATTCCATCCATCTTCTCTGCCTCATGTTTAGTTCCTTCTGAGAAAACAAATATTGTAAGCTGCGATGGTTGGAGTGCACTTCGAACGTCTCTCCATAGAGGTAATGTCTCCACATTTTTAACGTGAAGACGACCGCTGCTAACTCAAAATCATGGGTGGCATAGTTCTTCTCATGGTCTTTCAATTGTCGGGATCCATATGCAACAACTTTTTCATCTTGCATCAACATGCAACCAAGTCCAACATTCAAAGCATCGATAAAAATGATAAAACCACCGCTTCCAAATGGCAAAGTAAGGACTGGTGCTGTAGTCAATCACATTTTTAGCTCTTAGAAACTAGCTTCACACTGATCTGTCCACACATACGGCACATTCTTCCTTGTCAACTTTGTCAAAGGTGACGCAATCGACGAAAGTCCTTGCACAAACCTCCGGTAGTAGCCTGCTAATCCCAAAAAACTTCTAATTTCTGTCACATTCTTCAGTCTTTCCCACTTCACTACTGCCTCGATCTTGGATGGATCTACTGACAATCCTTCCTTGGAGATGTTGTGTCCCAAAAATGATACTTGCTCTAGCTAGAATTCACACTTGTTAAGCTTCGCATACAGTTGGTTATCTCTCAAAAGTTGCAATGCTATCCCCAAGTGCTCTTCATGCTCTTCTTTGGTCTTAGAATACACCAAAATATTATTAATGAATACTACCACAAACTGATCCAGATACTGTGCAAATATCTTGTTCTTCAATGCCATGAACACTACCGGTGCATTTGTCAATCCAAATGGCATCACAAGGAACTCATAGTGGCCATATCTTGTCCCAAAAGCTGTCTTAAGTACATCTGATTCTCTGACTCTAAACTGATGGTAACCGGATCTCAAATCAATCTTTGAAAAATATGAAGCACCTTGTAACTGGTCAAACAGCTCATCTATCATTGGCAATGGATATTTGTTCTTGATAGTCACTTGATTCAATCTTCTGTAATCAATACACATTCTCATCGAGCCATCTTTCTTTTTGACAAACAAGACTAGAGCTCCCCAAGGTGAAATGCTCGGTCTCACAAAACCTTTGCCTAATAATTCATGTAACTGTATCTTCAATTCTCCCAATTTTGTCGGAGCCATACGATATGGTGCAATATATATTGGCGCGGTCCCTGGTAATAACTCGATAGTGAAATCAATCTCTCTGATGGCTGGCAATCCTGGAATCTCCTCCAAAAAAATATCCAAAAATTCCCAAACAATTGGGATCTCCTCCACCCCTTGGGACCGTTTATCCTCCGTGATAAACACCAAATATGCTTCACATCCACTTTTCAATAGTCTATCAGCCTTCAACGGTGAGACAAACCCTATACGAGGATTCCTCATCTCTCCTTGAAATAACACTCCTGTTGGTGTCTCTTCAAATTTGAAAGTAAGGATCTTATGGAAACAATCAATTGTGGCATGATACCCTGCCAACCAATCCATCCCTAGGATGACATCGTAATCATACATGTCCAATAAAATGAGATTTGTGGTTAAAACCACTTCTCCTATCTAAACTGCACAACTAGGGTAAAAGGTTCTACAAATAACTTGTTTACCTATTAGGGTTGTCACAGTCAAAATGAACTCAAGTTCTCTATCATGCACATCAATCAACTTAGAAAATGCATGAGACAAAAACGAGTGTGTAGAGCCAGGGTCAAATAAAATCTTAGCTTTAATCCCACAAACAAGAAGTGTACCTTCCACTACATTTCCTGCAGCCTCTACGTCAGCTCTATTGACCGCATAGATTTGTCCTCGTTGTTGTGGCATGTTCTGAGCCAGCTATGGCCTGCCTTGTTAGATGTTTCTGTTCTTGATGGGGGCTCCGACTTTTCATCCTCTCCTTCCCACCCCTGGGGCTGCCGGGAGCATGGCGGAGGAGGAAAAGCGAGTTCATCAACATATTTTTGTACAGGTATGCCAGATTTTCTGTTCTACTTGGAATTTGAAATGGCGATCCGTAGATTCAGCTTCACAAGTAGAAACGAAATCAATTCTTCTTTCTAACTTTCCATTGTACATATATTTTAAGAAAGAGATAATTTTTTTTAAATGCCGTGAAAGGCGATTTCATTTTGTTTGCCGTGAAATGAGGTTTTGTGCAGTAGAAGGCGATTTGTGTCGTGAAAGGCGATTTACAAATCTTATCAATGAAGAAAAATAAGAGATGTGATTTTTTTGTCTCTTTACAAATAATACAAAATACAAAGAAAAGTAAGAAAATGTATCTGACTTCTTAGGAGATTGTGGGGACTCATTCAGATCGAGGGTCGCAAGTCATGTATGGACTTCGCCATCGTCCGTCAGATGAGAACGCTTGATGCTTTGATTCTTTGGCTTGGCTTGGACCTCAGTTTCTTAAAGGATAAAGACCAAGGGAAGGTCCTATATCCAATGAAAAATCGAGTAAACGGGCTGAAGAGCCACGTTTAGGCCATGTTGGATAGAAGGAGAGAGGAGACCTTGGGGGGCTGACCCCCTAAGGGACTTCGATCACCTTGTGGTGTTTCTTCCATAGTAGAGTAGCATAGTTTCTTCGAAGATTCTTCGAGATTCTTCTTGAATTTTTTTGGACGGATCGGAGATTGAAGGTCATTTTTTCTTGGAATGACCCCTTTTATAGGCTCTTGGTAGTCATGGGGTGATTTATACGATTGATGACCCATGATGAGAGGAGTTTCAAGTTTTTATTTTTTGATTTTGTAACTCATTTTTCTTGGCTTCTGATTGGCTGGTGGGAGATGATGGGCATCTAATCGCCCTTAATCTTCATGATTAGGGGAGTTTCATGGTTTTAATGCCATGATTACTTGGATTTGTAACTCTCATTTGCTTGATTTTGATTGGGCCTTCCAAAACAATGAGTTAATGACCGTAATAAGTTGTCATAAAACGGGTCAATTAATGACATTAAGTGGTCGTCAGGGCATTTGAAGAGTCGCAGGCCGCACCGCATATCTTGGAATTCTTCTTATGATGATCGCCAATGGATCTGCATGTTGTTTGATCTCGGATGGCGATGCAACTTCAGACATTGGTTGATACCAGCGGGCCGGTGACATCTGTCTTGTCGATTTCTCGATCAATCGAACAGAAAGTGCACTTTCTTGGTCAGTCGGTTGGCGATCTTGGAGCGATCAATGATGATTTCATGCTCTTGATAGCGGATCAGAGATGTTGATGAAGATCAGTCGATTTCGAGCATAAAAAAAATCAGATTTTCAGGAAACCACAGGGGCTGGAACTCCCGAAATGCGAAAAAGGGCGGAAAACGGGCCACCCGGCGACAAATCCGGCGACCATGGGCTAGGGTCGCTGGCGGCGGCCATGGGCCAAGGTCGCCGGCGACCATGGGGATTCTTCCCCTTTTGGTCGCCGTTTCTCGGCTATTTTCGGTCTTTTTCGATGTCGTTTTCTCCTATATTTTTCTTGACATTTCTCCTCATTTATTGGACTAATTTTCTTAAAGAAAACCTGATGAGAAGCCGTGCAAATCGGAGCACAAAGTATCCTATTTTTTTGGAAAAGCCGAAGACTTTGTGGCCGATTTTCCGTCAAGAGTTGAAACTATGTAAAACGATGTCGGAATGACCTGAAATTTGAGGTAAAGCCTCCTGAGCAGTAGATAGAACCAACCATGGGCTTTGGTTTGAGTTTTGAAGCCGTTTGGGGTCCCGTCGCCAATAGGCTTGATTTAGTCGCGATGAAGATGTCGCGCTTTGATGTGCGGTCAACCGATGTCCAATTGACTTGAAATTTGATAGGGAGTCTATTGAAGTCATTTTGAGACAATCCGTTGGCTCCGATTTGGATGTTATGGTCCCAAGGTACTCCGCCACTGGTAGCCTTGATTTTGTTTCTGAGCGTCAAAGTCGGGTCAAACGTTGTCGGAATGACCTGAAATTTGATGTGCAACCCTTTAAAAGCATGTTGAAGCCGCCCATGTGCTCCGTTTGATGAGTGATGGCTTCGGTGGTTCTCGCCGCCGAGAGGTTTGATTTTACTGCTCGAGGGTTGATGGAGGGTCAAACGTTGTTGGTTTGACTTAAAATTTGACATGGAGCCCTTTGGAAGTATTTTGAGAACATCCGTAAGCTCTGATCGAAGTTTTGATGTCTTCAACGCCGTCGCCGCCAGGAGCGCCTGTTCAGCTGCCGGAGGAGTGAAGTTGGGTCAAATGATGTTGGAATGACCCGAAACTTCATGAGAACCCCTCTTTTGGCTGTCTTGAAGAATCTTGCAGTTTTTGTTTGATTCTGACAAGATCTGATACTTGAAGCAGCATTGCCTGTTTTGTAATAGGACGCGGCTTCATGTGGCTTCTTGATGTTGAAGAGGCAAAGTGACATTTTTGGTGTCAACAAATGTCCCCTCGAGGTACAGTGACGAGTAGCTTTTGGAGTCGATGTGCCTCGAAGAGAAACTTGAAGGAGAGCCTCTAATTTGACTAAGAGTCTTTGAGCTTTTTTTTTTTAATAGCCTTTTGAGTTTCCATGGGGATTTTATGATAGTGAGAGGGATCACGTAATATCTCAAGGCAAAGTTTTGAAAATGACATGAGGGAGTTGGATTTTTAGATTTTGGATTTTGGGTTCTCCTTTTGACCTTGTGAACCTAAGGGTTGTATGTGGCACATTAGGCGGTCAAGAGGATTTTTTTGGTTTTTGACCTTGTGACCCAACAAGCTGTATGTGGCAAATTGGGGGGTCGGATTTGGTTTTGACCTTGTGACCTAACAAGCTGTATGTGGCGAGCCAGGGGGTCAGGATTTTTTTTTTTTTGGTTTTAGCCTTGTGACCTAACAAGCTTTATGTGGCGAGTTAGGGGACCAGAGTTTGGTTTTTTGTGGGTTGTCAATTTCAAGATTTTGGCTCAATTTGGTTCATGAGGTTGGATGGTTTGGTTTTTGGAAACTCATGAGGCTTTCTTTTTTTTTTATGGTTCAATCGACTCAAGAGAGGCATGTAACCATTTTGTATGCCCTTGGCAAATGAGGTTTTTTTTATAGGAAGCCCCTTATAATGCCTAGGTGGTCAAACCTGACTCATGTGGGCCAACCCATGGGATCTTAAGCTTTGGAGATGGCTTAGATCTCATGTGATGTCATTTTGTAAAGAATATCTAAAAATATCTCTTGTTGGTAGAGAATATCTAAAAACATCCTTACTTTGGAGAGAATCTCTCATGCTTCCTTGTTTTTTGGAGAGATTTTCTCAAAGTATCTTTCTTTGGAGAGAATATTTCTCATTCCCTTTCTTTTTGGAGAGAATTTCTCAAAGAATCTTCTTTTCAAGAGAGAATATCTCAAATCTCCTTACTTTTGGGAAGGTTGCTAGTTTTTAGCACTTATCTCCTTGGGTTTCTCTTTGTTTCCAAATTTGGTTTGCTCTCCTCTATAAAAGCAAAGGAGGTTGGATCTCTTGCCCTTATTGCTTTCTTTTTGCAAAGGTCTTCAAGAGTGTTCCAAGATCAAGAACTCCTCTTCTTCTTCAAGAATCTTCAAGTTCTTTCTTCTTCTCCATCCATGGCTTCAAGTAAGTTTTCTTCCTTCACAAGAAACTCCATGTAGAAGTAGAAATTTCTTTCTTTTTCTTTTCTTTTTTTTTCTTCTTTCTTTTTTTTCCGCGTGTTTTCTCCTTCTTTTTTCACATGCTGTTTTTTTTTTCTTTGCTAATGTTTTTTTTTTCCTTTGGCTGTACAGACAGGTCCGTACAGACCTGGCCGTACTACCACGTGGCAGTGGGCCACGGCCTATTGGCCAGTCAAAATTTTTTTCCTTTTCTTTTCTTTTTTTTCTTTTTTTTTTCTCACCATGATAATGAAGTTTATGCAATCCAAGATGTTCATGCATTTTTCTTTCTCTTTTTTTTTTATGCATCAAGATAGAAGGCCAGAGTCTCTAGGTCAAGTCAACATGATTTTTTATTTGGACAAAGTTTGATTGGTGTTGACCAAGTTAGGTTGGAATTGGTCAAACTTTGGCTAAAGTTTTCCTAGCATCTAATGCATGATGATTTTCTTTGATGCATGATTTTTAGTAAATTGATTGGGAGCATGATGATATATACCAGAAAATCTTTTGCAAGTTTTGAGATTTGGAGCTCGTAGCAATGGTGAGCCCTTTCTTAATCTTGCTGGATTTTGAGGAGCTTTGCAAGTTTTGGAGTTTGGAGCTCGCAGCAATGTTGAGCCCTTCTTCAAGCTTGCGGAGATTTGATAAG
This sequence comes from Cinnamomum chago, assembly GCA_038049695.1. NCBI lineage: Eukaryota > Viridiplantae > Streptophyta > Magnoliopsida > Laurales > Lauraceae > Cinnamomum > Cinnamomum chago. The sequence continues at coordinate 56,252,848 of CP142453.1, read as the reverse complement.
ATTGGTTTGATCTCGTAGCAATGTTTGAATTCAAACCTTCTTTGAGGATGCTTCATGAGCTTGCAGCGATGTTAAGCTCATCTTCAAGCTTCCTATCTTTTTCGGGATGTTTCCCTTTTCTTCGGAATTGTCCCGGAGTTATGCCAAAATTTCGCTAGAATTTTTTAGCAAAATTTTGTCACCTTGATGATTGATTTTTTTTTTCATCCTTTGCAGGTAGTTCCTCCAGAACGAACAAGGGCAAAGAGCCTGTTACTGATGCACCTCGTCGGTCTACCAGGTCTCCTAATGTGGCTGTACAACAGGCCTGGGAGAAGGTCCAGTTTGTGGAGAGAAACTTGGAAGAATATGACTCCCTCAACCGTAATGAGATGAGACAGCGATTGATCGCTCTCAACGATGAGGAGTTTTATAGGATTATGGTAACCGATCGTCATTGGGTCATGGACGATCAGAGCATTGTGCCCAAGCCTACCTTTTTCTTTGGTGATGCAGTCCCTGACGACTTCACGTACCAAAGGAGATGTTTTCAGTTCTCTTACACGGCAGATGGTGAGGAGAGAACCATTTCTACCCGGTCGACCTTTGATCGCACTATCTCGATCATAAGTCTTTCTCCCACGTGTCCCAAGAGGGAAGATCCTCCAAGCTGGGTGAAGAGGACTAATGTGATCGAGACTAGGGTTTTTGTTGGCGGCCCTTCCGATTACGCAGAGAAGTCGCCTGTTCGCATGGACATGTTGATGCCAGCCAACGGTTACCAAGGTTCTGACTATCCATCGATCGATTTGAGACCGGTGGGCCTTGGCGTTTTTCAGGGTGACGACAGTAATTGGGTGAAGCCTTTTCAATTTCGTGGCCATTTCAGCGCTGACTCAAGTTGGGAGTCATGGACTGATCACATCCTGCAAGTTGGTGGGGCCATTCTGAAGGAGGCCAAGATTTTTGATGCGGTTCGCGCTTTATGGAAAACTGTGGTTTTCTCCGATGAAGCCTTCATGGCCATGTTGGAGTCATTCCTTCCACAAACCAACACCTTCATTGTCGCGAATGGTGAGATTGGTTTTACTTTGAAGGAATTAAGCGCCATCACTGGGCTACCTGTCCTTGGCAAACTCTATGAGGAGTTTATGCCTACTGACAGCGTCCTTGAGGAGCAGTCTGAGGAGTTCAGGCTTTTTGTACTTTCAGCTCGTCGCCTTCTATGATATTTTGAAGGAGAAGGAGGGCTCAAAAGTAAGGTCCAGCAGTTGGAGGAGTTTTGGCTCCCTGTTTCCCAACTTCTTTGACAGCAAAGAGTCTTCTGATAGCACGACCCGGGAGGCCAGAGCTAAGACTCCAATTTCGAAGAAGGCTTCTGTCACACGAGGAGACTTGAAGGACTTCTTCATGAGCACAGATGTCATTTATTCGGACATTGCACTGCGGAGGGATCTCATTGTTTACCTCACCTATTGGCTGAGTTAGGCTGTTTTTGCTGGACGAGATGGTACGCACATCAGGCCGCATTGCATTTTTCCGGCTTGTCAGATGGCGTTTGGAGAGCGGCTTGCTTTGGTGTCTGCTCTTTACTCCTATTTGTGTACCGAACTACAAACTGCTGCTTTTCTTGTTCAGCTTGGGCTCCCTATGAACATGGTATTTTTGGCCCATATTTTCTATTCGTTGTATGTGTACCACTGCCCCGGCTTCCATCAATTAGGAGTTACACAGGATGATGACCTTTTTTTGATTCGATTGGCTAGAGGGACAGCCGTTTCCGAATCTCTTTTGTATGCCCGTTTGAGGATCCGACGGTTCAGGGAAATCGAGATTGGGCAGTCTTTAGTGAAGCTTTTTCCAAGTTTGCAGAAGAAGGCTTTTGATTTTGGTGTTTCCTGTGATTCCACCAGGGCAGGGTAGGGAAGACACTATTCTTTGACCAACGCAGAAAAGATGTGGCTTTTTAACATACGTGTTGGTACGATGGTGTACCGGAGACATCTTTTTGTTGACATCCAACCGTATGTTTCCTCGCATTTCTCGCTGCAGTTGGGCTTCTCTCAAGGCGTTGTTGGAGTGCCTTCGAGCATGGTGAAGTGTTTTGGAGGTTTGCAGGATGGGAGGAATGCATGGGCTTTTTATAGTGCGGAGGACACTACTGCCATGATTTCCTATCCTGAGTTGCCCACTTTTCGGACTGCTGGCTTTACGAAATGGTTCGTCGAGAGCTTTTTAGCGTACAGGGGGCTTTCCAAGAAAGAGCTCAATGTAAAGCAATCTTCTGGGAAGGGTCTTGGTAGATCAGATGGAGTCCGTCGAGAGGAGGTTCTGGCCTACCTTGCTAGTGAGAAGGACAAGATAGGCTTTCTCGGTGAACAGGACGTCATCAGATCAGAAGCTACACAAGAGATACCTGGTGAGGTCTTGAGACAGCTAGAAGAGGAGGAGGCCGAGATCGACGCTTGGATGCAAGCGGAACGAATGAAGGCTTCCTTGGAGTCCATTGGGAGGAGCAAACCATATGGCGAGGAGTCAAGCGAAGGTCCTGACTTTGATGATGGGACGGGTACTTCGAGTAAATCGGCCCATAAAAGCAAGAGGAAAAGAGGACAGCGCCGTAATAAAAGACGACACGATGATTCTCTTGATTCAGAAGTCCCTCCCACCATTGCTGAAGAGATGTCAGGGGATGCTGATGAGCCTCCGAAAAAGAGGAATCGATAGGAAGAGACCGTTGGTGAATGTATGATTCCTCCTCTTTCTCTTTCCGTTTCTTTTTGCTGAGATTTTCTTATTTTTTATTTTCTTTTTCCCCCCTTTTTAGTGGGAGATGATGATTTGGTGATGCCTGAGGTTCCGGCTGATGAAGCAGTGACAGATCCGATTGCGGCATCTGAAGAAGAACCGAGGGACGCTGGAGTGATTCCAGAATCTTCACCTGGTATGACTTCTTTGTATTTTCTTTTTCTTTTTTTTTTTTGTCTGTGCTGTCATTTGCTAACATGTTGCTTGTTTTCTTGTCAGCTGACTTGCCACAAGATTCCGACGATTTCGAGCCATCCATGGACGCGACCTTTGACGATGATTCAGATGAACTCATGGAGGCAGAAAGTATTCCACCGGTTGTCGAAGAAGGTATTTGTAGGAATAACCCTGATAATAATGATTTTTTTTAAAAGGATCATATTCATACCTTTTTTGTTTTGTTTTGCTGGCAGGTTGTGAAGTAATAGGAGAAGTCCCTTCATCTTTCTCAATGCCAGAGCAGGGGATGCCTACAGTTGAACTAGAAGTAGGGACTTCTTCTTCCAATTTCAATGCGGCAGGGCTGAAATCTTCGGAGCAGATTCCATCGCCAGTGCCTCCGATTAGAAAGAGTCTGATGATCACTCCTCCAGCAGGGCATGACACGGGCAGTTGACCAATTGAGAGGGGCGAGCCTTCATCCGAGCCATCTCTTGAGTATGCGAAGAAAGTGTTGAAGAGCGTTTTCAGCTCATGGTTGAAACTCTTTCTTCTGGCCATTTGGAAGTTGGCTTTGGCATGATCAAGCATGTACAGGACATCCTTGCTGATAGCGAAGAGGTCGGTCTAGATATTGCAAGTGCGAAGGCTTTTGTTGATGAAGTCATAGCTTCAGGCAACAAGTGGAATGAGACCAAGAACTTCCCAAGTGGTGACTTCTTCAATGAGATGTTTTTAAAGCCTTCTAGAGAGGTCAAGTCTGAGTTGAACGAGATCTCGCGGACTAAGAAGCAATTCGTTCGGGAGAGGAACGTCACCGAGTTGGCTATCATTGAGCTAACAGAAGATCTACACCGTGTTGATAGGGAGGTCGTTGAGACCAGGCAGCGTCTTGAGCTGTTTGAGGAACAAGCTGCTGCAAAATGGACCACCATCGTGGAAGCTCATGCTAGAGAAGGTACTCTGATTCGTCAGGTTGAGGAGGCTGAGAGCAATCTTCGGAGGAAGACTCAAGAGTACGAGCAACGGCAGATTCTTTGGGAAGAGCTTCCCCGTGCTGCAGATGGGTCACGACGTTCTGCCGCAGTTTATGGAAAGATTTTGAAGAAGCGTGTCCTGGAAGCTTTAGATGCTAAGGCCAAGAGTCTGCTTGAGGAGTTGAATCTTTGGTTGAATACCATGTTAGACTGAGCTCCTGACTTTTGTAACATACTCTTTTTTTTGTACCTCCATGTAAAAACATTTTTGGTACTCTATATACTTTTTACTCAAATTCTTTTTGATGAGAATAAGCAAAAGTAGAATGTTTGTTTGGGAATTTGATCAAAAGGTTATCATTTTGTGAAAATCTTTTGTCAAAGGGTTGTTTTGGGCATGAGAGCCAAATTTTGTGGCAAAAACTAGGTTTATTGATAGCATGAAAGATGGATTTTAAGATGGCATGGGAGCCGAAGTTTGTTTTTGGCATGGAAGCCAAAATTTTGTGGCGTAAAAGCCGAAATTTATTTGTGGCATGGAGGCCAAGGTTTTTTTTTTAGATGGCATGAAAGCTAAATTTTTTTTTAGATCGCATGAGAGCCGAATTTTCTGGCATAAGAGCCAAAGTTTTTTTTTTAGATGGCATGAAAGACGAATTTTGAGGTGGCATGAAAGCCCTTTTTTTTTTTTTTGAAGTGGCATGAAAGCCAATTTTGGGTTAGCATGAGAGCAAGGTTTTTTAGCATAGGAGCCGATTTTGTTTGTTGGCGTGAAAGCCAGATATTTTTTTAAAACCAAGTTTTGTTTGTTGGCATGAAAGCCAAATTTTAGATTTTTGGCATAAAAGCCGAAATTTTGTTTTTGGCGTAGAAGCCGATTTTTTTTTGGCGTAGAAGCCGATTTTTGTTTTTGGCATAGAAGCCAGGTTTTGGTTTTCAAGATGCAAGTATCGACTAAAAGTCGCCTCCTTACTTAATGGTATTGCAAGTATCGATGGAATGTCGCTTCCTTGCTCATTCAGTTTACGAGTATTGATGGAATATCGCCTCCTTGGGAATTGGAGTGCAAGTATCGACTGGATGTCGCTTCCTTACGAATTGGGGTACAAGTATCGACAGGATGTCGCTTCCTTGCTTTTTCAAAAATTTCATTTTTGTGGGTATCGACTGAATGTCACTTCCCCACGATTTTTGAAATTTGACTAAGAGGGGTACAATGCAGCAATTGTTGCACTTGCTGCCTTTCGGACTAAGAGGCATTCGATGCCTGATCCCTCAATTTTCTTCTTTTCTCCCTTTGAGGAAGTTTATGCTTTTTTGACCCTATAGTCCATTTCAATTTGTAGGACTTGTGGGGCATGTTTGTCGACATCCGTATTCAGCCTTTGCAGTTCTGCAATGAGACTATCACGAGTTTGTGGAGACATTCGTAATAAGTCAAGGATGTACAGTCGTGCAGGTATGTGTTTGAAGTGCTCAATCAAGTCGTACTTGAAAGCCTCCTTCGGGCCTGCATTGTCATTATTGTTGTCACTTGGGGCGTTTACAACTTGTTTTCCCAAAGGATTTACATAGGAAGAAGAAGGTTGGTTGTAGTTTTTATGGTAATCCCGAACAGAGCGGGTACCTCTACCAACTTAAAGAGCTTCTGGAGGAGGGTCTTCTTTTGGAAGATCACTCTCGGGATCAAGGGGTCGATCTTTGTCATTTGCTGAAGACGTCTCTGTAGCAATATTGTCGTTTTCAGTGATCGCGTTACATGGAGCATTTTCCGGGAACAAGTCCTAAACAGCATCCAGTAATTTTTCTTCTTCATTGAGCAATTTATCGGTCCAGACATCGCCTCTAAGGTCAGGTATATGGGACCAGTTGACTGGATTTTCATTGAAGAAGACTTCATTGGCAGGAGCTTCTTCAAGATGACCAGCCGGAAGAGGCTTGAGTTCCAACGTCACAGTTTCAGGAGACGAAGGCCGAGAAGATGATATCTCTTTGGAAGTCACCTGAGGGGATGTAGCTCCAGAAGATATGCTACCGGACGTAGTCTGAGAATCTAAGGCCTCGACGGATGAAGCTTCAGAGGCGTGATCATCTCGAACTATCTCATTGCAAGCAACGCGCTGTTGAGATTCAAACTCGTCTTCAGATGTGAGGGGATCATCAATCCAGCAGTTTTCTTCACTTTCCGAGGTGACCGGTTCTGGATTTTGATTTTGATGAAGCTCATTGATGCGATCTTGCTCTCGCTTTATGGCAAGACGTTGCAAGATTCTTACATATTCTTCGAAATCGAGCGTAGGGGCCGAATCTTCTTCGTCATCTACTCCTTGTGGTTCACCAATGTTGGGTTCCACTAGAGCGTTTGCTTGTGTTGGATCAACAGCACTTTCTTGAACAGCTTCTTGGTCTTCTTCATCATCAGACCAAGATCCTTGTGGCTGATATGGGTTATACCTGAGATTCGGGAATCCATTCCTCATCGGAGAGGTATTCTCCTGTTTCAAGGGATTCTTCCCACTCATCGGTATCACTGGCAGTAACAATGGACTCGTACCCATCCATGGAGAATACAATTACTTAGTTGCAAGAGTATGATGCCCCCCTGCGTAGTTTCATTTCTATAATGAGGTGGCATGAAATCATCAAGGGTGAATTTTCTTACCACCTTTGAAGTTCTGGATTCTTCCGTTGCCCCCGCGAAGTAGTGGAAGAGGTCTCTGGCATTTCAGGGACTTCTTGCTTTGATTGAGCATTCTCCTGCTGTTTGAGCTTGCGGAGTTGTCTCTTAGCTTGCCTTCGCTGTTGAGCGGTAGGCTTTGTTTTGACGATCTCCCAATTTTCATCTTCTAGGAGATCGGGATGTACCCATATAGGTTGTCCGTCTGATGTTTGATAATGAACCAACTCCTGGGACGTTTGAATCATTTTTATCACCTTGAAGGGAGTAGTGATCTCCTCCTTTGGTGACTTGAAAGTTTGTCCATATGACACCATGTTGACGGAGGTAGACCTATAGTTTTTGTCAAAGGTGATGACTCTGTTCTTTCACATCTCGTTGATCTTCTCTCTCACAACGAAGCATTGATTGAGAGGATGCGAGATCATCTGATGGTATGGACAATACCGGGGATCATTGGTTTTGCCAACATCTCCCGGTTTTTTTGGGCTCAAGTAAGGTGAGTTTACCATTTGCAACGAGAGCCTCAAAAATTTCTTCAACATCTTCATCAAACGGGTATTTCTTCTCTACTCGTTCTTTGAAGCCTTCAGAGAGTTCAGGTTTCTTACATGCAGTTTTGTTCTCAGCTTTCTTCGGCTGCTGAGGAGCTGACTTGGTTTGCATATTAAGGACCTCCTTTTTCTTTGGTTTCGAGGTCATAATGGGGGTCGGATCTTTCTTTGATGATTTCTGACTGTTAAGGTCTTTGATCATCGTTTCAGCCTCCATAGCTGCTTCTAGGAGTTCTCCCAGGTTTTTTGATTTGTTGCCAATAATCATGGAGCGGATCCTTGCTCTCATGTTGTTACGATAGATGTCGACCAGCGACACTTGTGGCAGTACATCTGAGCACTTGTACGCCATTGGCTTCCACTTGTGAATGAAGTCGTATGTTGACTCATTCTCTCCCTGTTTTAGGCTGCAGAGTTGTGTTATAGTAACAGGGTGATCTTCACCTTTGAAGTGGGTGAGGAAGCGTGTCTCCAGCATGGCCCAGTTTTGAATGGAGTCCTCCGGCAAAGTGGAGTACCAATTGAAGGCCGTACCTTATAGGGTACTTGCAAAGAGTCGGATCTTGAGGGCATCTTGATCCAAGATAATCCCTTCAGGATCTTAAAGTGGATGACATGCTGTCTAGCTGAACATTTTCCCGTATATGTCTTGTAGGGAACCGAACCAAGTGCATCCATAAGGGATATGGTGGCTTGATCCCGTGTTCTTTCAGCGTATCCTCTTCTTTTGCTTTAGCAAGGATATCGTCAACGTCCTTTTTGGTAAAGGCGCGTGACTCATTATTTTCCTTGTCACCTTGATGACTCGGAGGAGTTTCATTATTTAGTGGACGCTGGAAAGTGAGGAGGAGATTTTCCATCAGGGCCTCAATTCTCCAACTGCTGAATGCGTGCTATGACGTCATCATGCTGTGGATGTTGCTCAGCATTTGTAACCAGGACGTTCATCCTTCAAGAGTCGAATGAGGATTTTGTCTTGGTGACTGAGCTGGAGCTTATTCTTTTGGATGAAGAATCGGAGGAATGGTTACTCCGATGTCCTTGGCTTGAAGGAGCGGGAGAATCCTCCTAATGTTTTCGTGTCCGGGAGACGCTGCGAGTCACCGGTCGTCTAACATGAATTTTGGTTGCTGACTTCTGACGTTTTCTGGTTTTACCAACCATATAGACAGCAACAGCTTGGTCGGGTCTTTCTTTTTTGACCCATTTTTTAGAGACTTGAAGGGTAGAATGCTGGGTTCTTTGCTTCTCTAGTCTCTTTTGTCAATATGCCGCGCGGCGACGCATACGACGAGCAATTTGAGCTGTCGCAGTGAGGCTTTGAATTTTGCAAATTCGGCCCCTGTTGAGACGAAGGATCGACTCGCAGGAGTGTAGGCCTTATCAAGTTCTTACGGTGGCCTAGTGATGCATGACTTAATTCTGGGCTTGTAGGAGCAAGCCGACTTATGCTGAGTTGATTTTTTTGTTTGGTGGAGGGTAGGTATCTCTTCTTTCATGTGAGAGAGGGTAAAACTGTAAGTCCATGGGGATCCGAACCCTAGAGGGGGGTGAATAGGGTGAGCTCCAATTATGACCAATTTTAATCAAATTTAACTTCTTTAAAACAAACTAGTCACAGGTGATGATTATCAAACAAAATGCGGAAGCTAACAAAACAATCACCACAAAGCAAGCACCATCACACAAGGATTTATAGTGGTTCAGCCTCAATGCCTACATCCACTACCGGCTTGTGATCCAACACCCCACCGGATTTCCACTATTTATGCTTTTCAATAGGCTAAGCAATAACCTTTACAATATGCTTTCCAAGGCTAAGCAATAACCTTTACATTGATGTTTTTCAAGGCTTAACATCAACCTATTCATTATGCTTTTATAGGCTAAGCAATAACCTCTTCAACCACAAGGTTGGTTATCTCTCTAATTTAGTGTCTTTAATACACTTGATGGAGATTCAATTAAGCTCATTACAATGCCTCTTAATTAGGCGGATATGGAAGTGAAAAACTAATACACACTCACACTATGAATGCAAAGATAAAAGTATATGAAGTGTGTGTGTGTGGTCCTCAATCATTTTGAAAATGAAAGCTCATAAATGTATGCCTAAGGCTTTTGAAAGTTTTAGCTCAAAAACATTTATGATTGAGGAAATGCTAATCACATGTTAAAAGTAACAACTTGTTAATGAGATCAAAGTTTTACAAGTTGTATGAAATTAATTAGCTCTAAACATGTGAAGCATAGGGATGTCAATCAAATCAACATGTAGCTCAAAACATAAAAATAGATTTGATTGAAAAGAGGGGACAAATCATATGTAATTATAAATACAACTTGAAAGTGATAAACCTATCAAAGTAAGGCAAGTTGTGAAACTTTAAAACAATAATACACATATGATTTGTAAAGATGTTGAATCCAAAACATAAGATACATTTGAAAGAGATTTTCTTATGATGGAAAAACAACAACCAAAGATTCAACCAAGTATATGAATCATGTTACATATTTCATTAACATGATCTACTTAGATTTACCAAAGATAAAGTACTACTTGGATTGAATCAAATGGTGATGCATCCAAAACAATAGATCTATTCAAAGTATAAAACATGCTAAGGATACAACACATCATAGTTTATCATGTTACTAAAGATTTACCAATGATAAAACAAAACATGAAAACATATGATTTGTAAAGAAGTTGAGTCCAAAACATAAGATAGTTTTGAAAGTGATTTTCTTATGATGGAAAACAACAACCAAAGATTCAACCAAGTATAGGAATCATGTTACATATAATTTCAAAGGTTCTTTCATTAACATGATCTACTTAGATTTACCAAAGATTAAGTACTACTTGGATTGAATCATATGGTGTTGTATCCAAAACAATAAATCAACTCAAAACATAAAACATGTTAAGGACACAACACAAACATAATTTAACATGCTAGAAATGATTTACCAAAAATAAAACAAAGCATGAAAACATATGATTAAGGAAAGTAAAGCCTACTTGGTGATTTAACTTCATTAATCCAAGCTTTAGCTTTCCTAATGCTCCCCTTCATCCCTTAGTTCATTTCCCTTCTATTTGCCTCAAAACCCCTCAAGGAGGGCCTTAAAATTCCCAACTTTTGGCAAAGGAAAGAACTCATATTTATAGCAAAAAGTGCCCAACGGCTAGTCCTCGGTCGACCTGCAAACAGGTCTCGGTCGACCGGGATCACACAACGGTCGGATTTCTGACCGTTGGTGCGCCAGGCCATTTCTGCCTTGCAGTGTTCCCGGTCGACTGGGACCTCTGCGCCGGTCAACCGGCGACACTGCTAGGGCCACCAAAAATTCCAACTTATGCATTTTCAAAGATTTTCTTGGTGGAACTTTGGGCCATTTAATCAAGCTTAAAAACATGTTTTAAATCATTCTAAGGGTTTTAAAACATGAACCATAAAAAAAGCCTAAAACATTTTGAAAGATTTAAAACTCATAGGCTAGCTTGATTTTCTAAAACTCTTTTCAAATCAAATGCATCCAAGATTTAAAAACAAATCATGCATAAATCAATACTTTAAAAACAATGCATGAATAAAACAAGATTTCAAGTTTATCTAAATCAATGCAAATGTGTAAATCAAATGATGCTAGAATGATTATGCATCCATCAAATTGCAATCTACAAAATTCCTAACAAAAACCGATTCACCTTGAGAGGGGCCAGGTACGCTAGCTTTGCAGATATTTGAGACCTCCTTTGTTTTGGGGAAGGTCTTGGGGCAGACTTGGTTTTTTGGAGGTTGAGGCTTTGTGGGATTGCCACGGGCTTCAGGTTTCTTGATTGTTGCCCTTGGTGTCGGAGCGGCGACATGTTCAGGGGCGGTTTTCTGCTTCTTGGCAGGTGCAGTTTCTTCTGCGGGGAGTGGGAATGGTCCCAATGACCCGAAGACGATGGTCCGAGGAGTAGAGGTCGACCCAGTTTGAGAGTTGCCGAGGGAGGTGATGCTTCGGCAGCTGCTGGTGCGCTTGTTTTGCTTTTCTTGAAGTAGGAGTTGGTACTTGTTCTCATCGAAAGTGATGGTCAATGAAGTTGCCATTGTTAGTTTGGAAAACTTCTAAAACAAGATCAGATCCATTAGTAATCACAAGAATGTAGTGATCATAAATGGAAAATGACTATGGTTTTGTCTTTTCAAATCGCTTGAGGGGGCATGGCCCAGCCCAAGCAAGATGAAAGAGGCAAAAAGCCATAGAGGGTACAATTGTTCTAAATGCAAGTATGGTAGGCTCAGGGCGAGCATTCTAGTGACTGCTAGAAGCAATTGTGAACCTTAATTCAAATTACCGAGAAGCAAAGCTCACTCAAGGTAAGATGATATAAGGTTGGAGACATGGTTCAAAATTTCGATCTCGGTCGTGGTATCGGCCGTGCCGAAAAACCGATATGATATCGGTATCGGTCGCGGATATCGGTCCGTCGCGATCATCCGGTATGAATTTTTTTTTAATCCAAAACAATTTGCAAAAATATCCAAAAAATCCAGAATATTAGAAAATGCTGGAAAAGAATATTTGTTTCCATTAATAACAGCAATAAATCAAAATCTCGGTCACCTTAAGTTATGAGTCCTGTCTGTGTCGCAGACTCGCAGTTCACTGTCTTTTCCAGTATTTCATATAATGCAAACATAATTGATGCTCTGCTCATGATCAATTTATTAGTGTCAAATATAAGAAGATAAAGATAACATATCAATCATCATTTAATACTAACTTAATCATCAAATAAAGTTGTGAAATTCAAGACCCTGAAGATTAGTGAATGAGATAGTGAGTTAGTGACTGAGATAGATAAATCATAAAGCACTTGGGCATCAAAATGTTCATGGTTTACCTGAAATTAGAGGGGACTACTGGAGAGTACTAGTAGAGACTAGAGAGAGACTGATGAGTATGAGTGTATGACAGATTGACAGCCTAATACCAAGTGGAGTGTCGCCCTGGCTCGATATCATCATCATCATCATTTCTTCGATATTGGCTAAAAAGATATGCTCCATACTGCTGTGCAGCACTAGCACTACCATACCCATAACCATATTCAGATTGTTCTTGATAAGATGATGAACTATCTTGATCCCCTGTGGCTGTGGATTGAGATGGCTGGTTGTAATCAAATGGCATGAAATAGTCATGAGGGGCATAAATAGGTCATCGAGAAACTGGTGGGGGAAGCCTCCCTTGCTCAATTAACATATGTTCGATAGAAATAATCGGTGTTGGTGAAGGGGGTACCCAATTAGAGTCATATGAATAACCCTCATGCTGTCCATACATGGCACCTTGTTGGCCAACATAATCCCCATGTTGTCCATACATGGCTCCTTGGCCAACATAACTCCGATGATGACCATGAGTAGCGGCGCCAGCGCTACTACTACCCCCTGCCTCAGTCTGTCCAACATGTCTAACATAGCCATGGCGAGGATCTAACTCAGTAGCATGAGGAAAATGCTCAACTGTCTCCTAAGTGACAGGCTCATCATCTCTATAATGACCCTCATCCCCGGGAGAGTCAGGTGGAGTTCCTGCTGATGATGAAGAAGTAGAAATACTTGACTCACTCTCTTCATCCACCTCCTTTCCCCTTGGCTCACTCGTATTAGGTGCACGCCCCTGCTGCATTGTCAAGTTTATTTCTTCTATCCTTTCTGCAGCCCTCACTCGCTCAGGCCTATCCCCAGTCAATTCCTCCATCAACTGCTCAAACTCCGGGTCTTGGTCTAACACCGGTTCTTCTTGTTCCTCCAACCATTGACCTAACACAGTATCCTCTTCTGAAAAGATATAGTCCAAATTAATTGGACAGAAATAATCCCGGTGATCCTCAAACTGTCTTCTCCTTCTATTTCTACTTCGGGGCTTGAGGTTGTAGTGAATGTAGACCAATTTATTTAGCTTTTGCATTGTCAATCTATTTCTTGGTCTTGTGTGGATAAATGAGAATGTGCTCCAGTTTCTTTCACAATTGGAAGACGATGTAGTTTGACTAAGGACTTTAATAGCAATCCTCCTTAGTGCAGGAGCACTCTCTCCATAATTCAACCACCATTCAGCTAAAAAAAATAGAAATGATATTAGAGTCAATAAAAAAATAATAAGTCCTTAAATAATATAGAGATGACATTACAATCAATACCAGGATAGGTCTGTGTCACAGCTCTCCGCGCAGTCGTCGTTCCAAAGCTTCCAGCCCGTACATTGTATATGTCAATCTGAAGACATTAACGTAGAAAAATAAATTAGAGAAATTACAATGTTATATACTTTTTTCCTTAATTATCCTACATTCCTACCTGATTAGTAGCCCAAATTGCTTCATCTGTACTCTCTGTCAATCTTTCAATTACATTTTTTTGTCCCAAACGGATTTCATCAGATATGTGTCCATCCTTAAATTGGGGATTAAAGAAGTATCCTGTAACAGTAAAACCAATGAATTTTAGTCATTGATAAATTAATATAGTGAGGACTGAGGACTGAGGAGAGAATGGAGAGTTGAATGCAACAATTCAAGTATTAAAGGATATTCTTCACTTACCGGCAATGTGTAGATCATGTTTTAATTGTCGTCCCCATCGATCGTCGATGATCTTCCAAAACTTTTTGTAATATTTACAATCTGCTTGAATAGCCAGCTTTGATCTCTCCATGGCCTCATGTAAGAAGCCCATTGTTGGCTTATCATCGCCATCAACCAATCGAAGAACCTTTATTAGGAGATAAAAAACATTCAAAACACCCTTCACATGAGGCCAAAACTTGTTGGACTCAATTGTTTTACATACTTCAACAGTAATGGGACTTGGCCTTTTTCCCCATTTTGAATTCATGAATTCATTTGATTTTATCAATCGGAGAAGTCCTTCTCTATACTTGTAAACACTTTCGATAGCAATGAAGTGGGTGGCAAATCTAGTGATACCAGGCCGTAGTAATTCATGGTTGTCTGTATACGTTTTCACCATGGAAATGAGTCTATAAGATTGATAAAAAAAAATTGGTGATCTTCTTTATCTTACCCATCACAAACTTCATGACTTTTCCTTTTGCAATATCTTCAAGCATTAAATTCAAGCAATGTGCTGCACATGGAGACCAGAAAATCCTTGGCCTTTGTTTCATAAGCATTATTCCTGCAGCCTTCATGTTTGCAGCATTGTCGGTAACAACCTGAACTACACAATCTGTGAGGTCCCACCCTTGGTGGGCCCTCTAAGGGCTATTTTATAGGCTAATTAATCTTAATTTATCTTAATTATTGTTTAATTATGTTAATCTTCGCTAATCTTCACTAATCTTTGCTAATTACTACTAATTATTGCTAATCTTTGTTAATCTTGGTTAATTACTGTTTTAATTGGGCTAGTTTGGGGCTAATTATATTGACTAGTGAGATTTCCTAAGTTAGTTAGGTTAACTTAGTAGGTTAGTGTTTTTAATTAGTTGGGTGCATGAATTAATCTTAGGCTTAGTTAGTAGTGTCTAATTAATCAAGTTAATTAGGTTGGGTTAGCTAAAGGTGCTCTCTAGAACCTTCTTTCCTAATGACCCAACTACCCTCAAACCCTAACCCTAATCCCATTAAACCCTAGGGCTAAACAAGTCATTAGCTACCCCACTAATCCTATAAAATGTCTCTTAACTCTTGCAAACCTAAAACCCTAAACCTAATCTCAGCCCCCATTCCCAAGAAAACCTCCAGCCCTCTTCCCAAGAAAACTGCCCCAGCCCATTACTGTTCCTCCCAACTACCTCCATCTTTCCCATTCCACTACCAGCTACTGTTGTGCTGAATTCGAGCTGGGACATCTTCCCAGCAGCAGCAGCTACTACCACATCTCCATCTCCCCTGTTGTGCTGGAAAACCCATCTTGAAGCTCTGCTGCTGTCTTCTTCATTTCCAGCTACTGCTACAGCCACTCCATCACTTCCCTCATCTCCTTCTCTCCATTTCCCTACTGTTACTCTGCTGAAAGTTTCCCCGGGCTGTGCTGCAACTACTTCTTCTCTGCTGGAATATTTCCTCTGTGACTGTCTTTCTAGAGGCAGCAGCTACATCATCTTCTTCCTTTTCAATTCCTCACCTGGGAGGCCCAGCTGTTGCTGGAATCTGGTTTAAAGAGCTGCTGTGTCTTCTTCCCTTTCATTCCTCTCTTCTTTCCATTGCTGGAACTGTGCTGGAGGCTGCTGTTATTATTGGAAACAACTCTTAAGAGCTGCTACAACAGCTGTGCTTCATCTTCTCCTCATCTCACAGCTGGAACTTGGATCTCTACTGTTATCTCTCTATTTCTCTCTACAAATCTCTCTCAATTCAGCTAAAAGGCAAGTGCATCAAACTACTAACTTAGGATATGTGTTTTATTCTGTGATTCCCTTGTTTTCAGTTCTTATTATGTTCAGTTTAGTCTAGATTTCACATGAGCTTTGTTTTATGTTTTTGGATGGAAAGGTCGCTGATGGATGGGGGTTTTCACCCCCCATTTGGAAGATCAGTGGGCCATAAGGTGATGGATGGATGGTTTTTGTGTTGTTAATTGATTAGAAGTGTTTGGGTGAAGTTTGGAAGAGATTGGAAGTAGTTTGGGTGGAAATGGAGCCAAAACAGAGTGACTGCAGAAACTGGGTTTTGTCCCAGTTTCGTGTAACCGGTTAACCGGTTGGTTAACCGGCAGTGTAGCCGGTTAACCGGGCTTTGCAGGCCGGTCAACCGGCCACACTGAAATTGCAGAAATGGCAGCTCCCAGTTATTTCTTCTGCAGGAAGTGCTACAGTGCAGCCGGTTAACCGAACTATGCAGGCCGGTTAACCGGCCACACTGAGATTTCTTGGAAAACTGGCCCTTAGCCATTTCTTGCACAAATTTCATTTCAAATAGTCGGGTTGACCTGGTCTCGCACCGGTTGACCCGATTCACGCTGTTTGTGCAGGAAGTGACTGAAAGTTGGTTCTTCAATCAAGACTCAGACTCCTTACACCCAAATGGACTTGATACTTAGGATTTTACTTTAGAAAGTGTTTAAAGCTGGATCATCAATCTTTTTAAGGTTTTCAGAGTATGCGGTCAATCACCTAGGCCTGGTTGTTTGACCGGACACGCTGTAAGCCTTTAGAAACGATGTAAGTTGTCCAGGAAGCCCGATCCAGGTTTGTCAGTGCACTCGGTTGATCTTCCCGGCCAGGAAATCAACCGAGCTCACAACACATCAGGTTCACCTGGATAACCCTGACTTTCCAGTTTTCAACACTTAGGAGATTTGATCAGTTGTGGGGCCCATTGACCATCCAAATGAGTATTTATCAGTGTCCTAAGCCCGAGTCAACGGTGTGGCTCAACCTTGACTCGCGGGGACCACTGTTTAGAGTTTTGGTTGATAATCTAAGATGATTCGACCTCCAAGAGTTGTCATAGATGCCATTAACTAACTAAGCACCAAATACAATATTTTACGGCATTAATGACATCGTTTAGAGATCGAATTACCGGAGATAGACCCGAACCTAAAGTGGCTCATTACCTAGGATTGGACCGTTGGATTTCCCGTTGATTCTCTGATTGAAGTTTATACTTCACTGTTATCGTTTATTGTCATTCTTAGATCTTTAGAATAGCTGCTTACCATTAATTGAACATAATTGGAAGACCTGAACCTAGGGTATCTAGAGGTGACCCGATGGTGTGATTTCGGAGATCATTGACCCGTGTCTGTGTCTAGGCGGGCCCTTTTGGGCCTAAGTGTGGTGATATGAACCCTTTAGCTGGAAGAGGTAGTTTCTATTGAACTGTTAAGCTGTTATGGATTGAAATGGAACTGTTATCAGTATAGTGGACTAGTTGCCTCGCTTGGATAGTTTTAGACCAGGCCATGTACTGATGGGCCTTGGTATGGATCCAACGAGTGGGCCTGGACCTTGAATGAGATCCAGAGACTGTGTTGAGATGTTTGGACCTCTTAGGGATATTGTTAGGACCTTGTTCACGCAAGGCAAAGCCTAGACAGACACAGACCTTAGAGTTATTCTCGAGTCGGCATGAACATTCACTCGGTTGATTTAAGCTCAGCCGGTGGACTGATCATCCCCGGTAGGAGCTAGTTGAGTGTTGAGGAGCTATCATGATGAGCTGTGTGGTTAAGACGGCAAGGTGTCATGCCGTGCCGATCTGGAGTGATGAGATGATGAGTTGATGAGTGATATTCGGGATTAGTTATTCCCTGGTGAGATTCCCCACCGCGACTGTGTTCAGTATGGGAGGGCCGCGGCATAATATCCCGCGGTATTCCAGCTTGTGTGAATGTGCCACCCTGTTTGTAGTAGTTTAGATGTTTTCTATTTATACTGATCCCTTATGATTTAATTGCACAACTGCCTAGTTCTTTTCCCTTGCTATTCATTTAACTTATGTACCCGTCTTTATTTCCTTTGATATATATATGCTATGTTAGTAGTATGCTGTATCTTGCCAGATCGTTTAGATCTGACCCATTCTATGGTGCTTAGGCCTTGACCCAGAGATTCCCGACGACGCACTAGCCCTCGTGGAGGCACCTGTAGCCGGAGAGTACGCTTGGGGCTCGGCCGACACGGATGTCGAGCCGGAGGGCGAGGAGTACATTCCAGGGTTCTGAGAGTTTATGTTATTTTGGGTTTTGAGTGACATTTGTAGTGAGAAGGGTAGAATGAAAAATGTATAACTTTAAATTTACATTGAATCATTTTAATTAGACCACTGTTCTGCTTTCCTTTAATATACATGATACCTATTGCTTCCGCTCTACTTAAATGTTATGCTTCCGCAAGTTTTAACCATTGAATATTATTCGGTTCAAAAAGTTTTAAATTGGACCTCACTGCGGCCTACGATCTTGGAAGTTCTCGGATTTTCCGGGAAGTAGCGCGCCAATTTCGGGTGATCGAACGAGTATATCGGTATCCGGAATTGGGGCGTTACATTTTATGGTATCAGAGCGAGCTGGTCTCTAGGAAATAAAACACACTAGAAACCATAGGACGTAGTGAGGATTCGAGCGATGGGATACGTGTAAGGACGATGGATTGGGTAGAATCAGTGTAGTCTTAGGTCTTGACTTAACTGACACAAGTTCTTCTTCATGACAGATGTCTGGAGGCGGTGCACCACGAGAGACGATAGCTATCGACGAGATGACCGCCCATGAGCGCCGTTTCGAGAGATTTCTCCAGGCTTTACTTGCTTCTCAGGAGGCCCAGACCGCAGCTCACCAGAGGCAGACAGAGGATTTTGCGCAGTTTCAGGCGCAGGTCCTGGATGTTATTGATAAGGTGGCTCCGCCAGCCCCCGGGGATGTGCCGGTTCGGGGGGCAGACCCGAACCTTATCTTTGAGAGGTTCCTCAAAAGGGGACCGCCTGAGTTCACGGGAGCAGACGACCCTATGGTGGCGGACGACTGGATCGTCCGGATGGAGAAGATCTTCCGAGTCTTCGAGTGCTCGGGGCGCCAGAGAGTGCAGTTAGCGGCTTACATGTTCCGCGGCGTAGCGGAGGATTGGTGGAGGACCATGCAGAGGCCCTATGAGGAGATTGGGGACGAGGTAGCATGGACTGCCTTCAAGACTGACTTCCTCCGGAAGTTCATCCCCACCCATGTCAGAGAGCGTAAGCTCCGGGAGTTCCAGACTCTCGTCCAGGGTAACGTGACAGTCTCGCAGTACGAGGTTCGCTTCACCCAGCTGTCCCGGTTTGCAGAGGCGCTGCTCACTTCAGAGGCCGAGAGGGTTCGGCGGTTCGTCGACGGTCTCAGCGAGGAGATCCAGATAGCCATGACCTGCATCGAGCTGCCTACCTACGAGGAGGCTTTGAGGAGAGCTTTCTGGGCAGAGGAGCATCTCCAGCGACTAGAGTCCATTCGCCAGCAGAAGCGACTCCGGATCACTCCGATCAGGCAGCAGCCCATGCCTCTACGACAGCTGCAGCCATTTCAGAGGCAGAGGCCGGCAGGGCAGTTCCAGCCTCAGCATCAGCATCGTCAGCAGCAGCAGCCGCAGCATGGACCCCGAGTGTGCTACGACTGTGGAGAGCCAGGGCATATCTCCAGGTATTGCCCGCTCCATGGAGGTCAGCCTCAGATGCTTCGACTTCCCGCACCTCCGGCAGCTCCAGCCCCAGCTCCAGCGGCTCAGCCCGCACGTCAGGCTGCACTTCCACCTCAGCAGCAGCAGTACCGTGCTCATCAGCAGCAGGCACGGGGACCTCAGCAGCCTAGAGGGCAGCCCTTCCACCGTGGACGTCATCAGAGGCATCAGGGCCAGCATCATCAGCAGAGACCCCAGGCTGTGGGGCGAGCTTTCGCGCTGACTCATGAGGAGGCAGAGGCAGCAGGCAACGTCGTTGAAGGTACCCTTTCTGTTTGTGATCACCCTGCTAGAGTGTTGTTAGATCCAGGCGCGACACATTCGTTTGTGTCGTCTGCTTTTGCTTTGATTCTTGGTGGAGTAGGTGAGGCTATGCCCTGCACCTTAGTTGTGTCCACTCCGATGGGTAGGAGTGTGATGTGTCAGACTTACCACCCCAGATGCCGAGTGCAGATCGGGGAGTGCATCTTTCTTGCAGACTTGATCGTGCTACCCATGCATGACTTCGACGTCATTTTGGGGATGGATTGGTTGGCCAGATATCGAGCAGTGATGGATTGCTTCAAGAAGACAGTCAGATTCTCCATCGAAGGTTCAGACGACGCGATCGAGTTTGTGGGTGAGAGGAGATCACCTAGCACTCGGATGATATCGGCACTGAAGGCCGAGAGATTGATGAGATCAGGTTGCGAGGGCTACATCGCTTTTGTCTCAGAGGACAAGGAGTCTAAGAGAGTCGAGGAGATTCCAGTTGTTTGCGAGTTTCCAGATGTATTTCCCGACGAGATCCCGGGATTGCCGCCTATTCGAGAGATCGACTTCACCATCGAGCTTGCACCCGGCACAGCACCGATTTCGAGAGCTCCCTATCGCATGGCTCCGGCAGAGCTGCGAGAGTTGAAGACTCAGTTGGAGGAATTGCTAGAGAAAGGCTTCATCAGGCCGAGTGTGTCGCCGTGGGGCGCACCAGTGCTCTTCGTGAAGAAGAAGGATGGATCGATGAGGATGTGCATCGACTACCGGCAGTTGAACCAGGCAACAGTGAAGAACAAGTATCCTCTTCCCCGGATCGACGAGCTTTTCGACCAGCTTCAGGGTGCGCAGTTCTTTTCGAAGATAGACTTGAGGTCGGGGTAACATCAGCTGCGAGTCAGAGATCAGGATGTGCAGAAGACAGCGTTCCGTTCACGCTATGGCCACTATGAGTTTCTGGTGATGCCGTTCGGGTTGACGAATGCACCCGCAGTGTTCATGTCCCTGATGAACAAGATCTTCGCTCCACACCTCGACAGCTTCGCAGTGGTCTTCATCGACGATGTTTTGGTCTATTCTAAGACCAGAGAGGAGCACGAGCAGCATTTGAGGACGTCTTTGCAGTTGTTGCGCGACAACCAGTTGTACGCGAAGCTCAGCAAGTGCGAGTTTTGGTTAGAGCAAGTAGTCTTCCTTGGACACATCATCTCCAAGGATGGACTAGCAGTGGATCCATCAAAGATAGAAGCAGTGACGAACTGGGCCAGACCGAAGAATGCCACAGAGATCAGGAGCTTCCTCGGATTAGCAGGCTACTACCGCAGATTCGTCAAGAGTTTCTCCACGATCTCAGCACCGTTGACCAAGCTGACACGGAAGGATGTGCCGTTCGTTTGGTCCGATGCTTGTGAGAACAGCTTTCAAGAGCTGAAGGAGAGATTGACGACAGCACCGATCTTGTCTTTACCTTCTGGCAGTGGTGGATTCGTAGTCTTCACCGACGCTTCAGGGACCGGTCTTGGATGTGTTCTGATGCAGGAGGGCAAGGTTATTGCCTATGGATCGCGCCAGTTGAAGGAGCACGAGAAGAAGTACGCCACTCACGACTTGGAGCTTGCAGCAGTCGTTTTTGCCTTGAAGTTGTGGCGGCACTATCTCTACGGCGAGAAGTTCGAGGTGCACTCAGATCACCGCAGTTTGCAGTACCTGTTCACGCAGAGCGACCTCAACAACCGGCAGAGGAGGTGGATGGAGTACATCAAGGACTACGACTTCCCCATCAAATACCATCCCGGTAAGGCGAACGTCGTAGCAGACGCTTTGAGCAGGAAGACCGCCCTCGTCAGTTTCATAGCAGCAGAGGGTGTGTGGACCGACGTCTTCAGCAGTTTAGACGTCCAGTTTCAGCCACTCAGCGAGAGAGTTTTGCTTGCCACCATGTCAGCGTGGGAACCAGAGTTGCTGGGCAAGGTCAAGGACAGTCAACGCAACGATCCGAAGCTTGTCAGAGTGATCGAGCAGATTGACCAGAGGCCAGAGTTCAGACTGATTAGAGGAGTGCTCTACTACCAGGACAGATTGTGCGTGCCAGACATCCAGGAGCTGAAGAACGAGATTCTTGCAGATGCACACCACAGCAGATACTCGATTCACCCCGGCAGCACCAAGATGTACCAGAACCTGAGGAGCTACTACTGGTGGAACAACATGAAGAAGGAGATAGCTCGTTATGTCTCCAGGTGTTTGACGTGCCAGCAGATCAAGGTCGAACACCAGAAGCCGCCAGGACTACTTCATCAGCTTGAGATTCCCCAGTGGAAGTGGGAGCACATCACCATGGACTTCATCGCAGGACTTCCAGCCACCAGGAGACGCCACGACGGCATTTGGGTGATCGTGGATCGGCTGACCAAGTCAGCTCACTTCTTGCCAGTGTCGATGAGAGCAGGACTCGACGTCCTTGCTAAGCTGTACGTGGACCGGATTGTCTCGTTGCACGGAGTTCCAGCTTCGATTGTTTCAGACAGAGACCCGAGGTTCACTTCTCATTTCTGGGAGAGTCTTCAGCAGGCTTTGGGCACCAAGTTAAGCTTCAGCACAGCCTATCATCCTCAGACAGACGGCCAGACAGAGCGCACCAACCAGACACTAGAGGACATGTTGAGAGCCTGTGTCTTGGATTTCAAGGAGAATTGGGAGGATTCCTTGCCACTTTGTGAGTTCGCCTACAACAACAGCTTCCATGCGAGCATCAAGATGGCACCGTACGAGGCTTTGTACGGGAGGAGATGCAAGACCCCAGTTTGCTGGGAAGAAGTTGGTGTCAGGAGTTTCCATGGTCCGTCCATAGTCAGCGACACCAGCGAGAAGGTTCGGCAGATAGTTGAGAACCTGAAGGTCAGCCGCAGCTGACAGAAGAGCTATGCAGACAACCGGCGCAGACCTCTCGAGTTCGAGAAGGGAGACAGAGTTTTCCTGAAGGTTTCTCCGGCTAGAGGTACCCTGAGGTTTGGTGAGAAGGGTAAGTTAGCAAGGAGATATGTCGGACCGTTCGAGATCAGATCGAGAGTTGGAGATGTCGCCTACAAGCTTCAGCTACCGCCAAAGCTTTCAGGAGTGCATGACGTGTTCCACGTCTCCATGTTGAAGAAGTATGTGGAGGACCCGACGCACATTCTTTATCACGAACCACTCGACATCCAGCCAGATGCTTCGTACGTCACCAGGCCGGTCGCGATCATCGACACCAAGGAGCAGGTGCTCCGGACCCGAACCATTCTTTGGGTGAAGGTTCAGTGGGAGCATCACACTCCGGAGGAGGCTACGTGGGAGCTACGCAACCAGGTGGAGAGGGACTATCCACACCTTCTACCTCAGGTATGTTCTAATCTTGTTTTACATTTGGGGACAAATGTTTCTAAAAGGAGGGAATGATGTGAGGTCCCACCCTTGGTGGGCCCTCTAAGGGCTATTTTATAGGCTAATTAATCTTAATTTATCTTAATTATTGTTTAATTATGTTAATCTTCGCTAATCTTCACTAATCTTTGCTAATTACTACTAATTATTGCTAATCTTTGTTAATCTTGGTTAATTACTGTTTTAATTGGGCTAGTTTGGGGCTAATTATATTGACTAGTGAGATTTCCTAAGTTAGTTAGGTTAACTTAGTAGGTTAGTGTTTTTAATTAGTTGGGTGCATGAATTAATCTTAGGCTTAGTTAGTAGTGTCTAATTAATCAAGTTAATTAGGTTGGGTTAGCTAAAGGTGCTCTCTAGAACCTTCTTTCCTAATGACCCAACTACCCTCAAACCCTAACCCTAATCCCATTAAACCCTAGGGCTAAACAAGTCATTAGCTACCCCACTAATCCTATAAAATGTCTCTTAACTCTTGCAAACCTAAAACCCTAAACCTAATCTCAGCCCCCATTCCCAAGAAAACCTCCAGCCCTCTTCCCAAGAAAACTGCCCCAGCCCATTACTGTTCCTCCCAACTACCTCCATCTTTCCCATTCCACTACCAGCTACTGTTGTGCTGAATTCGAGCTGGGACATCTTCCCAGCAGCAGCAGCTACTACCACATCTCCATCTCCCCTGTTGTGCTGGAAAACCCATCTTGAAGCTCTGCTGCTGTCTTCTTCATTTCCAGCTACTGCTACAGCCACTCCATCACTTCCCTCATCTCCTTCTCTCCATTTCCCTACTGTTACTCTGCTGAAAGTTTCCCCGGGCTGTGCTGCAACTACTTCTTCTCTGCTGGAATATTTCCTCTGTGACTGTCTTTCTAGAGGCAGCAGCTACATCATCTTCTTCCTTTTCAATTCCTCACCTGGGAGGCCCAGCTGTTGCTGGAATCTGGTTTAAAGAGCTGCTGTGTCTTCTTCCCTTTCATTCCTCTCTTCTTTCCATTGCTGGAACTGTGCTGGAGGCTGCTGTTATTATTGGAAACAACTCTTAAGAGCTGCTACAACAGCTGTGCTTCATCTTCTCCTCATCTCACAGCTGGAACTTGGATCTCTACTGTTATCTCTCTATTTCTCTCTACAAATCTCTCTCAATTCAGCTAAAAGGCAAGTGCATCAAACTACTAACTTAGGATATGTGTTTTATTCTGTGATTCCCTTGTTTTCAGTTCTTATTATGTTCAGTTTAGTCTAGATTTCACATGAGCTTTGTTTTATGTTTTTGGATGGAAAGGTCGCTGATGGATGGGGGTTTTCACCCCCCATTTGGAAGATCAGTGGGCCATAAGGTGATGGATGGATGGTTTTTGTGTTGTTAATTGATTAGAAGTGTTTGGGTGAAGTTTGGAAGAGATTGGAAGTAGTTTGGGTGGAAATGGAGCCAAAACAGAGTGACTGCAGAAACTGGGTTTTGTCCCAGTTTCGTGTAACCGGTTAACCGGGCTTTGCAGGCCGGTCAACCGGCCACACTGAAATTGCAGAAATGGCAGCTCCCAGTTATTTCTTCTGCAGGAAGTGCTGCAGTGCAGCCGGTTAACCGGACTATGCAGGCCGGTTAACCGGCCACACTGAGATTTCTTGGAAAACTGGCCCTTAGCCATTTCTTGCACAAATTTCATTTCAAATAGTCGGGTTGACCTGGTCTCGCACCGGTTGACCCGATTCACGCTGTTTGTGCAGGAAGTGACTGAAAGTTGGTTCTTCAATCAAAACTCAGACTCCTTACACCCAAATGGACTTGATACTTAGGATTTTACTTTAGAAAGTGTTTAAAGCTGGATCATCAATCTTTTTAAGGTTTTCAGAGTATGCGGTCAATCACCTAGGCCTGGTTGTTTGACCGGACACGCTGTAAGCCTTTAGAAACGATGTAAGTTGTCCAGGAAGCCCGATCCAGGTTTGTCAGTGCACTCGGTTGATCTTCCCGGCCAGGAAATCAACCGAGCTCACAACACATCAGGTTCACCTGGATAACCCTGACTTTCCAGTTTTCAACACCTAGGAGATTTGATCAGTTGTGGGGCCCATTGACCATCCAAATGAGTATTTATCAGTGTCCTAAGCCCGAGTCAACGGTGTGGCTCAACCTTGACTCGCGGGGACCACTGTTTAGAGTTTTGGTTGATAATCTAAGATGATTCGACCTCCAAGAGTTGTCATAGATGCCATTAACTAACTAAGCACCAAATACAATATTTTACGGCATTAATGACATCGTTTAGAGATCGAATTACCGGAGATAGACCCGAACCTAAAGTGGCCCATTACCTAGGATTGGACCGTTGGATTTCCCGTTGATTCTCTGATTGAAGTTTATACTTCACTGTTATCGTTTATTGTCATTCTTAGATCTTTAGAATAGCTGCTTACCATTAATTGAACATAATTGGAAGACCTGAACCTAGGGTATCTAGAGGTGACCCGATGGTGTGATTTCGGAGATCATTGACCCGTGTCTGTGTCTAGGCGGGCCCTTTTGGGCCTAAGTGTGGTGATATGAACCCTTTAGCTGGAAGAGGTAGTTTCTATTGGACTGTTAAGCTGTTATGGATTGAAATGGAACTGTTATCAGTATAGTGGACTAGTTGCCTCGCTTGGATAGTTTTAGACCAGGCCATGTACTGATGGGCCTTGGTATGGATCCAACGAGTGGGCCTGGACCTTGAATGAGATCCAGAGACTGTGTTGAGATGTTTGGACCTCTTAGGGATATTGTTAGGACCTTGTTCACGCAAGGCAAAGCCTAGACAGACACAGACCTTAGAGTTATTCTCGAGTCGGCATGAACATTCACTCGGTTGATTTAAGCTCAGCCGGTGGACTGATCATCCCCGGTAGGAGCTAGTTGAGTGTTGAGGAGCTATCATGATGAGCTGTGTGGTTAAGACGGCAAGGTGTCATGCCGTGCCGATCTGGAGTGATGAGATGATGAGTTGATGAGTGATATTCGGGATTAGTTATTCCCTGGTGAGATTCCCCACCGCGACTGTGTTCAGTATGGGAGGGCCGCGGCATAATATCCCGCGGTATTCCAGCTCGTGTGAATGTGCCACCCTGTTTGTAGTAGTTTAGATGTTTTCTATTTATACTGATCCCTTATGATTTAATTGCACAACTGCCTAGTTCTTTTCCCTTGCTATTCATTTAACTTATGTACCCGTCTTTATTTCCTTTGATATATATATGCTATGTTAGTAGTATGCTGTATCTTGCCAGATCGTTTAGATCTGACCCATTCTATGGTGCTTAGGCCTTGACCCAGAGATTCCCGACGACGCACTAGCCCTCGTGGAGGCACCTGTAGCCGGAGAGTACGCTTGGGGCTCGGCCGACACGGATGTCGAGCCGGAGGATGAGGAGTACATTCCAGGGTTCTGAGAGTTTATGTTATTTTGGGTTTTGAGTGACATTTGTAGTGAGAAGGGTAGAATGAAAAATGTATAACTTTAAATTTACATTGAATCATTTTAATTAGACCACTGTTCTGCTTTCCTTTAATATACATGATACCTATTGCTTCCGCTCTACTTAAATGTTATGCTTCCGCAAGTTTTAACCATTGAATATTATTCGGTTCAAAAAGTTTTAAATTGGACCTCACTGCGGCCTACGATCTTGGAAGTTCTCGGATTTTCCGGGAAGTAGCGCGCCAATTTTGGGTGATCGAACGAGTATATCGGTATCCGGAATTTGGGCGTTACACAATCTGCCCCAACTTCTTCAATCACCTCATTCAATAACTTATTGATATATTTTGCATCTTGAATGTAATCAGTTGCATCAATTGATTTGATAAACACCGTGCCCATAGACGAGTAGACTAGAAAATCCAAGAGATGACGATGTGTGATGGTCGTCCACCCATCGCACATTAGTGTGCAACCTCTTTCCTTCCATGCCCATTTGAAAGTTTGCACCCAAGCCTACAACTCTTCATACTCTTTCTCAACACAGACATGCCCAATCTCATAAGGGGTAGGTGCCTTTATACCTGGACCATGTTCTGCAGCTGCATCTAACATGGTGGTGAAATAAGGAGATGATGCCTTGTTGGGAGGAATGCCTCCATCCAAAAAAAACTTCCCAGCGGCTCTCACTAGATGTTCTCTTGCTTTACCAAGCCTGCCCTTTAATGCTTTCATAATGCTGGGCTGCTTTGATGTTGGTTTTCTATAAGCATAAGGGTCAGTTGGCCCCACTTGCTGAGGTGTATGTGTAGGAGTTCTTTCAATCTCCTCAATGTCTGGATCTCGACGGGTTGTTTTTTACTAAATGCCCGACGCAAACTTGCTCCCCCAGGTTCGGATGACCCACCCTGCTCATATTGGCTACCTCTAGAGGCTGCTTCATATTGCATTCTTCTTCTCTCTTCCTCCTCCTGAAGTGACCTAACACTTTCTCTCCTAGCCGTCCTCATTTCCGGGTCTTCATCGTCATCATCATCGGAGGAACCAAATACTTCTTCTCTACATGCATCAAATTCCTCAGTTCTTCTTCTTTGTTGTAACACTTTTTTTTTTTTTGCTAATGCATTTAGGAGCTCCTTCATTTCAGCAGTCACATTTGGTGGCACTTTATGACATTTTATCACCTGTCCTGTTACATGCCCCAAATGTTGTTTCAATCGAGTAATCCCGCCATTGAGCACTTTTCCACAATAATTACATTTCACTCTACTTTTGCTTCCAACTGCTTCACCATGGTTCCACGCCGGATTTATTTCACGCACCATCTTGTTCCTATAAAATAAGAAATTCATGCAATAGTAATATACTAATACTCTAACAACAATTATTTTTAGGAAAAGTCAAGATTTAATAAAATCATTTTCAAAAATCCTAAATATATAGATATAGCATAAAAGTATGTAGATCAATCATTTACACATCATACAATGATCATGAATTATTAAAAGAACATATTTATGATAAAATCCCCCAGAAATGATATATTATAAATCGAATATTTAAAAATCTGAAAATAAAATAATTAAAATAAAAATCTAAATCATGTTTATGACTAAGAGTAGATGTAGATCTATCATCTACACACTATTAATAAGCCTTTGGTATCACAAATATTCTAACAAGTAACAACAATTAATTTTTGGAAATTTTTTTTTAATAAAATCATTTTCAAAATCCTAAATATATAGATCTAACATGAAAGTATGTAGATCAATCATTTACACATCATACAATGATCATTAATCATTAAAACAACATATTTATGATGAAATCCCCAAAAAATGATCTATTATAATTCAAATATTAAAAAATCCAAAAATAAAATAATTAAAATAAAAATCTAAATCATGTTTATGACTATGAGTAGATGTAGATCTATCATCTACACACTATTAATAAGCCATTAAGCCTTTGGTATCACAAATATCCTAACAAGTAACAACAATTATTTTTTGGAAAACAAAAATTAATAAAATCATTTTCAAAATCCTAAATATATAGATCTAACATAAAAGTATGTAGATCTATCATTTACACACCATACAATGATCATGAATCATTAAAACAACATATTTATGATGAAATCCCCAAAAATGATATAATATAATTTAAATATTAAAAAATCCGAAAAAAAATTGAAAAAAAAGTTCAAAATCATGTGTATGAGTAGATCTAGCATGAAAGTATGTAGATCTAACTTCTAAATGAATAAAACAACACAATTATACAAGTGAGTAAGTGACAAACCTCTATGCTTCATCTAAAAAAAAAAAAAAAAAAACATCATAAAATGCTTTAAGTTGATTTCCTCTTACCTTAGATAATATTTTCTTCAAAAAATAGAAGTGAGATTTGAAAATATGCAAGAGAGATGGTGGCTGCTACTATGGCTAGTAAGGAGTTGAAAAGAAGATGAAAATGAGGGAAAAAAATTAAAAATTAGGGTTTTCACCCTTTTTAACATATCTCGGCTGATATAAAAATTAGGGTTTTTACCCTTTTTAACATATCTCGCTAAATCCGATATGAACAAAATCTCGGCCGAGATGGGCCGAGATTTTGAAGAATTAACCGCTACCGTTATCTCAGTGAGATATCGGTGCGGTATCGGCCGATACCGGTTCATATCGGCCGATATGAACCGGTATCGGCCGGTTTTTTAATCCATGGTTGGAGATACAAATGTGTCGGCTGCGAATACAGTAGATCCGAAAGGGCGTACTAGCACCGCTAGACACAAATGTTGTAAATCGTATCCTTGGAAAGGACACGAGATGGGTTTTTTGAAAGGTCAAGATTGGATTCACAAAGGAGAGCAAATGGTATTCCAATCCGAACAAGGCTCAAACATTTCTGCAAGCACTTAGTCCGAACGGAAAGGAACCAGAATTTCTCGAATCTGAACCCAAAAGTGACGGAAGTTTTTTTTTTGAAAAGTCAAGATTCAATTCATCAAAGAAAGCAAGTGGTGTTCCAATCCAAACATAAGCTCAAACATCTCTACGAGTGCTAAATCCGAAAAGGAGAGAACCAAGATTTCTCAAATCTGAATTCAAAATGACAGAGGTTTTTTTTGTGTTTTTTTATCAAAATTGAATTCGTCAAAGAGAGCAAATGGTGTTCCAATCAGAATAAAGGCTAAAACATTTCTGCGAGTACTAAACCCAAAAAGGAAGAAACCAAAGTTTCTCAAATCTGAACTCAAATGTGACGAAAGTTTTTTTTGAAGGGTTTTTTTTTAAGATTTTTTTTTGAAGATTTTTTGAAGATTCTTTTTTTTTTAAGTTTTTTTTTTTTGAAGATTTTTTTTTTTAAGAGTAGACATAGGTCTCTGTTAGGAATTTTCTAGATTGCAATTTGATGGATGCATTTCATTCTAGCATCATTTGATTTACACACATATGCATTGATTTAATAAACTTGAAGTCTTGTTTTAAACATGCATGGTTTTTAAGATTTGTAAAAGTTTCAATTTATGCATGATTTGTTTTCAATCTTGGATGCATTTGTTTTAGAAAAGAGTTTTTAGAAATCAAGCTAGCCTTTGGTTTTAAAAGTTTTGAATCATTTTAGGCTTTTTATGTTTCATGTTTTTAAACCTCTTAGAATGATTTAAAACATGTTTTTAAAGCTTGATTTAGTGGCCAAAAAGATCCCCCAAGAAAAACCTTCAATATGCAAAAAATTGGATTTTTTAGGTCCCAGGTGGTCAACCTGCAGTGAGGTAGGTCGACCTACCCAGGGGCAGGTCGACCTACCTCACTGGAGGTCGACTGGGCCCAGAAAGCTCCAACGGTCAGTTTTTTGACCGTTGTGTGTGGTAGGTCGACCTGCCCCTGT
This sequence comes from Cinnamomum chago, assembly GCA_038049695.1. Taxonomy (NCBI): domain Eukaryota; kingdom Viridiplantae; phylum Streptophyta; class Magnoliopsida; order Laurales; family Lauraceae; genus Cinnamomum; species Cinnamomum chago. The sequence continues at coordinate 56,222,484 of CP142453.1, read as the reverse complement.
AGGTAGGTCGACCTACTACTAGCCGTTGGCAACTTTTTGGCTATAAAATCCATTCTTTTCCAACCTTTTTCAAGGCTTGATAGATGAACCTTTGAGACCATTTTGGAGCCATTGAAAGGGGATGAAGTTGGAAAGGCTAGAAGGTCATTAGGAGAGCTAAAGCTTGGATCAATGAGTTAAACCACCAAGTAAGCTCTATCTTTGTTAATCATGGTTTTCATGTTTTGTTTAAGCTATTGGTAAATGGTTTTGTACATGATAACTATGATGTGTTGAATCCATTCTTCTCCTAATCTTTGATCTTATTAAGATTGGATTCTTCACTTTGGTTTCAATCCAAGTTGTTTTTAAACCTTACTTAATCATGCTTAGCCAAAGTCTTTGATTTCCTTTAATGCATGATTCTTTGTCTTGGTTGAAACCTAATTTGTTGTTTTCTTTCATTTGAACTTTAGTTAAATCTATTTGTTTTTGAAAACAACATTGCACATGCATCACATGTTCTAAGTTAGTCATTTTCATACAACTTGTGATTCTTTGATTTTCATATCATTAACAAGTTATTAAACATACATGTGATTTGCATTAAACTTCAATCAAGTCTTTTATATGTCTTAAACTTTGAAATGCTTTGAGCATACATTTGAATAAGCCTTCTTTTTAAACTTGATTGAAGTCATCACACACACACATCATGAGCATACACTTTTGCATTTATGGAGTGTTTGTGTGAGTTTGTTTTAAACTTTCATATCCGCCTATTGAGAGGCAAATTTATTTGAGCTTAAATTGTAATCTCTTAGAGTGAGCTTTTGTGAAGACACTTTCTTAGAGAAATCTTTATCTTGTAAGGTTATTGCTTAGCCTAAGAAAAGCATCTTGTAAGGTTATTGCTTAGCCTAAGAAAAGCATTGTGTAAAGGTTATTGCTTAGCCTTGAAAAGCATCTTGTAAAGGTTATTGCTTAGCCTATAAAAGCACATTGAGAGGTTGTTGTTTAGCCTAGAAAAACAACATTGTAAGGGTTATTGCTTAGCCTAGTAAAAAGCATACATAGTGGAAATCCGGTGGGGTGTTGGATGCACAAGCCGGTAGTGGATGTAGGCACGTTGGCCGAACCACTATAAATATTGTGTTGTGGTGATTGCTATGTGGTGATTGTTTTTGTTTTAGCTTCCGCATATTGATTGATTTATCATCACATGTGACTAGTTTAGTTTAAGAATTTAAAATTGGTCTAAATTGGTCATACTTGTAGCACACCCTATTCACCCCCCCCCCCCCTCTAGGGTTAGGATCCCAAGGACTTTCAGTCTCCAATTCAGTCTTATGAAACCTTAGTAGATAGATCAACCCCCAGGTAAGGGAATGATTACTTAATGAACCCGTTTAAAGGACCCTTGCCTCAAACAGTCTAGCTGCCTCCACACTCTGGACAAGGCTTTTCTTAGATCCACTTTGGTCAAAGAACGCAATTGGTGCAACCTTAGTAGGTTTTTGAACTCTTTTTTTTTGTTTTTTTTTGTTAGATTTCTAATGGATCCATCAAAGAGATCGAATGGTGTTCCAATCCGAATAAAGGCTCAAACATTTTTGCAAGCACTAAACCCGAAAAGGAAGAAACCTAAGTTTCTCAAATCTGAATCCAAAAAAAGAAAAAGATCTTTTTTTTAAAGAGTTTTCTTTTTGAAAGAGTTTTTTTTTTAAGAGTTTTCTTTTTGAAAGACTTTTTTTTAAAGAGTTTTCTTTTTGAAAGAGTTTTTTTTTTAAATCCCTATCGGACTCATCAAAGAGAGCGAATGGTGTTCCAATCCGAATAAAGATTCAAACATTTCTGCAAGCACTAAACCTGAAAGGGAAGAAACCAAAGTTTCTCAAATCTGAATCCAAAAAAAGAAAAAGATCTTTTTTTTTAAAGAGTTTTCTTTTTGAAAGAGTTTTTTTTTTAAGAGTTTTCTTTTTGAAAGACTTTTTTTTAAAGAGTTTTCTTTTTGAAAGAGTTTTTTTTTTAAATCCCTATCGGACTCATCAAAGAGAGCGAATGGTGTTCCAATCCGAATAAAGATTCAAACATTTCTGCAAGCACTAAACCTGAAAGGGAAGAAACCAAAGTTTCTCAAATCTGAATCCAAAAAAAAATCATTTTTTTTTTAAATGAGAAAGAATGGAAATAAATTCAAAGGTAGAAATTTTCCAAAAATCCTATCTCATGATTTTTTTTATGCAATATCCAACATAGGCCACTAACTAGAAAGGAGCCTAAGAATTCAAGCATCGCGTTCTCAAATGAACGAGTCCCACTGGGTGTGCCAACTTGATGGGGGCTCCGACCTTTCGTCCTCTCCTTCCCACCACTGGGGCTGCCGGGAGCATGCGGAGGAGGAAAAGCGAGGTCATCAATATTTTTTGTACGGGTATGCCATATTTTCTATTTTACGTGGAATTTGAAGTGGCGATCCGGAGATTCACCTTTGCAAGTAGAAAGGAAATCAATTCTTTTTTCTAACTTTCCATTGCACATATTTTAAGAAAGAGACACAATTTTTTTAAATGCCATGAAAGGCGATTTCATTTTGTTTGCCGTGAAAGGCGGTTTTGTGCCGTAGAAGGCGATTTGTGCCGTGAAAGGTGATTTACAAATCTTATCAATGAAGAAAGACAAGAAATATGATTTTTTTGTCTCTTTACAAATAATACAAAATACAAAGAAAAGTAAGAAAAGGTATCTGACTTCTCAGGAGATTGTGGGGACTCGTTCAGATCGACGGTCGTAAGTCATAAATGGACTTCGCCATCGTCCTTCAGATGAGAATGGTTGATGCTTTGATTCTTTGGCTTGGCTTGGACCTCGGTTTCTTAGAGGATAAAGACCAAGGGAAGGTCCTATATCCAATGAAAAACCAAGTAAACGGGTTGAAGAGCCACGATTAGGCCATGTTGGATAGAAGGAGAGAAGAGACCTTGGGGGTGGCCCCCCAAGGGACTTCAATCACCTTGTGGTGTTTCTTCCGCAGCAGAGTAGCAGAGTTTCTTCGAAGATTCTTCGAGATTTTTCTTGAATTTTTCTGGATGGATCGGAGATTGAAGGTTCTTTTTTTCATGGAATGACCCCTTTTTATAGGCTCTTGGTAGCCATGAGGTGATTTATGGGATTGATGACCCATGATGAGAGGAGTTACAAGTTTTAATTCTTTGATTTTGTAACTCCTTTTTCTTGGGTTATGATTGGCCGGTGGAGAATGGTGGGCATTTAATCACCCTTAATCTCCATGATGAGGGGAGTTTCATGGTTTTAATGCCATGATTACTTGGATTTGTAATTCCCATTTGCTTGATTTTGATTGGGTCGTCCAAAATAATGAGTTAATGACCGTAATAAGTTGTCATAAAACGGGTCAAGTAACGACATTAAGTGGTCGCCAGGGCATTTGAATAGTCGCGGACCGCTCCGCGTCTTTTGGAATTCTTCTTATGATGATCGCCGATGGATCCGCACGTTGTTTGATGTCGAATGGCGATGCAACTTCAGACATTGGTTGATACCAGCGGGCCGGTGACATCTGTCTAGTCTATTTCTCGATCGGTCGGACAGAAAGTGCACTTTCTTGGTCAGCCGGTTGGCGATCTTGGAGCGATCAATGATGATTTCATGCTCTTGACGGTGTATCCAAGATGTTGATGAAGATCGGTCGATTTTGAGCATAAAATATCAAATTTTCAGGAAACCATAAGGCCTGGAACTCCCGAAATGCAAAAAAGGGCGGAAAACAGGTCACCCGGCGACAAATCCGGCAACCCGGATTTCCATGGTCCTCGGGTGACCATGGGCTAGGGTCGCCGCATGGGCCAAGGTCACCGACGACCATGGGGATTGTCCCTTTTTCGGTCTCCGTTTCTCGGCCGTTTTTTAGTCTTTTTTTATGTCATTTTCTCCTGCATTTTTCTTGACATTTCTCCTCATTTATTGGCTTGATTCTCTTGAAGAAAACCTGACGACAAGCCGTGCAAATCGGAGCACAAAGTTTCCTATTTTTTGGAAAAGCCGAAGACTTTGAAGCCGATTTTCCGTCAAGAGTCGAAACTAGGTCAAACGATGTCGAAATGACCTGAAATTTGAGGTGAAGCATCCTAAGCAGTAGATAGGACCAACCATGTGCTTTTGTTTGAGTTTTGAAGCCATTTGGGTTCCCGTCGCCAGTAGGCTTGATTTTGTCATGAGGAAGATGCCGCGTTTTGAAGTGCGGTCAACCGATGTCCAATTGACTTGAAATTTGACAAGGAGTCTATTGGAGTCATTTTGAGACGATCTGTTGGCTCCGATTTGGATGTTATGGTCTCGGGGTGCTCCGCTGCCAATAGCCTTGATTTTGTTTCAGAGCGTCAAAGTCGGGTCAAACATTGTCGGAATGACCTGAAATTTGACATGCAGCCCTTTAGAAGCATGTTGAAGCCGCCCATGTGCTCCGTTTGATGAGTGATGTCTTTGGTGGTTCTCACCGCCGAGAGGTTTGATTTTACTACTCGAGGGTTGATGGAGGGTCAAACGTTGTCGGTTTGACTTGAGATTTGACATAGAGCCCTTTGGAAGTATTTTGAGACCATCCGTAAGCTCTGATCGAAGTTTTGATGTCTTCGACACCGTCACCACCAGGAGCGCCTGTTCAGCTGCTGGAGGAGTGAAGTTGGGTCAAATTATGTTGGAATGACCCGAAACTTCATATGAACCCCTCTTTTGGCTGTCTTGAAGGATCTTGCAGTTTTTGTTTGATTCTGACAAGATCTGATGCTTAAAGTAGCATTGCCTGTTTGGTAGTAGGACGCGGCTTCATGTCGCTTCTTGATGTTGAAGAGGCAAAGTGACATTTTTGGTGTCAACAGTTCTGTTGTAGTGCACGCTGATTCTGGTTCTGTCCCTGTTGACGGGCCTGTTGCTACTGCTGTAGTCTATGTTGTTGTTCTGGTGCCTGTTGCTGAAATGGCCTTGCTTGATTCTGGACAACAATTGCATTTTGTGGTGGTGCTGGATGCTGTGCTCCCTGCTGCTGCTGGTTCTGCCTTGTAAGACCCCGACCCGAGTGAACCCGATTAGTGCTAATTAAGTTGTGTGTTAGTGCTAAGCTTGATTAGTGTTTTTGGCTAAGTTGGGTTTGGAATAGCTTTTGATATAGTTTTGGGGATTTTGATTTGCTTTGTGTTAGTAAGGCCCTTTGGGGGTTCCCTTTCATGACATTGCATATGTTTGAGGATTTATCGGAGGTTTTTACATTCATGATTTTAATCTCGTTTTACTCGTTTTGATGATCCCTACAACTTTCATGTTGATCCCGTCCCCGTTTGAGATCCCGAAACCCGATTTCATAGCCTTGAGGGTAAAACAGTCATTTCACACCAAATATGTACCAAAAAACTTGATATTCCCGAAACCCGCGAAACATATACTTTTTGGAAACTAGATATTTCGACGATCATTTCTTCCTTCTTCGTCGAATCCATCCGAGGTCCCGAATTAGATGATTTCAGCCAAACTAGTCCCTTAAGTTGTGGGACCCAACCTCTCACTTGTTAACAAAAGAGAACCCACCTCCTTCATTCATTTCACTCTCCATTGCTCCAGCACAAACCAGCTGAACCTAGGGTTCCTTGTGTTTCTCTTCTTCTTCTTGCTTCTCCTTCTCCAATCCTCACCAATCTTGCACCAAACTCGAAATGGAGATCACCAACCTCTTCCTCATCTAGCAAGCTTCACTTTGATACCTTTTGTAGAAGAATCCATCAACTTTGAGACTCCCTTTGAGATAGCTCTCTTCATTTGAAGGTCATCCAAGTAAGTGTTCTTCTTCATCTTCTAGATTTGTGTTCCTATAGCCTTAGAGAAGCTCCACCTTTATTATTGAAAGGTTTCCTTGTCATTTCATTGTTTGACCCATTTTAGGGTTTGTTTTGGGGGTTTTTTATTGTAGCTTGGCTTTGAGCAATAGAAGTGAATAGAGACTTGATTTCAGCTAGCTTGGACTTGAGGCAAGTGAATGATTGGATGTTTTTAAGTTTCAAATGGTTTGGTGAAGCATTTATGGATTTTCATGCTTTCATTGATTGCTTTTATTGATTTTTCATGGTTGGAATAAATGATCTTAATGCATCTTGATAGCCTCATTTAATGTCTTGGAAACATGTGTTTAAGTCATCTTGATTATAGTTCTATGTGGTTGTTGATGTGTTGGAAGGAAAGGAAACAAAAAGGAAAAAAATCAAGTTCCCGGACCTGCTACACGCCCAGGTCCGATCGATCGGACTGTCTTTAACTGTAAGGCTTTTTGAGCCGATCGATCGGACTGTAAGGCCGATCGATCGGACCCTGTTCATAACTGGGACAGAAATTTCGGCCGATTGATCGGACCGAAGTGGGTTTTGATATTATTTTTTTTGTGGACCTTGGCTACCCTCCTTGGACTCATTTGACCATATGTGAGGACGTCTTGAGCCGATGCTCTTCACGGTTGGTTCGGAGGCATCGAAGTTCAATCTATTTCAATCTTGAACGAGATGGAACGACACGATATCTTCTTCATACCTAAATGCAAAGTCTATTTCCTTGGGTATCGCAAATTCTATTCCTTTCGGTGACTGAGTAGGTTGCTCGATGGTTCCGGGTTGACATCATACTTAGGATGGACCGTTTATAGTCTTGATTTTTCTATCATAGCATCTAGTACTATCCATAAGCTCATTTAAAGTTTTAAAAAGCGTAAAAGTGCATAAGGAGCCCGGAATGTCTTCAAACTCAAGGAGTACCAAATCATTTCAATAATCGACATACGGGACCCCTATTCACTTAAATAGATCTTGAAATCAATATTTTCCCGGAATTGTAATAGTTTATTTTATTTCTTCATTTCCAAGATTTACTTTACATGATCTGTTTTCCCGAAAGCTCGATGGTTACACTAGTAACATTGACTTGTCCCGAAGAGTATTGCCCGATATGAAATGAAAGTTATACATTTGAACGTTCTTGCCCGTTCATTGATTTACTTGTACTTGATTTACTTGCATATGTGTCGATGTGTTATTTAACCTATGAGTCGGCATCACTAAGCTTGGATACCTTATCAGTTTGATCCACCGACTTGGAAATCCCTCTCCCGTCCCGCCAGCTGCAGTTTGGATCCCGATACCCGGTCATTACCGTGGTCCCGTCCCGATACCCAGTTCGCTACCGTGGTCCCATCCCGTAAATTTATATTGTATATATGATTTGCGTTGAGTCTCCTCACCTTGTGTGACTGAGATCAACGTCCCGTGATACTGTTGTCACTTTAGTGACAGAGGACTTAGCTTCATGTGATTGCCATCTTGTGAGTTCCCGATCCCTTGGTTACCTCATATGTCTTACCTTGTTTACATGTTTTCTAGCAAATGATTTATCTATTTTGTGAGAGTTCTTACTTAAACAGATTTCCTTGCTGTTCGAGATATTTCATCCATTATATGTTGTTGTATCTTTTCACTCTCTTGCCAGACCGTCGTGTCTGATCCTTTGCTTTGGTACTCAGGTCCCGTTGCCGGTTTCCTTGAGGAGGAGCCGGAGGAGGCGGTAGGTGAGCCGCAACCTCTAGTTGAGTGGCGTGCTGACGATGTCATGTAGACATCAGGTTGCTCCAAGAGGCGTAACATTTTGGGGAGAACTTATTAACCATTCTTTTGGGTTATTATTTTGTAATATTGGCCTTTGTTGGCCTCTAATTTTGGGAATGTAACTAAATGATATTTTGTCTAACTTTAACAACTTTTGGGAAACATGTTATAGATCATTGCTCATTCTGATACAGTTTTGATATTTGATGTTAATGCTTGCATGACTAGAGATAGTTGTCTATTTGATTTGCTACACGCTTCCGCACTCAAAAGAAATATTCATGCAAGGTTGTGATATCCTCACTGCGGACACCTGTGGGAAATTAAATAAATTGTATCTTCTTGATGTAGATAATCATCATTAATCATTGTTCACTAATGTCCCGATCCCGGATTCCCGGTCCGGGGTCGCGACATGCCTGTTCTGTCTTGGACAGTCCCTCATCTGATGGTTCATGGAACCACATCTGAAGCATGCTCCTGTGAGTGTACAGCACTGTGTACTTTCATGATTCTTCCCACAGTGGGTACAAATCACTGGATTCTGAGCATTCTATTGTGTCCTCTGCTTCTTGTTTTGATGATTTCTCTGCTGATGAGATTGTCCTTTCCCTTGAACTCTAAGGATCTTGTTGTAAAAGTTCTCAAACTTGTAGGCTCTCTTAACAGCTTCCTCAAAAGTGGTAGGTGGTACTACTCCCGTAGCATCTCTCTCAATGATGGGGTTAAGCCCCTCTAGGAACTTGGCAATCTTTTTTCTCCACCGTGTCCACTAACTCTGGAGCCTATCTAGACAATCTCTCGAACTTAGTGAGGTATTCGAGGATTGTCATGTTCCCTTGGACAAGCTGCTGGAATTCCACTGCCTTCTGCCTTTTGATGTGGATGGGTACATATTTGTCATGAAACTGTCTCTTGAGACTAGCCCAAGCCACTACATCTGACTTGGTTTTGTACACATCTCTAACTGTCTTCCACCATATGTCTGCTGAACCGGTAAAGAGAGATGTTACAAGTTTGACTCGTTCTCCTCCGGTGCATTAGAAGATTTCAAATATGTTCTCTGTATGCTCTAACCAGTCACCTGCAGCTAATGGATCCTCTGTTCCAAGAAACTCTTTCGGAGCTCTTTTCTGAAATCGTTCAAACACTGCATTCGGGTCATGTTGCCTTTGATTGATGACTATTGCGGGTTGAGCTTGAACCGGTTCAGACCTTCTTTGTAACACCTCTAGCAATTATCTATGCATCTCTGTCAATTCCCTAGCATGGTCTTCATCTTTCTTCGGCATTTGTTCTTGCAATCTAGCTTGGTTTTCATTGGCCTGACGTTGTTGGTCAAGCATTGTCTGCATCATCTGCTGGAATTGGTTCTACTTGGTGTTATCAACCATATCTTCCTCAACTGACCCTGTATGATCACTGTTACTTGCGGAGGGTTTGTCGTTTATCAGTCTCTTACGAGGTGGCATGATGTTGTAAAACAAGTTGTTAGCACATAATAATCAAATAAAGGGTCACACATTGCTCACATGATACTAGCTCACAAAGAGTCTAACGAATCCTAGCCACGTCCTTAGGATATCTAGTTTCTTTTAATTGTTTGAAACACGTCTCGCTCTAATACCAGTCTGTCGCGACCCCGGACCGAGCCTACGGGCCCAATCCGGGATCGAGACTGTGAGAACCCGACCCCTAATCTCTTGGATTAGTGTTGTTTTATTTGAGGATTAGTTTTCTTTTAGTGGGATTAGTATTTGTTGGGTTGAGTTTGCGAGCTAGAATGGTTTTTCTTCTAGTTTTTGACTTTTGAGTGCTTTGGTAGCTTGTGGGGCCCTTTGGGGGTTCCCTTCTCGGCTTTGCATTTTCTTGTGAGATTTTCCCGATTGGTTTCGTATCGTGTTTTTGGCCCGTTGCATTCATCTTGAGGAATCCTACAACTTTCATGTTGATCTCGTATCCATTTGAGAACCCAAAAACCGATTTCTTGGCCTTGAGGGCAAAACAGTCTTTTCTCACCAAATCTGTACCCAAAACTCAATATTCTCGAAATCCGTGAAACATATACTTTTTGGAAACTAGATATTTCGACGATCATTTCTTCCTTCTTCGTCGAATCCATCCGAGGTCCCGAATTAGATGATTTCAGCCACCCAAGTTCTTTAAGTTGTGGGACCCATTCTCACTTGTTTATAAAAGGAGACCCTTCTCCTTCATTCACCCCATTCACCATTGTTCCAGCTGAACCTAGGGTTTTCCCTTGTGTTCTTCTTCTTCTTCTTGCTTCTTCATCTCCAAGCCACACCTATAGTTCACCAAACTCGAAATGGAGACCGTCTTCTTCTTCCTCATCTTGCAAGCTTTCCATTGGTACCATTTGTGAAGAGAACCCTCCATCACAAGACCTCCCTTGAGCTTGTTCTTCTCATTTGAAGGTCATCCAAGTAAGTGATTCTTCCCATCTTCTAGAATTGTAATCTACTAGCCTTAGAGAAGCTCCACCTTGATTATTGAAAGGTTTCATTGTCATTTCATTGTTTAACCTATTTTAGGGTTGTTTTGGGGGTTTTTGTAGAGATTGTGGATCTTGAGCTTGAGAGGTGATTAGGAGCTTGATTTGCTTGATTAGAGTCAAAGGCAAGTGGATGAATGGATGGTTTGAATGTTATTAAGTTTTATGAGAAAATCCTAAATTTTATTACTTGTCCTTGATCATTGGATACATGTTTTCACATATGATTCTTGCCACATATATAGTGATTTCGAAATTTGCATATCAATGGTTGTTTCTCTCTTGTTAATTTCTTGGAAAGATATGCTTTCAAATTGTCAAAGTTGCTCACATGGTCTTGAAATGAATGGGGTTGGTTTCCCCACCCATGTTATGTTTACTAGCTTGTATGGATTTGAAATAGAAGCTCATTTAAAGAGTTTGGCCAACAAATCCATTGTTTTGGAAATGGGCTCAATGGTTTTTAATTACCCCTTGATTATGGCAAATGGACCCTTGTATACAATGGGGATTCTTCCCTTTTAGTTTGGTTTTAAGTGAGAAGAAAGGAGATGTTTAGTTTTACTTTTTCCTTGGGGTTTTCATGAGGAATGTGGTTGGCTAAGTCATTTAATGTTTTGTAAACATGTTGGTTTAGCATGTATTGTCCCTTGGTTATATCCTATATGAATGCTTGTGAAATGGTTTCCTTCTTTCTTTAATTGCATTGGATTTGATATTGATGGAAGAAGTGATGGAATGAACACATGATGGAGTAATGGAGAAGTGTAGATGGATGCATTGGAGGAGCTCTTAGCTCAATTTTCTTGTAGGGACTCAGTAAAAGTGGGGAGAATGGTTTTAAGGAGGAGAAATGGCTGAAAATCTGATTACAGTGGGTGTTCCCGCACCTGGCGGTCAGCCTGCGGTCACCTTGCGGCTAGCCGCCTGGTGACTGGCGGCTAACCGCCAGCTAGCCGAAATGTCACGGTGGCTTTTCCAGAGAGCACACTTCTTCTCCTCAAAACTCAGTCAGCTCCATGGTTGGCCAGCGGCTAACCGCCGAACACATCGGCGGCTAACCACCATCTAACCGCACTTGGCGGTCAGCTTTCCAGTAAGCTGCATTTCTGCAGCCCAGCCGCGGTCAGCTGTGCGGTCAGCCAGCGGCTAGCCGCCTGCCCCAGCGGCGGCTAACCGCCAGGTAACCGAAATTCCTCAGATTTCGAAAAGCTCCCCGCTCGAACGATCTCTCCGGTTCGTTCGAGCGTTGAGCTTTGTCGATCAAAGGAGATTCACTAAGCATGGTATGAGGCCATTCGAGAAAGAAACCATATCACAAGGATGTCATTCGAAGTTTTGAAAAGCGTAAAAGTGCATAAGGAGCCCGGAATGTCTTTAAACTCAAGGAGTACCAAGTAATTATCATAATCGACATACGGGACCCCTATTCACTTAAGTAGATCTTGCAATCAATATTCTTCCCGAAATGGTATAGTGCATTATATTTCCTCATTTCCCGAGATTTGCATCACATGATATGAAATGAAAGTGTGCCCTTGAGCACCCCGTTTTACCCATTTATTTATTGTACTTGATTTACTTGTTTCCCTGAAAGCATTGGAGTTACTTTAGTAACAGTTATTGTCCCGAAATGCATTGCCCGAGATGAAATGACAGTGTGCTCTTGAGCACCCCCGTTTACCCGTTTATTTACGTGCCCTTGAGCACCCCCGTTACCCGTTTATTTACTGTACTTGATTACTTGATATGTCTCGATTGGTTTTATCCTATGAGTCGGCATCACTAAGCTTGGATACCTTGCCAGTCTGATCCACTGACTTGGAAATCCCTCTCCCGTCCCGCCAGCTGCAGTTTGGATCCCGATACCCGGTTATTGCCGTGGTCCCGTCCCGATACCCGGTTCGCTACCGTGGTCCCGTTCCCGTGTATTTATTATTGTATATTTATGATTTACGTTGAGTCTCCTCACCTTGTGTGACTGAGACCAACGTCCCGCTCTTGTCACTTCGGTGATAGAGGACTTAGCTTCTTGTGATTGCCATCTTGCCAGTTCCCGATTCCTTGGACACCCGACATGGTTTATATTGCTTACTTGTTTTCAGTTAAATGATTCATTGCTTTTATGAAAGTTGTTATTTAGATAAGTGCTAATGCTCTCTATTGTAAATCCAGTCACTATTATATTGTTTTATGTCCTTTGCACACGTACACGTTTTACATGAATGCCGGTTGGGTGGATACCCGTGCTTTTATATATGTTTCTAACGATCGATGGCTTTTGCTAGAGTTATATGATTTCCCATGTCTTAAACGAAAACCCGAATTGTTAAATATCTATGATTATAGATGATGTAAATGAATACATGTTTTATTAGATGTTCATGTTTTACCCATGCTTGAAATGAATACAAGTTTTCCCCGAGGTTCCCGACTTTGCACCCGTATAATTATATGCAGCATTTTGAGCAAATAGCATGATTTATCATTTGTATTATTATTCGCTATATTGTAATCTTTTCATCCACCTGCCAGACCGTCGTGTCTGACCCACTACTTTTGGTACTCAGGTTCAGATTTCTTCGCCCTGAGTTGAGTGTTTTGTTGGCTTTGGAGCCATGCTTTGCAGGTTAGTTTGTCGGCTATGTCATGTAGACATTGAGTCTGACATCGGAGCTACGTCACATTTGGGTAGTAGTTTATAGCTTATTGTTGTATGGCTTTTATTAGCCTTTTTCTTGGGATTCTTAATTAATGTACATTGATAATTGTAACTTGAATATATTTGGGAATGTAATATCCTGTTACTGTCAGCTCTGTGATTTATTGTGATGTTTACTCCAGTCTGAGATGATACTTGATATACTAGCTATGTGCTAAAGGTTGAGTGCGACGCGGAATCCGATGGCCACGGACTTCGGGTCGCAACGCCACAAATGCTTCCGCAAAAATATTCAGAATGTGTTGTCTTCACACACGCGGATCTTGGGAGAAGTAAAATACATTTATTCTTAATCCCATCTCCCGCCCCCGAGGTTCTGGTTTCGGGGTCGCGACAGAGACTAAGTAAAGTGATGAGGTGTAGTAAGGTGTGATGATAAGATACACACAATTATTTAATTTCCCACATGTGTCCGCGGTGAGGATATCACAATAACATGAATATTTCTTTTAAATGCGGAAGCATGTAGCAAATCAAATTAGTAATTCAACACTAGCCCGTTCATTTAATCAATCAGAATGAGTTGAACCGAGCTTTTCATCACTTTTGTGGGCATCAGAACACTAATTAAGTTAAATTATATGCATTTCTTACACAAGTTGTCGGGCCAGGCTATATAGACCCATCACTTAATCCAAGCCCGGCCCAATTATTAATCAGGCCCTAATAACGTATCAAGGCTGGGCCCAAAGCGGGCTAGGCACGGATCGGGCTCAGGCTGGCTTGGCCCATGAGCACCCCTAACTAGAACAATGAGCATCTTTAATAATAATTGGGTTACTAAAAAACTAATTAATCAATTAATTAAAAATATTTTTGTACCAAAAAACGTATTAGTAGGAGATTAGGAACGCTTTAAAACAATTCCTCGGCATAATTGGATTTTGGCACAGTGTTTCTAATGTATTTAGGAATGGTTTCAATGTCTTCCTAGTTTGGAACATTTTATAAATGTGCCCGATGAATGTTCCTAATTAAAATTGGATTTTGGCACGGTGTTTTAATTTAGGAACGGTTTCAATGTGTTCCTACTTTGGAACATTATATAAACGTGCCGGAAGAATGTTCCTGATTAACATATTTGGTGTAATGTGCATGTTTAGTGTTCTTTATTCTAAAATTCTATTCATATGATGTTAGGATGCTTAGATTTACCTTTGAGCTTGTATTTATGGGTTTTTGGCCACTGATGGATGAGTTATCTCATTTGGAAGATCAATAGCCTGGTTTGATGATGGATGGTGGGTCATAGAAGTGCTTTTGTAGTCTTCTATGTTTACGTGATGAATAGACGAGATTGGATATGATTTGGGTGGAAATTGGATTGAAAGAATGAAAATCTAGAAATCTGGATTTTGTTACAAGTGTGTACCCGGTCGACCGATCCGCAGTTCGGTCGACCGGCGACACTAAAAAGTGAGAAAATGCAAGTCTCAATTAAATTCCTGAAGGACTCACAGTCTAGTATACTCGGTCGACCGGATACACAGAATTCATAGGACATTAACTAGGAGTTGGACTTTCCCTCAGACCCAGAAAATCAGTGTGCGCAGTAGATCGGACCCTACTCCAGGTCGACCGGGCACAAAGGAATTTTAGGGAGAGCCTGAGAGCTGGGATATCCATTCATGCCAGAATTCCAGTGTGCGCGGTTGACCGCCTAGGCCGGGAGGTCGACCAGACATACAGAGGAGTTCCATGATCAGGCCATGCCTGCTAGGTGACTTTCTAGTGTTTCCAGTGTGCGCGGTTGACCAACCAGGTCAGGAGGTCGACCGAGCACACTATCTAGAGGGTCAACCTGGGGTCAACATCCTGACTTCCCAGTGTACCCAGTCGACCGGACCTTGTGCTCCATCGACCGGATACATTATGTTCAGTGATTTTCCAGGTTTCAGTTTCTGAGGTTGTGATCTGTTGTGGGGGCCATTGACCATCCAAATATACTTCCATTGATGTGCCAAGCATGAGTCAATGGTGTGACTCAACCTTGACTAATGGAGACCACCAAGTAGGGTCTAGGGTTTGGATTTAAAGTCGATTTGATCCTTAAACGTCGTCGAAGATGCCCGTAACTTCTAGAGCACCAAACATAATATCTATTAGCATCTGAGACTTCATTTAGGAATCAAATTAATGTTGGAAGTAGGTGGGCCTCGTGGATAGATTTTCAAAACTTTTGACCCACTTGACTCAGGGATCAAGTATCCAGAAGGCCATAAATCACATCCAGGATGCAATCCCTCTTTCTCATCAATCATGTACAGCAATATAATCTATCTAGAAGATAAAAATCAGCAACTACATGCAACAAAATAATCTACAACAAGTAAAGAAACAGATTATACCTTTGGAGCCCGGTAGTGCTCTAATCGAGGAGAAGACAACCAAGTAGAACAAGAACTCTTCTTGAAGCAATTAGAGATCTCCAAGACCTTGTTGTCTGATGTACTTGAGTAGCCCAAGCCCAAATTGACTCCATTTGATGATGCACAAAAGCCCAATGTGAGTTTTGTTGAAGATTTCTCAGCCCAATTCGGTTTACTGGTCCAAGAAGCAATGGTGGCCCTAAATTTCATGAATTACCAGCCCATTTCTTATTTTAATTATTCCATTAGCTATTTAGTTTAAGTAGATTCATTGAATCTGGTTACTTTTTCATTTAATGTGTTTTTTTTAAAGTTGGTGGTCAAAACATTGAATTTGGTTAAGTTTGTGTTTCCTATGTTTTTATGGGAGTTTAATTTCTGACTTTTCCTATTCTTGGACGGTTGTTCCAAGTATGACTTTTCCTATTCTTGGAGGGTTGTTCCAAGTATAAATATTCTTCAAAATTCAAAATTAAAAGGGAACCAGTTTTTAGACTTGCAAAAAAATTAATCTTTGTGATTATTTCCTTAGTTTCTTATCTCTTTGGTGGATTCCATCGAATGGTGAGCTAAAAATTTCAGTTCTTATCTTCAAGGTGGTGATATTCTTATCCTTGAAGTGATGGACTTGTTATCCTAAGGATTTCTAGTGGTGGTGTTTACTTATCCATTTCGAAATTCCTTTACAATCTACTGTTTTAGTTTCTAAAACGGTATCATTTGGTATCAGAGAACTTTGGTTCGAGGATGGCCAGACGTAGAAACCCTAGTCCTCAAGATTTTCAAGACATGAATGACTATGAACAAGACTTGGAGATTGCGGAGCTAAGGAGGACGGTTGAGTTGCTGCAAAGACAACTAGAACAGCAACAAGACAATGCCCAACCTAGAAGAAACCAACGTGAAGCACATGGGGAGGAGGAACATCAGAATCCCTTTGTCGTTGATGATGATTCTAGTGATGAAGATCGTTACAATCGAAGGCAAAGAAGGAAGCCAAGACCTCGTGATGGAGATGTGAAGATTGAAGTTCCAGAATTCGATGGGAAAATGCAAGGTGATGCCTTTTTAGATTGGTTATTCACTGTTGAAAGAATTTTTGAATTTAAGGAGTTTTCGGAGGAAAGAAAGGTGAAGTTAGTAGCTATTAAACTAAAGGGTTATGCTTCACTTTGGTGGGAAAATCTAAAAAGGTAGAGGAATAGAGAAAGGAGGAGGCCTATTCAAACTTGGGAGAAAATGAAACGGGAATTAAAGAGGAGATTTCTTTCTGAAAATTATAGATAAGAAAATTACACCAAGTTCTATAATTTTAAGCAATACAATCTGCCTGCAGAAGAGTATATAAGGGAATTTGAGTATTTGATGCTTAGGTGTGACATTAATAAACCGGTGGAGCAAACCATTGCACGGTTTTTGGGAGGATTGAAAAGGGAGCTTGCTGATGCAATTCGGCTGCAACCATTCTAGACTTTTAATGATGTTAGAAAGCTTGCTATCACCATTGAACAGCAACGAATGAACTATTCTCCAAAAGTAGTCCCCAAAGCAAGTTCTTCTAACCAGGGGAGTGTGGCTTCTAGTTCCAACAAACCTCTTGCCAAAGGTGCAACTTCTCGTAAGAATGAAGTAAAGGGAGATGAAGGTACTGTTCAAAGAGCTTCAAACAATTCCAATTCTTCCCGGAAATGTTTTAAATGTCAAGGTTATGGACATATAGCTTCTGATTGTCCAAACAAAAAGGTGGTGACCATCATTGAGGAAGTAATTGAAGAAGATGAGGCAGAATTAAATCAAGAAGAAGGGAGCATAGAAGAAATCACCGAATATGCTGATGAAGGTGAAGCTTTGGTGATTCGGAGAAGTCTCAATGTGATTCAAGAAATTGAAGAGTCATGGCTGCGAGACAACATATTTCAAACAAGGTGTACTAGTCATGGGAAGGTTTGCAACGTGATCATTGATAGTGGAAGTTGTACAAATGTGGTGACCGAAGAAATAGTGACTAAGTTGAACTTGAAAACCGAGCCCCATCCTCAACCATACAAGATTCAATGGTTTCAAAAGGGCAGTGGTTTGAAAGTTACAAAGAAATGCTTGGTGTCTTTTTCTATTGGAAAAAGTTATAAAGATGAAGTGTGGTGTGGTGTTGTACCAATGGATGCATGCCACTTGTTACTTGGAAGACCATGGCAGTATGACTGGAAGGTTTCTCATGATGGTTTTAAAAATACTTATTCTTTTGTCAAAGATGGTGTTCGGATTGTTCTAGCTCCATTGAAACCAGAATTGAAACATTCTAAGGAGTTTGGGAATTCTTTTTTAACAGGTATACAACTAGAGCGTGCTTTGATTAATCAGGAGGAGATTTATGCTCTCTTGGTTGTGGATATTACAACCACTCAACAAGCACAATTTCATGAGTTGTTGCTGCCACTATTGGAGGAGTTTAAAGATGTGGTACCGAATGAGATTCCAATTGGTTTACCACCAATTTGGAATATTCAACATCACATTGATCTTGTTCAAGGTTCTTCATTTCCTAACAAGGCTGCTTATCGAATGAATCCAATGCAACAAGCTGAGTTACAAAGGCAAGTGGATGAACTCATAGCTCGAGGCTTGATTCGTGAAAGTATGAGTCCGTGTGTTGTTCCGGCTCTTTTGGTTCCAAAGAAGGATGGAACTTGGCCCATGTGTGTTGATAGTAGAGCCATCAATAAGATCACTATCAAGTATTAGTTTCCAATTCCAAGGTTGGATGATTTACTTGATCAACTTCATGGAGCTGAGGTGTTTTCTAAGATAGATCTTCGAAGTGGATACCACCAAATCAGAATGAGAGAAGGAGATGAATGGAAGACGACTTTTAAAACTGGAAAAGGACTTTATGAATGGCTCGTAATGCCGTTTGGGCTCTCAAATGCACCAAGTACCTTCATGAGGCTCATGACACATGTTCTTACACCCTTTTGGGGAAAGTTTGTTGTTGTTTATTTTGATGACATTCTGGTTTATAGTAGATCTTTGCAGGAGCATGTGGAGCATCTTAGGAGTGTATTTCAAACCTTGAAGGAGCAAAAACTTTTTGCTAACTTGCAAAAATGTCAATTCTTTACAGATAACCTTGTTTTCTTGGGTTATGTGGTGTCTAGTGCAGGAATCAAGATGGATCCTAGCAAGGTGGAAGCGATAGAAAGTTGGCCAGTTCCTAAATCCATTCATGACGTGAGAAGTTTCCATGGTATGGTTTCTTTCTATAGGCGGTTCATCAAGAATTTCAGTAGTGTTGTGGCTCCTATCACTGAATGCATAAAAGGGGGAACTTTCAATTGGACCAAGGAGGCCCAAGAAAGCTTTGATCTTATCAAGAAGAAGATGACCACAGCCCCGGTTCTAACACTTCCAGATTTCAACAAATTGTTTGAAATGGATTGTGATGCCTCTAATGTGGGAATTGGAGCTGTTCTTAGCCAAGAAGGAAGACCCATTGCTTTTTTTAGTGAGAAGTTGAATGATGCGAAGAAGAAGTATTCAACATATGACAAAGAGTTCTATGCAATCATCCGAGCTCTTAGTCATTGGAGTCATTACTTGCTGCCAAAGGAGTTTGTACTTTATTCAGATCATGAAGCATTGAAATACTTAAGCACTCAACACAAGCTAAGTGTACGACATTCAAAATGGGTAGAGTTCCTTCAAACTTTTCAATTTGTTCTTAAACATAAATCTGGACAATTGAATAAGGTGGCTGGTGCATTGAGTAGGAGACATGCTTTGTTAAACACTATGCAATCTGTGGTGATTGGTTTTGAGGTTATTAAAATTCTTTATGAAGATGATCTTGACTTTGGCAATCTTTGGAAAGCTTGTTTAAGTGGACCAAAGAACCAATTCTTTATTCATAATGGCTATCTTTTCAGGGGTAAACAACTTTGTGTACGAAATTGTTCACTTAGAGAAGCCATAATTCGAGAGGCTCATGGTGGAGGGCTTGCTGGACACTTTGGCCGAGACAAAACCATGGTGCAAGAAAACTTCTATTGGCCTAAGCTTGTGCAAGATGTTGAGAAGATTGTGAAGAGATGTGTTACTTGGCACAAAGCCAAGATGCATGGGAACAATGCAGGCTTATATACTCCTCTTCCAATTCCAACAGCACCATGGGAAGATGTGAGTATGGACTTCATTGTGGGATTGCCAAGAACTCAAAGAGGTAAAGATTCAATTATGGTGGTAGTGGATAGATTCTCTAAAATGGCTCATTTTGTTCCTTGCAACAAGACTTCGGATGCTGCTCATGTTGCTGACCTCTACTTCAAAGAAATTGTTAAACTTCATGGCATTTCAAAGTCAATCACTTCTGACCAAGATTCAAAGTTCCTAAGTCATTTTTGGAGAACTTTTTGGAAGAAGTTGGGAACTAAGCTTCAATTTAGTTCATCTCACCACCCACAAACGGATGGACAAACTGAGGTTGTTAACAGATCTTTGGGAGCTATGATCAGAAGCTTGGTGAAGAAGAATGTTAGAGAATGGGAGAGCTTACTACCTCATGCCGAGTTTGCTTACAACCGTTCCACAAGTCAAACTACTGGTTGTTCTCCTTTTGAAGCAGTTTATGGTATGAATCCTATTGGCCCTTTGGATTTATCTCCTATTCATGTTGATAATCATTTTAGTGGGGAAGCTGCTGAAAGAGCTAAATTCATCAAGAAAATTCATGAACAAGTGAGAAGCAAGATCTTGAAGCAAACTGAAAAGTACAAGAAGCAAGCTGATAAGCATAGAAAGAAAGTGGTGTTTAATGAAGGAGATTTGGTGTGGATTCATTTAAGGAAGGAAAGGTTTCCAAATAGAAGGTATGCTAAACTTCAACCTAGAGCTAATGGTCCTTTCAAAATTGTTAAGAAGATTAATGATAATGCATACAAAGTGGAGCTTCCTGGTGACTATGGAGTTTCAGCAACTTTTAATGTCTCGGATCTTTCTCCATACCAAGATGATGAGTCACTAGACTTGAGGACTAGTTCTTTTCAACCAGGGGAGAATGATGTACTTAAGCAGCCCAAGCCCAAATTGACTCCATTTAATGATGCACAAAAGCCCAATGTGAGTTCTGTTGAAGATTTCTCAGCCTAATTCGGTTTACTGGTCCAAGAAGCATTGGTGGCCCTAAATTTCGTGAATTACCAGCCCATTTCTTGTTTTAATTATTCCATTAGCTAATAGTTTAAGTAGATTCATTGAATTCGGTTACTTTTTCATTTAATGTGTTCTCTTTAAATCTGGTGGTCAAAACATTGAATTTGGTTAAGTTTGTGTTTCCTATGTTTTTATGGGAGTTTAATTTCTGACTTTTCCTATTCTTGGAGGGTTGTTCCAAGTATGACGTTTCCTATTCTTGGAGGGTTGTTCCAAGTATAAATATTCTTCAAAATTCGAAATTAAAAGGGAACCAGTTTTTAGACTTGCAAAAAAATTAATCTTTGTGATGATTTCCTTAGTTTCTTATCTCTTTGGTGGATTCCATTGAGTGGTGAGCTAAAAATTTCAGCTCTTATCTTCAAGGTGGTGATATTCTTATCCTTGAAGTGGTGGACTTGTTATCCTAAGGATTTCTAGTGGTGGTGTTTACTTATCCATTTCGAAATTCCTTTACAATCTATTGTTTTAGTTTCTAAAACGATATCATTGTCTTCCACGCTATGACCCTCTATCAGATCTCTTTTCTCAAGAAGATGTGTGTGATCTCCAAGAGAAAATCCTACTAGAAACTCTATGGAACTAGAAGGCAACTAGAAGAGAGAGAAGAGAAGAAAATTGTGCAACACTTGCACAAATAAAGAGGGTTGGGCGTGCACTCTTATGGCTAGACGTCCAAGGGGTGTATTCCCCTTTAAATAGCCCTCAAGTCTCCTCTTTTAACTCTCTTACTAATTTGTATTAGAAGTCTCACTTCCACATTAATTAGTAGCTTACTATTACCACTATTAGAAGTCCCACTTCAAATAGAAAAAGTAACTTTCTAATTCCTTCCTTTTAGAGTTTAAGTAAGAATAGAATCTTTCTAATACTTGGGCTAGCGTGGGGACCACTAGGGATTCCTTAGAAAGCTGACTCCAACTAGGACACGCGGCCCCACATCTCATGTGTAATCCAAGCCCACAGTTAATTGCAAATAACACCACTATATAAATGCAATTGCACTCCAGTCTTAGGAATAAATTACAATGAAGACCCTAAAATTCCCAATTACCACAAGTAGGCCCCTCTATCATTATCCATTGATCAATTGGAATAAATCTGTCCCATCCAATCTTAGATCAACATCTTATTATCCTTGAGCCCCAATTAATTACAGTGATCATCAGTACCATCCAATTAACTCTTAATCGAGATGGGTGCACACTTACTAATGATAAATCCATTAATTGGCACAAGGGGATAATGTAGATAGATTCCATCTTAATCATTGCATGTTCCCACAGTCCTACTACCACGTACCCAAGACACCGAGGTGTTGACCTACAATTGGCCTCACTCATTGGTGACTCAAAGCAAATGAATAGATAGAAACTTGAGTTCATCGATGTCTCATGATTGAGAGCCTATTGTTGGGGAATTATGAGAGCAATCCTTAAATCGAGACAGTATTTCATAAGGTGCTTCTCATGGTCCTTCAATACGTCCAATGTACCAGCACTATGATCCAGAATCTTACATTCTGATGATCGAGACAAATCACACTATCTCATAGTGATCAAAGTGCAGCAACCTTGTCAGATGAGATGCCCAGTCTCATAACTAGTTGTGAAGATATTTTAAGTATAAGATTTGTGACACATATCTCCCGTATGTGGATCTCATCCATATACATATATCACATCTAATATACTAATGGGACCCAGTTCATCTCATGAACCATTATGTCATATGTATTGGTCATGTGCATTAAATAATAAATCACCATTCATCTCATGAAAAGAAAGCATGATTATATTGATAAATAAGGAAATTAATCAATTTATTACATCAACTGATGGATTGAGACCATACAATCTAACAATTAATTGATATGGACCTGACCTGAATGTCAACTATTACTTAGGATGGACTTTCGATATTTCCCATTGATTCTCTTACTTTCGTGGTTTACTATACTTAATGCATCACTATCACTGAGTCCATCTAACTCATTCAATGAGTCCATCATTTTTAGCATGTGGTCCTTACTGGTGTTCCCTCAGCCATCTTAGTGCTTATCAACACCCTCATAATAACCTGCCTATTAGGCCTCCCTTGGTCCACAAACATCTCATTTAAGTCTAATATAATTTTGTATGCAGTCTTATAGGATTGATGTTGGTGTTGTAAAACACTAGACTTGGATGCTTGCATATAGCATCTGGCCATCTCATCGTCTTTGGCCTATTTGGTGAAAAGGACTTTTTGGTCCTGTGGTGCATCTGGCTCAGGCTCCTCGGGGCAAGGTGTGGTAAGGACATATTTGTATCCTGAAGCAGTCAAGAAAATGTCTAGGATCCTTATCCAGTCCACGTAGATGGATCCCACCAACTTATTCTAGTTGAGGATGGAAACTCTTGCACAGGCCCAATTTTGTTTGACTGTGCGACATGCCTAAGATGATATGAACCTAAATCTAATGGCTGGAGTCAATATTCTGATGATGTATGAACACAACAGAAAAAGAAGAATGGAAAAAGGACTTAAAATGAAAAATATATGACCACCTAAAGATGCCTAGTTGAACAGTTTTGCGCTGAAAATCTGATACAAGCTTTGCTGGGTACCCTCAGTCTATGCCTCTGGTTGACATGGTTCCCAATGTTATTTTTGGCTGAAATTCCGAGGTTTCAAAGACTTCTGTCTCAATATTAATTCTGGAAAGTTTCGATGGAAACTAAGCTCGTTTGCCTAATTTTCAAATTGCGCACTTTTGAGAGAAAAACAGTCTGAAACTACTGTAACAATGTTATCTTCTTCACTATTCATGTATAAGATTCGAATTTGATCTTTCTAATCAATTATCAAACATTGTGATTTCAGCAGCAAAAGCCTGTTCTAATGCAATTTCTAAATATGATGCATGTACAAAAACACTTTCCAACCATAGATTATGCAAGTAACCAAAATAGTAAGTTTCTACTAAACATAGAAAGATACAAGTTGGGGTTTCTTAAATCAAGAATTTGCAAATAAAAAAATTGATCAGAATATTAACTTAAAATAAAAACAAAAGGGGTGGAAAAAAGAAAAGCGGAAAAGATGTATTAATGATCTAGAAACCAGACGATCATACAAGTATTGAAAATGCGATAATGAAGTCCTCTCTTCTCAGAGTAGGAAAAAAATGCAAGTGATTACCTGATGTCTCCTGACTTTTAATTCAATTTTTTTATTTTCAAAAATCTAGATCTAATCATGTGAAATATTGTCTCCAATCAAAACACATAAAAGAATTAGAAAGAGAAAATTAAATCACTTACATAAAGAACACGCATAATAAATCCAAGTAGTGTCTTTATTCCTTGATCTTTGAGTACAAGAAATTAATATTCTTCTCTCCTTTTCATTCTCTCAACATGGCCTCTCAACCTATGTCTAAAAGAATTAAAATAAAGAAGAAGAAGAAGAAAGGGGCTTAGAGAGAGAAAGGAGAGGAGTGGAGTGGAGTGGAATGGGGGAGAGAGAGAGCCTCCAAGGTGATCCCCAAGGTGATGTTCCCTGTCCAACCGCTCCCCATGACTCATTTTCATGCTTTTTGCAAATATTTTTTAGTAAAGAATCTCTCATCTTTAGGGCTCTTGTTTCCTTATGTGTAGAGATTCTTGCTTGGGCTCCAAGCTAACTTCTTTATTTGGAAAGACTTTTAAATTTGAGAGATCTCCTTGCTTTATTAGGTTTCTTGATGCACACACCTTTCTTGTATAATTCCAAGAATATCTCTAAAAGTTGCATGACGATGTAGAGGGAAGAAACTTTCCAAATATTGAGATCCTTGTAATTCCCTTCTAAAACTGTAGTAAACAACTTCTTGAGGTCCTATCTCCCTCAATATAGCTCTGATTTATGCAATCTTGGGCTTCACAGATATCTACTCGAAAAGATGTTTCCAACGGTGGCTAGATTGCGCCGATCCAACACTCAGTTAGAGAATTATGGCCATTTTAAGTTGTTGCTCCAAAAAAATCTAGGAAGCACGAATGGAAGCTTCTATGTTGGCATGCAATGGGGTGTGTGGGACCCATGTTAGACGTCCAAGGCATGCTTGGACTCTTTCCTTGCTTGCTTAGTTGACTTTCCTTTGACCTCTCTTCTCAAATTTCATCAATGTGGGTCCCATGTTGATTTGTCCTACAAATTGAAAGAAATAAATTTATCATTAATTACATATAAGAAAATAAACATGAATCATGCATGGGACCCTACATGCCTAATGATGCACCCAAATGACAAACTTTCCAAAAATAGCATATGATGCCAAAAATAGTAGGTATACATCGATGAAGCCAAAAAAAAAAAAACTAATTTAGGGGTGATAAATGAGATGAAAAACCTTAATTTTATAAAAGACATACAATGTGATGAATTTTGACCTATTTTGACCATGTTTCCAAAAATAACCCCAAATGCATGAAATCATGAAATTGAGTGTAATCTATGCAATTAAACCTAATTAAGTCCACAAATGCTCATGAAATGATAACCTAATGACCTAATTTTGTGGACTTGTCACGTCACTGTCACTCTTTTGTCCTTGTTATTGCTTATAATTATTAATTAAATGGAAAATGGATGACCCAAACCTAGAATTACTTAGAGGTGACCCGGTGATGTGATTGGGTGATTAATGACCCGTGTTTGTGTCTAGGCGGGCCCTCATTTGGCCTAAGATGGGAGGTGTGATTGTTGGAAAATAGGTGGGCCATTCAGATAGGTTTCAAAAACTTTTGATCCACTTAATGCAGGAATCAATTATCTAGAATGCAATAAACCCAATCCAGGATGCAATCCCTCAAACTCATAAATCATGTACGGCAATATAACCTATCTAGAAGATAGAAAACAACACCTAAATATGCAACCACGAAATCCACAACATACAAGGATGTAGATTATACCTTTGGAGCTAAGTTGTGCTCTAATGGAGAATTTGAATTCTTTCTTTGATGATGAACACCTTCACTAATCAAATCAGAATCTCCAACACCTTTTGATCTTCCACGCTATGACCCATATCAGATTCTCTTTTGTCAAGAAGATGGTGGAATCTCCAAGAGAAAAACCCTAGATGAAACTAGAAGAGAAACTAGAAGAGGGAAGTGATGTGCAACAACTTGCACAAGAGAGGAAGATGATGATGGGCGTGAATCCCTAGGTGGAATCAATGCATGGGACGTCCAAGCCTCCTCTCTCTCCTTTTATAACACTTAAACAACCTCCTCTTACTGATTGAAATAAAAGTCTTACTTCCATAACAATTAGTTGCTTACCAAATCACAATTAGAAGTCTTACTTCAAATATGATTAGTAACTTCCTCTTTTACTAATTAAAATAGAAGTCTCACTTCCATTAATAATTAGTAACTTACTATTACCACTATTAGAAGTCTCACTTCAAATAGAAATAGTAACTTTCTATTTCCTTTTAGAGTTCTACTATAATTAGTATCTTTCTAATATCTTAGGCTAGCGTGGGGACCACTAGGGATTCCTTAGAAAGCTGGCCCCAACTGGGACACGCGACCCCACATCTCATGTGCAATCCGGGCCCACAGTTAATTACAAATAACTCCACTATATAAATGCAATTGTACTCCAGTCTTAGGAATAAATTACAATGAAGACCCTAAACTTCCACATTACCACAAGTAGGCCCCTCCATCTATATCCATGGATCAATTGGACCTGTCCACCAAATTAGATCCATATCTTATTATCCTTGAGCCCCAATTAATTATAGTGATCATTTGGTACCGATCCAATTAACTCTTAATTGGAATGGGTGCGCACTTACCAATGATAAATCCATTAATTGGCACAAGGGGATATTAAAGATAGATTCCATCTTGACCATTGAATGTTCCCACAGCTCTACTACCACGTACCCAAATCACCGAGGTGTTGACCTACAATTGGCCTCACTCATTGGTGACTCAAAGCAAATGCATAGATAGAAACTTGAGTTCATTAATGTCTCAGGATTGTGAGCCTATTGCTAGGGAATTATGAGAGCATACCTTAAAGTAAAGACAGTGTACATAAGGTGTTTCTCATGGTCTTTCAATACATTTAATGTACCAGCACCATGATCCAGAATCTTACATTCCGATGATCGAGACAAATCACACTATCTCATAGTGATCAAAGTGCTGCAACCTTGTCAGATGAGATGTCCAATCTCATCATTGGTTGTGAAGATATTTAAGTATAAGATTTGCAATACATATCTCCTGTATGTGGATCTCATCCACACACATATATTACATCTAGTATACTTGTGGACTCCGATTCATCTCATGAATCATTATGTCATTCGTATTGGTTATGTGCATGTATATAATTAAACACCATTCATCTCATGAAAAGAAAACATGATTGTATTGATAAATAAAGAAATTAATCAATTTATTACATCATATACTTGGTATTGAGACCATAAAACTAACAGTGATACCCTAAGATAAAGAGGTTGGTTATGATGGACTTGTGACTCATTGTAAATGAGATGGACTGATTGTTATTGGAAATGAACTTGTCATCTTACTTGGACTGTTTTAGACTAAGGTCATGGTTTTGGTAGGCCTTGGTATGGATCCAATGTTGGACTTAGACTTGGACTGTGTTCCATGGATTGAATTGGTACTTGGACCTCTTAGGGACTTGTTAGGACTTTGCTCGTGCATGGCAAGCCTAGACAGACACAGACCTGTATTGTTTCCTTGAGTCGGCATTAACATTCACTCAGTTGTCTTAAACTCAGCCTTTGAACTGATCATCACTGGTAGGAGCTATTATGAGTGTTGAGTGAGCTATCATGATGAGCTATGTTTAGACGGACGGTGTGATACCGGTTCTAGTCTTCTGAGTGTTGAGTGATGAGTGTTGAGATTGATGAGCGTTATTTGTGGGGCTCGTCATTCCCCAGCACTGGTTACTTTTCTCCGCTACGATTGTGTTCAATATGGGAGTTGTGAATGTGCCACTTTGATGTCTGTTAGACTAGATAACCATTTATCATGATTCTAACTACTTATCTTGCTCAATTGCCTAGCTTTTGTATTATTGTTAATCTCATTGATTATATGATTGTTTCTACTCTTTTGATGCATACATCATATGTTACTTGTACACCGTGCCTTGCCAGATTTAACCCTTTCTTGGTGCTTAGGTATTGAGAGATGCATCTCACCCAACAAGGCATCTTCTCACCCAAAATCTAGTGAGAGTTGCTGGGAAGTTTTTTTTTTCGATAGAGGCATCTCACCCAACAAGGCATCTTCTCCTTATTTCACCACCATGTTAGATGCAGCTGCAGAACATGGTCCGAGTATAAAGGCACCCACCCCTTATGAGATTAGGCAAGTCTGTGTTGAGAAAGAGTATGAGAAGTTGCATGCTTAGGTGCAAACTTTCAAATGGGCATGGAGGGAAAGAGGTTGCACACTAATGTGTGATGGGTGGACAACCATCATACATCGTCATCTCTTGAATTTTCTAGTCTACACGTCTATGGGCATGGTGTTTATCAAATCAGTTGATGCAACTAATTACATCCAAGAGGCAAAATATATTAATAAGTTATTGAATGAGATGATTGAAAAAATTGGTGCAGATTGTGTAGTTTAGGTTGTTAGTGACAATGCTGCAAACATGAAGGCTGCAGAAATGATGCTTATGAAACAAAGGCTAAGGATTTTCTGGTCTCCATGTGCAGCACATTGCCTAGATTTAATGCTTCAAGATATTGTAAAAGGAAAAGTCATGCTGCAAGTAATTGGAAGGATAAAGAAGATCACCAACTTTTTTTATCAGTCATATAGACTCATTTCCATTATGAAAACGTATACAAACAACCATGAACTACTGCGGCCTGGCATCACTAGATTTGCCACCCACTTCATTATCATCGAAAGTGTTTACAAGTAGAGAGAAGGACTTCTCCAATTAATAAAATCATGGGAGTTTATGAATTCAAAGTGGGGAAAGAGGCCAAGTCCCATTACAAAAGAAGTATGTAAAGTAATTGAGTCCGACAAATTTTGCCCTCATGTGAAGGGTGTTTTGAATGTTTTTTATCCCCTAATAAAGGTTATTCGGTTGGTTAATGGTGATGATAAGCTAACAATGGGCTTCTTACATGAGGCCATGGAGAGATCAAAGTTGGTCATTCAAGCAGATTGTAGATATTACAAAATGTATTGGAAGATCAGCGACGATCAATGGGGGGGCGACAATTGAAGAAAAAGTCTACACACCCCGACTGGGAGCCCTCCCCTGGGATCCAACGGACCCCAGGGGAGCCCGGGCTCCCAGTCGGGCTCCCCGTCGGGGTGTGTAGCACCACTGACAATTGAAACATGATTTACACACTACTGGTAAGTGAAGGCTATTTCCTTCAATACTTGAATTATTGTATTTAATTCTCCTCTTTCTATTAATTTATCATTGGCTAAAATTCATTGGTTTTACTTTTATAGGATACTTCTTTGATCCGCAATTTACGGATGGACACATATCTGATGAAATCTGTTTGGGACAAAAAAATGTACTTGAAAGATTGGTTGAAAGTACAGATTAATCAATTTGGGCTACTAATCAGATAAGCAAATTGAGGGAAAAAGTATATAACATTGTAATTTCTTCAATTTATTTTTCTACGTTAATGTATTCAGATTGACATATACAATGTACGTGCTGGGAGCTTTAGAATGATGACTGCACGGAGAGTTATCACACATACCAATCTCGGTATTGATTGTGATGTCATCTTTATATTTTTCAAGGACTTATTATGATGGAGAGAGTGCTCCTACACTAAGGACGATTGCTATTAAAGTCCTTAGTCACACTACATCACCATTGAATTATAAAAGAAACTGGAGCATCTATTCATTTATCCACACAAGACTAAGAAATAGATTAATAATGTAAAAGCTAAATAAATTGGTCTATATCCACTACAACCTCAATCTCCAGATTCAAAATAGAAAGAGAAGACAGTTTGAGGATCAACGGGATTATTTTTGTCTAATTAATTTGGACTATATCTTTTTAGAAGAAGGTACTATGTTATGTAGATGGCTGGAGGAACAAGTAGAACATTTGTTAGACCAAGACCCAGTTTGAGCATTTGATAGAGGAATTGATTGGGGATAGGCTTGAGTCAATGAGGGCCTCATAAAGGGTAGAAGAAATAAACCTGACTATGCAACAGGGGCGCGCACCTAATACAAGTGAGCCAAGGGGAAAGGAGGTGGATGAGGAGAGTAAGCCGAGTATTTTTACTTCTTTATCATCAGCAAGAATTCCACCTGACTCTCCCAGGGATGGTGGTCATTATGGAGACAATGAGCCTGTCATTTAAGAGACAGTTGAGCATTTTCCTAGTGCTACCGATTTAGATCCTCGTCGTGGCTATGTTAGATATGTTGGACAAACCAAGGTAGGGAATAGTAGTGGCACCGATGGTTAAGGAGTGGGGGAAGGTACTCATGGTCATCACGGGGGTTATGTTATCCAACAAGGTGCCATGTACGGACACTATGGAGGTTATTCACATGACCCTAATTGGGTACCCCCGTCACCAACACCGCTACTTTCCATCGAACAAAAATTAATTGAGCAAGGGAGGCTTGACCCACCACCATATCTCGAACGACCTTTTCATTCCCTCACACCTATTTCATGTCATTTGAGTGCAACTAGCCATCTAAATCCACAGGGGATCAAGATCGTTCATCATCTTATCAAGAACAACCTGAATATGGTCATGGGTATGGTAGTGTAGCGCAACGGTATGAAGCATTTCTTTTTAACCAATATCGAAGAAATGATGATGATGCTGTTATCGAGCCTGTACGACACTCCACTTGGAATTAAGTTGTCATACTCTTCAATCTCTCTCTACTCTCTAGTCCCCCTTGATTTCAGGTAAACTATGAACCTTTTGATGTTCAAGTACTTTATGATTTATCTATCTCACTATCATGTTTCAAATTTTAAAATGTTATCTTCATGGTCTTGAATTTCACAACTTATTTGATGATTGAATTAGTATTAAATGATAATTGATATGCTATCTTTATTTTCTTATATTTTACACTAATAAATTGATCATGAGCCAAAATAATGGTTGTATTTATATGAAATACTGGAGAAGACAGCGAGTCAACGACGCAGACGTGACTCAAGACTTAAGGTGACTGATATTTTGACTATTTGTTGTTACGAATGGAAACAAACATTGTTTTAGCATTTTCTAATATTTTTTTATTTTTTATATACTTTTGCGAAAAAAAGTTTTATTAAAAAAAAATTACACAGCTACGGACAGATAACCACGACCGATATCGATATCATATCGGTATTTTGGCCTGATTGATACCGCGATTCTAAACCACGGTTTTAGCTTATACGGCTCGATTTTCAATGAATTTTCTTAGAATATCCAATATTAAAAGGAGAAATATATGCTTGGAAGGGATGAACGCCTTAACAAACCCAACTTTTTTTTGAAAAAAAATATAAAGAATAAAAGCAAGACAAAGGAAAAGAATATACAAAATGAAGAGGAGAAAGACAAAGAGGTCACTAGCATCAACAAATCATCAGTGAAACCCATTTTGAATTAGTTAATCTTAGCATTAATAACCATTAACTGGGTAATTTATTTCAACAAGAGTTGGGTAAAAAAAAGGCTTCTAAGATATTGAAAATGAAGATCAATAACGATCGCCACTACTAAAGGCTTCAAGGAGCTTGGGGAAAAGAAAGTTTTCATTTCACTATAAGCAAGCAAAAAGCTAGTAGACAGTAGCATCTCAATAATGGCATATTCAAAGAAGAAGAAAGTAGAAGAAGCCTTTAAAATGTGCATTATCTCGACATATTTGATGTGTTCATCCCTTCCAAGTGTGTATTTTTTTCCTTTAGTCTTCAATATTCAAATAAACTTCATTGAAAACCTTGAGGAACTAAAACATTGGTTATGTATGTAAAATGGGTACGTATCAGGTGGATAATGGTATTGTTACACAAATAATGACATTGTGACGAGGGTCATTATGTAAAGAAATGTATTTTTCATAATCAATTCGTCTAATTAATGTTTAATGTTAATTTTTTCATAAAAATCCCATATATATAGGAAGATGCTCCTATATTATGAGAGATAAGGTGGGTGCCCTCATATTTAAGTTGTTGGCATTGGATATGGATGTGAGGGCCCCACCCTATCTCTCATAATAAGGTGAGAGATGCTATCATGCATCTCCCCATATATATAAATATATATGAGCAGGGCTCTCCTAAGCTGAATCTTAGCGTATCCTAAATTGGAATAGCGTCGGTCCCACCAATTAAAGTTGATTATATTTATTTTTTGCATGATGAATCTGAAAAATATAGTTCCAATTGGATTTATGTTTATTTTAGAGACGATCATCATGCAAAAAATAATGATAATCGACTTTGATTTTTGGGACCAACATCGTTTCAGTTTAGGATAAGCTAAGCTTCAGCTTAGAAGAGTTGACCCTTGTATGGTTGGGAGAGAGAGCGAGAGATTGCATGAGGCAAAGACACAATGGAGAGGTTAGGGTTTGCACCTATAGAGTACATGGTCGTGGGTCTTCAATCTCACTTGAGACTATTTTAACATTCTTTTCATGTCTTCAAGAGATGAAATGCTCCGAGAATGTTAGATCTAGTAAGTTGATCTCTAGATTATAAAACATGAGGTTATTCTTTGTGAGGGACTGATAACTCTCTTCTACTATCCGCTATGGGTTGTATAACTCTTCTCTAATTCCCCTTATGCATGTAATGCCAAGCAAACCTGATGAAGTAAAGTAGGTTAATGCCAGAGGCGCCTTTATGTATAGCATTCCATCATAGAACTCTTCTTAGTGGAATCCCTCTCTCTTATTTAACCACTCCTACTTATAAGAAGCCTCATTTATTTTCTAAGGCCATCACCTTTAGAAACCATCAAAAGCAAGAGGGGCCCATATGCCTTGATCATCCAAGGTGGGCCCATTACGGGTGTGTGGTCATGTGGATAACACACCTTGTTATTCTAATTTGGTAGATCAACTAGCCAAGCAAGTTGTATTTCATTTTCCTCCCAATAAATGAGCATGAGAGTATTGGTTGCTAGAAGTCAAGGCCATTATGGGTAAACATGTGTTTTAAGAAACGGAAAAAATCAAGATTGGTTGTTCGAAACCAACATCTTCTTCTAACCTCCTCTTGATAAGTCCACAAAATTATTGGACTTAATTAGGTCAAAATTGATTCAATTGCATGGTTTTCATGAAATTAAGGTTTTGGGCCACTAGATCACTCCACCAATTAGACTTTTTTATTTTTAAAAAATGCATTGATCTCTTGCATCATGATTTAATTAGGCACATTGAAAAATTAGATGGATCCCATGCATGATTTTCATAAGTCTCACACAACTAATTAATTGCATTATTCTCTTTGTTTTGTAGGAGGCTATCACAAGGGGACCCACACTTTGTGAGAAATTAAGAAAAGAAGAGAAAGAAGAAAAGAAAAACAAAAGGAGTAGGGACCACCCCACCCTTGGGCGTGAATCCCTATGCACGCCCAAGGCAAAGGGGGGTCCCACTTGTGTTGCTTACAAGTCTCAGAATTTTATGAATTCTCCTATCCTTGTGTGAAAGTTTTAAGACTCTCTCATCATCAAGAAATCAAATTCAAATTCAAGAAAGGGATGTGTTTGATTATGAGAGAAAACCAAGAGGAGTTCGAAGATGATTTGTGCTACGGAAAGATGTGACCTAAGTCAACTAGAAGATGAAGACCAAGGAAAGGAGATAAGGAAGAGAAGCTAGAGAGAAGCCCAATGAAGATTGGACGTCCAAGGGGGCCCGCACATGCCTTGTACGTCCCACACTCTTAATGCACAAAGAGAGTTCTCTCTCTCGTTCCATTTGAAGTTTCTAGAAGATTTATTTTTTGTCATGTGAAGATAAGATGAAGTGCTCAAGCAAGCCAAGTCTCTTTCAAATTCAAAACTGTTGCTTGGATCAAGCCAAATAAGAAGAGTCCAAGGCACTGATTCTTTAGTCGAATTTCTGCCAAGAATTCACCATGTCCAGGAATTCCTGGACATGATGTGACAAGTTATCCCCTGGAATTTTTGAATCCCATATTTCTTCAGCAGCATTTCTGGATTCCAGCAATTTGAAAGTTCTCTTTTGACCTTTGAAAATCTAGGAATTCCACTCCCTTTGCATTTTTTGTGGAATTCCTTGATGCTTAAGCCCAATGAGCATCCAGGAATTCCATTATATCTAGAAATTTAGGAATTCCCCATACATGAATTTTTGGAATTCTAGCGAAGAAACGGGCTCCAAGTAGGAGACAAGTCTCTACCAAAAGGAGAGATAAAAACTATTTAAAGAGAGGCACCCCCCTTGGACGTCCATGATCCATCTCCCCTTTTTTCCACACGTCCTCTCACTTCTTCTCTCTCCTCCACAAGCCCACAACTCTATTGTTGACACCAAAAATGTCACTTTGCCTCTTCACACCAAAAGCTACACGGAGCTGCATCCTACCAAAATAGGCAGGCGCCACTTCAAGCATCAGATCTTGTCAGAATCAAACAAAAACTGCAAAGTCACTCAAAAGAACCAAAAGAGAGGTACACATGAAGTTTCGGGTCATTTCGATATCATTTGGCCTAGCTTCACTTCTCCAACAGCTAAGCAGCAGCTCCCAGCGGACCGCCCTGGGACCATGGCACCTAATTCGGAGCTTGCGGATCATCTCAAAATGACTCCAATAGGTCCCTCGTCGAATTTCAGGTCAATCGGAAATCGTTTGACCAGAAGTCAAAGCTCGGCATCTCTCTCGCAGGAGAAACAAAGGCAAGCGTTTGCATGACTCCAAATGGCTTCAAAACTCAAACGAAAGCCTATGGTTGGTCTTAACTACTGATGAGGGAGTCACACGTCGAATTTCAGGTCAATCGGACATCGTTTGACCGAAAGTCAAAGTTCGGCATTTCCCTCGCAGTGAAATCAAAGGCAAGCATTTGCATGACCCCAAACGGCTTCAAAACTCAAAAGAAAGCCCATGGTTGGTCTTATTTAATGCTCAAGAAGCTTCACCTCAAATTTCAGGTCATTCCGACATCGTTTGACCCTGTTTCAGCTTCTGGCGGAAAATCAGCAGTTCTGCGCTCGGCTTTTCCCGGAAAATCGGAAACTTTGCAAACCAATTTGCAAGGATTCTCATCATGTTTTTCAGAGGGAAATCAAGCCAAAAATGTGGAGAAATGTCATAGAAAACAAACAAAAAAAACGGAAGCGAAAAACGACGAAAAACGGCCAGAAACGGGCCCCGGGAAGCAATTTTCCCCCCAGGGTCGCAGAGCCCCGCGACCCTGGGCCAGGCCTGCGACCCTGGGCCATGGTCGCCGGAGACCATGGGGCCGGCGACCCTGGGAGGTCCGGGGCGCCGATTTCGCCCCGGGACCCCCCGTTTCGTCCGTTTTCGCGAGACGAGTTGTTCTGTCCCTGTGATTTTTCCAGATTCAGACTTTTGAGGCTCCAAATTCGCCGATATTAGCCAAGATCACAGGAATCCTTCCAAGAACTTCAAAAACTTCGTTGATCGCCAGCTGAACAACCAAAAAGTGCACTTTCTGCCCGCCCGATCGCGAAATCGACTGGACAGATGCTGCCGGCCCGCTGGTATCAACCAATGTCTGAAACTACATGATCATCTGATGTTGATTTACATAAGGATCCATCGATGATCATCGCAAAGGGAATTCCAAGAGACGCAACATGGCCCGCGACTCTTCAGCTACCAAGGTGGCCACTTAGTGCAATCAATTGGCCCGTTTATGGCAAGTTAATGCGGTCATTAACCCATTATCTTGAACGGCCCAATCAGAAGCCTCCGTTCAGGAGTTACAAGTCCAAGCAATCATGGCATTCAAGCCATGAAACTCCTAACATAATGGAGATTAAAGGCGATTAAATGCCCATGACTCTCCTCCGGCCAATGAAATCCAAGGGTCAGGAGTTACAAAACAAAAAGCAATTAAACTCGTAACTCCTCCCTTAATGAGCTTTATTACCATAAAGGCTCATAAATCACTCCTAAAGGCTACCAAAAGGCCTATAAATAGGAGTCCTCTCCAAGCATTCCAAAAAAAAAGAGGGGGACACACACAGAAAGAGCCAGAAAATCATTCAAAAATCCTTGGAGAAATCTCTACAACCCTGCTCCTTCAAGAAAACTCTGCTGCAACAAGTTCAACAAGGTGATTGAAGCCCCTTGGGGGGCCACCCCCCTCAAAGACCACCTATCCTTCTATCCAACATGGCTAGATGCGGCTTTTCAGCCCGTCTACTCAGCCTTTTACCTGATATAGGACCTTATCTTGGTCCTTATCCTCTAAAAATCTGAGGTTGGAGCCAAGCCAAGAAATCAAGCACTATGTTCTCATCTGAAGGACGATGGCGGAGCCCATACATGACTCGCGACCGTCGATCTGAACGAGCCCTCCCACAATCGCATGAGAAGTTAGATTCCTTTTTCTTGCTTTTCTATTGTAGATTGTATTTTTTTTAAGAGACAAAAAAAATCACATCTCTTGTCTTTCATTATTGATAAGATTTGTAAATCGCCTTTCATGGCAAAATCGCCTCCAACGGCACCAAACCGCCTTCTACGGCACAAAAACGCCTTTCACGGCATTCAAACAAAACTGTCTCTTTTATTAAAATATGTATGCAATGGAAAACTAGAAAAAAGTTTCATTTCCCTTTTTACTTGTGAAGGTGAATCTCCGGATCACCATTTCTAAATTCCAAGTATTAAAGAGAAATTGGCATACCCGTACAAAAAAACTGATGCCCGCTTTTCCTTTTTCCCTCCACCATACCCCGTCAGCCCCGGGGCGGAGGCAGCTTTGGAAAAAGACAAAAGCCGGGACCATCATCTATCTCTCTCTCCCCCACCTAGGTCTAGCCAGTGTTGATCAAGTATTCAATAGATGATGTATTCTACGATGGATGCTCCCTTGGCTTGGTGTTTAGCGTAGCTAGAGTAATAGATGAGTCCATTTAGATTTTCTAATTTTTCAAACTCTTGTTCATGTATTCTTAGAAATGCTCATGGAATAAATAAGATTTGTGAGTCGCATTACTGATGTTAATGGATCAACACAGCGTGTTTGCATAAAGTGACAGATTATGCTTGGTGTTGTGTTACTAATTTAATTTCTTGGCCCTAAGCATAAAGTTTGAGTATTGGAAATTGGAAATCTAAATCCATATCTTCTTTTATTTTATTTTTATCTTTTTGGTGATATTGATGGTCTAATGGATCTATTCTTTTGCAGTCTTTAGCATTAGTATAGTCTGTTATTTTTAGATTAAGTTTTTTTTATCAAAGTTGTAATTTTCATAGGATGTAATTAATTTAATTTTCAGACATTGAAAGTAGGATGATTGATGTATATATTTTATTTAAGCTAGTTCTAGTTTTTATTAGGACATATACTAGTAAACAACTCCCTAGGGCCCGTTTGGTAATTTTACTAATATAGTCAAGTGAAGTGAAGTCAAGTTAAACATCCCATCAAAAGCACTTTTTACCAAAATTCCCTCCATCTTTTCCCCAAAAAGTTAAAAAGCAACTACATTTACTCACTAAAAGACAAAAAAACTTCATTTCCCCATACAAAAAGTAAAAAATATTCCATCACAAACAACTAAAAACAAAATACCATCATAACTCACTTATATTTTATTCATTTTTTTTCATTTCACTTCACTCCACTTTATATTTAAAAGTAAATTACCAAACGGGCCCTAAGGATATGATCTCGACTCACAGGGTAAAACTATAAAATTGATGGCCTTGTACTTGGAGACTAGTGATTAGATCAACTCTCATAAGAAGGGTGGAAGACGTTAAGACCACTATTTCAACTTGGTTTAACCAAACCACAAAACTCTGCAGTTCGATTGAATGGTTCAAACACTCAACATTTAAAATTATTTGAAATACCTATTTTCTAAGAAAATAAGGAACAACTAATGCATGAATTAAATGTAGGAAAAACCTCAAATGAGCACCCGCAGTCGTAATAAGGTGAGCACCGCATGTTTTTTTAATAAACATAGATCACTAGACTGTGTTTATAAAAGGGTTCCTAGCCTCATATCTTGGAAGATGATCCTGCATATATCTTGTAGAATTATCCATGTCCGAATAGATGGAATTATGAATTTGCTTGTAAATAGGCAAAGATTGATGCAACTCATGATGATGACGTGTGTACTGAGTCCACATCAAAGATTGCATCAATCAGATGGTATAGATTGGGCCATCACCGAATTACAATAGTAGCTTCTGTTGAAGGGCTATGATCACACAAACAACACCTGTGTGGGGCCCATAGGTGCAGAACGGTGCACGTTCACATTTTTCCCTCGGGCGCGCCTTGTAAAATTCGCATCAAATTTCAAAACTTGACCCGGATTCATACCCCGCCTTTTATTAAATTCCGGTTGGAGTCCACTCGCTCCCTCAAATCCGCTCACAGACAAACCAAAACAAGAAAACCAAACAGGAAATCCGAACAGGTGGTCCGCCGGACATTCTACAAACAATACATCCTGTTGGTTCACTGAAATTCAATCAATAGAGCGAACCTAGGGGCCCACTCTGATACAAAGAGCCCATCGCCCCTATATAAAGGAAAAATGTATCAGCAGCCCACGAGCAAAACAACAATTAAACATACACTTTCTTCATATGGATAAAAAATGATGGATCATTGATCTGTCGGCTCAGTTGTCATACAAACTAGGTGTGACTTATATAGTCTATGGGGCCCACAACCACATAAAGAGCACAAGAGATAGCCAGAATTAAAATTTCAGCTCATTACAGATTGGTAAGCAAATAAGCTGCCGCTAGAAATAGATGCATTCTCCTAATTGCTTGTATGTATAAATGAGAGACAGGTCGGATTTCAAATATCTTTTCTAAAACAAATAGCACAGAAAAATATATGATTTTTAAGTGATTATAGCCACACTATGTTAAGAACAAAATCTCAATCTCTATCTCTATGCCCTCCTTTTAGCAGATTTGGTGCTGCACAAACATCCCCTAAATATATGGGATTGTGCCATTCAAATTCTCAAATGACCACCAAACTTTCCGCAATGGTCAAATTGATATCTAACACATCCTGAGAACTACATAATGGGGTGGGGTTCACATAGAGATAATCAAAACTCTTCAAGATGAATCTCATTTTCTCTTGTTACATATCTTTGTATTTCACATATTTAAGGGAGTTGATCTAAACCCCAAGGGGTTGGCCGAGTGGTCAGGACCACGATGACCACGATTCCTCTTTCTTTCTGAGTTAGAGGTCCTGATATCGACTCCCGGAAGGTTGAGTCCACTTGTGCTACCACTTAAAGGCCACAAGGATTTTACCCGGCTTCTCTTTGGGCCCGAAGGGAATAGTCCAGTCCAAAGAATTGAGAACCCTCCATTAGCAAAAAAAAGGGAGTGGGGTTCACATAGAGATAATCAAAACTCTTCAAGATGAATCTCTTTTCTTCTTGTTACATATCTTCATATTTCAAATATTCACAGGAGTTGATCTCACTGTAAGATTAAATATATTATTAAAATCATGATTGGACATGATGATGTATTGATCATGTCTCCATCACGTGTTTGATCGTCGGCAGGACCCACTCCAATTTAACCGAGATTTGAGCTATACGTCATTGTAGGCCATGGAAATCATCTTCCAGCAGTCCAAAATTATCTCTATTTGGGGCCGTGAAGGAGGTCCTGGGATGCTGTTACGCGGTGCTGGGACCCCACAACAGTGTCTGGGGACTACAATTTAGCATACACACACTCCAGCCTGCATGATCCTCTCGCCTAAATCACATCTCATTTCATCCAGCCTTCCTACTGACACAGGCAGTTCAAACACTCTTTTATCAGATCACTGAGTCTCAGAGCGCTCTCTCCCTGCGAAAGAGAGTTTCTATATAGGGTTTAGGGTTTATGGAATCTGAAACCCTAGAAGAGAAAGGAGCAAAGCAAGAGAAAGAAGAAGCTACAGAGATGGCAAAGAAGAAAGGAAAAGAGAAGGAAGAGATCAAAGAAGAGGAGAAGAAGACGACGAAGAAAGGAAAGGATACTAGTAGCAGCAGCAGCAGAAAGAGAGGGAGAGAGAAAGGCCAAGGGTCGAAGAAGCAAGAGGGAGGAGAGAGGAAGAAGCTGAAGAAGGTCGGAGGATCGAAAGCGGCCCAAGAGCCGGTGACGCCGCCGCATGAGTCGAGGCCGGTGCGAGAGCGGAAGTCCGTGGAGCGCTTCACCGTGTCGTCGGAGAAGGCGCCTTCGGCCAGCAGCGTGATCTCTATTCAGAAGGTAATCACGGTTCTTCAATGGGTTTTTCTTGAATTCCTGTTTTGTAGATTCTCTTGGGTTTTTTGATTTGGGGGTTTGGTTGAATTGCAGGGCCCGGGACTGCAGCTCAAGGAGATTCCAAACGGTATGAACTATGATTTTTAAGAGTTCTCTTTTAAACAATTTTATGGGTTTGTTGATGTTGTTGATAATCCTGGAAATGGAAAGAGATTCCAAACTGTTGTTCAAGAAGTTTCCATGGAAATTTCTCTCTCTCTACTTTGAGAAAACTCTCTGGGCTTTTTTCTATAACTTTCCGGGGAAATCTATATTTCCAAAATGGGAATTGCATATTTCAATCTTCTACAGTTCCAGTTTCTACTGTTTAACACTGTTTAGCATTGAAACGCGTTACTAACATTTGCCAAAGACTGCTGGAAAATTGGGTCAGATACTAGTTTTCATCAAAATTGCAGAATGCTTTTTACCCTTGAAAATGAGAACCATGGAAAATTTTGATGAGGAACAATAAAAGATCAATCTCACTCAGGAACCATTTTCTTTTCTTATCCTTTTTTTCCCCAGAAAATGCACTGCACAAACACATCCTTATATTTTAAAGCCCCTTACCATTTTCAACTAGCACTAGCAGAAACAAGTACATTAAATGTGTAGGACTATTTAGGGTATATTTGTATGAAGCATTTTTCATGTAAAATGAAAATGAGGGAAAATTGATGCAGAGCAGAAATTAGATTCCATAGAAGTGGCTTTGCATGAAAAACTGGGTAACACTTTTATTTTCATAGTGCTTTATTAATCTCCTTTTCAGGCAATACTCAGAAACACACTACTGACTGATCAAGTCGATCAGCTTACTTTACCATGACAAATCACTTGGAGGAGAGGAAAGACTTAACGAAATAATGAATTTAATGGAGAGTTTTGGCGTTGATTCTAGATATTGTCTAAAAAAGTCTAACAGGAGCATATTTCAGTAGTCCACTTGAGCATTTAATTCAGTATTCCACCTGGGGTCCGCATGGTGATGGGTTGGTCCACATATTGGATTAGTTAGCTTTAATAGATATAACTTCTGAAACCCTTTATATACTCTTATTTTTTAAAAGTATCTGGGGCCTCAAAAAAAAAAAAAAATGCTGTGAACCCCACCTATTTACTGTCATGCACAGTGCTCCTGCACTGCTACAGCAAATTTTGTAAAATGTTTTACCCTGTTTCTGGATGTGTTAATTTTCATGTGAAAATGGTCTTATTTACACACAATTTTCACTCCCCATTCATGCATCAAATATAAATCAACACACCCAAACATAAAACATGCACAACCATTATGCCTGTCATACGTAAATGATTCACAATCAAGCAACCTCTAAACATGAAAGATATCTCTCAGAGAGTTTAAATAAAGGGACTTGGTCATCCAGGTGGGTCCCACATGTTGGGTGTGTGTTCATCTGGGCACACTCCCATAATAATCATGGTTTAAATTCATGGTATTGTTCACTATCGTTTATGGGGTTTCAATACCAATGCCTGTGTTATGGGATCAACAATCATGTGATCTATAGTGATCTCCACAATAGGGCACTATGACTCCATACATTTTACTTAAACAACAAGATCTTCTCATGCCTGAATTCCTGTTGTTTTAGCAAAAAGATTGCTACTGCAATAATTTCTCAGAGACTTAGCTGTACCTAATGCAAACTCCTGTGATAAATTCTGCAGTCCAATCATGTATTCTGCAGCCTCATAGCATGTTATACACTTTATTGCCATCATGGAAAACTTGAAAAATGTTTATTCAGTGCCCTTCCAAGAAATTGGCCTTCCCACTAATTGAAGACCTTACCTGGCAGGGCATGCAGCAAATTAGTGTCTTACTATCCGATCACCTTTGGAACATTTATGCATGGGCATGCAATTATTTTATCCTTTTCTAAAGTACCATACCAATATTGTTAGCTACTCTTCAAAGATTTATCTCAAAATTACTTTTGGTAGTTGCCCATGACTTGGACTACTAAACTAATCTCAAGTTGTGCAGGAAAGGCTGTAGAGCTAAACAACCCATTACTAAAAAAATCGTTGACAATTCTTTACAAAACCCGCTTCAAGAAAAACTCATTCTCAAAACTCCATATTCCCCTTGCATACAAGACCCACTTCAGGAAAAACTCATTCCCAAAATTCCATCTCCTTGTGCAGAAGAAATGGATATTCTTTTCTTCCTCTTCAAAGCCTCTATTTGAACAAGCAGCAGAACCCTACTTTAAACTCTGCTTCTAATCCTGAAAAAGAGTTAAACCAAATCAAAATACTCGACACAAAGTTCAATCAACACCCACCTCTAGAAGATAAGCATATTAGGATTACACAATTGAATGGATCGTACGCCACCTAAAAATCCAAATCCCTCTTCGAGAAAGAGAAACCTACTCATGCAACCCTTCCTCTAGAAGAGACAAGGCGATGTGAAAGGAAAAGCCTGAAGCCTTAGAATGAGGTTGCTCTTCAATGTATCTGCAGCGGAGGAGGGACCTTAATGTGGATGCCTTCCTCCTTCTCATGGCATTGGACTTGATTGAGGAGAGAGAATGGTCCTTTCTTCTTCTTCTTCTTTTGCTACTGTGGGTTATACGCATGCTGGGTCAGGTTGACCTGCAATGGGTGTAGGTTGAGATTGCCTAACCTGCTTTTAAAACTGGTTGGATTTGGGTTGGCT
Organism: Cinnamomum chago; assembly: GCA_038049695.1. Taxonomy (NCBI): domain Eukaryota; kingdom Viridiplantae; phylum Streptophyta; class Magnoliopsida; order Laurales; family Lauraceae; genus Cinnamomum; species Cinnamomum chago. The sequence continues at coordinate 56,179,811 of CP142453.1, read as the reverse complement.
TCAACTTGTAGACACCCATGGTCAACCTGACCTGTTTGTCACCCCTACGCATTGACCACCTTGCTGGATATCCAATTTGAGTGTAGTGCAACAAAAATCTCAGAGGACTTCTCATCCATGTTAGACTTCCGTTTTCATGCATTGTATCGTGCCTCTTTTATGTTTCTGAGCCTCAATCCAATCTGGATTTTGGATCCATCCATTTATCTTTGGCATTGCATTATGCTTCTTGAGATGCCTGAAGGTTTGTGTCCAGATAAAAACTGCATTTGTTTGGTTTGCCTGTTGAATCTATTAAAAGTTGCTGACCACTGTCACAAATATCAGTGATGTTATGAAAATATCACTGTGAACATCGCATCATAAACCTATGATATTTTTCAATAATGTTGCAAAAATTGCAATGGAAAATGAAAATAATGTGAGAAAATGTGAGATATTGGAATAAAAAGGGGCAAAAATAGGAAAAATTCCACAACACTTTCCTGAGGGAAACTCAATTTGAAAATATCTCTACATTTTCCAGGGATGGTAATTTCTTGCGAACAATATATATGAAATATTACCTTTGTCTCTCAAATACATGTTTATATCACTTTTTATTTTATTTTTCTTGATGCTAATATCCTTTACAAATTATTTTGACTTATGAAGTACTCTTAATTTCTCTTTTTGTGACAGTAGATTGGCTTGCTTGCAGGTTTTCTGATCTTGTGAACTGTTTCAGTGGCTTACAGGTTGTCCAAGAGAAAAGCTGATGATAACCTACAGATGCTTCACACAATTCTTTTTGGAAGGAAAACAAATGTGAAGCCCCTTTTTTCATGCCTTTTATTTTATTTTACTCTGATTTGCTTTATGATAACCGAAAATGTTATTAAACAAAGCTAATACATCAGAAGAGTGATATGCCAAACAGCTTCAAGAGATAACAAGCAAAAATGAGAAAATAAAGCATCTTCATATATTAATAGACAAAATTGCGAGCATAATTAATAATCTATCTCAGTTAAGCCCCTCCTTGGCAAGATAATCCGTCAATGAGTTAGCACTTTGCTTGAGGTGAGACTTGAGAGGATGCTTGGTGTGGGTGGAACTAGGCCTTTAGTTTCCTGGTTCTGCCCCTGATGCCTAGAGCCACCTAGCTAAGTCAAGGAACTCTTTTGCCATGTGAAGTCAAAGGCTGCTTGCTGCTCCTATTTGTTTCTATTTTTTTTATTGTTCTCATCTTGTTTTCTGGCTGTTAAAACCTCTAGTTTTCTTCCAGAAGCTAACCACCATGTTGTTTTTGCAGAAATACCAACTGAAACGAAATTTAACCCAATTTTCTGGCTTTGTGTGGATGGAGGATGAGGTACCTTTAATAATCACCAGATCTGTATTCTGTAATCTTAGACAGCTTGGGTAGCAGTTCCTATTGATTTATGAGTTAATAAGTGCATGGTAGACTGGTAATTGATTTCTTAAGCTTTTCATATATTCTGGGACTTTATGGGCATGTCATTGGTTTAAACATATCTTCTCTGCAGGAAAAACAAAGAGCAAAAGTAAAAGAAAAAATTGATAAATGTGTCAAGGAAAAGTTGTTTGATTTCTGTGAGCTGCTTGATATCCCTGTTTCTAAATCTATCAAGAAGGTTGGTCACTGTCAATGAATGTTTCTAATACTTATGCCATATAATTTTATGAATTATTACATCAGGCTGGCTGGTTATTTCAGGAGGAACTATCTGCAACAGTATTGGATTTTTTAGAATCTCCACATGCTACAACAGAAGTTGTGCTAGCTGAGAAGGATCAGGTTCTTGCACCATTATCTGTGTTCAGAACTTTCTGGTTCAGGTTATGTGCTCTTGGTTGACAATTTTCTGTTGATATTTTTTGCTTTTCTGATTCACAGAAAGGAAAGCGTAAGAGAGCCCCCAAGGGAAATAAGGAGACATCACCTGGAGAGGCACTTGCAGAAAGTTCAGTTAAGGTTATTATTTGATGACTCACTTCTGAGTATTATCCTGTCTTTCCTAACTTGTAGATATTGCTATGCATTACCTATTACAGTGGTAACTTGTAAGTTGCCTACCATTTCAAGTACTATTAACCTGCATGATATAATTTATTTCCCTTGTTGGTTTTTATTGTGAATTGCATGGATTTCTTGATATTAGTAGTTTTTCTTAGGTTAGCGTGGGAAATGAAACAATGATATATATCAAAGTTACAAGATCTGTTGTGACCTGCAATAACAACTCATTTCCAATCATTTGGCTTTGTTATTGCCATGATTGCTAACTAAATGCGCATTGATCTGATTGTGCGATAGTTATCTTTAATATTGGGTTCCATGTGCTTCTTGGCACCTTGCAGCACTTAAATTTTTTTCTATTATTCCAGTGGATTTCTAGTTTTTATTTGTGGCTATCCATCTCCTTGAGTGCTAGATATTTCTGCAGATGTTGTGTTTGTTGGCATGTTCTAAATTTGACAAAAGTTTTACATTGGTTGTCAACCTGACACAACCCTCCTCCTTTATCGGGGCTTGGGACCTGTGGTAAACTAGCGAAGTTAAACCAAGATCATTTAGAGCATTTAGGGGTAGCATTAATAGGTGGTAAATTAAGAGAGACTTGTTTGAGATGGTACGGGCATGTCCAATGCAGGCAAGGAATGATGCTGGTGAGGAAAAAGTTTCTTTGCATGGGTTGATGGCTCTGTGAGGAAAAGGGATAGGTGACGCGGTGCGGATAGGCGAAGAGTAGCAATGGACTACTCTCCAAGCTGAAGCTTGCTTGAGATATACCTGTGACACTTGTCTAGGTCTCACACCAAAGGAAGAATTCAATGAACATAAAACTCAATAATCTTCTTCCAATGAATTGATCCCTCTGAAGGGGACAACAACCGTTTGTTATAGCGACTAGAATCCTTATCCTATTTTAAAAAGACAATCAAAATCCAATTCTAAATCAAATAAACTCCAAAGATAAAACTTACTCAATAAATCTTATCTTTATCCCAATTCTAAATCAAATAAACTGCAAAGATAAAACTTCAAATAAACTGCAAAGATAAAACTTACTCAATAAATCTTATCTCTATCCCTACAATTTAGCAACTACTTTATTGAAAATAAAGGGAAAAAGGAAAGCATCATCTATCTTGTTGGGGCTATGATCGGTTGAGCGATCAATCATGGGTCCGGTTTGCATTAGTAGGCTGAAGACATGGATGGAAGTGCCAATGATAGATTTGAAGAAGTGCAATCCATTTGAGGATCTGGCCTAGGATGCTAGAATGGCGAAATAAAATTCATGCACTTGATGACCTCAACATAGTTGGGGTGCAGGATGATATCTGTTAGTGGGGCCAACAAGTGATAACATGCGGGCGGCCCCAATCACGGATATATACTCCACTCATCGATTAATGATAGTTTTCTTAATGAATTAGGTTTCCTAATCGGAAAGATGCTTCTTATCTCTAAGTGAGCAAGTGATTAAGGAGATGATTTTCTAATCTATTGAGTAACTAGTGTGATTAGGAGAGGGCATTGTTATGAGTTAAGGATAGGATTTCTTCATAAATATATAATTGTCAAGGAGATTTTTTGTCCTTTGAAAAACACTATATTTTTTGCCTGCAAAAAAATTGAGTAATTAATAAATAGACACGATTGTTCGGGTATGACCATCACTTTTTTTCTTCAAAACTCACTCTTTCCCCCTGTTTTCTCTCTTCATCTCATAGGGCTTTTCAGATCTACTTGAATAAAATCCTTGGTTTCTACAAAAATGTATTTTTTCAACTTGGTATCAGAGTAGCCTAGGTGATAGAAGACTGATCCCAGAAGAGGCCTAGTGGTGCTGATTGAAGAAAAATAGAAGATTTCAGGGGTTTCTAAAATTGCCAATCTTTCTGGGTTTGGCAAATCTGAATGATTTGAAAATTTTGACTATTGAAGGGTGATTCAGGCATCTTGGATCAAATGGGGATATAAATCTAATTATCCAATTGGTTTGAAAGGGTTTGCTAGTGCTGTCAATCTCAAACAGAGTTTTGATACTCGGTAGGAAATTTCTGGGTTCCGCAAGTTTGATTCTGTTCTGAAATACTTAATTATTGAAGGGCAATTCAGGCCTCTTGGATCAAATCAGTTATAAATCTCATTTTTCTCAAGTGGTTTTAAAGGGTCTACAGTGACGTGTTTACGGCAACACTTGTACTTCCAAATCTAAGTTGGATTTTGTGCACAACTTATGTGAAAACTTTATAGTTTTATGTTAATAGTTCTTATTATTGGTGGTTGAGTGTTATTTAGGTGCATTAAATGGCCAAGAAAAGAAAACAATCCTCTTTTTATCTAGGTGTGTGTGTGTACACATCTAGATCCATTTACTTTGATTTGAGAGTGAGTATTTTCTCAAATAAGAAGTAGGTGGATGCTGTTTTGAAGTGTGTAGAGGGTGTTTAAGGGACTGTTTTCTCTATTAAGGAGGTGTTACTTTTACGAATTGACTTGGAGGCCAAAGGAGAAGTTCTACATCCTCTCCTATCCTACTGTTACCTAGTGTTGTGAATCCAAACACAAGGATTACAACTAATCTACTAAATGGAAAAAACTACTAAGATTGAGGCTATTTAGCAAGCAAAAAATACTTGGCTATATTGATGTAAAAATTGAAGAACCACAAAAGGACTCAGTATTCAGATTGGGTTTCTGAAAATATGATAGTTATGAATTGGATTTTGAATTTAATGGAAGAAAGTATTTCATATAGGTTAAAATATTTTTGACATAGCCAAGGAATTGTGGGACTGGCTTAGGATAGATCGGAATGGAGAAACATAATTCATGTAGCCGATCCCAACAATGATGATGATGAGAAACTATGGGACTCTTAATGCTACAATTCTGGAATTGAAAAAGGAAATTGCTAGATTTGAACGAGGAGACCTCTCTATTGGTAATTAATCTGCAAAACTTCGGGCCTTGTGGAGTGAATTGGAGTTGTACTTTAAGTCCTGAACCGTGTTGTGCAAGAAAAGAAGCAAAACTTTTAGAAAATCTCAACATAGCTTCAAACTTCTGGATGATGTTAACCCATAATATGAAACTTTGTACACCAATAATCAGTCAAGATCCCTGCCTTCAATTGGAATGGTATCTGTTCTTCTTCATGGGGAAGATAGTCGAAGAAAAGTTATTGGCGCAGGAGCAGATGTCCTGTATTTCATAGATCCTACTATTGATCCTTGATTATTTGGATCAATTTGATCAATCAAATGGAGTTTCAACCATCTTAATTAGGGCCAAATCAAGCAAGAAGGGCAAGCATCTGAAAATTGACGATCAAAATGGGTCCACAATAAATGTAAAAAAAAATTAATTGTAAAAGTGTGATGCAAGTGGGCTCCATGAATCCAAATGGACATACAACCTTAATAGGGCTGCATACAAGAAGTCTACTACATCTGAATCTTTCTTTCTGTTAGTTCCTTCATTTCAATTGCAATGGAACATTTGTATTTAAGGGTTAATAAGGTGGGATGGGATAATAAGGCACGGTTCCTAGAAAATCTCATATCCAAGATGTCCTTGTATTGATTCTTTTCCTTTCATTTCATTTGGTCATTCTAGGGATTTCTTTCCAATTGTGGATGTATTATGATTCTTAGACTTATGGGATTTCATTGAAACTTAATCAATGGTTAGGATTGTATTTAGGTGACTATTTATATCCCTTATAAGAAGCAATCAATAGTTTCTTGAATATATTTATGAAATTTAGATAAAGTTGCTATGTTTTTCCTTCTTGGTTTGAGGGATTCCCCATTTGATTGAAGATGAATGGTGTATTGGAGTGCCAATCAGTAATGGATCTACTATTTCTATTTCTGATTACTTAGGATTGCTATTGATTTTGCGATTTGGGGTTTTCGGTCCATAATTGGTCGGGATTTGGCTTCCTCGACTACATCAATTGGTATCAGACTCGAAAGTTCTGAATCATTTGATTTTCATTTTCCATTATTATGTTGCCTCCCCTCAAAGTCCATGGTTGTAGGCATAGAGGAGGATGTCTGTAACCCACATGGCCTGCAAGATCTGGAAATTTAGAATTTGTGTAGGAAGTTGAGACCTTGACTCGACATTTGGATCAAATTGAATGTTGGGATCAATTGTTAAATGAGTTGGCCTATGAAGGTGACAATGATTATTTTGACTATGATGATAAATCATATGATGGTGTCATTGATGATCCAATTTACGGTGATGAGTTGGATGATGAATGTGATGAAGAACCCATCTCACCAATTTGGGGTATGTATGAGTATGATGATGATATCCATGATAAGTTCTTTGCTATATCTCAAGATAATGGTATAGATTATAAAATCAACTTTGATGAGTATCAAGAATATAAAGAAGAAACTCCTTTTTGTCAATGATGAACAGATTGGCATATTGGAGGATGTAGATTCAGAGGATGACATTTTGAAGGGTGTTGATTTGACTTATATCATATTAGAGGGTGTGGTTGTTGCAAACGATCTTTTGAAGACAACATATGAAAAGATTACACTTGATGCCGAGCGTGGTACCAGATGTAGGGCAGATAGAGATGAAGAGGCGAGAGATGGAGGGTGGAAGGGATATGTTAGGCTTTCACCTGAAAATTGGCCTCAAGCCAAATCCCCTTCCCCGATCGAGGAAGAGGAGATAACTTTGGGATACCGAAAAGCACTCATAAAATTTTCATTCAATCATTAACTAAAGCCAAATGAGGCATTACAATGCTTAAATAGATAAAAGACTAACCCTGAAACTAATCTGGAGCATTCAAATGCAATGATGGCCAGGATTAAAACATCCACCTAAGTACAACTTAACACATAAATAAGTAAATAGAACTCTGAGTAGACTAAGATAGGTGGGCTAGGCCAAAAGAACTGGCCGAGATAGGTGGGTTAAGCCCATTGGTGGGTTGACCATGGGTCTGTCTTGCATCAATTCTGCCATTCTTGGAGAGAACTCGACCACGAGTTATGTAGACGTCCTCCAGGATCGAATGTGAAGCGAACAAATCCTCGATGTGCTTCTTGGTCTTCATCCTCTTGGCATGGCTTGGAGGCTAGAATCGATCTCATCATCCATATAGAAGGAGAATGGAGGCGTGAATTCTTCTGAATTTAGCTTGAATGTGTAAAATGACCACTAGATGCTTCAACTTTTGTGTCTTCAACATCCGATCACAATCTTCAGATTTCCATCGTTGATCCCCAAAGATAAAATCAATGTTAGGGACCTCAACTAATGGATCATCTTGTGAACCCTTTGTTATAACTGATTTGTCCTCTGATGTTCCAATTGTCTTTTCTGAAACGATCAAATCCATTGGATATCCAGTTGGCTTGCTGACCATGTCCAATTCTCCAATGCTCATGTTTTCTTCTTTTGCTACTTGCACTGGGTGATCAATGTTTCCTGTCTATGTTTTCTGCTACTTGCATTTCAATGTCACCTTTAATGTCCTCTGCTATGGGTTCCACAAGTGCTTCTGTTATTTCTTGGGACTTCCTTCTTGCAACTTAGCTTTTCGGGGCGATAACATTTTATCAAACGTTCAACACAAATCGCTTCCCAAAATGTTTCGTGCATATCTTTGCAGTAATTCATTTTTTTCTGTATGTTTGGTCTCAAACCTCTGGTAAAAATAATCACACAATGTTCATCATTCTCATCTAACCCACATACTTCTTGCAGATTTGAAAATTCATCGGAATACTCGTCAACTGACAACTTGTCTGAAACAACTTGTCTGAAATTTAGGAATTGATCAAAGTAGGCTTTATTTTCATAATACCAATTCCCATATTTACATGCATGGATGATTTTATCCATATCATTGTAGATTTGCAATGTGAGATTGTCTTGTAATTCCATATTTACTTGATGCGAACTTGATGCTCTTAAAAAAAAATTGACCAGATGTGTGGATCTCACTGATTGGAGTCCGCAGATGAAGATGGATCGACGATCGGAGTTCGGATGGAGAAGATCTTGCTATTTAAAGATGGACGGTTGAAAATTTGATAAAATCTGGGCACACTTGCTAGTTGACAATATATTTATGTAGTCACTTTTTCTTTTTTTTTTAACGTTCTTGGATTGGGCCTAACTCAAGCTCAATAACACAAATTGGGCTCGGTTGAAGTGCTAAAGGCGGGCTAAGTGGACTCGGGTCAGGTTCACCTGACCCAGCTTCCCATCTCTCTCGTTCTTGGTGCCCAAGAGAAATGAAAAGGGCCTGAAGGTGAGACTCTTTTGACTATCTCTCTTGGTCTCTGTTGTTAAAACCCAAAGGGTAGAACTTTTGTTCTTGTGTTGCTCGCTGAAGACGACGAGGGTGGCAACGAGAATGCTGGCGATGGTATTGCAGCTGCGTTGGTGTCGATGCTGTGCTGATGCAATGACGTGATGAGAGGATGATGCTGCTTGGAGACTGGTACAAGGTACCACTCATCTCAGATTTCTCTTTTTTTTTTTTTTAATGATTCTCTTCTCCTTTCTCGATCCCTCTTCCTTTTTTCCCCATAGGGTGGGTTTGGGAACGTTGACAAACAGGTTGAAGGGGCTGACGGTCGGTTGGATTGCAAATGATGGGAGGAGATGGTCTTGGCTAGCCGGGGATTGGGTTGGACTATGGTGAAGTTGATGATGGGATGTTGGGTTTCAGGCATTGGGGATTTTAGACGTTGGTAGGTTCGGTTGTGTTTTTTGAATGGGTTGGTTTATGATAGGATTTGGACTTAGGTGGGTTTTAGGGTTCTGGATAAGCTTTAGGGATTTTGGATTTAATGGTTGGCCGAGAGAGATTTTGGGGGATTAGGGCTGTCAGGCCAAGGATATTGGTGGAGTTGATGCATGGCGAACTGGATTTGATCTTAAGGAAGGTGCGACAGTGAAGAATTGGGTTTCGCAAAGATTGAAGGCCTCGACAGAGGGGGTGGTGATCATTTTTTTTTTGGCTGAATTAGAAACTGAAGTTGTGTGCAAGGTTGAGACTGAGTTTGGGAACTTTTAGGGGTCTTGCAGGAATCGTTGGTGATGGATTTCTTTGAGAAAAGACCCTTTTGTTGCGCCCTGAAATTGGACTCTTGCAGTGTTCTGATCTTGGGAGCGTGATTTGGTATTAAATAAAATTTATATTTCCTCCAGGATCTTCGTATGTGAGGATATTAGAATTCCAATACAACCTGAGTATTTTCACGAAAGCTTACGTGGTGTTGCGACTCGGAGCTCGTGATCATCGGACTCCGTGTCGCACTCAACTGCTAGCATAAAGCATCATATTGGGGCCTAGAATCAAACTGGAACGAACCATAACAACGAAATACAGAGCTGACAGTAACGGGATGATTCATTTCCCACATAGGTTCAAGTTACAATTTATAATAGTACATTAATTGAAGTCCCGAGGAGAAAAGGCCATACAAAATAACGAACTAAATAAAATACTACCCCAATTGTGTGACGAACCCCGTTGCCAAGCACGGCGCCTACATGACTTTGTTAGTACAACAAACCTACCGAAACACAAGGCTCCACAACCAACTACACGCTCTCCAACTCGGGATAAAGGACCTGCTACCTAGAGCACAAAAAGTAGTATATCAGACACGACAGTCTGGTAGGTGAATGATACAGATAATAACATGGTGATAGTATACAAGAGTCCATTTTTTCAATACTAAAGCACATTTGAAAATCCGAGAGAAATCATTATGTGTTATTGTGTTTACTAGACATACATAACGAAAAATCATTATGAGTTTGCAAGATATACATAATGAAATCATTGTAAGTTCAAAGGTTCTCAAAATTCCCCAAAGCTATGAAAAATCTAATCAAACTCACAAACTTAGCCAGACAACCCCTAATCCCACTTAAAAAACTAACCCACAACTTAAACAATGCTAATCACGAGAATTAGGGGTCGGGGTCTTACACCTTCGGCCAGCATAGATTTGTCAAACAGAAGATGATCTCAAGACGAACTAAAGTTGAAGAAGACGCTGTTATTATGGAATGGATATGCCAATATGCTGATGGTGATGGTAGGGCAAGGATGGTGGAACACCGAATCGATCTTTGGCTCTGATAACAATTGATGCGGGGCGGGGTACCAGATTCGGGGCGGGTAGAGATGAAGAGGCGAGAGATGGAGGGTGGAAGGGATATGTCAGGCTTTCGCCTGCAAAGTGGCCTCAAGCCATCCTCCCCTTCATGATCAAGGAAGAAGAGATAACTATGGAATACCGAAAAGCACTGGTAAAATTTTCATTTAATCATTAACTAAAGCCAAATGAGGCATTACAATGCTTAAATAGATAAAAAGACTAACCCTAAAACTAATCTGGACCATTCAAATGCAATGATAGCCGGGATTAAAACATCCACCAAAGTACAACTTAACACATAAATAAGTAAATAGAATTCCGAGTAGACTAAGATAGGTGGGCTAGCCCAAAGAACTGGCCGAGATAGGTGGGCGGGCCCATTGGCGGGTTGACCCATGGGGGACCATGAGTCTGTCCTGCATCAATATGTGATGATAGACTTGATTTGCCAACATCATAATTAACACTGATAGAACATGTTGATCCTTTTTGGGAAGGGATTGAATGGAAAGTTCTATTATAGATTGAGTTGTAAGTCCATTGTTAACAGAATCTTGCAATTTGTATTCTGAATCCCGATTAATATCCCGAATCCTAAGGAAAACGATTCATATCTATTCAACGAATTCCATTTATAGAAAAATTTAGGACTAAGGTGTGAATCTTACGATTTGATACTCATTTCATTGAATCTTATGATTCAAGTGATTCAGCGGAGCGAAAATAGCTACGACCAATAAATTAATATTAATAATTTTTTTACCTTTTTCTTGTTATTATTATTTTTATTATTTACATTTAAAAGGTTGTTTATTAGTTAATGAAATCTCTTTAAGATTTATTTTGGCTTTAGAGAGGTTTTAGAGATGAATAAAGAACATGTATTTGAATAAAGTGTTTGACTATATGTATGGGTCTTGTCTGTCTTCTTTGTTTTAATCTTTTTCATTTTTTTTCTTCATGTACATTTTCATAACTAAAAGAGATATTCTATGGTGTAAGATTGATTGCTTGGATTTTATTTTTACTTTAATATTTTGATTTAAGGATAATAAAACATATATATATATATATTGGTACCTTAAAACTTAAATATTTACACATTCCATTTATTATATATTAATATTGTCATGATGTTTTTAATATGATTGTATGATAGACTATTCTATGGTGTAAGATTGATTGCTTGGGTTTTTATTTTAACTTTAATATTTTGATTTAAGGATAATAAAACATAAATATATATATATATATATTGGTACCTTGAACTTAAATATTTACACATTCCATTTATTATATATTAATATTGTCATGATTGTTTTAATATGATTGTATGATAGACTTATTTGTCATTGTATTTATACTATGAATGGAAAAATGGATGGATAATGAATAAGTACTTTTTTCTATTTTTTAATTTTTAATTATTTTTTATTTTAATAGAAAAATAAAAAAAATCTTATGATTCATCATTTGATTCAATTTATGGGTATGGGCCATTTGCGGTACGATTCCGATTTTTAGAACAAACCATTCTTCAATTGTAGATTAATTGGGTCAATCATTAGAGAAACAAGAGGATTGATGCGAGGAAGTAAAGTAGGAAGGAAGAGTCAAGAAGCAAGAGACCATGAAGCAGGCAGTAGACAGTTTCACAAAGAGCCTCTTCTAGCACAAATTAGGAAGAACAGGGAGGAGACCTTCTCAGTCGTTGTATCAAATCTTCTTCATCAAATATCCAAAGTTGAGATAAAAGCAATCTTCTAGAGAATAGGGAGGATATAAGATGTGTTTATCCCTAATGGTAAGAGGGACAAGAGCAATAAGGGTTTTGCATTTGTCAGATTTGCAACCCTAAGAGAAGTAGTTGAAATGGCAGAAGGCAGAGTCTGGGAGGAAGGAAGATACAGGCCAATTTGGCTCAGTTCTGCCCCAACATCGGAAAGAGTAGGGGTGCGGAAAGCTCAAAGAGGGACTGGAATGCCTTTAGGCAGTCCTCTTTCTGGCTTGGGAAGCACCACATAGGAGAAGCCCAAGATCAGAGGAGTAAGAAAGGAGAAGTAGAAAGGACTGACAGACTAGGCTTAGGTGTTGCTGGTTGGATGGTGGAAGCAAACATAGGTAAAGGTGTGAGGGTAGCACAGTGGGTAGTCAAGGATCAGAAGAGATCTCTCTTTAATAGCTTGGTGAGATTCTTGAAAGCAAAAGCAGTAAGCATTGAACAAATAGAATTTTGGATTCGTAATGTGCTGTGGTCAGCTACCTCTCAAGTTGCAGAAGTTGGATGAACAAGTGGTCTGGGTGCAACTATCTTCCTCTAGTGAGGTAGATGAGTTTCTCCTCAATATTGCAGCAATGGGAGGCTCATCTCTATTCTCAATGATTGAGAGATGGATGGAAGTGTTGGGTACGCCACCAACCCCCATCTGGGTTAAAGTTAAAGGAGTTCCCCTTCAGGCTTGGCATGAAGGAGTGTTCGGGCTTCTAGGTGATTGTATTGGTAAAATAGTGGAGGTGGATGCAAGGACCCTAGAGGAGGTACTCAAGGAAGGGAGGGTGCATGTACTTCTCAACAGCTAAACCACACTGCCTTTGCTGGTGCCATTCTGGGTGGTGACTGTGGAGATGGAGGAGGAAGTAGACAAACTGATGGGGGGAGAGGTAAGGAATGGGTTGAGGTCGAAGGAGCAGAAAGAGGTTAGAGGGAGGAAGAAGATGATGTTAGTAGCCCAATTTCAAATTTCAAATCGTCCGCCTTTTTTATGGATATGGATGGGCCAGTTTTGAATTTGGATGTCATGGGTCAAGATAGCCATCTGGGCTGGAGTTCCCCTTCAGGCTTGGCATGAAGGAGTGTTCGGGCTTCTAGGTGATTGTATTGGTAAAATAGTGGAGGTGGATGCAAGGACCCTAGAGGAGGTACTCAAGGAAGGGAGGGTGCATGTACTTCTCAACAGCTAAACCACACTGCCTTTGCTGGTGCCATTCTGGGTGGTGACTGTGGAGATGGAGGAGGAAGTAGACAAACTGATGGGGGGAGAGGTAAGGAATGGGTTGAGGTCGAAGGAGCAGAAAGAGGTTAGAGGGAGGAAGAAGATGATGTTAGTAGCCCAATTTCAAATTTCAAATCGTCCGCCTTTTTTATGGATATGGATGGGCCAGTTTTGAATTTGGATGTCATGGGTCAAGATAGCCATCTGGGCTGTAAGTCACTTAAAGCTCGTGGTCTGTTTCGTGTTGGGTCTGGAGGATTCGAAGCAAAAGTTAAGTGCTTTAATGGACCAGGGCTCCATTCAAGGCCTTATGTCAAAGAGGAAACGTAGAGCAAAGACCAATGGAGAGGTGGAGCTTCTGCCAAGCCGAGCGAAAGGACTTCAGGAGCTAGCGAGCGAGGCAGAAGAGAACTTCTTTGACGCAGAGGCGGCTAGCAGCCAGGGAAGCTCTGTTGGTGGAGAAGAGAGTGGGCAGACAGTTGGGGACTCAAGGGCTTTGGTGGAAATTGTAAAATGCTTGCTAGAGGGGGAGAAATCTGGGTGGTGGGCCATGACACCAAGATCCACCTTCGGGACAGGAGTAGCTAAAGGGGAACACAAAGAAGGAGAAACCAGAGAGGGAAGGGAGAAGGGAGCCAGTGAAAAGAGTTGGCAATTTGCAACAGTAACATCAGGGAAGGGGGAAGGCTACAGAGCCATGGAATGGGGCTGTTGATCTTCTATAGCAATGCCAGGGAAGGGGGAAGGCAACAGAGCCCCAAGTCAAATCCCTTGCTAGAGACTCACATGGCTGGATCTTCGTCCAACAGAAGTGAGAAGGCTACCAGCCATGGTTTAAAATCTCGATCGCGGTCGCGGTATCGGCCGGGCCGAAAAACTGATATGATATCGGTATCGGTCGCGGATATCGGTCCGTCGCGGTCATTGCGGTGTGAATTTTTTTTTAATCCAAAAAAATTCGCAAAAATATCCAAAAAATCCAGAATATTAGAAAATGCTGGAAAACAATATTTTTTTTTCTATTAGTAACAATAATAAATCAAAATCTCGGTCACCTTAATTTATGAGTCATGTCTATGTCGCAGTTCGCCGTCTTTTCCAGTATTTCATATAATGTAATCATTATTGATGCTCATGATCAATTTATTAGTGTAAAATATAAGAAAATAAAGATAACATATCAAGTATCATTTAATACTAAATCAATTATCAAAATAAGTTGTGAAATCCAAGACCATGAAGATAAAATATTAAAATCTGAAACATGATAGTGAGATAAATCAATCAAAAAGCACTTGGACATCAAAAGGTTTATGGTTTACCTGAAATTAGGGCAGACTAGAGAGATAGAGATTGATGAGAATGACAGCCAAATTCCAAGTGGAGTGTCGCCCACACTCGATATCATAATCATCATCATCATTTATTCGGTATGGATTGTTAAAGAATACATAATAGTTAAAATAAGGGAGTATGTTGATTTTCTTACTAAAATAAAATGACTTTTTTCAAGAAATAGTGCTGGAAATATGCAAGAAAATCAGCTAAGGAGGAGGGGTTGCTCTAAGGAGATGAGTGGAGATGAAGAATGAGGAAAAAAATGAAAAATTTAGGGTTTTTTTCCATTATTCCATCTTGGCCGATATTTTGACCGAGATGGACCGATATATCGGCCGAGATATCAAAAAATCCGATATAAACATCATCTCGGCCGACATGGGCCGAGATGATGGAGAATTTAACCCGAGACTGATATCTCAGCGAGATATCGGTTCGGTATCGGCCAATACCGGTTCATATCGGCCGGTTTTTAAAACCATGCTACCAGCTCCTTGTTGCCCAATGGGGTTCCAAGTCAGCTCCTCCTCCGGGTTGAGGATCAAAGACGCTGCAAGCCAACAAACTCGGGGGAGTGGAGAGGGTGCTCACGTTCAGTCAAGAGCGACGACTTGCTGATGTAGGCCCAGGCATGTTTGGTCTTGGAGGGTTTTTTGGGGTAGAGGATGATCTCAACAGTCACGAGGGGAGTTCCTATGGGGGAGAGGAGGCTGGCGAGATACAATGGTCACCTCATAAAATTGTCCACTGTGCCAATTTTATCGGAGTAACAATAAAGGGATCAAGAGATGGATGGAATCCATTAGTGAAGTTTGTTCAAAGCTGGGAGAGGCAAAATTGAGTAGAAAGGAAGGGTAGCAAGTTCACAAGGAAGGGGGTCAGGGAGCTGAATAATTTAAACTGTTCAATTAATTATGATAAAGCCAAATCAAAGGAGGCAGAGGAGAAGGCTATCAAGAAGAAAGAAGGGGAAGGGGGGGGGGGGGGGGGGGAATTCAGGGGGTTCTTTCAAGCCCTAAATGAAGGTGCTCTCATGGAATTTCCGTGGGTTTGAGGGAGTCTTTCGCAGATTGGTGGTGAAAGAGATGGTCAGAAGGCTCAAATAGTTGTCCTGCAGGAATCAAAATTGAAAGAAGTCTCTAAAAGGGTAGTGAAAGAGGTCTTGGGAAGGAGGCAAGTAGATTAGATAGCGGGTGCTGCAGGTGGGCTATTGACTCTATGGGACACGAGGAAAATTTCAGTGGTAAGAAGTTGGGTGGATGTTTTCGCCCTCTAAGTTCCTGTGGAGGACCTTCAGAACAATGAAAATTGGCTTCCGACCTCAGTGTGTGGTCCGAATAACAACCAGAGAAGGGACGATTTTTTGAAAGAGTTGGATATGATTAGGGGGAGATGGAGTGGGGTGTGGTGTATTGGTGGGGACTGGAATATAATTAGATTCCTCAGTGAAAAACAGGGACGTAATAAACAAACATGAGAAACGATGGGCTTCTTTGATTGGATCAACTCTCACTCGTTGGTGGACTTGCAAATGGGTGGAGCTTCATTTACTTGGTCTAACCATCAGAGCAATCTTGCTATGTCCAGGCTGGATAGATTCTTAGTCTTCATAGATTGGTTGGAAACCTACCTAGAGGTTACCTTGATTGCTTTGCCAAAGCTAGTTTCAAATCATTGCCCGATTATGCTCGACTCGAAATGTGAATGATGGGGTGCTAGAGAAAGAGCAATTCCCTAAACTGGTTCCGGTGTGTGTGTGTGGGGGGGGGGGGGGGGGGGGGGGGGGGGGGGAGATTAGGGTGGGTCATAGGCTGGTTACAAAACTGAAGTTGTTGAAAATCAAAATGAAGGAGTGGGCAAAGGAGTACCTTGGGGATGTGAAGCTCCAAAAGTTAAAAATTCTAACAGAAATCCAAGCTTTAGATGGGAAGGAGGAGAGTGATCAGCCAGCATGTGAAGAAGAAAAGAAGAGGTGGGAGTAAAAAGAAGAGTTACAAAGAAAACTGAGGGAGGAGTTGGAAAAAAAGATCGAGATGCAATTGGTTAAAAGAAGGGGATAAAAATACAAAGTTTTTTCATGGAATGGCATCCTCGAGAAGAAGGGCCAATAGGATTATAAGCATAATGGATGGTTGAAAAAGATTGGAGAAAAAAGAGGGGATAATATCCCACATAATAGACTATTTCTAGTCACTCTACACTGCTGAAGGTTGGGAGAAACCCTATCTGGGAAACTTAGCTTCGAAGTAATTGGAGAAAAAGAGACGAAGTGGCTAGAGAGGAATTTTGAAGAGGAGGATGTTCATTAGGCTTCAATCTTGCAGGAGATAAGGCTCCAGACCCATATGGGTTTCCGATAGCCTTCTTTCAACGCTTCTAGAAGGTGTTGAAAAGGATGTTATGGACCTTGGGGAGGAATTCTCCCAAAGGGGTAAATTGTTCAAAGGATTGGGGGCTTCTTTCATCCTGTTAGTCCTGAAGAAAGCATAAGACCTTGGCATCAAAGACTACAAACCCATTAGTCTCTTGGGAAGTCTATAAAATAATCACCAAAGTTCTAGCAGGGAGAATTCAAAAGGTTTTGCTGAAGATTATTTCCAATGAGCAAGGGGCTTTTGTAGAGGGGAGGCAAATCTTAGATGACATCCTGGTGGCCATTGAGTGTGTGCATTCAAGACTCAAAAAGAGGATTCCGGGGATAATCTGCAAGCTAAATCTATAGAAAGCATTTGATAGGGTGGATTGGAAATTTCTTCAATACATGTTAGGAAGAATGGGGTTTGGGGGAAAATGGAGGATGTGGATTCAAGAGTGTGGCTCTTCAGCTTGGTTCTCTATTTTGGTGAATGGGTCTCCAAAGGGCTACTTCCAGGCTGGAGGGGGGCTAAGACAAGGGGATCCCCTCTCCCCTTTTCTTTTCCTAATTGTAGCTGAAGCGTTGGGAAAAATGATAAAAAAAGGCAGTGTGCGCAGGACTGTTCGAAGGCTTCAGAGGCTAGAAACTCCCCAACAATCAGCCACTTGCAGTATGCTGTGGATACCCATATTTTGTGAAGCAAAAAAATATCATGCTAGAAATGTTAAAGCCACAATCCTATGTTTTGAAGCAGTGTCAGGTCTAAAAGTCAACTTCTTCAAAAGTGAGGTGATTGGACTAAGAACTGAGAAGCTACTGCTCTTTAAATGTTCAGAAATTTTGGGTTGCAAGATTGGGGATCTACCAGTTTCGTATTAAGGCATGCCACTGTGCACGGGGTGGGTAACTGAATCTCTATGGAACCCAGTCGTGGAAAGGGTAGAAAAGAAGTTTACATGGAAAGCAAATTACCTATCTATAGGAGGAAGGGTGACCCTGCTTAAATCTGTTCTCTTGAATTTGTCAGTCTATTACTTCTCCATCTTTAGATGCTCGACCTCAATTATAAAGAGGCTCGAAAGGCTGCTGAGAGAGTTCTTATGGCATGGCACAAGCTCCCAGAAGAAGCTTCACTTGGTAGATTGGGACTCCATCTGTAAACCGAAGGAAGGAGGCCTGGGAATTAGACCCCTAAAGAAGATGAATCAAGCTATTATGGGTAAATGGTTGTGGAGGATTGGAGACGGTTCGCAAGGCCTTCGGAGACAGGTGTTGGAAAGGAAATACAGCCTTCCAAGGCACGGTCGGAACGTTCAGGACCCCCCCTTGGAATTCATCTGCTATATGGAAATGAATCTTCTCAGCATGGAGAACATGAAGTGCCAAATTGGATTGGGGGAGAGGACCCTTTTTTGGGAAGATAGGTGGGCAAGTGAAAGGGCGTTGTGTACTAAATTCCCAGACCTGTTTATGTGTGCACAAGACAAGGAAGCAACAATTAGCTCTTATATGAGCACAATTGGAGGCCAGGTGGTTTGGGGTTCCACTTTTAGGAGGAACTTGAAGGACATTGAAGAATCCCATTTCATTCCTCTCCTTAATTCCCTGAACAGTTTAATCACTCAAAATAGTGGGGCAGATGCTAGGGTGTGGATAGCTTCTAAGAATAAATCCTTTCAGTGTCCTCTTTCTTTAAGGCTATCCTAAGAAATCCCAGGGAGAGGAGTGGGGTGTATAGTATTTGGAAGTTGAAAGCTCCACCAAGTGTGCTCGTATTCGGGTGGTTGGTGGATCCCTACTATAGATCTTTTAAGGAGGAGAGGGATGACGATAGTGAATGGCTGCCCTATGTGCTTGAGGGATAAAGAATCCGTGGACTATCTCTTGCTAAATTGTAAAACAACTTATGCAATTTGGATGCTTATAATAGGAGGGTTTGACTGCTGCTGGGTCTTTCCTCACTCTCTCCCCGAGCGTTTCAAAGCTTGGAAGGCCTCAATTGGGGACCCTTGAGGCAAAGTGATGTGGCGGTTGTCATTTTTGGCGGTGATTTGGATGATTTGGAAAGAAAGAAACTCAAGATGTTTTGAAGGAATTGCATCTAGTGAGAGCAGACTGGTGGAGAAATCAAAATTTTTAGTAGCTCTTTGATTGTCTATTCTCCCTTCTTTTAGAGGATACTCATAGGATCAAATTGTGTATCATTGGAAAGAGTTGGCCTATTCCTGCGCCTTAGTTTGCTGGTTTTAGGGTTCTTTTAGGTTTTCCTGCTTTGCTGTCTTTTGCTTTCAGTACTTATCTCTTGTACTGTTTGCTTTATTTAATAAAAGTAATCATTCCAAAAAAATAAAATCATCAGAGAAACAAAACCTTAGAAAGAACATGCATCCAAATCTGATTCCCTAAACTTATGATGCCAAAGATGTTTTGAGATCTTGGGATATTATCCCATGTTGTGGAGCTGAGGGGAAAACCTCTATGGACCTCACGTCCAGATCACCTCCTTTTGATTCGATGTTTTCTCATTATTTGGAGACCTCTCTTCATCCTGGGATTAGGGTTTGAGATGATTTTTCACCTAATCCCTAATTCTAGGACATGATTAGACCTTCTGGATTAGAAATAGATAGAAGCAAGGTTGGAATCATGCGTGTATGGTACATTTGTTTTGTTTTACATTTTTGAGGTGATACTTGGCTCATCTCCTACTGGTTTTGCATCAATCTTTTAGCAAGTCCTCGGTGTTTTCTTCTAGTTCTCCTTGAGAACTCTTCTAATTGCCTTTAGAAGTTGGGACGAAGTAAATAGGGAAGAGATAGCTGTATGGGAGCCAAGAGAGTGAGAGAGTTGTTGTTTGGTTGTGGAATACAAAGGCTGGTGGTATGGTGTATTTATGGGGTTTTTTTTTTTTTTTTGGCAAACTTCCTAATACAACTAGAAGCATATTTTATTCAAAAAGTCCTTGTTCTAACATATTTTTGACAAACTCCTTTCTATTTTCATTGTGCCTGAGAGTAATTAAGACTCTGATTGGCTAAGGAAATTGCAAAAACTATCTTTAAATTGTATGTGAGGCTCTAGTGGGTCCCACATGGGCCCCAAATCATTTAATTAAATAATTCAGTTTTTTTAATGCAATTCAAGGCTAGTCACACCCTAATTGTGATTAATGGACACCATTAAGGGTTGCCCTTAGTGAATTGTACCATACCACATTATTTTAATTAATTAATTATTTTTTTTTCCAAAATTTTATTATTTAATTCTTAATTAAATTAACTTATTCTTAATTATTCTAAATTTGGATGGGAATTGCTTTCCCACTTTTCTTTTGTATATGGAGTCTTGATCATGTTAATTACACTACAATACACCAATAATGCTATCGAAGATGTATAAATCATAATATCAATTACAAAATGCTATTGATACTTCTTTAAGTGAAGAATATGTCTCTGGCTTGTCCCTGCTATATCCATGCTGTATCTAGGGATCATAGGTTACACATAAAAAGCTAAGTATCAGATACGATATGTTGCCCAATTTAAAGCTTCCATGCATTATAGCATGGGATGTATTGTGTCACTCATAAACTCATTTTCACTAATTTTGTTTGCAAATGGTAATGACAAGAAGGTAGTTCATTTGCAATCATAGCAGTCAATGAGACCCCATTTTAGGTTTCTGTAATGTTATGGCCAGACTTTTGTTTCAAAAAATTAAAAAATTAGAAAAATCTAAAAATAGTAAAAAATGAAACTAACATGTAAACTGGATATAATCTGTTTGTTCTTCTACATAGTATGTGCCATAAGTAATTTGTAAGCCATATAATGTTTATGACATTGTAAAATGATGACATGCATTCTCTCAATCCTGTATAAAGGTTCCACTGTATTTATTTATTTTAATTTATTTAGTTTTTGGGAGTAAAATCCCTATGCCTTCAAAAGACCAAATCATCCATGCCCATTTGTCCTAATGGATGTCTTTTTTTTTTTTTTCCAAAACTAGGTTTGGGGAAAAAAATGAAGTTACTTGAGACAAAACTTGTATGGCTTTTACTGGGCGCTGCCGATGAGTTGGATTAAATGTGTGACGAACCTTTATGCACCCTTAGTTGGGGTCCATTTGATAGTAGTTTTTGTTGTTGTGTTTGGAGTGGGTATGGTTTTATTGATTTTGACCTGAGTTAGCCTTTTTTTCTCGGAATGGGACATTTAAAGTTGCAAGTCTGCTTTTGATGTTTTAAAATAATTAAGAAAAAAACAGTATGAAACCTTACCTGACCCATTCCAGTCACAAGGTGTTTGGTGTCTCAGATCATTAACCTGAGACAGGTTGTGCCAGGTTTGAGTAGTGGTGGGTTGTGATTTACCCGGTCTGAACCAAAGAAGACCCTTCGCCATTTCTAGTTTTGGCCTAGGCAAACTGAATTTGGTAAATATGCTAGCAACTGTTTTATGCAAACCTTGATGTGTGCTTTCTCATGCGTACTGTAATCATTGTATTCACAAGTTTTCATGTTTCTTTTTCTTTTGTTGGGCTCTTATTACATTCAGAAGCAGAAAAAGAGTCATGAGGTGCCTGTGAAAATGGGCCGGAAGAGAGATTCCACAGTTGAGGAAAAAGTTGATTCTGAAGATGAAGGTGGACCTGCAGGTGATTCAGAAGGGGAAGAAGACGACACAGTCCCTGAAGAGAGTGTCCATGGGAAGGATCAGTCCGAGGAAGAGGAGGAAAAACAAAAGGAGCTTGACAGAAGCAAGAAAGGTTCTGCTAAGAAACAGGTAAAGGGTTCAGAAACCAAAGCAAAGGGAAAAGCTGCTGCAATCAGAAAGAGCTCCACTTCAAAATCCTCGAAAAGCCATTCAAAGTCTTCTTTGAAGGAAGATGCTTCTTCTAAAGAAATTGTTGAGGATGTGTCACAGGAAGAGAAGAATGATCAACCAAGGACTGAATCAGAGGAGGAAGATGAGCAAGAAGAGCATGTGGGCAGCAAAGCAGTTTCTAGTAAGAGGCCGGTGAAGGATTCTGCAGCCAAAAAGGGGAAAGCTGCACTTGTTAAAAAGGAATCTGCTGAAAAATCTGTTAAGGTCCGTTCAAAATCTGTTACAAGGAGAGGTATTAATGTTTCTAGCTCAGCTACCACTTCGAAGTCCAAAGGAAAGGGGCATTCTGGTAAAACAGAGGTTCAAAAGAAAAGCAAGGAGAGTCAGAGTTCATCTCCTAAAGAAAAAAAGACAAACAGCAAACAGATTAGGTCTGGGTCAAAGACTTCCTCCAAGAAGCAACAAGGTACCCTGATTTGTCTTAAAACACAATAACAGCCGTAAATTAAGGTGTCCTGTTTATTTGTTTATTTTTGTTTTAACTTTTCGGTTAATTTGAAACAACCCATAGGAATGAGTATTTTGGAAAACTAAAAGCATCAGTATTTGTTCTCTCTTTCTTTTTCAGGATCCACCCTCCAATTCGTCCTATCTCATAATGTTGGAATTATAATCTTTATTTTGCAGATATTGTATGAATTTCAAACTTGGTGTACCATAGAATGAGAAATATCTTCTTCTTGAAAATTAATTTAATTAGTTTGTAGAAACAAATATGATTTCAGCAGTGAAGGTTAAGAGTACTATATTGTTGAATAAAGGCATTCTATTTCGAGTGTTTAAAAATATTTCATTTATTTCAAGGGACAGATTCTACACCCATTGATACACCATGTGATCTTGATAGGTAAAGGCAAGGCACCTCAAAAAGTGAAAGCAGT
This sequence comes from Cinnamomum chago, assembly GCA_038049695.1. Classification (NCBI taxonomy): domain Eukaryota; kingdom Viridiplantae; phylum Streptophyta; class Magnoliopsida; order Laurales; family Lauraceae; genus Cinnamomum; species Cinnamomum chago. Next base: position 56,157,172 of record CP142453.1, on the reverse strand, counting down.
ACCCAGCAGGGAACAGATGGTCGCTGCAGTCTCAGATATCTTGACGGAGGTGGACTTCAATACTGTAAGTAGTCCGTCAAAACTGATGTCTCCAGTTTTATTTCAGTGGTTGGGTAATTGGCAATGACATAACATTCCTGACTGCTTCAAAATGCAGGCAACATTGTCTGATATTCAGAGGCAACTAGGTATGAACATAGCCTGCCTTTAGAGTGTGTAACCAACAAAGCATTCCAGTTGTCCTTTTTATTGGATTGGGTCTTATTCTGGTGGGGAGTTCCCTGATAATTACACTGTGATATTGCTTTTTGAGTCTGCGTCTGATACAAATGTGATCTTACGTTTTAAATGGTAACATTGCACTATGCTCTTGCAGAAGATATCTTTGAAGTGGATTTGTCAGATAAGAATGATGTTGTAAAGAGTGTAATTGAAGAAGTGATGACCAGTATGACTGACGATGAAGAAGAAGAGAATGCCAAGGATGATGCAGAAGCAGAGGAGGAACGTAGTGTTGAGGATGATGCAGAAGAGGAAGAGGAAGAAGATACTGCTGGGGATGATGCAGATAAAGATAGTGATGAGTAGCTTGCTGATTTCGGTTTTTAAACTTCTGATATTCTGATTCATGTGGGGGTATCCCTTATGCTGGTTCCTTTGGTCTCACTAACCAGTTGTGAATAGGGAATATTACTTTCTCAGGTGTTGCATTGCACTGTACAGCGTCTCTAACCTTTTACCAGTGGATGCTTCAATTAGTGTGCACTGGACTTCTCTTTTTCTCATGTAAGTTTAGATTTGTTTCCATTTCAGTTTCTTTCAACTGCAACTCTTTTCATGCCATTTATTGCCACCAGTCTCCCTCTATTTGGGTGAACTTGTTGAGTATTTTGGATTGAATTTCTAAAGGGGAGGCGGTGAGGATTTAACATACAAGCTACTTCTGAGCCCCACTTTTAGTCGTCTATGTTGTTTGTATGGTGGGGTACTTTGGATCCGCTCTTGGTGGCAGGCCAATTTTTTGCACTGAATGGTACTGAATATTTTGTATGATTGTAAGATTATTTTTTTTGCTGGGTATATGCTAAAATTTCAGTTGCTTACAAAAATTGCTGAGGGTCTCCCTCCATCTAAATTAATCTTTACAGTATCCACTGTTGGTGGTTTCGGAACCATTTTATTTTGACTTGGGTGGTAATCGGGAGACATTACTTGGGAGTGTGCTTGTTCAGTCACTAGTTGAGCTTGTACTGGGACTTGCTTAGGATGGTTTTGCACCTACACGAGTATTTCTTATTTTTATTTTTTCTTCTATGGAGAAGACGACTAACTTGGAGTGCCAATCCAAGCTCTAGTGTCAGCAGTCATAGGTGGGCCAACCTTTACCCAGCCTGCATGTGGCTCGATTTAGGCTCTGTTTTTAGGTCTGTGGGCTGAACGTGGGCCTTTGATTTCTAGCCTAATTATTGTGGAGGACCTGAGCCTATATTTGCTTAAAGGCCTGGCTCTGCCCTATATATTTAAGAGCTGCTAATGCCACAATCCAAGCTTCACTTTCCACATCTTTTTTTTTTATGACTAATATATCATGTGTAAAATTACCTAAAAGGGCATCTATTAAAAGTCTTGGTCACCATTGCCGGAGAGAGGGCGGCTGGCTAGTGAAAATTGGAGGTTTTGAGAAAATGTGGGTGGAGGGTATTCGGTATTTTGGGACCAATCGGGTGTTGTAGAGAGAAATTGTGAGAATTTTTTTCACAGAAGTGGGGTGTAGAGAGGGATGTGGAAAGGGAAGCTTGGGTTGTGGCATTGGCGGCTCTCTCAGGCTCTCTCAATATAAATGGGTGTATGTATTTTTAAAATAGGCTAGGCCCGTTGGTGACTTGGGGCTGAGGGCTGTATCCATACCTATATATTAGGCCCTGATAACTAAATGTGCTTGGGTCTAATACGAATGCTAGAGCTAGATCCAGGCTCTAGGTCAGAATATGGATTTATAGAAGACTAAGAAAGTCATGAAATCATTTTTTTATGTGACGTATATATGCTTTGTGTTAATAATAATAATATTATTATTATTGTTTTTATGTGAATCGTGTATAGGCGAAGCACATACATACAGAAGATTAGAATGCCCAATGAGTTTAATAGGCTCGAGAGATCCAGCACATTAAGTGTTCTGCATACTAAACATTTGCCAGGCTTGGCCCATTGGACCCAGATTTATTTCCAATCCTGCCTAAATGGACCCATGGGCCAGACCTGGTCCATATTGAGGCTGAGGCCCATTGACAACTTTATAGGATGGACTCTCTTCTCGCGCAATTATTTTTGTGTGGACGTCCCCGAATCTTGGGCACTAACCAGGACCATTAAATCCTAACTGGCTGTTGGCCCATGTAAGTGGCCTGAATCTCTCTGCAGTAACGAGGCTGTCAAGGGGATGGGCCGGGTTGGGCCTGGGGTTGTCCATGCCCAACCTTCAATATACATGGCGGGGCCTGGTGTGGGCCATGTCACATCCCCTAGATTTGATTAAGGCTAAACTGCATCCCAGGGATGCGAAATTAGGGGTTCAATTAAATTTCTTCCAAATGTTTATAACAAAGTGGTCTTGTTGTGGATCGATGTTTGCGAATTGCGATTGGGTTGAGTATCATTCCTCAGCGCATATATTTTCTGTAGAAGCTCCATCATCAAATAAGATAACAAATGATCATAGGTAGCCTGAATAGTTAAGTAAAGACAAGGTATAATGCTACTTTAGATTAAGTCAATAAAAGTATTTTAAGCACTTTTAGTCTTTTAAAAATATAATCCATAAAAAGATAAGAGGGTGTTGGATAAAAAAAGAATATAATATCACCAAATTTAAATATTGTAAGATTTCATTATCATAAAATAAAATAGTGTTATATTATAATATTTTGCAATTTCGACAAATTTCAATATACCTTGAAGTGTTTGGCAATTTATAAAACTTTCAATAGACCTAATCGGGACCTACTAGCTAGTAGTGATTTAATATTGGTAACCATGGTAGGGCCCATCTAATTAGAAAATTGTTAGACTGAATGTTAAAACCCACAAGTAATGTGCTTTAACCAATGTGGGTTCATCAAATGTTAATAACCATAATGTAATACATTCAATAGTGATTATAGCAGAGAGCTCTATCGAGTGTTAAACATCATTGAAGAACCCATTTATGAAGCTCTATCGAGTGTTAAACATCATTGAAGAACCCATTTATGAAAATTCAATGTGGGACCCATTTGATGTTAACAGTCATATTAACCAAGCTAATTATATTAATTACTAGGTGGCCATTAATGTTAGTAATCATGGTAGAAATCGCCTAATGTGATAATTGTAGGACCCACCTAATATTAGTAATCAATAAAGAAACTATGTAATTATGATAGCGCTATGGGACCCACATAAAATTTATAAACCCGCCTATCTAAGATTGAGAGTCATAGTAAGATTCCTATAGAAACCATCCATATTAAAAAAAATGTAGTGGGCCACCATGGCAGGAGTTTCTAATAAACTTTCAGTCTTGTTTGCAAATACTGGACTATACCCTTGTTTTGGTTAGTTTTTATAACGAAAGATTGTTTTATACAGCATATACATGAATATTATAATATGTAGGTTTTTATAAGAAAGTGAGATATTGTAAGATACTTCCTAAGTTATCCAAACGCCTAGTTTTTAGATGTGTAGATTACATTCTAAAATAGGAGATAATATAGCAAAATCTTTAGAAATATTTGATTTTCAAACACCCCCAAGCTATTGTATGCACAAGAAAAATACAAGAAAATAAGATTTTATAGAATATAATCTTTCATTTTTTAAAGAAGAAAATGTTGTGTGTTTGGTAACCTAAGAAAAATTTGAAGAAAAGATTCTTTTCTTTCAAAAGGCTCAATATTTCCTCCTACGGCTCCCCAATGTAGAAAACTTACTACAAGATAAGAATATTTTAAAATGACGATTACAAATTAGTAGAGTAAAGTAAAGACTTTAGTTCATTAAATCCACATGATGTGTTTGTTTACATATATGGTAAAGTAAGTAAAAGTAAATGTCACATCATGGTAAAGGTGGGATAAAGTATATGGTAAAGTAAAGTAGGAAGGAATGGTACAATAGTTTTTGTTTTTTACTTTACTTTATCACATTTTATCGTAGTTTTATATGGTAAATAAAAAGTGACTTGTTTACAGGTGTGGTAAAGTAAAATAAAGACTGATGCCATATCATGGTAGTAGGCGAGGTAAAATTGAAAGTCCAAGACCGAATCCTAGAGGGGGGGTGAATAGGATGAGCTCTAAAAACCTAGGCCAATTTGAATTCTTTTAACTTTTAAGTCAATTAAGGTTTGATGAAGATTAATTATCTTGTGATAGATATGAATCTCTAAGATAAGCATACACAAGGAATCATCAACTACAAACTTCATACAACCAAAAGTAAATCATTCAAGCAAAGAGAGTAAAAGATCAATCACCATGACAAGCTCATTTATAGTGGTTCGGCCAACTTGCCTACATCCACTCCCGATACACTTATCGGTATTCACTAACTCCAAATAAGGTTTAGGATCACCTCAAACCTTACAATCAACACTATGCTTTTCAAGGCTTAGCATAAACCTTTACAACATATGCTTTTCAAGGCTAAGCATGAACCTTTACAACAAAGAACTTTTCTCTTAAGAAATATGCCTAAGAATGCATGGATTAAGAGAACTATATGAGTGCAAAAGAGTGCCTCTAAATAGGCTCAATAGAAAGTGAAAATCTAAAGTTCTAGAAAAATGCATGTGAATGACAAAGTTTATGTAAAATGCATTTTCTAGAAATTACTCTTTCTCTTTTTGAAAAGATACAATCTTAAATGATTCAAAGATGATAAACATAAGCTTGAGAAAGAGTGATTTGTCTAACACATGAATTTAACAAGGTAAACTAACTTGATTTCAAAGAAAACAAATTCAAGTCTAACATGTTTATATTGAAACAAGAAAACAACTTCATGTGAAACAATGACAACATGTTGTATTCATAGCATATGAGATTTCTAAGATATTAGGCATGTTATGAAAGACAACATTCTAAAAGAAAAGCAACTTGTTAATCATGTTTAGAAAGAGATCAAAGATTTGAAACAAAACATGATTTCAAAAAGACTAGGATTAAAGAAAGCACACCCATTTGAAGATCAAAGGTTGGTTTAATGGAATGACTTCATAATCCCCTTAGAAATGCTCTTGAGAAGTTGCAAACAATTGGCCTCAAAAGTCCCTCCAAGATCAGCAATTTTCTTCAACCAAAAAGTCACTTTTTATAAAGAAAAAGTTGCCAATGGCTAGTCCTCGGTCGACCAGGAAACAGGCCTCGGTCGACCGAGAAAGCACAACGGTCAAATTTCTAACCGTTGGCATGATACAGGTCAGAAACTGAGGACTCGACCGACAGTGGTCCCGGTCGACCGGGAAGCTGGTCTCGGTCGACCGGCGACACTGGCAAAAACAGCCCAGATTTTAGAAACTTGAACTTTTGAGGGCACCTTCAAGGGGGACTTTGAGACACATATCCAAGCATTAAATCATGACTGAAAGAAGATGAAAACTGAGATTTTAAAACCATGAAAACTCCAAATCAAAATAATGATTTTAAAGATAGAAACATTGGAAAGCTTGGATGGATTTTGAAATAAAAAACTCTATGATCTAAGAGATAAATCTGAAATGAAAACCATGCATATCAAATGATAAAAACGAAGATTCAAGAAGTAGAAATATGCATGATGATCCTATTAATAAAACCATGAATGAATGAGAGGACAAGCTTATGAAAGTGAATGCATCCTATCAAATTGCAACAAAACAAAAACTCTAACAATCTCCCCCTTTGCAATTTGATGGCAACTCTTGAAGCTTGAACTCTCTTTAAATCTCCTTTAAATCTGGAACAGCCACAACTTTGGATATTAAGGAGCTTTGGATAATTTAGGAGCTTTGGATATTTGGGAGCATTTGGATCTTTTGGAGCTTTGGATTTTCCTTGCGGGAGCGACGACAAAGGACGACCAACCTAGAAGCTAACACTCTAGCCAAAGCTACTCCTCCTCAATCAAAGCAACCCTTGAAATCTTCTCCCCCTCAATTGGAGAACTCTCTCCCCCTTTGACATCTAATTGCAAAGGAGCCTGCCCATCAAAGATAAAACACATAACCTTGTTAGTAGCACCTGCTTATAAGAGATATAAAAATAAGATATGGAACAGGTGATTAGCCAACAAGAATTTAAAACTCAGGGCAAGGGCCAATGCCCAATTGATGTCTCAATTTAATTAAACGATCATTTCCAAGGGGTTTAGTGAACAAATCAGCCAATTAGGTATCTGTAGGAACAAACAATAGCTCAATAGTGCCTTGGTCAGCATGATCACGCAAGAAATGATAGCGAATGTCAATGTGCTTGGTGCGTGAGTGCTGAACAAGATTTTTTGAGATACTGATGGCACTAGAGTTATCACACATGATAGGCATGCATTGTTGTGGAACATTATAATCTAATAAAGTTTGTTTCATCCACAACAGCTGGGCACAGCAGCTACCTGCAGCAATATATTCAGCTTCTGCAGTAGACAAGGATACAGAATTTTGCTTTTTGCTATGCCAGGCTACTAAACAGTTTCCTAAGAAATAGCAGCAGCCACTAGTGCTCTTCCTATCATCTATAGATCCTGCCCAATCTGCATCACTATATCCAATTAATTGCAGAGTTGAGTCATGAGGATACCAGATACCATAGTGAGAAGTCCCATTAATATATTTTATGATACGTTTAACAGCTTTAATGTGAGACTCTCGGGGGTCAGATTGATATCTAGCACATATACCAACGCTAAAAGAGATATCAGGGCGGCTAGCAGTGAGGTAGAGAAGGCTTCCTATCATGCTCCTATAGAGTTTCTGGTCAGCTTTCTTACCCTTAAGGTCACTAGATATTTTAGTAGTAGAGCCCATGGGATTGCAACTAGTCTTTGATTCTCCTAAGCCAAACTTTTTCACTATTTCTAGGGCAAACTTGGATTGACTAAGGAAGATACCATGGTCAGTTTGACTAACTTGTAATCCTAAAAAGAATTGCAGGGGACCGACCAGACTCATCTCAAAAGTGGAGCTCATTAATTCTGAAAATCCTTGAGCTAACTTCTCTGAAGTAGATCCAAAAACGATATCATCAACATAGATTTGAGCTACAAGAATGTTTTGATCAATCTTTTTGATAAACAGAGTCTTATCAACTTTCCCACATTCAAAATCATTTTCAATCAGATGATTCGTAAGCTTTTCATACCATGCCCGAGGTGCTTGTTTTAATCCATAGAGAGCTTTCTTGAGCTTATAAACATACTCAGGATGATGAGGGTCTTCAAAGCCTTCAGGTTGAGTAACATAAACATCTTCTTCAATTTCTCCATTCAAGAAGGCACTTTTGACATCCATCTGAAAAAGTTTGAACCTCATGCTACTAGCATAACTCAATAGAATTCTTATGGACTCCAAACGGGCTACAGGAGCAAAAGTTTCTTCAAAATCAATTCCTTCTATTTGAGCATATCCTTTTGCTACAAGTCTAGCTTTGTTTCTTACAACATTTTCAGATTCATCTGACTTGTTCTTGAAAATCCATTTAGTGCCTATGGGATTTTTCTCTGCAGGCAATGGGACAAGATCCCAAACATCATTTTTCTTAAATTGATTCAATTCTTCCTGCATAGCTTCCATCCATTCAGATTTTGATTCAGCTTCAGTAAAGTTCTTAGGCTCGATTTGAGAAACAAAGGAGTAATGAGCACATAGATTTTGAACTTGTCTCCGGGTCATAACCCCACTGTTGATATTTCCAATAACATTATCCAAGGTGTGATTTTTCATTAATTTTGTTGGGACAATGGCTTTACAAGGATTGCTCACATCACTATCTTTTGGATTAGATTGGTCAATATCCACTTCAATTTCATCATCATCTTGAAGGATTCTTCCAACTTGATTCGCGTCATCAATGACAACATGAGCTGACTCCATTATAGTCATGGTTCTATGATTAAAAACTCTATAAGCTTTGCTCCTTTCAGAATAGCCTAGGAAAAATTCCTTCATCAGATTTAGGCTCAAATTTTTCTAACTGCTCCCTATCTCTTAGTATGTAACATTTGCTTCCAAACACTTTCAAGTACCCTAAATTTGGTTTTCTTTCAAAATAAAGTTCGTAAGGGGTTTTGTTGGTATTCTTAGTGAGATAGACTCTGTTGATGAGATAACAAGCAGTATTCACAGCTTCAGCCCATAGATTACGGGAAAGATTCTTTTCATTAAGCATGGTCCTAGCCATTTCTTGAATAACTCTATTTCTCCTTTCAGCTACTCCATTCTATTGAGGAGTTTTAGGAGCTGAGTATTGATGATTAATTCCATGACTCTCACAAAATCTAGCAAACTTTTCATTTTCAAATTCTCCCCCATGATCACTTCTGATCTTCTGAATTTTACAGTCCCTTTCTACTTGAATCTTATTGCAAATCCTTATGATATTGTCCACAGCATCCGATTTGGCATGAAGAAAGGCAACCCATCCAAAACGAGAATAATCATCGACCATAACCAGGATAAATTTCTTTCCTCCAATGCTTTGCACTGGTGCAGGTCCAATTAAATTAAATCCATATGGATTAATTCAAGAGGACGCGAAGACGATATATCCTTTAAACCTTTAAAGCTCTTCTTGATTTGTTTTCCCAGTTGACAAGCCTTACAAAGTTCAGATTTTTCATCACTTAACTTGGGAATCCCTTTCACAATTTCATTCTTTGACAAGGTTTTCATCAATTTGAAATTTATGTGACCCATCCTTTGGTGCCATAAGTAATTCTCTTGATCTTTAGTTATCAAGCACCTAGATTCATTCTCATCACATTCTTCTATAATGTAGATATTTCCTTTAGTTCTTGATCCAGTAAGAATAACTTGATGGGTTTTATCATTTACCACTTTGCAAGATTGACTATCAAATACAACCTTATTTCCTTTGTCACATAGTTGGCTAATGCTAAGAAGATTATGTTTCAATCCTTCCACAAGGAATACATCATTTAAAGTTGGTATTTGGTCTCCTTTCACACTTCCCTTGCCAATGATTTGAGCTTTACTATTGTCTCCAAACGAAACATTTCCTCCATCATATTCCACTATCGAGCTGAATCTAGATCGGTCTCCCGTCATGTGTTTAGAACAACCACTATCTAAGAACCAAGTAGGGTTTTCCTTTGCTTTTAAAGCGGTTTGAACTAGGAGGCTCTCAAAGTTTGTTCCTTTTACCATCCAAGTGGATAAAGGAGATTTATAGGGAATGGTTTTGGGGACAAATTTGAAGGGTAATCTAGAGGGATTTTTGAGAGACAACCTAATTTTGTATGGGCAATTAGGGACCAAATGTCCACTACGATTGCAAAAGTGACAAGTCCATCTAGGTGTATAGTTTCTCTCAACTATAGGTTTGTGGGGACTCTTAGTAGAGGTTTGAGAACTATTCTTCATGTTACTAGGGGAACCTTCAAAACCTATTCCACTCTTGTCACCATAAATTTTATGCATGCCCAACATTTGATAAAATTTGTCATTTCCCAAGGTGAATTTGTCAACAATGAATTTTCCTTTATTAAGTTTTATTTGGAGAGAGCTTGATTCAAGTTGACTAGATTCAAGTTTGGATTGTAAATTATGAATTTGTTTTTGAGCATGAGTTAATTCTTCATTAAGAGTGGTGACTTGATGTTCCAAGTTGTTTTTCTCATTGATTGTTAATTTCAATTCATCTTTTATGATACTCACTTCATTTACAAGCTTTTTGGAATCTTCTTTTAAAATTTTATTTTTCTTAAGTAAGATTTCACAATTTTCATATAGTCCATTATCCTCATCTTCTTCATTAGTTTCTTCTTGCCCTAATGTGTCATCTAATAATGCATTATGCTCATTAGGATCTTCAATAGAAGAGAGTAGAAGCCAATTAGGGTAATTTTCATCTTCATCATTAGAGGATTCATTTTTGTCACACTCTTCATCTTCCTCATCCCAAGTTATGTTTAGAGCCTTCTTTCCTTTCTTGTCTCCTTTTTCAAATTCTTTAGGGGTGGAGCAATTTTGGGCAATGTGTCCAAACCCCTTGCAATTGTAACATTGCACATCCTTTTTAATAAATGATCCTTTGGGATTTCTTTGGAATCTAGGACTTTTGCTTTCATCAAGCTTTCTATTGATATTGTTGTTCTTAAAGAAACTTTTAAATTTCTTAACAAATAAAGCATTGTCCTCATCACTATCAACATTACTTTCATTTTCTTTAGAATGAGAGGAAAAAGCTACTCCTTTCTTTTTGTCTTGAACTTCAAAGTCTAATTCATATGTAAGGAGATTTCCTCTTAGTTCTTCAATTTTGGTTTTATCAACATCCTTGCTTTCTGTTATGGCAACAATTTTAGGTTTGAATCTTTTTGGGAGAGATCTTAAAATTTTCCTAACAGCTTTAGATTCATCCATCTTTTCTCCTAGACCTATAAGAGAATTGACAATTTCCATGAATTTAGAGTAGAATTCATCAAATGCTTCTTCTTCAAGCATCTTAATGTCTTCTAATTTAGAGGTTAACATTTGAATTTTGGCTATCTTGACTTGATCCGTGCCTTCATGGGTGATCTCTAGGGTATCCCAAATTTCCTTAGCAGTGTTGCAATTAACTACTCTGTTAAACTCTTCTTGAGATAGAGCACAATATAGAGAATTTTTAGCCTTAGCATTTAAGTTAGCTCTATCCTTTTCTCCTTGAGTCCAAGTATTTTTGGGTTTGGTTTTTATGGATATAACATTCCCTTCAGAGTCTTTTTCTATGGAAGTGGGAGGATGATAGCCATCTTCAATGATGTTCCACACATCTACGTTTTGGGACTCTAAGAACACTTGCATTCTAATTTTCCAATAGCGATAGTGTGTTCCATTAAACAAAGGGGGTCTATTGGTGGCATTTCCTTCACCCAATTGAGATTGCATGGTGGCAACAAAAGAAAAACCCTCACTAGGATTCTAACTCTAGGTGGTTAAACCAAAACAAGAGCAACCTTGCTCTGATACCAATTGAAAGTCCAAGACCGAATCCTAGAGGGGGGGTGAATAGGATGAGCTCTAAAAACCTAGGCCAATTTGAATTCTTTTAACTTTTAAGTCAATTAAGGTTTGATGAAGATTAATTATCTTGTGATAGATATGAATCTCTAAGATAAGCATACACAAGGAATCATCAACTACAAACTTCATACAACCAAAAGTAAATCATTCAAGCAAAGAGAGTAAAAGATCAATCACCATGACAAGCTCATTTATAGTGGTTCGGCCAACTTGCCTACATCCACTCCCGATACACTTATCGGTATTCACTAACTCCAAATAAGGTTTAGGATCACCTCAAACCTTACAATCAACACTATGCTTTTCAAGGCTTAGCATAAACCTTTACAACATATGCTTTTCAAGGCTAAGCATGAACCTTTACAACAAAGAACTTTTCTCTTAAGAAATATGCCTAAGAATGCATGGATTAAGAGAACTATATGAGTGCAAAAGAGTGCCTCTAAATAGGCTCAATAGAAAGTGAAAATCTAAAGTTCTAGAAAAATGCATGTGAATGACAAAGTTTATGTAAAATGCATTTTCTAGAAATTACTCTTTCTCTTTTTGAAAAGATACAATCTTAAATGATTCAAAGATGATAAACATAAGCTTGAGAAAGAGTGATTTGTCTAACACATGAATTTAACAAGGTAAACTAACTTGATTTCAAAGAAAACAAATTCAAGTCTAACATGTTTATATTGAAACAAGAAAACAACTTCATGTGAAACAATGACAACATGTTGTATTCATAGCATATGAGATTTCTAAGATATTAGGCATGTTATGAAAGACAACATTCTAAAAGAAAAGCAACTTGTTAATCATGTTTAGAAAGAGATCAAAGATTTGAAACAAAACATGATTTCAAAAAGACTAGGATTAAAGAAAGCACACCCATTTGAAGATCAAAGGTTGGTTTAATGGAATGACTTCATAATCCCCTTAGAAATGCTCTTGAGAAGTTGCAAACAATTGGCCTCAAAAGTCCCTCCAAGATCAGCAATTTTCTTCAACCAAAAAGTCACTTTTTATAAAGAAAAAGTTGCCAATGGCTAGTCCTCGGTCGACCAGGAAACAGGCCTCGGTCGACCGAGAAAGCACAACGGTCAAATTTCTAACCGTTGGCATGATACAGGTCAGAAACTGAGGACTCGACCGACAGTGGTCCCGGTCGACCGGGAAGCTGGTCTCGGTCGACCGGCGACACTGGCAAAAACAGCCCAGATTTTAGAAACTTGAACTTTTGAGGGCACCTTCAAGGGGGACTTTGAGACACATATCCAAGCATTAAATCATGACTGAAAGAAGATGAAAACTGAGATTTTAAAACCATGAAAACTCCAAATCAAAATAATGATTTTAAAGATAGAAACATTGGAAAGCTTGGATGGATTTTGAAATAAAAAACTCTATGATCTAAGAGATAAATCTGAAATGAAAACCATGCATATCAAATGATAAAAACGAAGATTCAAGAAGTAGAAATATGCATGATGATCCTATTAATAAAACCATGAATGAATGAGAGGACAAGCTTATGAAAGTGAATGCATCCTATCAAATTGCAACAAAACAAAAACTCTAACAAAAATAAGGTGAGATGAAGTATGTGGTAAAACAAAGTGGGAGAGAGAGTTATAAAGTAGTTGTTTTTTGTATTAACTTTACTTTACTTCACTTTACCATGATTTTATGTGATAAAAGAAAAGTAACTTATGGTAAAAACATGACAGTTGAGCTTTACTTTACCACACTAGTTTTTTATCCAGACATAGTAAATTATATATAAATTAGAATATTTAATAAAAAAACTATTCTAATAATGTAATGTAGTTTAATCATAGAACATTCCAAATATCTTAATTTAAAATATGTAATATTGTTTAAAAACTGCCAAATGGTAAAAATATTATAATAGTATAATATTACATTATTCTATTCTATACTATTTTGTTCTTGCAATATTTAAATCTGTAAATATTTTCTTCTGTAAACATCCAAACGGGCCCTTAGTAAGCTTTCCTGTGCATGGTCCTGACAATTAAGGCAATGTCATTTGCACGCCACTCATGGAATTCATTTGGCTGATCATTCGGGATTGCCTCTGTCTTTGACTCTAGGTGGGCTTACACCTATGCACCAAGCGTAATTCATTTGACTACAATAGCTGGCAAATGCAGAATATGTTGCATCAAATAAGAATAATGACAATATGATCATATAGAACTAGCAAACTGCCCCCGTGCTTAGCACGAGCAATAAACGATAAATACTAAATATTTACAAAACTATTAAAACTAAAAAAACTCTAAAATACTGAGATCTTTATTGAGATGTTCAAAACTGTAACCGAAATTAATTGATTATATATATGAAAAAAATTATTGACTTTTGCATTTTTCAGGTGTCCACCATTGTTTTAAAGGGATTTTTACCAAATAATTGTCCTTAAACTTATATTAGACGGATTTAACCACAAATACACCCAAACACCCATTTTGGTGTTCGTATAGGGATTTTTGACGCCTTTACCCCTCCCTGTTTGAACGACATCATTTTTTTCCATCACGCACCTTTTCATCCCTCATCGTCATATCCCATATAGAAGTTCATCTCCCGCGTTTTTCTCTCTTTCCCTCTCTGCATGCCTTCTCCCCTCCCTCCTCTCTCCTTTCCTCTTGCTTGCTCTGCACGATAGGAGTTGAGTCTGCTCTCTCTTTCCCTCTTCCTCTCCGTCTTCACCCGATCAGTGAGTTCGGAACTATCATCTCACACCGGCAGTCAGTGATGCTCTCTCGTCGTCGAAGTTGATAGAGAAAATCTTGCATATGAAAGAGAGTTTCTTTAGCCAAGATAGGTGAGAACTTGGATAAACTATCCATTTTTTGCTGTTGTAAGACATGACAGTGCCCTTGATTTCCTTTTGAAGTTTTGAGTTTAGATTGCTTAGCCCCCAATGCTCTGTAAGTTTTAAGTGGATTTCTAAAAAGGGATGTATGACCATTTGAAATCCCAGAACAGGAGCTTTTGGAATGCTTGGGTTCTCTATCCCATAGTTGTTCCTTACTATTTATTTCTTGTTTGATTTACTTATTTGGATATGGGCCTCGATTTCTGTTGGAAGTGGGTGGGCCTCGTGGATAGGTTTTCAAAACTTTTGACCCACTTGACTCAGGGATCAACTATCCAGAAGGCAATAAAACCCAATCCAGGATGCAATCCCTCATTCGCATCAATCATGTACAACAATATAACCTATCTAGAAGATAGAAATCAACAACTACTTGCAACAAAATAATCTACAACAATTAGAGAAGTAGATTATACATTTGGAGCCCGGTAGTACTCTAATGGAGGAGAAGACAATTAACTTGATCAAGAACTCTTCTTGTAGCAATTAGAGATCTCCAAGACCTTGTTGTCTTCCACGCTATGACCCTCTATCAGATCTCTTTTCTCAAGAAGATATGTGGGATCTCCAATAGAAAACCCTACTAGAAACTCCAAGGAACTAGAAGAGAACTAGAAGAGAGAGAAGAGGAGGAAGAGACGTGCAACAACTTGCAAAAGGGAGGGCTGGGCGTGCACTCTATCGGCTGGACGTCAAGGGGTGTATTCCCCTTTAAATAGCCCTCAAACCTCCTTTTTAAGACTCTCTTACTAATTGCATTAGAAGTCACACTTCCACACAAATTAGTAGCTTACTATTACCACTATTAGAAGTCCCACTTCAAATAGAAATAGTAACTTTCTAATTCCTTCCTTTTAGAGTTCAAGTAAGATTAGTAACTTTCTAATATCTTGGGCTAGCGTGGGGACCACTAGGGATTCCTTAGAAAGCTGGCTCCAACTGGGACTAGCGACCCCACATCTCATGTGCAATTCGGGCCCATAGTTAATTGCAAATAACACCACTATATAAATGCAATTGCACTCCAGTCTTAGGAATAAATTACAATGAAGACCCTAAACTTCCCAATTACCACAAGTAGGCCCCTCTATCATTATCCATGGATCAATTGGAATAAATCTGTCCCATCCAATCTTAGATCCACATCTTATTATCCTTGAGCCCCAATTGATCACAGTGTTCATTAGTACCATCCAATTAACTCTTAATCGAGATGGGTGCGCACTTACTAATGACAAATCCATTAATTGGCACAAGGGGATAATATAGATAGATTCTATCTTGACCATTGGATGCTCCCACAGTCCTACTATCACGTACCCAAGACACCGAGGTGTTGACCTACAGTTGGCCTCACTCATTGGTGACTCAAAGCAAATAAATAGATAGAAACTTGAGTTCATCAATGTCTCAAGATTGAGAGCCTATTGCTAGGAAATTATGAGAGCAGTCCTTAAATTGAGACAATATTCATAAGGTGCTTCTCATGATGCTTCAATACATCCAATGTATCAGGACTATGATCCAGAATCTTACATTCTGATGATCGAGACAAATTATACTATCTCATAGTGATCAAAGTGTTGCAACCTTATCAGATGAGATGCCCAATCTCATCAATGGTTGTGAAGATATTTTTAAGTATAAAATTTGCGACACATATCTCCCGTATGTGGATCTCATCCATATACATATATCACATCTAATATACTAATGGGAGTCGGTTCATCTCATGAACCATTATGTCGTATGTATTGGTTATGTGCGTTAAGTAATAAAATACCATTCATCTCATGAAAGAAAAGCATGATTTTATTGATAAATAAAGAAATTAATCAATTTATTATATCAACTGATGGATTGAGACCACACAATCTAACAATTTCATCATCTTGACAATTTTTGGTATGCATTAATTTTCCCATGTTTTGTTTCTTTAATACGATTGTACCCGGTTTGGAATACATCCCTGCCCTTCTATGCAATAATAAATTTTTTTCCTTAAGATATATAGTAACTTTTTTAGCTAAATCATGTGATAGAAATTTTGTATTGCATTGCTGTTCATTATTTTGAAACTTATAAAGATATGGTTGACATTTGAAACCGATTTATATACTTGTTTTCTTTTTGGTTATGCTCTTTTTTGGAATGATGTTATGTATGAGAATGAGTATTTATGATTTGAGGGAATGTTTAAGATAAATGAGTATAGTCTGTATTTCTTTGTTAGTTAAAATGATAGTGAATTCCTACAATCTTGATGAGATTGTGTGATTTATTCACTACTTACTTTAACATAGGTAGCAACGACCATAAGAAATTGCAAACAAATGGGTTATGGATTTTATCCTTGTAGTTTAATATATAAGCTCTCGTCTATAAGGTTAAGAAAGCTTTAGATACTCGAACAAAATCGAATACTTGGAGATTTGTATATCCTTTACCTTTGTAGAAGAATTCTTCAAAGATGTAGATTTTTACCTTCAATGAATGACAAGGGGAACGAAGCTGACGGTGTTATGGATCGACCCTCCCCCCGAACGAGCTTAATGGTATTGAAGCGCCACCCCCCCCCCCCCCTGAATCATTTTGTATCCCTTATTGCTTATTCAACTTTTTCCTTTTGCCCACTTTCTTTCCCATCATCATCAAGGCTTTTTTTTCCCTTAAAGTAAGTAATCACTGTGGTCATGTACAAGTAATCTCGATTGTCATTTACACGGAATGTAGCAATTCCTTTCCTAGTTTATTATCATGTGTAGAACAATAGAGAGATTGAACTACTCATGTTTCCATCTTATCTTGAAGTTTGGTCAGCGAATTACTAATGGCCATTTTGCCTAGTTGATAATATGGGGCTCCAATACTTTGGACTAACATAAAGGCTATAGAAAGATGTTAAGAGCTCATGATTAAACGTAATTTATAACACACTTATAAATAATGGTAATGATCCTGTTGTCATATAAATGATGTTGAAACCAAATCTGGGTGAAGTCTGTAAGTATTTCCCAATGTTTATGCATGTCATTATACAGTCATTATCGTTTTGTTGTAGGATGCAAAAAATTGGACACTCACCTATAAATTACTGAAACGATATCGTTATAAGAAAATTCTTAATAATCTAAATTAAGTGAAATCGTGAGTCCTTCTCATTGTTTATGCATCTCAATATAAAATCAACACTATTTTGTTGTTGGATACCAAAATTGCATGAAGAAAATAAAAAGTATGGTAGCGATATCGTTATCAAAGAAAAATTTTATTTTTCTCAATAATTGAAATTGAGTGAAATCGTGAGTCCTTCTCATTGTTTATGCATCTCAGTGCGAAGTTCCCACTATTCTGTCGTTGGACACTAATATTATATGGAGAACAAGAATATTATGGCAACGATATCATTACCAAAAAATAATTTTCCTTTTTCTCATATTGTTTTATGCATATCAATATAAATTTCCCATCATTCTGCTTTTGGACACCTGAATTGGAAGAAGCAGATACAAATTATAGTAGCGATATCGTTATGAAAGTTAGCTTTCATTTTTTCCAATCTAAGTCTTTTAAACATCTGTATTTTGAACATGTTCAAGTGGCAAATGCCCACTCTTGAAATGAATTATTTGTTTTGTTCTGATAACTTCATCGGGTAATGGCAACGATGAAGTTAAATCATTTAGCATTGTTTAACAATTTTTTTTTAATCAAGAGAATTGGTATTGGTTTGTTTCGTTTTTTTTAAATTGACAGAATACTTTCGCTTGTTTCATTGTCTATGCATCTTTTAATATAGCCGCTATGATGTGCTTCTAGGAGTGAATTATATTGATGCCCAAAGTAATATGTAAAATTCAGTTGGATTATCATTCTTGTGTTACATCTTGCATTTGTCTGCCAATTTAGTTAGATAGCTAGTAGTTTTACTCTCAAGACTATGTGCTTGTAGTAAGATGCCCGATCGTGATTTACTAGTCATATTCCATTCGGTGGACAACTTGTTTGGGAAAATGGAAGTCCAATTTATAATGTAGGTTGTCCAAAGATGGTGTTCTTGAAAAGATCCATAACATATTCACAATTGGTCCAAAAAATATGTGATCTCTCAAATGGGAACATGCTTGGAAAAATCCCAAATATCCAATACCGTCATCAGAATGGGAAAGTATGCACTTTAGTTGCCATAACAAACGATGATGATGTAGAGATTATGTTCAGAGCATCTGCGGGGGATGCCAGTGCAGTGTACTTGTACATCCTGCGAAGTGCGGTTCATACAATATATCATCAATGGAATGAACAAATGTATGCTATGATTGGACTTGTTATTTTCAACAATAAGTCTTAATACTGAGCAACTTGAATCTAATCTCTATGCAGATTGGGATCTAGCAAAGTTGTTCAGCATAGTAGTTCGCCTTCAGTTCTTGGAAAAATGTAAGCACTAAGTAGGGATATGTCTATATTAGCCCAAATGCTCGCTAATTATATGCTTAACCATCCACTTCTTTCTTATATCCCGTAGGGATGCAGCCAGACATGCTCTTTACCACCAAGAAGGTGACACCAACATTCGTATCAATAAGGATGCGAATTTGAATAACACACTACCATCTCCAAAGTATGTCATTTCGTATTTTATTTTGCTTATTGATCCATAATCGTTTGGTTTCCATAATTTTGCCTTCATTTGTTCGTTGTAATTTTGATATTATAACTTTTGGAAACGTGTGGAATGGAATCCCTCTAAAGCATCTTGTGATTATTTTAATCTAGCAAGACATGTCCTCATTATAATTAAAATTTTTCTTCTTTGATATGGAAAAATTACTTTGCCAAGACTTTCTTCCAAATGCAGTATTTGTAATGATCACTCTCATTTATCATGCAGGGTTAACCCAATGAGGAAAGGGTTTGACTTGACATAAAAAACTACCGTGGTCGTAAAAGAATTTACTTTGCACTGGTCATATCCATCTATAGACCTTGGAGCTGATTTTGAACTTCCTTTTTCACAAGGAGGCTACACTTGCGAGGAGAAGAAAATCCATTTGTAGAGATCAATGCTGGGTTGGAGATCGACAATGACAATATTGATTCTCTACATGTGGATGAAGAAAATCGTAAAGAAGGAGGCTACATCTGTAGAGGAGAGGGAAATCCAGTTGCAGAAAATGATGTTGGGTTGGGGATTGACGGTGACAATCTTGTAGCTATGCAATTGGATGCAAAAAATTGTAGAGAAGGAGGCTACACAGTAAGTGGAAAAGAAAATCCATTTGCAGAAAAGAATGTTGTTGGGGATTGACAGTGACAATCTTGACTTTCTGCATGTGGCTACAGAAAGTTATAGAGAAGGTCCAGTAGGTTACGGCCAAAATTTTTCCAGGCAGGCTAAAGAAAGACTGGAAAAAAAAATACAAACTCGAGGCGCCGTCGTCATATTTCGAGACATACCACCTAATGACTCCGATTCTGATAGAGTTTTTATAGATGTAACTGTAGGTGGCACTGTTCAGGCAGCCCGGATTTGCTCAAGGTATCAAATATTATCGACACCATGCAAGCAGCGGATGATTTGCTTTCCACGCCACCCCAGGAAGATTCGCAGCACGAGATGTGGAAGGCAGGGTGTTTAATAGCCGTGATGCATTCAAAAGCACATTGGCCAAATTTGCTATGTATAAGAACTTCTGCTTGAAACCATTAAGGACCAATAGATTTGAAGCGACGGCAATGTATAACCATCCTACATGTCCACGGCACATCCACGCTTCTATTGTGGAAGCTAGGCCCTAATTTCAAGTCAGGACCTATAATCTAGAGCATAATTGTTCAGGACCACTTAACGGAACAAAGTATCCTCAGGAAACGTCTGGTTTGATTGCGGAGTTTATCAGCGAAAGACTTAGAGTCCATCAAGATTACGGACCAAAGGAAATTATGTCCGACTTTCAGAGGTAATTTGGCGTTCACATATCTTACAAGAAGGCCCACATTGCAAAGGAAATAGCTATGAAACACATTCGCGGTTCTTTTGAGGATTCATATAAGATCCTATCTGATTATTGTTTGGAGCTAAAACGCACTAACCCGGGCACAGTTGACAATTTATGGACAGAAGATGATCACTCCTTTAAGAGATATTATGTCTGTTTTGGTGGATGTGGTTGATCTTTCAATTCATCAATCAGGCTACTAATCGCCCTTGATGGGACACACCTCCGGGGTAAATACCCATCAGCCTTACTCATTGCGGTTTGTCAGGACGGGGACCATGGGCTCTTTCCACTAGCTTTTGCTAATGTGGAGCCCGAGTGCCATGCGACTTGGTCATGGTTTCTAGCAAATCTGGATGAAACCTTGGAACATGTCCACAATCTTACAATAGTGTCTGATCGAATGAAGGGACTTACCAATGCAGTGATGGATGTACTTCTAACAGCAAAACATTGTTACTGTTGCCATCACATTTCATAAAATATTCAAGCGAAATTCAAAAATGATGGAATCGTCATGAAGTTTTGGTGCTCCGCACGTTCACCCCGCATCTATGAGTGCGATAACTACATGGCAGGAATTAGATCAATTAATGTAGGGGCTCATGATTACATTAACGCGATCGGTCGCCAGCATTGGGAAAATGCATTCATTAAGGGACAACGTTACGACATGCTAACTACGAATATCGTAGAGAGCACAAATAGCTTGTTGAAGGATATTAGGGAGTTACCCATCACACAACAGATAGAGTTGATACAGGCAAAGCTGATGGAATTTTACCAGAACCGGCGTGAAAAAGGGCTAAACATGAAGACAAGATTCACCCCATATGTAGATAAGATCATTACCCGCGAGGTGGAAGCCTCACAGAGACTCCAATGTTGGCAGCGGGGGAATTAGAGTTTCAGGTATTGTCGCTGGAGTACACGGATGTTGTGCACCTCAATAAAAGGTCATGCACATGTAACTCCCCAATTCCGGATACCGATATACTCGTTCGAATACCCGAAGTTGGCGCGCTACTTCCCGAAAAATCCGAGAACTTCCAAGATCGTAGGCCGCAGTGAGGTCCAATTTAAAACTTTTTGACCAATATAATACTCAATGGTTAAACTTGCGGAAGCATAACAATTAAATAAAGCGGAAGCATTTGGTATCATATATATATATGTAAAGTATGAGCAGAACAGTAGTCTAGTTAAAGTATCAGTTGTTAATCAAAAGTTTATACATATTGGATTCTACCCAACTCACTACAAAATTTCGCTCAAACCCAAAATAAGATGAGCTCTCAAAACCCTGGTAAATAATCTC
The DNA here is from genome assembly GCA_038049695.1 of Cinnamomum chago. Classification (NCBI taxonomy): domain Eukaryota; kingdom Viridiplantae; phylum Streptophyta; class Magnoliopsida; order Laurales; family Lauraceae; genus Cinnamomum; species Cinnamomum chago. The sequence continues at coordinate 56,135,693 of CP142453.1, read as the reverse complement.
CGCCCTCCGGCTCGACCTCCGGGTCGGCCGGGCCCCACGCGAACTCTCCAGCTATCGGCGCCTCTACCAGTGCTAGTGCGTCATCAGGGATCTCTGGGTCAAGGCCTAAGCACCAATGAAGGGTCAGATCTAAAAGATCTGGCAAGTCACAGCATACTACTAACATAGAGCATATATATCAAATGAATAGAGACAAGTAGATAAATTAAAGAATGACAAGGTAAAGAACTAGGCAGTTGAGCAGTATAATCATAAGGAATCAGGATAATATAAAACATCTAATCTACTACAAAATGGCACATTCACACGAGCTGGAATACCGCGGGATATTATGCCGCGGCCCTCCCATACTGAACATAGTTGCGGCGGGGGAAATCTCACCAGTGCTGGGAATTACTAATCCCGCAAACCACTCATCATCTCACCACACTCATCACTCAAGACCGGACACGGTATCACACCGTCCGTCTTAACCACATAGCTCATCATGATAGCTTCTCAACTCTCAAATAGCTCCTACCGGGGATGATCAGTCCACAGGCTGAGCTTAAGTCAACCGAGTGAATGTTAATGCCGACTCACGAATAACTCTAAGGGTCTGTGTCTGTCTAGGCTTTGCCTTGCGTGAACAAGGTCCTATCCAAGTCTCTACGAGGTCTGTACATCAATCAGTCTATGGATTATATTCGAAGTCCAAGCCCACTCTTTGGATCCATACGAAGGCCCATCAAATCCGTGGCCTGGTCTAAAACCGTCCAAACAAGGCATCATATCCATTTACTACTGATAAACAGTTCATCCTAATTCATTATGACTTAACAACCCAATATAAACCACCTCTTCCAACTAAAGGTACACATCCCACACTTAGGCCCAATAAGGGCCCGCCTAGACACAGACACGGGTCAGTGTTCTCCAATCATACTATCGGGTCACCTCTAAGATACCCTAAGTTCAGGTCCTCCATTTATATTTAATTAATAGATACAGCTACACTAAAGATTTAAGAGTGACAACATATAAAAGAAGTGAAGTATGAACTCCAATAAGAGAATCAACAGGGAAATACAACGGTCCACTCCTAGGTAATGGGCCACGTTTAGGTTCAGGTCTATCTCCGGTAATTTGATCTCTAAACGAAGTCACTGATGCCATATGATACTGTGTTTGGTGCTTAGGAGGTTACGGGGCATCATTGACAACTCTTAGGGGTCAAATCATCTTAGATTAAGCGACCAAAACCCTAATCGGTGGTCCCCACGAGTCAAGGTCGAGCCACGCCATTGACTCGTGCTTGGTACATTGATGGAAGTTCATTTGGATGGTTAATGGGCCCCACAATCGATCAATCATAAAACAAATGCTAAACTCACATCTTAGTGTTCACAGTGTGGCAGGTCGACCTGACAAGGGTCGGGTCGATCTGCTCCACTGGAATCAAAGTTGATACTTGGTTTGGATTCTGGAATTTCCAATGTACCCGATTGACCAGGTGGCCAGCCGGTCGATCTAGTACACAGGTGTACCTGAGTCAACAGACTCCAGGCCAAATCTCAACTTTTGCACTAAAGTCTGGGTCTGATGGAAAAATCCAAGTCATACACAAACTATTCGAATTGGGTTCATAAAATACTCAGGGCTTAATCAAATTATAAAATCTAATGAAATTTCTAAAAGTATAAATCTAAAGGGTCCAAACTAATTTAAATTAATTAAAGACTAAGGGGTCTTTTATTTCTAATTCCTAAAATTAATAGGGTTTCAAAAAAAAGCTAAGGGTCCTACTTTCCTAATTTTCTAAAACTAATGGGTCCCATTATACACATTAGAAACTAAATATTTTATTTAATTAATAAAACTAATGGGTTATGGATTAGTGGGCCCTACTGGGCCCAGCTCCAATTTGGTTCAATAAAAACTAAGGGGTTTATATTTCCAATTTATGAGAATTAATGGTGCTAATAGTATACATTAAAAACTAAGGGATTAATTTTAATTAATATAACTAATGGGTTATAGATCAGTGGGCCCCACTGGGCCCAGTCCTAGATCAGTCCTCATCATCAAGGTCACTACGCAGTCCCGGATCCAAAGTCCGGACCCGATCTGAAATCAGGGACCCACTTGGGCCCCACAACTTCGGTGGACCACACTTTCCCATGCTCTCTCGCGTCACCTATTTCCCATGCTCCTATGGACCACCCTATCCCACTTAACTCTTCTTCACTCAACAACACTCATGTTCTGCAATAGAACCTGAAAAACGTTGCCAGCAGAAACAGGTTCCTCGCCTGACATGGAGAAGCAACGATCGTGGGCCCCACTGATCAAGGGCCCACGATTAGCCCTCATCCTCTGGGTCGCCCATGGTGGCCCTACACGATGTGGGGTCCGGATCTCCAAGGGTGGCCCACCTGGACCCCACTGATCACAATACAAAAAAAAAAACCAAAATCCCTCTGTTTTCCATTACAGTGACTGTAACATTCACTTTTCTTCACCCATTTCAAAACAAGTTGTTTCTAAACAAAACCATTAATCAAATTAACAATTAAAAATTGTAAAAACACTACAATGCCCATCAATCCATCACCATTGAACCCATTGATCTTCCAAATGGAGGGGTGAAACCCCCATCCATCAATGTCCATTCCATCCAAAACATAACAGTAGAGCTCAAGTGATTTTCTAAGACATTAACACATTACTGAACTGAAATTACTGAAATCAAGAAAGGAAATACATGTTCTAAGCTAGGAGTATGTGCACTTGCCTTTAGTAAATGAGAGATGGTTTTGTAGAGAGAGAGTGAACTAGAAGAGAGAACCAGAATCCCAGCTGAACAGAGGAGAAGAAGAAGATGATGACACAACAGTAGCAGTAGCAATAGCAGTAGCAGCTCAATGGAGAAGAAGGAGAAATAGTAGCAGCAGCTACTGGGAAGTAGTCTCAGCACAGAGTCACGGTAACAGTAGCTTAGAGGGAGGAAATGAGGGAAAGGAGAAGAGGATGTAGCAACTGCTGTAGCTCTAAGGGAAAAATCCCAGCAACAGTCCCGTAACAGTGGCTTGGAATAGAGGATTGAGAAAGAAAGAAGAGAGAAATGAAATGGGAATTGAGATGAACAGTGGTGGCTGGGATTTCTTGGGAAAGGGGCTGGTCTTATAGCTTAGGGGAGGTGGCTTTTGACAGTATCAGCCCTTAAGTTAATATGCAATTAGGGTTAGGGTTAGGGTTATTCTAGTCTTTGGGCTGGAATGTTCTAGAGAAGCACTATTTTGCAAAAACCCCTTCTAGTTAATTAAAACCACTAGCTAGGGCCTACCCTACACTCATTAGCTTAGAATTAACCAAAACACCCCACTAACTAAACTACTAACCCAACTAAGCTAGTCTAACTATAACTTAAGAAAATCTAACTAATCACCCTGATTAACCCCTAATTAGCACAATTAGATAGTAATTAGCAATAATTAGCAATAATTAGTATAAATTAGTATTAATTAGCCTATAAAATAGCAATTAGAGGGCCCACAAAGGGTGGGGCCTCACATCACATGCAACAAATGGGACCTCCTTGGCATTCCTTGTTCACATGACCTTTGTGCTATTAAACTCAAGCGATATGATCCATATGACTTCTGTGAGCATTGGTTTTCTAGTAACTGCTATCGAGGAACTTATAATGATGTCATCCATGCCACACGTGACAGAAAACATTGGGATTCAAGAAGTGACGAGCGTGTGTCACCATCGGTAGCTTGTAGACATCCGGAAGGCCGAGAAAATGTCGGATACAAACAGAGGACAAGATGAGGAAACATGTTATATGCTCCCATTACAAGAAGCGTGGTTATAATAGACAGACATGTAGAGACCCACCTCCAAGGGGATGAATCATATTTCCCTCATTTTTTGGATGAGATATATCTTCTAGGTGTACACTTCTTTTTTCATATCTCGGGCTTGGTGTAAATATTTGTTTATGGTGGGGGAGCATATTTTTCTTTATATTTTAGATGTATCTCTCGATAAATGTGGGAGAACATAATGTGTATATATTGATGAATAGACGCAAACTAATAGGTTAGTTTGCATATGATAATTTGTAAATTTTTTGTATACTGGCACCATCCATATGGGGCGTTTGTGATATCTCTCAATTAATGAATACCATTGTCTCTGCCCGTTTTGTTTTTCCAATCTGCTTCATGCAAACTGGTCTTTTCATTTTATCCACTAACTCAGGATTATTATCTTTCTTGTTTTTATTGTTGTACTTGGTCATCCTTTGAGTTTTGTTATTACAGAGTTTGGCGAGAGTACATGTATGGGTTTTTATGATCAAAACCGCTATTAGTTTGGGGACACATCTACAACCTAGTTCACAATTGTTCTCTCCTGCATGATATGTCCTTGTCCTTTGTTCCACATGATAGATATCTAAATCTGTCCCTGTAAATCTGGATGGAGCCCCGTTTGTTTTGAGGAGCCATCCCAACCAGCAAGACCTGCAAGAAACATGATAAACAAAGGCCATCACAATGAGTGTATGAAAAGAGAATATAGCAAAAATAGGAAATTGAAGGATGCTCCAAGCTGGCTTCACCTGGCTAAGAGCAATCTTTGAATTTGCTTAAAGATATTTCAAGAAGGAAGATTCATAATCTAAGTGCTCTTATCTAAGTGGGATTGCCTTTTTATTTTTATGATTAAATCATTCATGAAAGCTTTTTTGATACCTGTCAGTTGCTTGAGGTGTCGTAGGTGCTGTAGCTTTTATTAAGAATAAAGGCTATCTACATGGATTGTAAATGTGAAATGATTCAGACAATGGCTATACGAAGATCATGTTACAAAGACAATGGTAAAAAGAAAAAAAAAAGCCAAATGAAGTGTTCTCTAATCTTGTTTAATGCAATTGCACCATATCTTCTAATGCTACTGTGTCACTGGTTACCCAAATGAGAATTGATACCTTTTGACTTTGCTTTGATGTGATGAAAAAAGGGTCCCCCAAATCCATGCTTTCTTGTGATCTAGTCATCCAAGTGTGTGCATTCAACTTTTTCCAGATGGTTTCCCGGCTATTGCCAAGCTATTGGGTGTTAAATAGTTTTTCATATCCTTGAATGGGTGAGTTTTTATTATATTTTTATCATGTAATTGGATTTTTAGCCTTTTTGAAGATCTCTCTCTCGAGCAATAGAAGATTGATGAGCCGCGTGAAAATTATCAAAGGTTATTTTACTTTTTACGACCTGTTTACTAACATTTCCATCCATTCCGATGATCAATTTGCAGTGCATGCTTTATGTGCAAATATTCCAGATTCAGTCGTCTAAAAAGGGTTGATATGAGGGCTGGCCCCTTTTGATTTTGTAGAATCCATCAAAACTATCTCAGTTTCAAAACGATTATAGCCAGACATGTATCTTTTATCCACAGCCACGACGCAGCTTTAGAAGGCTGAATCAGCATATTTTACATTCACAATAGTCCATGCTCCCAAAGAGAAAACGAACAAAAGGATAACTAAGAAACAGTTGAGTAAAACATTAACAAGACCAGCTTCTCTAAAGCGTGAAGCATTAAAGAAAGTCAAAGGAGAAAATAGGAACAATTAAACACAAACATGACTCAAAAATTCTGATAACATGGTTGTTCAGGTGCCTGAAAAGGATGGAAACTAGTAAAGTCATCAAATAACAATAAACTCAATCCCACTGAGGCTGAGATGCACCCTTAGAGAACATCAAAAGCATTAGGAACTATCAATTGCGGCGCAAAGGATCGAGCATCTCGGCAAAACTCTGTCGCATCTTGTTGAATCCTTCATTCACTTGCATTTCTAAACACCCGAGATGCTCATTTAACGCATGAATTGCCCCCTCACCTAATTGATCATCTCCTGATAGTCATGCATACGAATCATGTGCTACGGAAGGGCCTACCCTTGAAAGAGCAGCTCCTAAGGGACGGCTATATCTCCCTTATCATCATCATCCAACTCAACAGAAGGGATGTGGGACTTGGACTTTTCAAGGGTGAAGCGATCAATCTTCTGCTTGGGAATTATAATGTCTGCATTGGGTTCAGCCAGCTTACCCATGTCTTGAAGTAGTTTGGAGATGAGCCTCGGGAAGGGAAGAGCCGTATTATGAGATGTAGCGTGGACCTTGGCCATTCCACCAAACACCGTGAGAGGAACGTCGACTTTCCTTTGAGTCCCGATGCAATAAAGGAGATACACATCCTCCTTCGTGACTCTTTTGCTAACTTTGGGGCTGACATTGTGACGGATGAAAAAAATTCAGCGAGCGATAGGAATCGCTTAGCTTGTGGTGGGATATGTCACCACCGATCCAAGCGACAGGCTTGCCGGCCAATTCTTTGGCTACCAGATTGAAATTAACCTGACGACTGTTCACAATCGGGAAGTGTATGCGTTCGATGCGATCAATTTCTAGCACTTGACTTAGAAGATCAGGTGTAATTTCGAGTTCTTGTCCTCGAACAAATGTCTTGAACGACCTGTCTGAAACTTCATGCATGTTAGAGTAGAACTCCTTGACCCAATTGACCATTATCTGGTAGCCAAGATCATAGAGGGTAAACCATCCTCTCTCACGCATCCACACAACAAAGTCAGTTTCACCTATCTCATTGTACATAACAATTCTTTCGGGCACAACAGAACGATGTTGGAACTTGTTCATGTAGGAAATTTGGCCAGCCTCACTTAAAAACCGAGACCGATCGCAAGAAGCTCGGCTACAAGTTTGTTTGTTTCGAGGAGCCATACCAACTAGCAGAACCTGCAAGAAAGTCCAGATCTAGAACCGTCATGGGGAGTTTATGAAAATAGAATACAATAGAACAATCCATTTTAAATGTAAAAAAGAAGTAATAGATATTCGTCAATTGCAGAAGAAAAAAGGAACTATTTTTTGAGCACCTATGGTTAGAATCTTGTGGTCTCCTGTCAAATTTTTTTAAATTTAATTTGGGTTCAACCAAGAGTATTTCAAATCAGTTTATTTTCACTTTTTTAGTTTTTTCTTCAAGTTCCATGCTTGCAAGAATTCATGTATGATTTGAGAGAACTAGCATAACCTACTGATTCTTCCACATACATTCTTGTTTAGTTTGGCTCAACAGTTAGACACGTTCGATGGAAGTTCCATCAATTCATGAAAGTGTACAGTAGGTGATGTAAGGGCTCTATCTTTAGAGTGTCTTTATTTTTTTTGGACATAAGGATTGTCTCCTTGTTTTAAGTTGGAAGGATCAAAGGATGCTTCAAGGAAATTGCACGAGTGACTTTGCCTCTCTCTTTCCGGTTCCAACACACTGATGAAGAGCTTGTGGGTTACTATCTTCACCGCTTTTTAACAATGGTATTGCTGATCAAGAAATCACATAAAATACATTACTGTCTCCAGCCTTTACAGCCCCAAATCATGAGGCAACTGTACCATTCTTCTTTTGTTAATACAAAATAGTTTATTGGTAATAATTTTTTGAAAAGAGAAGAACTCAGAAGTACAGTCCAATAAAGAACATAAAAACCATTGACCAACATCCAAAGCAACTAAAAATTTAATGAATTTCTGATGAGAAACTGTGGTCATGATTCTAAAGATTTGACATGTCATTTAAAATCTAACATCTGTGCAATCACGATTACACTATTGGAAAGATAATCCATTCTGACATAATTTCACTAATTAAATGGTTTTTTAAGATACAAAATCACATCACAATGCCTTTCCCTATAGTGATCTTTATCTAAAATATCAAAAACCCTTTGTCCTCTAGGTCATTACAAATTCACATTAAGCTACATCAAAGGATTATTTCTACCAACTGAAAAAAAAATCTAAACAAAGAACCACATTCCAAGCAATCTTCATTTTATTAGTGATCAGAAAGTGTTTTGCAAACCCTAACCCCCACCCCCCAATGGAAGAAATCAACAATTTCCTAAAAATCCATACCAGAAATGAGAAACCCCAAATCCAATAAGAACTTCTCAGAATCCCATCCCAATCCCTTTGAAATAGTAAATGCTGAAGCACTGGCGACTTTGGGCTCTCCCTGCACCTTAGCTTTGTAATGAGAACCCTTCGCCCACTCCATCATTCCATTTTCCTTCTACAATTTGGGATTTCCCATTATTGTCCTAGAGTTGTAGCAAGAAATGAAAAATGTGCAGAAATTAGAGAACTGTAACAAAGAAGAGAAGCCATACCAGGTATTAAAGTGATTGAATCTGAAGGGGAACATATGGGAAGAGACGTGCCTTTGCAAATAAAGGAAAATGGCTCAGCAAAGATACTAGAGGAAGAGGGGCGGATGCTGAATAGTGGCAACCTTTGGGACCTAGGGTTTTATGGCAACTTTGCATGTACGTTATTAGGGATGAGGGAGGGGCATTTTTTCAAAGGGTCGAACTCATATAAAACGAGTTCGAACCATTGGGCTGTCTAGAAATGGCCCATCATGCATTAACTTGAAGGTTCGAAGCCTTAGAGCGAGGGTTCGAACCTTTGGGCCCTCTGGAATTTGGCCCAGGAAGGGCAAAATGCGAAGGTTCAAACCCTCGCGTTGGGCTCTCTAAAACTTGGCCCAGGAGGGGCAACATGTGAAGGTTTGAACCCTCAAAGTGAGGGTTCAAACCATCGGGCTCTCTGGAACTTGGCACAGGAATGGCAAAATGTGAAGGTTCGAACCCTCGCTCCGAAGGTTTGAACCTTTGGGCGCTCTGGAATTTGGCCCAAGAATGGCAAAAGTTGAAGGTTCGAACCCTCATTCTGAAGGTTTGAACCTTTGGGCTCTCGGAAAAATAGCCCAGGAAGGATAAAATGTGAAGGTTTGAACCCTCGCTTTGAGGGTTCGAACCTTTGTGCTTTCTGGAAAATGGCTCCGGAAGGGCAACAGGTGAAGGTTCGAACCCTCAAAGCGAGGGTTCGAACCTTTGGGCCTTGGAAAATGGATTAGTAAGCGAACGGACAGTTAGGTTCGAACCATCAAGTTCATGGGAATCTTCGTCTTTGTAAGATGCTTGAATTGCCTGTCTCTGTCCAGAAAATGTGAGCTTTAACTTGAATGATACCAATGGCATAACTGACCTGAATATGGCCTTTTCAAGTCACAGCCTGGCCCCACTCACCAATGGAACCATAATTAATTTACTTAGTATGCTGTAGTCTAGTTGTGACCTCTTTCAAAATGCATAATGCAAGGCCTCATGTAGCATGACCTGACTGCACTTTTTATGTGGTGCATCAATTGAGGGGTCTACTTGGACCAATCACCATGAGTGCTCTATGTCGTAGGTCCAACAGTTCTAAAAAATCATCTTAAAAAACAGTGTAGAGTTATCTATACAATTTCCATGCACGAACCGGTCATGCCTTTTTCAGCGTGCTTAATTTTGTCCCGTGGAGGTGGTGATGTGAAGTGTATACTATGAGCTGAATGGCCAATTTTTTGTTAGAGCGGAACCCGAATACAATGTCATTATTCTTACCCTCCACCAAATGGAAAGAGATTGTACTTGACTATAGTCTTAGATAAATTGACAATGAAAAAGGCTACATATTCGACCCAGAGCAATGATTTAATTAGTTTTTGATAGTGATGTCTTTACGAAGGCTTAAAAGATTTTTTCCTCCATTTTTTTCCCGAGCAACGAAAATGAACCTAAATACAGCATGAGATACGGAAACGACAAGCAAAATATTGGCCTAAAGAAGATTAGTGATTTATAATTATTTGGATAACGATATCGTTATAATCCGTTGTAGCTTTTCATTTTTAATTGTTGTCCGGCGAGGAGAGTGATCTTGAAAATGTATTGAGATACAAACTACGATGAAAAAGGCTACTCGGAGGTTCCAAGAAATGTACAATTTGATGATATCACACCAACGATGTCGTTGCCTGCCTTCATAATATTCATTTTGAAATTTGTTATCAAGCAAGTCGATGGCATCAAGTTTAAAATGTGATCTCCAGTGAATGGTGCAACATTTTCAATGTAGGTATACTAATATAAAGCTTCCAAATTGAATAATCATTCATCCTCTAGTTCAATTCAACTAAATAACAAGAACATGTAAAAAGAAAAGGCCAAAAACAACTCCCATTCATCCGCTGGAAGCAATAAAATAAAAACTGTGACTCCATCCATTCAACACCTAATTACATAAAAACATTCTTAAAACCCAACTTGGCAAAAAATAAAATAAAATCAGATTCCATAAATAAAAGATAGGAACATCATGCCAAGATTATTTTATCGAGGATTTTGCTAATAGCAACTCGAAGACCACATGGCAGGACCTACAAAATACATAACTATATCACACAAAATCAACCCACAACTTGCTGAGAAGGTTTATCCATTTCATTTCTAAAAGATGTAAAAAGCAAAGAGTTGCCAAGTTTTGTCTTTTTTGTTGGAAGAAGTCCTTTAATAAATCAATCTTAGCCCATTCTCTATCTTTACTTCCATGACCCTTTTCCTCAAAAGCCAATGATTCTTTGGAAGTGTCAGTACTGTTAAGAACAGAACCAAGTAGAACTTTTTAATGCTGCCCATTATAGAATTCTCGTTCAATAGCAGTTGTTGAAGCAGAACCAGGCACTTTGATCAAATACAACATCAAATAGTACTTTCCAATCCTATTCACTTCAGAATTCATGGCTCATTTAAAGTAGCATAAGAAAATTCAGCCACTGCAAGTTGAAAAATTGCAATGCTGCACTCCACGAGTGTCAATTTCGCCTACATCGCCTACAACTTTGGCTTGTTTGGCACTTGTGAAACAAAGCTAAATCTATCAAGTTTATTTTAAATAAAGTTGTTTCTAATTAAACACTTATTAAATGAAACATATAGCAATAATAAAGAACATGGAATGAAAATAACAGGCTGAATCTTTTCTGCATAAACTCAATAGGCAATTGAATCAACATGGAATGAAAAGAGCCAAATGCCACCTTTATAGCAAATGAAACGAAAGCAATAATAAATAACAGAAAAAAAATGAATCAAGATCCCTGCTGAAGCCTGAATCTAATTTCCATAAACTGAAATCTTCCATTCCATAAAGAAAAGAGGGAATATGGAGGGAAAAAAAATGAAAAAAGGAAATCAAGAAGCCTAACCTGACTTATGGTTTTAAACAGATTGACCAGAGGGAGGGGGCCGGTAGAGTGAGGTGGAGACCGACAGTGGGAAGAGGCCTACAGTGTGTCGGAGGGCTAGGTCGTTGAAGGACTGCTTCCTTTGTCTTTACCGAGAGAGAGAGAGAGAGGAGTGAGAGAGCGTTGTCGTAGCAGTGAAGGGAAAGGTAGTCTTCTCCGGTCGCAGCAATAGAGTCCGGGCCGTCTGTCACATGTTCAACAGAGAAGAGGGTTTTATGTAGATGGATTTGAGATCGAGAGAGGAGTCTATGGGATGAGCTCTAGATCGATAGAGGAGTCGAGGAATGAGTTCTGCTTAGAAAACTCACTTAACCATTAAGAAACCACCATGCAAACATAGCTTGGGCCTAAAAACATACACCCTGAGTTAACTATTGATACTTGAAAAAAACTCAGCAATGAATAGAAGGCTAAACAAGGGGATAAAAAATCAGTCATACATAAAGTAAGCAAGACAACTTTCTTGAACAAAGTAAAAGATCAAATCATTGTAATTATTTCAATTATTATTTATGGGAGCAGTGGCAACATATTACCAAATAAATACACTAATGTTCCTCCGCAGAAGAATCCTCTCTCGATTCCATTTTCTTTTTCACCTGCCAACGCACAGATTGGTCTTTGTAAATGTCACTAACGATCTTGGCATAGTAGTAGTACATGTCACTTTGTTTGAACCCCATAGCCTTCCCCAAAGCTATGTGTTGCGCGTACACCATAACGAAGATTCCACAATCTACACTGAAAAAACAAAGACTTCAGTTCAGACTGTGAGCATTAAATGAGTTTTAGATCAATTTAGGCAAAAAAATAACAATTTCGGAGTTCAAACAGTTAGCGAATTTAACCTATTTGTCTGCATCAAACATTCCATGTGGTGTTTTTTCCATACAATGGGATCATTCCATCCGTATTGCATGAAGCAATCATTGTTGATCCATGTAAGTTGTATAACACACATTCATGATACTCAGTAAAATGGGGTTCGATCTATAGATGACCAGTTATAGACACAGTCGGGCTTCGTAATTGATATCAACTTACATAGTTTTCAGCAAATTTGTAATCTCCGTCACGTGCCATGCTATTATAATACTCCCACCTTTTTCCATTGACCCATCCTACTAGAAGGAAGAAGTGGTGGTTGTTCCACACTGGAAAGAACAAATGATCCTTATCTGTCCAGCAAGGCTTGACTGAAATAGTTTTCGATGAACTTCTCACTTGTTTTGCTATGCACGTACCAATCTTGCAGGATCATGGTTCATAAATGGACAAATCCAAATGAAACGAACAATCAACGTTGACAATGTGTTTTTGTTTTTATAGCACTTACTGATAGAGCACATTGAAAAAAGTAAGACGATGGAGCTTGTACCTTTAATATCTCGAACCAATAGTGTGTAGTCTGCAACCATAGAATGGGACGAAGATAGGTGGTGGAACACATGTCAAATCCTCGAATTCTTATGGCTATAACTTAAATTAGGTAGGGAACTATGCCACTAACCCAGTTGTCCATCCATGCTCCCCTGAAAAGCTCATTCATGTTTGTGGCAGTTACAGGTGTACAAAACTCCTGTAACTTCGCCTTCCTGGTAGTAGACAGCATAGAGAGAAGTTAATAAAAAACCAAAGTTCACTTAATGCATGTAAAAGGGATACATGATAGTTGGAAATACCCCTTTATATCAGCAAATTCATTCTGGAATACTGTGAGGATCTCAAGTTCTTCCATCGTTAGCTTATACTGTGGATTCCTCATCCACGCTCCAATAGTGTAATCAGCCATCCATAGGGGGTGCTTCAACTCTCTATAGCGTGCTTTGACATTCAGAATCATAGATGAAATCTCGTTGAATAGGGACGGACCTATCCCAAATTTAACCTGCCCCGGAGATGGTGTACTAAAGCTTCTTTGTGCTGACCAGGGGCTGGAAGTAAAAGAACTATTGGAGGATTTTGCATCGTCGGGGCCTCTAATTTTTATGGGGGACATTGGACTCTTCTGAGATTGGACTATTCTAGGACTTCTTCGGGGTGATAGTGAGATTGGACTTGAGGCTCCTTTAGATTCTAAGGGCTTCTCTGGAATTGTGGGTTTGGATACACCGGGTGGTTTACTAGATTTTCCCATTAAGCGTTTTGTTCTTCGATTTGGGGGTTGAGATGCTATTGGACTCTTGGGGGTGAATGGATTGGGGGGATTGTCTACTCCCTTGCCTATCCTTTTGTTTTTCTTGGGTGATTTGCTGGGATCTTCTTATGCCTGATCTCCTTTGTCCCTCTATTGAATAAGTAGACGAATTAGTATAAAATATTACATGTGTGAATTGAATGAAGGTATGAGGTGGAGCTAATATATAGGATACCTTCGGGGATGCCTCATCTAATCCAGCAACGTCTGCATCATCTAAGTTGACCGTCTTAAAATCAGCTAGACATGCATCTTTTAACTGGCCAACTTCGGCTCTCACACCGTCATTGAAGCTTAAGAAATCACTTGATTTTCCCTCTAAACTCAATGTAGCGTCACATGATGCCAGTAGTTGCTTGGTAAACTTCAAGATCTAGATTAGAAAATATGAACAAACTACGAACTTAGAATCACATTTGAGACAAATGAAAGTGATTTGACTGAGCTGTTAGCAAAGGAGAATGATGGAATTACTTGGGATGAAACTAAACTCAGGTCAGTTTGGGTGTTTCCGGAAGTAGGACGACCGATGCGTAGCTGAGTGATGCTTCTATACAATTTAAAATACACATCATTGTGTGGGCCAGCATCACCCTTTTCTCCGTAGGTTATGGTATCCATCCTTTTATTCCAGACGCCAAAATAGATGGCATGTAGTTTTTCACATCTATGTTCTCCCGTTGGGATAATTTTAGTTCATGGAAATGGCCTTAGGAAACGGGGTGGCACAATTTGTTGCAACCCAAACTATTTCATTACTCTCTTCGGCCAGTGCTGCTCCACAACCCAAAAGCAAATGATGCCATGTTGGACCGAAATAGGGGTACATCCGCATCATCGATATAGTCCGATATATTTTCGTAATCATGGTATGGCAGCCAATTGAACTGGAAGAACATAGAGTAATGAGTTCGTCATTTAGAAAAAAATAAATTAGCACATAATCACTTAAGTTAACTGAATACAATGCAACCAGTAGCACCGTTAATGGGTTCTAGCGGTGTTTGATTGTTATACAAACGTTCATACTTACGGCATCGACTTCCATAAAATCTAGATGTCGCCTGGCTTCCTCGACTCTCGTCTGGAAATGATGGGACCGCAATCTGTTGTACCATGTTAGGAGAAGAGGAAACTCTACATCCGTGGTCCAATAAGCTATTTGACAAATCGGCCTGCCAATTGTCATGCGCGAATATGCCCAGACCTGGCCATATAGAAAATATTTATGATTACAAGTATAGAATCATAAAATAGCTGAATGGCGAAGGAACACAGAACTATATACCGTATTCTTATATCTATAGCAGTTTTAGACGACCCGTTATGGTCTTCACAACTTTTCCTTTCTTTTGGCAGGTGGATACTTTTGCAAGGCCCCTATATAGGTTTGCAAGGCATACAACTCCCCAAGACCACTTTTTAAAATGTCTGAATAATTCTAAAATGTGGGCTGGAGCCTTAGTACCCGAAAAGGTCCAAAAAATCTAACCTGCAATGAGACAAAATAGGAAAGCATGTGTCCGCCTTACATCTTAGTCTCTGGGTCTCTTAGGGATTTGACCAAAATTTTCCCTAAGTCAGGTGAACTTAATCTGCACTCCATAGCAGTCATAGTTCACGTTCGGTACCGCCCCTAGCAGCTCATCACACACTTTAACCATGGTCAAGGGGTCAGAGAAGGTGTGGCCATTGAATGGGAGACCATCAATGGGGAGGCCATAGATGTAGGCGACATCCTCCAAGGTTACGGTGGCCTCCCCACTGTTGAGGTGGAAGGTGTTTGTCTCTGGCCTCCACCGCTCAACCAAGCCAGTTATTAGGCCATGATCGAGTTCAATTTTTGTAACCTTTGCCAGTTGCTCTAGCCCAGTCTGGCGAATTAAATCTCACATTCGATCATTGATTTCCCATCTATCATGATTTGGCGTTGGAATGCAACGTAGTGGGCCAGCTTCCTGCATTTAATAAATGATGCAAAATTTATTACATTTGTCATGGCATAAGCACCAACTTAATGATGTACTACAACTTTAATCCAAAATTATACTCACCTTGCCGTTCCAGACTCGTTAAGAAATATGCCTATCTTGGTCATATAAAACCGATATATCCAAAGGGCCGGGCTGAAGATTCTCCATCTACAATCCTTAGCAACTTTAAAGTTAGCACAACATTCATAGACCCATTTCCAGAGGTTAAGAATAGAAACAGACAAAACTGTCGTGAAATATCTCTAAGAACTTCATTTATGACTGATTAGAAGTTGAGTTTTGTGACTGAAATTGTAACGATATCATTACCACCATTTTTAGTTTCCTCTATCATTTTGTTTGTCAACTAGTAAACAATGATCGACTTTGTATTGAGATGCATAAACAACGATAAAGATATAACAATGTCATTTAAAAAATATTTTTTTAAATTATCGAGATAACGATATCGTTATGCTGGTTGTTTGATTCTTCATCCCTTTTTTTGTCTCCAACAACAAATTGACAATAAGTCTATAATGACATGCATAAACTATGTGTGGTCTACGTCTGTAATTGACTCCCGTAAAACAATCATACTGTCATGCATAAACAACTGTACTGTCAATCCTACTGTCATGCATAAACAATCCAGGAAACCAGATGTAATTAACTCCATCTCTTTCGTGAGTTCATGAGTCCATGACAAGACAAGAAAGTCTGGTTTTATGTTGCAGACAACACAGAGACGGTGAAAAATGGTAAGACATTTTACTTTAAATCTGTGCGTCAAAGTCAGAGACATTTCACTCAAAACTTGGGGCTGTTTGGGGGCTTTACTAATGGAGTTGAGTGAAGTAAAGATTAGTTTGAAGAAAGAATAAAATATAAGTCGGTTATTATGGTATTTTGTTTTTAGTTGTTTATTATGGAATCTTCTGGACTTTTGTTATTCATTGTTGAGTTGTTTTTGTCTTTTAGTTGAGAAGGAAGGATATTTTTTTTCTTTTTTTTTTCTGAAAAATATGGTGGGAAATTTGAATTAAAGTTGTCTTCATGGGACTTTTTTTTTTTTTGAGAAATGGGGGCTTTGCCTTACTTGACTCTATTAGTATAGTTGCCAATCAAGCCTAGAGAGGGGGGGAATTAAAAGGGGGGAAGGAGGTCCTAGGATAAGACCTGCCCTCAATGAATGGGCCAAATCCCTGGATGGACCATAGGGCCTAGGACATTACCTGGCCTTGAGCAGCCTAGGGCTGGGCCTCGAGTATAAACCTAACATTAACCCCTTCTTTATTCGAGCTCGAACTGTCAAGGTAATGCAACAATCACTATGGTGGTATATAGAAATCTCACTTTACTATAATCTGATTTAATAGGGGGATCGTTGGGACATCACTTACTATCTAAGAGAAAACTATAATTGATGGTGTTGGTGAATCTTATCTTTTAACTCATCAATTTTATGCCCTCGATAAAATGCATTGCATTGAACTCTCACGAATTAAAAACCGAACAAACAAAGAAAAAAACAATAGTCTAGTACTTTCCTCAATAACATGTCATTGAGATCTTGTATCACATTGTTTATCTAGTTCTAACCCATCAAAGAGGTGTGCTATTAGGGAGTTGACTTTGAATTTAAGACTAAACATTACCTACGTATTAAAAGCTCACACAAGAATCATGCTCAAATAGACCCACATATACAACAATTATATGTAGATGGGCCACTTGAAAAAAAAAAAAAAAAACCAACAAGAAAACAAAACAAAGCAAAAAACATGGCTACTAGACATTACCCAAGTATTAAAAGCTCACATAAGAATCATGCTCAAAACAACCCATGTAAACCCCAATTATATGTAGATGGGCAACTTGAAAGAAAGAAAAAAAAAAGAAACCAAAACAAAACAATAACCATAGCCATGAATAGCCTATTTGCATGACAATTCCATAAGAATCGTATAAAGATGAATAAAAGAATCAAATAAGAATTCACGTAAGGATCACCTAACCATCACACTCAAGGAAACCCATGTATATGACTAAACAAATCCACAAATATATACTTAAATGTATCTTAGAAATCCTAACATTCAAATGAGCCCCTACTTAATGCTTCCCACCCAATATCAAGATTTACTAGCAGAAAGTGCGTGAGCAACCAACAACATTTGCATAGTGAAATATGTATAGAGAGAATTAGAATTGCATAAAATTTTTAGTGCATACTTCTAATACGATGCATTTGATAAGTAAATTGATGATATTCTCCTTTAAAGAGATGGATATTAAATTTTTTTTGTAAAGTAACAGTACATATTGTGGTACAACTGATACTCCACGAATATGTCCTTGTCCCAAATATTTGAAATACATTCAAACATAGTGTACCTAAGCCACTGGCCTACCGTTACAAGACAAAGAATTTCAATATAGAAACCTGTACCTAATCCATGAATTTTCCATTTATCTTAATTAAAAGAAAATAAATTTGGATTCTACTGTTGAAGAAGAAGAAGAACAACAATATATATAGACAATTAACAATACACAGTTTGTCCAATTGCTTTGCTAGTCCTGCAGTGTTCATTAACAGTACCTTACAGTATGAGTGACCTTTAATGTGTACTACCTTTAATTCTCAGGTAATTGCATGCTTAATTGCTTATAATATTATGAAGATGAAATGATCCTAGAAATGACAGTTGAGTAGGATTGAGCCTGGGATTCAATGTTATATTTGCTTCAGTTGTTGAATACTATATTTTTATGTGCATCTTTATGTTTAAAGGAAAAGCATGATATATAACAATGACAATATTTTCTGTTTGTGTACTTTTAAGTTTAAGAAAAACGCAGAATTATATTGGTTGGCTATCTATTAAGGTTCTTCTTTGGATCATCTCTCATTTTGTAGACTATCAAATAAAAGAAAGAAATAGAAAAACTCGCCAAAACTTACTAACAGAGCATCATAAAATAAATGATCACAAATCATGCATTGGAGAGAACCTCATATCACCCCTTAATTTATAAGTGTTATACAAGGTGTTTATTTCAAGGTACAGTTGGCTATTTCTCATTTTCAAAGATGGGTGATTCTTCTTCGTTATTGTTTATGTGCTTATCATGCATTTAAAAAGAAATTAAAACTCAAGAAAAAGTTGTCACTTCCCAGGAGGAGCAATAAGTAGGTACCATCATCTAATAGAAAACACTGTATTCTATGGATAAATCAGATATTCCAATGGTTGCATGATGAATTATATCAAAGGAGTAGAGCAAACTTTAACTTAGAGGCTTGCCGCCTTGTTGCAAAGTGGCAGAAATGGGAATGAATTTCTACCTCTCAACCAACATATTTTTTTATATCAATGAATTATATAGCATGTGTTAATCACATACATTTTTTTCTATTTTCAATATGACATTGTATATGTGTATAATTAAATGAGGTTAGATCCTCAAACTAATCCAATTATAAAAAAGGAAAAAGAAAAAGAAAAAGACCTACTTCAACTCATACACATGATCAATAACAACTTCTTAAGGGTAAAATTAAATATGAATATCCAAGCAAAACCATGACATATCAATTGATTAGGCAGTTAGGAATGTACCACCTGCAATGTGGACATAATGGATAGTTTGGATTGAGAATAGGCAAGGTATAAAAGATTTTATTATCATAGACTTTTCATCCATTCAGAAATTAGTTAAAAACCCTTTTTTATAGTTATACTTACGGAAGAATTGAAGGCAAAACCAAGACTAATGAAATAAATTAAAATTTTTATACATAATCATCTACATGGTATTACATCTATATGTGATAGAATCTAATTCTATATGATAAGTGGTAGTTGCCAAAAAAGAGAAGGACACAAAACTGAATCAAATGCAATGAAAATTCTCTGAGTATCATATACATCTCAACAAGTTAAAATTCTATATGATAAGTGGTGGTTGCCAAAAAGAGAAGGACACAAAACTGAATCATATGCAATGAAAATTCTCTGAGTAGCATATACATCTCAACACGTTAAAATTTACAATGTGAGTTTTACAGATCACTTCTCTACAGTTGACAATAATTATGCCTATTGAGCTAGTTGGTAATTGGCATTAGAAAGATAAGATAATGTAGCTATTTGAAGACCACATCTAATGGTTCACACTATCAGACATTTACAATCCCATGGGGAAGATCTTCTGGGAATTTTGCATCCATAAAATTCAATAATATGGATGGTCCAAATCAGTAAAACAATTGAGAATTGGTATATCTTATATAATTGTAAGATCTATGTACCGAAACATAGGGGCGCCATCATCTCATAATGATGTAGACATTAGGAGGAGATGAGGAATTGGGACTTGAGGGCATTTTCGGAAGTGTATGTAGATGAATCGGTTTTAGGTCGTGCACTTGTACAATTGAAAAGTTATTTCTCCAGCGTCGACATTTCTGCTCCTGGGAGATTCAAAGAGATAAGGAAAACCCTCAGAGAGATTAGGAAATGATAGGTTCTGAGAGAGAGAAAGAGACAGGATTTGGTACCTTTGCGTTCCCCTTACAAGTGTGATTGTTGGAGATGCCAAGTGGCACCTAGTAATGTTTTTGGCTTTGGGGATGATGAACAGTCAAAGGCAAAGAGGAAGAGTTACAATGGAAACAATTTCCCAACAATTAGGCTCAAACATGGTCCGCAGGGGGTCCGGAATAGGAAACGGCACCGAAAAAATTGGAAACTGGCACAAGCACTTTGCTCGATGGTAGTCTAACTTGACGGAATTGACAGTTCGCAAATAGGTCTCCCGGTTAGAGAATTAGAATCGAAACATAGGTTTTTCCAACACTTAGGCTCGAAAATGGCCCGCCGGGGGTCCATAACGAGAAACGGTCCCCGAAAAAAATCAGAAACTGGCATGAGCACTTCGTTCAAGGGTTGAGTAACTTTTTGGAACTGACGGTTTGGAAATTGGAATCCCGGTGAGAGAATTATAAGAGAAAATCAACGAGTTTCAAAATACTTTGGCTTGAAAACGGCCCACCGGTGGTCCGTAACGGGTAACAGACACAAGAAAAATCGAAAACAAGCACGAGCACTTCGCTCGAGGGTAGAGTAACTTGTAGGAACTGACGGTTCGCAAATAAGACATTTAGTTAGAGAATTAGAAGCGAAAACATAGGATTTTCCAACACTTAGGATCGAAAAGGGCCCAGCAGGGGTCTGGAATGAGAAACGGCCCTCGAAAAAATCGAAACCCAGCACGAGCACTTCGGTCGAGGGTAGAGAAACTTGTAGGAACTGACAGTCCGCAAATAGGACTCCCGATTAGATTATTAGAAGAGAAAATTGACGATTTTCCAACACTTAGGCTCGAAAAGGGTCCATCGGGGGTCCGGAACGGGAAAGGGCCCCGGAAAAATTGAAAACAGGCACGAGCACATCGCTCGAGGGTAGAGTAACTTGTAGGATCTGACAGTTCGTAAATAGAAATCCTGGTTAGAGAATTAGAAGATAAAATTGATGATTTTCTAATGCTAAGGTTCGAAAACGGCTAGCCGGGGGTCCGGAACGGGAAACAGCCCCCGAAAAAATTGGAAACCGGCACGAGCACTTCGGTCGAGAGTGGAGTAACTATTAGGAACTGACGGTTTGCAAATAGGACTCCCGGTTAGAGAATTAGATTGTCCAACACTTAGGTTCAAAAATGGCTAACCGGTTGTACGGAACGGGAACGGCCCCTTGAAAAATCGGGGCATGAGCACTTTGGTCGAGGGTAGAGTAACTTGTCGGAATTGTTGGTTCGTAAATAGAACTCCCGGATAGAAAATTAGACGCGTAAACCTAAGATTCTACAACACATTGGCACGAAAAAGGCACAAGTGCTCTGGATTGTGAAACGACACCCAGAAAAATCAAAACCCGGCACGAGCACTTCGCTCGAGGGTAGAGTAACTTGTAGGAACTGGCGGTTCGCAAATAGGACATTCAGTTAGAGAATTAGAAGCGAAAACGTAGGATTTTCCAACACTTAGGATCGAAAAGGGCCCAGCAGGGGTCTGGAATGAGAAACGGCCCCCGAAAAAAATTGAAAAGCAGCACGAGCACTTCGCTCGAGGGTTGAGTAACTTGTAAGAACTGACAGTCCGCAAATAGGACTCCCGGTTAGATTATTAGAAGAGAAAATTGACGATTTTCCAACACTTAGGCTCGAAAAGGGTCCGCGGAAAAATAGAAAACTGGCACGAGCACTTCACTCGAGGGTAGAGTAACTTGAAGGATCTGACAGTTCGTAAATAGAAATCCTGGTTAGAGAATTAGAAGATAAAATTGATGATTTTCTAATGCTAAGGTTCGAAAACGGCTAGCCGGGGGTCCGGAACGGGAAACAACCCCCGGAAAAATTGGAAACCGGCACGAGCACTCGGTCGAGAGTGGAGTAACTATTAGGAACTGACGGTTTGCAAATAGGACTCCCGGTTAGAGAATTAGATTGTCCAACACTTAGGTTAAAAAATGGCTAACCGGTTGTACGGAACGGGAAACGACCCCCGAAAAAATCGGAAACTGGCATGAGCACTTCGGTCGAGGGTAGTGTAACTTGTTGGAATTGTTGGTTCGTAAAAAGAACTCTCGGATAGAAAATTAGAAGCATAAACCTAAGATTCTCCAACACATAGGCACGAAAAAGGCACAAGTGCTCTGGAATGTGAAACGGCACCTAGAAAAATCAAAACCCGGCACGAGCACTTCGCTCGAGGGTAGAGTAACTTGTAGGAACTGGCGATTCGCAAATAGGACATTCAATTAGAGAATTAGAAGCGAAAACATAGGATTTTCCAACACTTAGGATCGAAAAGGGCCCAGCAGGGGTCTGGAATGAGAAACGGCCCCCAAAAAATTGGAAAAACCAGCACGAGCACTTCGCTCGAGGGTAGAGTAACTTGTAGGAACTGACAGTCCGCAAATAGGACTCCCGGTTAGATTATTAGAAGAGAAAATTGACGATTTTCCAAGACTTAGGCTCGAAAAGGGTCCGCCGGGGGTCCGGAACGGGAAACTGCCCCCGGAAAAATTGAAAACCGGCACGAGCACTTCGCTCGAGGGTAGAGTAAATTGTAGGATCTGACAGTTCGTAATTAGAAATCCTGGTTAGAGAATTAGAAGATAAAATCGATGATTTTCTAATGCTAAGAATCGAAAACGGCTAACCGGGGGTCCGGAAAGGGAAACAGCCCCCGGAAAAATTGGAAACCGGCAACAGCACTTCGGTCGAGAGTGGAGTAACTATTAGGAACTGACGGTTTTCAAATAGGACTCCTGGTTAGAGAATTAGATTGTCCAACACTTAGGTTCAAAAATGGCTAATCGGTTGTACGGAACGGGAAACGGACCCCAGAAAAATCGGGGCATGAGCACTTCGGTCGAGGGTAGAGTAACTTGTTGGAATTGTTGGTTCGTAAATCGAACTCCCGGATAGAAAATTAGACGCATAAACCTAAGATTCTACAACACATAGGCATGAAAAAGGCACAAGTGCTCTGGATTGTGAAACGACACCCAGAAAAATCAAAACCCGGCACAAGCACTTCGCTCGAGGGTAGAGTAACTTGTAGGTACTGACGATTCACAAATAGGACATTCAGTTAGAGAATTAGAAGCGAAAACATAGGATTTTCCAACACTTAGGATCGAAAAGGGCCCAGCAGGGGTCTGGAATGAGAAACGGCCCCCGAAAAAATCGAAAACCAGCACGAGCACTTCGCTCGAGGGTAGAGTAACTTGTAAGAACTAACAGTCCGCAAATAGGACTCCCGGTTAGATTATTAGAAGAGAGAATTGACGATTTTCCAACACTTAGGCTCGAAAAGGGTTTGCCGGGGGTCTGGAACGGGAAACAGCCCCCGGAAAAATTGAAAAACGCACTTCGCACTTCGCACGAGCGTAGAGTAACTCGTAGGATCTGACAGTTCGTAAATTGAAATCCTGGTTAGAGAATTAAAAGATAAAATTGATGATTTTCTAATGCTAAGGTTCGATAACGGCTAGCCGGGGGTCCGGAATGGGAAACATCCCCCGGAAAAATTGGAAACCGGCACGAGCACTTCGGTCGAGAGTGGAATAACTATTAGGAACTGGCTGTTTGCAAAGAGGACTCCCGGTTTGAGAATTAGATAGTCCAACAGTTAGGTTCAAAAATGGCTAACCGGTTGTACGGAATGGGAAACGGCCCCCGGAAAAATCAGAAACTGGCATGAGCACTTCGGTCGAGGGTAGAGTAACTTGTTGGAATTTTTGGTTCGTAAATAGAACTCCCGGATAGAAAATTAGAAGCGTAAACCTAAGATTCTCCAGGACATAGGCACGAAAATGGCACAAGTGCTCTGGATTGTGAAACGACACCCAGAAAAATCAACACTCGGCACGAGCACTTCGCTCCAGCGTAGAGTAACTTGTAGGAACTAACGGTTTACAAATAAGACATTCAGTTAGAGAATTAGAAGCGAAAACATAGGATTTTCCAACACTTAGGATCGAAAAGGGCCCAGAAGGGGTCTGGAATGAGAAACGGCCCCCGAAAAAATTGAAAACCAGCACGAGCACTTCTCTCAAGGGTAGAGTAACTTGTAGAAACTGACAGTCCGCAAATAGGACTCCCGGTTAGATTATTAGAAGAGAAAATTGACGATTTTCCAACACTTAGGCTCGAAAAGGGTCCGCCGGGGGTCCGGAACGGGAAACGGCCCCCGGAAAAATTGAAAACAGGCACGAGCACATCGCTCGAGGGTAGAGTAACTTGTAGGATCTGACAGTTCGTAAATAGAAATCCTGGTTAGAGAATTAGAAGATAAAATAGATGATTTTCTAATGCTAAGGTTCGAAAATGGCTAGCCGGGGGTCCGGAACGGGAAACAACCCCCGGAAAAATTGGAAACCGGCACGAGCACTTCAGTCGAGAGTGGAGTAACTATTAGGAACTGACGGTTTGCAAAGAGGACTCCCGGTTAGATAATTAGATTGTCCAACACTTAGGTTAAAAAATGGCTAACCGGATGTACGGAATGGGAAACGGCCCCCGGAAAAATCGGAAACCGGCATGAGCACTTCGGTCGAGGGTAGAGTAACTTGTTGAAATTGTTGGTTCGTAAATAGAACTCCCGGATAGAAAATTAGAAGCATAAACCTAAGATTCTCCAACACATAGGAACGAAAAAGGCACAAGTGCTCTGGATTGTGAAACGGCACCCAGAAAATTCAAAACCCGGCACGAGCACTTCGCTCGAGGGTAGAGTAACTTGTAGGAACTGACGGTTCGCATATAGGACATTCAGTTAGAGAATTAGAAGCGAAAACTTAGGGTTTTCTAACACTTAGGATCGAAGAGGGCCCAGCAGGGGTCTAGAATGAGAAACGTCCCCCGAAAAAATTGAAAACCAGCACGAGCACTTCGCTCGAGGGTTGACTGACTTGTAGGAACTGACAGTCTGCAAATAGGACTCCCGGTTAGATTATTAGAAGAGAAAATTGATGATTTTTCAACACTTTGGCTCGAAAAGGGTACGCCGGGGGTCCGGAACGGGAAACGGCCCCTGGAAAAAATGAAAACCGGCACGAGCTCTTCGCTCGAGGGTAGAGTAACTTGTAGGATCTGACAGTTCATAAGTAGAAATCCTGGTTAGAGAATTAGAAGATAAAATCGATGATTTTCTACTGCTAAGGCTCGAAAACGGCTAACCGAGGGTCCGGAATGGGAAACAGCCCCTGGAAAAATTGGAAACCGGCACGAGTACTTCGGTCGAGAGTCGAGTAACTATTAGGAACTGACGGTTTTCAAATAGAACTCCCGGTTAGAGAATTAGATTGTCCAACACTTAGGTTCAAAAATGGCTAACCGGTTGTAAGGAATGGGAAACGGCCCCCGGAAAAATCGAGGCATGAGCACTTCGGTCGAGGGTAGAGTAACTTGTTGGAATTGTTGGTTCGTAAATAAAGCTCCCGGATAGAAAATTAGACACGTAAACCTAAGAGTCTCCAACACATAGGCATGAAAAAGGCACAAGTGCTCTGGATTGTGAAACGGTACCCAGAAAAATCAAAACCCGGCACGAGCACATCGCTCGAGGGTAGAGTAACTTGTAGGAACTGACGATTCGCAAATAGGAAATTCAGTTAGAGAATTAGAAGCGAAAACATAGGATTTTCCAACACTTAGGATCGAAAGGGGCCGAGCAAGGGTCTGGAATGAGAAACGGCCCCCGAAAAAATCGAAAAGCAGCACGAGCATTTCGCTCGAGGGTTGAGTAACTCGTAGGAACTGACAGTCCGCAAATAGGACTCCCGGTTATATTATTAGAAGAGAAAATTGATGATTTTCCAACACTTAAGCTCAAAAAGGGTCCGCCAGGGGTTTGAAACAGGAAACGGCCCCCAGAAAAATCGAAAACCGGCACGAACACTTCGCTCGAGGGTAGTGTAACTTGTAGGATCTGACAGTTCGTAAATAGAAATCCTGGTTAGAGAATTAGAAGATAAAATCGATGATTTGCAAATGCTAAGGTTCGAAAACGGCTAGCCGGGGGTCCGGAACGGGAAACAACCCCCGGAAAAATTGGAAACCGGCACGAGCCCTTCGGTC
Source organism: Cinnamomum chago (assembly GCA_038049695.1). Lineage (NCBI taxonomy): Eukaryota > Viridiplantae > Streptophyta > Magnoliopsida > Laurales > Lauraceae > Cinnamomum > Cinnamomum chago. The sequence goes on along the minus strand of CP142453.1, from coordinate 56,109,653 downwards.
GAGAGTGGAGTAACTATTAGGAACTGATGGTTTGCAAAGAGGACTCCCGGTTAGAGAATTAGATTGTCCAACACTTAGGTTAAAAAATGGCTAACCGGATGTACGGAACGGGAAACGGCCCCCGGAAAAATCGGAAACTGGCATGAGCACTTCGGTCGAGGGTAAAGTAACTTGTTGGAATTGTTGGTTCGTAAATAGAACTCCCGGATAGAAAATTAGAAGCATAAACCTAAGATTCTCCAACACATAGGAACGAAAAAGGCACAAGTGCTTTGGATTGTGAAACGACACCTAGAAAATTCAAAACCCGGCACGAGCACTTCGCTCGAGGGTAGAGTAACTTGTAGGAACTGACGGTTCGCAAATAGGACATTCAGTTAGAGAATTAGAAGCGAAAACATAGGATTTTCCAACACTTAGGATCGAAAAGGGCCCAGCAGGGGCCTGGAATGAGAAACGGCCCCCGAAAAAATGGACAACCAGCACGAGCACTTCGCTCAAGGGTAGAGTAACTTGTAGGAACTAACAGTCCGCAAATAGGACTCCCGGGTAGATTATTAGAAGAGAAAATTGACGATTTTCCAACACTTAGGCTCGAAAAGGGTCCGCCGGGGGTCCAGAACGGGAAACGGCCCCCGGAAAAATCGAAAACCGGCAGAAGCACTTCGCTCGAGTGTAGAGTAACTTGTAGGATCTGACAGTTCGTCAATAGGACTCCTGGTTAGAAAATTAGAAGATAAAATTGATGATTTTCATATGCTAAGGTTCGAAAACGGCTAGCCGGGGGTCCGGAACGAGAAACAGCCCCTGAAAAAATTGGAAACCGGCACGAGCACTTCGATCAAGAGTGGAGTAACTATTAGGAACTAATGGTTTGCAAACAGGACTCCCGGTTAGAGAATTAGATTGTCCAACGCTATGGCTCAAAAATGGCTCGCCGATTGAACGGAACGGGAAATGGCCCCCGGAAATATTGGAAACCGGCATGAGCACTTCGGTCGAGGGTAGAGTAACTTGTTGGAATTTTTGGTTCGTAAATAGAACTCCCGGATAGAAAATTAGAAGCGTAAACCTAAGATTCTCCAGGACATAGGCACGAAAATGGCACAAGTGCTCTGGATTGTGAAACGACACCCAGAAAAATCAACACTCGGCACGAGCACTTCGCTCAAGCGTAGAGTAACTTGTAGGAACTGACGGTTTACAAATAAGACATTCAGTTAGAGAATTAGAAGCGAAAACATAGGATTTTCCAACACTTAGGATCGAAAAGGGCCCAGAAGGGGTCTGGAATGAGAAACGGCCCCCGAAAAAATTGAAAACCAGCACGAGCACTTCTCTCAAGGGTAGAGTAACTTGTAGAAACTGACAGTCCGCAAATAGGACTCCCGGTTAGATTATTAGAAGAGAAAATTGACGATTTTCCAACACTTAGGCTCGAAAAGGGTCCGCCGGGGGTCCGGAACGGGAAACGGCCCCCGGAAAAATTGAAAACAGGCACGAGCACATCGCTCGAGGGTAGAGTAACTTGTAGGATCTGACAGTTCGTAAATAGAAATCCTGGTTAGAGAATTAGAAGATAAAATAGATGATTTTCTAATGCTAAGGTTCGAAAACGGCTAGCCGGGGGTCTGGAACGGGAAACAACCCACGGAAAAATTGGAAACCGGCACGAGCACTTCGGTCGAGAGTGGAGTAACTATTAGGAACTGACGGTTTGCAAAGAGGACTCCCGGTTAGAGAATTAGATTGTCCAACACTTAGGTTAAAAAATGGCTAACCGGATGTACGGAACGGGAAACGGCCCTTGGAAAAATCGGAAACTGGCATGAGCACTTCGGTCGAGGGTAGAGTAACTTGTTGGAATTGTTGGTTCGTAAATAGAACTCCCGGATATAAAATTAGAAGCGTAAACCAAAGATTCTCCAACACATAGGAACAAAAAAGGCACAAGTGCTCTGGAATGTGAAACGGCAACCAGAAAATTCAAAACCCGACACGAGCACTTCGCTCGAGGGTAGAGTAACTTGTAGGATCTGACGGTTCGCAAATAGGACATTCAGTTAGAGAATTAGAAGTTAAAACATAGGATTTTCCAACACTTAGGATCGAAAAGGGCCCAGCAGGGGTCTGGAATGAGAAATGGCCCCCGCTAAAATCGAAAACCAGCACGAGCACTTTGCTCGAGGGTAGAGTAACTTGTAGGAATTGACAGTCCACAAATAAGACTCCTGGTTAGATTATTAGAAGAGAAAATTGACAATTTTCCAACACTTAGGCTCGAAAAGGGTTCGCCGAGTGTCCGGAACGGGAAACGGTCCCTGGAAAAATAAAAAACCGGCGTGAGCACTTCGCTCGAGGGTAGAGTAACTTGTAGGATCTGATAGTTCGTAAATAGAAATCCGGGTTAGCGAATTAGAAGATAAAATAGATGATTTTCTGATGCTAAGGTTCGTAAACGGCCAGCCGGGGGTCCGGAACGGGAAACAGCCCCCGGAAAAATTGGAAATCGGCACGAGCACTTCGGTCGAGAGTGGAGTAACTATTAGGAACTGACGGTTTGCAAAGAGGACTCCCGGTTAGAGAATTAGATTGTCCAACACTTAGGTTCAAAAATGGCTAACCGGTTGTACGGAACGGGAAACGGCCCCCGGAAAAATCAGAAATTGGCATGAGCACTTTGGTCGAGGGTAGTGTAACTTGTTGGAATTTTTGGTTCGTAAATAGAACTCCCGAATAGAAAATTAGAAGTGTAAACCTAAGACTCTCCAACACATAGGCATGAAAAAGCAACAAGTGCTATGGATTGGGAAACGGCACCCAGAAAAATCAAAACCCGACATGAGCACTTCGCTCGAGGGTAGAATAACTTGTAGGAACTGACGGTTCGCAAATAAGACATTTAGTTAGAGAATTAGAAGCAAAAACATAGGATTTTCCAACACTTAGGATCGAAAAGGGCCCAGCAGGGGTCTGGAATGAGAAACGGCCACCGAAAAAATCAAAAAGCAACACGAGCACTTCGCTCGAGGGTAGAGTAACTTGTAGGAACTGACAGTCCGCAAATAGGACTCCTGGTTAGATTATTAGAAGAGAAAATTGACGATTTTCGAACACTTAGGCTCGAAAAGGGTCTACCGGGGGTCCGGAACGGGAAACGGCCCCTGGAAAAATCGAAAACCGGCACGAGCACTTCGCTCGAGGGTAGAGTAACTTGTAGGATCTGACAATTCGTAAATAGAAATCCTGGTTAGAGAATTAGAAGATAAAATAGATGATTTTCTAATGCTAAGGTTCGAAAATAGCTAGCCGGGGGTCCGGAACGGGAAACATCCCCCGGGAAAATTGGAAACCGGCACAAGCACTTCGGTCGAGAGTGGAGTAACTATTAGGAACTGACGGTTTGCAAAGAGGACTCCCGGTTAGAGAATTAGATTGTCCAACACTTAGGTTCAAAAAATGGCTAACCGGTTGTACGGAACGGGAAACGGCCCCCGGAAAAATCGGAAACTGGCATGAGCACTTCGGTCGAGGGTAGAGTAACTTGTTGGAATTGTTGGTTCGTAAATAGAATTCCCGGATAGAAAATTAGAAGCGTAAACCTAAGATTCTCCAACACCTAGGCACGAAAAAGGCACAAGTGCTCTAGATTGTGAAACGGCACCCAGAAAAATCAAAACCCGGTACGAGCACTTCGCTCGAGGGTAGAGTTGTTAGTGCCACATTTTCATGTGCACTATTTTTATTGTCAATTCCGTGCCAAAGAGTTCCGAAGACATTGTCTCTTAAGTACTTCAAAGAAGATTCAATTCAAGAGGACTGTAAAAGCTTTTTGGAAAGGCCAAGATTCGTCCAAGATCAACATCAAGCTATGCCAACCAAGATCAGGTAATTAGGACCGAAACCATGCCCCTAAGTGACCCTAAAAACCCTAGGCTAAATTGTTATTTTGAAAGGTTTTAGATGATATTTTTGAGCTTGTTTTAAACTCAAAAATGACCCCAGATTTCAGCCAGCCGACCTCATGCGGGTAGCAGTTCAACCCTAAGTCCACCTGTCCTAAGGCATCCAACTTGAACATAACACCAGGTCACATTGAGGCTTATTAAACATGAGTATCTATAGAAACTTAACAATAAACAATGTTTTATATAAATTAATAAAGAAATGTAAAGTTGTCAAAACGGGTGTGCTTTTGATTTCTTTAATAATTTTTCTACTAAAGTTCCCTCATATTCATACTCATGATTCGTATAAGGCCTCACCAAAACATTGCTTATGTCAGGGTCTTTATCAAATTTCAAACGTAGGAATAGTGTTCTTGTCAGATGCATCCTACCATGTCTTAAGTTACTGTTGGAACTATCCATTGGATTTAATAGTGTTCCTGTCTGGTGCACCCTACCATGTCTTAAGTTACCGTTGGAACTATCCGTTGGATTTTTTCAATAAATACTTGAAGCTCGTTTTCAAAAAAAAAAAGTCGAATTTTGAAGAGCCTTTATTCCAAATTCTTGTAAACCTTTCTCAAGCTCTCAAAGCTTCTTCCAAACACACTTAGATCCTATCTTTGCAAATCCAAGGGCTTACTTAACTCTAAGGAGTGTGCTTTGAGAAGCCAAATCTAGGGTATCCTAATCCTTAAAGGTATCCCTCATTTCTGCCCTAGAAATCAAACCTCTACAACTTGGTTATGAATCTCAAAGGAGTTTCATCATCAACACCAAGCTAGCTGGAAGAGGTAAAAAGCTTCGATCACGGTCAAAAGCTTCTTCGAACACTTTCGATCTTCATCAAAGGCAAGTGTTCGCCCTCCATTCAAATTTATATCTTTGTGACACTGGATTGAATCCGTGTGTGTCAACCACTCTAAAAATTGTGTGTGGAGATTAGATCTGTGTGATCGAACCTCAGTAACAAAATTGAGTTAGAATCAGTACTTGTGTAGTTTGATTCTTTATAGTGGAACCAAGGGACTGTGTGACCCTTGAGAGTGGATGTAGGTCTGTGTGACTGAACCACTATAAATCTCTTGTGTCATTTTGATCTCTTGTGCTTATTATCTTGTTTCAAATTAGAGTTTCTCTGATTATTTAAGCACACACACATTGAACTTATAATTCATACAAGTTATTTTGTTATGTGTGATTATTATTCCAAGTTGAGATTAAAAATTAGGCTAATAAGTTTAAGATTGGCATTAGAATTCCTTTTGTCCTATTCACCCCCCCTCTAGGACTTATTCATTGAACCTAGTTGCACTTTCAGGAGCAACTTGTAGGAACTGGCGGTTCGCAAATAGGACTCCCGGTTAGATTATTAGAAGAGAAAATCGACGATTTTCTAACAATTAGGCTCAAACATGGTCCGCAGGGGGTCCGGAATAGGAAACGACACCGGAAAAATCGGAAACTGGCACAAGCACTTTGCTCAATAGTAGACTAACTTGACGGAATTGACGATTCGCAAATAGGACTCCAGGTTAGAGAATTAGAATCGAAACATTGGTTTTTCCAACGCTTAGGCTCGAAAACGGCCCGCCGGGGGTCCGTAACGGGAAACGGGCCTCGGAAAAATCTGAAACTAGCACGAGCACTTCGTTCAAGGGTTGACTGACTTTTTGGAACTGACGAATCGCAAATTGGAATCCCGGTTAGAGAATTAGAAGAGAAAATTGATGATTTTCAAAACACTTTGGCTCTAAAACGGCCCACCAAAACCCGGCACGAGCACTTCGCTCGAGGGTAGAGTAACTTGTAGGAATTGACGGTTCACAAATAGGACTCTCGGTTAGAGAATTAGAAGCGAAAACATAGGATTTTCCAACACTTAGAATCGAAAAGGGCCAGCAGGGGTCTGGAATGGGAAACGGCCCCCGGAAAAATCAAAAATCAGCACGAGCGCTTCGCTCGAGGGTAGAGAAACTTGTAGGAACTGATAGTTCATAAATAGGACTCCTGATTAGATTATTAGAAGAGAAAATTGACGATTTTCCAACACTTAGGATTGAAAAGGGCCCAGCGGGGGTCCGGAAAGGGAAACGGCCCACGAAAAAATGGAAAACCGGCACGAGCAATTCGCTCGAGGGTAGAGTAACTTGTAGGAACTGACGGTTCACAAAAAGAAATCATGGTTAGGGAATTAGAAGTGAGAATCGACGATTTTCCAACACTTAGGCTCGACAACGGCCCCCTGGGGTCCGAAATGGGAAATGACCAATGGAAAAATCAGAAACCGGCACGAGCACTTCGGTCGAGGGAAGTGTAAATTGTAGGAACTGACGGTTCGCAAATAGGAATCAAGGTTAGAGAATTCGAAGAGATAATCGACAATTTTCCAACACTTAAGCTTGAAAACAACCTTTCGAGGCTCCAGAAAGGGAAAAAGCGCCCGAAAAAATCGTAAACCGGCACAAGCACTTCGGTCATGGGTAGGGTAACTTGTTAGATCTGACGATTCACAAATAGAACTCCCTATTAGAGAATTAGAAGCGAAAACATTGGATTTTACAACACTTAGGATTGAAAATGACCCGCCGCGGGTTCGGAATGGGAAACGACCCCCGAAAAAATCAAAAAATAGCACAAGCACTTCGTTCGAGGGTACAGTAACTTGTAGGAACTGACGGTTCGCAAATAGGACTCCTGGTTAGATTATTAGAAGAGAAAATCGACGATTTTCGAACAATTAGGCTCGAACACGGCCCGCCGGGGGTTTGGAACGGGAAATGGCCACCAGAAAAATAGGAAACCGGCACAAGCACTTTGCTCGAGGGTAGTGTCACTTGATGGAATTGACGGTTCGCAAATATAACTCCCGGTTAGAGAATTAGAAGCGAAACATAGGTTTTTCCAACACTTATGCTCGAAAACGGCTCGCCGGGGTTCCGGAACGGGAAACAGCCCCTGGAAAAATCGGAAACCGGCACGAGCACTTCGCTTAAGGGTAGAGTAAGTTGTAGGAAATGACGGTTCCCAAATAGAAATCCGGTTAGAGAATTAGAAGTGAGAATCGACGATTTTCCAATACGTAGGCTCGAAAAAAGCCCGCATGGGGTCTGGAACGGGAAACGACCACCGAAAAAATTGAAAACCTGCACGAGCACTTCGATCGAGGGAAGACTAACCTGTAGGAACTGACGGTTCGCAAATAGGACTCCCGGTTAGAGAATTAGAAGAGAAAATCAATGATTTTCCAACACCTTGGCTTGAAAAATCAGAATCCGGCACGAGCACTTCACTCGAGGGTAGAGTAACTTGTAGGATCTGACAGTTCGTAAATAGAAATCCTGGTTAGAGAATTAGAAGATAAAATAGATGATTTTCTAATGCTAAGGTTCGAAAACGGCTAGCCGGGGGTCCGGAACGGGAAACAGCCCCCGGAAAAATTGGAAATCGGCACGAGCACTTCGGTCGAGAGTGGAGTAACTATTAGGAACTGACGGTTTGCAAAGAGGACTCCCGGTTAGAGAATTAGATTGTCCAACACTTAGGTTCAAAAATGGCTAACCGGTTGTACGGAACGGGAAACGGCCCCCGGAAAAATCAGAAACTGGCATGAGCACTTCGGTTGAGGGTAGAGTAACTTGTTGGAATTGTTGGTTCGTAAATCGAACTCCCGGATAGAAAATTAGAAGCGTAAACCTAAGATTCTCCAACACATAGGGACGAGAAAGGCACAAGTGCTCTCGATTGTGAAACGGCACCCGGAAAAATCAAAACCCGGCACGAGCACTTCGCTCGAGGGTAGAGTTGTTAGTGCCACATTTTCATGTGCACTGTTTTTATTATCAATTCCGTGCCAAAGAGTTCCGAAGACATTGTCTCTTAAGTACTTCAAAGAAGATTCAATTCAAGAGGACTGTCAAAGCTTTTTGGAAAGGCCAAGATTTGTCAAAGATCAACATCAAGCTGTGCCAACCAAGATCAGGTAATTGGGACCGAAACCATGCCCCTAAGTGACCCTAAAAACCCTAGGTTAAAATTTTATTTTGATAGGTTTTAGATGATATTTTTGAGCTTGTTTAAAACTTAAAAATGACCCCAGATTTCAGCCAGCCGACCTCACGCGGTTAGCAGTTCACCCCCTAAGTCCACCTGTCCTAAGGCATCCAACATGATCATAACACCAGGTCACATTGAGGCTTAGTAAACATGAGTATCTATAGAAACTTAACAATAAACAATGTTTTATATAAATTAATAAAGAAATGTTAAGTTGTCAAAACCGGTGTGCTTTTGATTTCTTTAATAATTTTTCTACAAAAGTTCCCTCATATTCATACTCATGATTCTTATAAGGCCTCACCAAAACATTGCTTATGTCAGGGTCTTTATCAAATTTCAAACGTAGGAATAATGTTCTTGTCAGATGCACCCTACCATGTCTTAAGTTACTGTTGGAACTATCCGTTGGATTTAATAGTATTCCTGTCAGGTGCACCCTACCATGTCTTAAGTTTCCGTTGGAACTATCCATTGGATTTTTTCTATAAATACTTGAAGCTCGTTTTCAACAAAAAAAAGTCGAATTTTGAAGAGCCTTTATTCCAAATTCTTGTAAACCTTTCTCAAGCTCTCAAAGCTTCTTCCAAACACACTTAGATCCTATCTTTGCAAATCCAAGGGCTTACTTAACTCTAAGGAGTGTGCTTTGAGAAGCCAAATCTAGGGTATCCTAATCCTTAAAGGTATCCCTCATTTCTGCCCTAGAAATCAAACCTCTACAACTTGGTTATGAATCTCAAAGGAGTTTCATCATCAACACCAAGCTAGCTGGAAGAGGTAAAAAGCTTCGATCACGGTCAAAAGCTTCTTCGAACACTTTCGATCTTCATCAAAGGCAAGTGTTCGCCCTCCATTCAAATTTATATCTTTGTGACACTGGATTGAATCCGTGTGTGTCAACCACTCTAAAAATTGTGTGTGGAGATTAGATCTGTGTGATCGAACCTCAGTAACAAAATTGAGTTAGAATCAGTACTTGTGTAGTTTGATTCTTTATAGTGGAACCAAGGGACTGTGTGACCCTTGAGAGTGGATGTAGGTCTGTGTGACTGAACCACTATAAATCTCTTGTGTCATTTTGATCTCTTGTGCTTATTATCTTGTTTCAAATTAGAGTTTCTCTGATTATTTAAGCACACACACATTGAACTTATAATTCATACAAGTTATTTTGTTATGTGTGATTATTATTCCAAGTTGAGATTAAAAATTAGGCTAATAAGTTTAAGATTGGTATTAGAATTCCTTTTGTCCTATTCACCCCCCCTCTAGGACTTATTCATTGAACCTATTTGCACTTTCATTTGGTATCAGAGCCAGGTTACTCCCTAAAGGTTTAACAACCCGGAGTAGATCTACTTCTTTTTTTACTAGTGCCAATGTCTAATCCAGAAGGTAGCGCAGTAAACAGACCACCATTGTTTGATGGTACTAACTATGCCTTTTGGAAAGCCCGAATGACCGTGTTTCTCAAATCCATTTGTGGTGAGGTGTGGGATGCTGTGGAGGATGGATGGACCCGTCCTACCTTCACAGCTGAAGATGGCACTGTCAAGCCTCTTCCAAAGGCCAGATGGATAGCTGGTCAAAAAGCTTTGAGAGACTATGATGCTAAGGCTTTGAATGCCATAACCTGTGCCATGAATGCTGAAGAATTCAAAAAGATTATGACATGCACCACATCTAAGCAAGCTTGGGAGCTGTTGGAAACAAATTATGAAGGAACCACCGTTGTTAAGAGAGCCAAGCTCCAAATGCTAACCTCCCAATTTGAATCTCTGAAAATGAAAGAAGATGAAATGTTCGATGATTTTCGAACAAAGCTTATGGTAATCGTTAATGAGATGTGGTCACTCGGTGAGCAAATCCCTGAAGGCAAAGTTTGTAGCAAAATCCTTAGGTCTTTACCTGAAAGATTTCACTCCAAAATGACTTCTATAGAGGAGTACAATGACCCTGAAACTATGAAAGTAGAGGAACTGTCGGGAAACATTAGAACCTTTGAGATGAAAATGAATAATACTTCTAATAAATCCAAAGAGAAGAAATCTATAGCTTTGAAGGTCTCCCAACCATCTCCATCTAAAGAAGAATCAGGAAATGAAAATGATAGTGATGATGAAGATGTTGCTTTACTTACTAAAAGATTCTTAAGACAATTTAAGAAAAAGACTTCTAAGTTTAATAGAAAGGAGAGACCATTTGATAAAAGTAAAAACAAAGCCAGCTCCTCTTCTAAGTATCAATCCAGAAAAGTAAAATGCTATAACTGTCAAAAGTTTGGTCACATATCTACTGAGTGTCCCATTGAAAAGAAAGATAAAAAAAGACTCTTGTGGCAACATGGGATGACTCTTCAGAAGCTGAATCAGACTCAAAGGAACCACACAAAGATGAGACAAAAAATTACACTATACTAATGGCCAGAACAGTGTGTGATCCATCACTTGAGATATCAGAAAATTCTGGAACAACTGATATTGAGAAATCTGGGAATGAATCTAAGTCTGATTATGACAGCTCAGAAAATGAAAAAGAAGATTAAGATCCTCAAGTTTCATATGATAGACTTTATGAGGAAAGCTGCAAATTGATTGATGCCATGAGCAAACAAAAATCTAAGAACAAAGTCTTAAAAGACAAAATTGAAACCTTAACTGATGAAAAGAATATCTTAGCAACTGAACAAAAAGAAGTTAATTCTAAATTTCAAATTGCTAATGAAAATTTAATCAAAATCAAAAGAGATGAAGAAGAAGCTTTGATTCTAAAAGAACTAAACAATCAATTAAGGGATGAAGTCACTCGTCTAAAATGGTTCAAAGAGAAGTATGAATATTCCTTTACCCATGGAGAAGAAAAACTTGAAAGACTTTTTAAAATGGGTAAATATCATAGAGACAAAACTGGGCTAGGATTCAACCAAGAAGACAAATCCAAACCTAATGCTTCTACTGTGTTTGTGAAAGGAGAAGCTTCCTCCAGTAGTCAAAACAATTCTGAAATTACATGTTATTCATGTGGAAGCAAAGGACATGACAAGTATGAGTGCAAAATGAAACAAATGAAAAGACAGTCCACCAAAACTTATGTCAACGGCTAAGACTTCTTTTCAAAACAATTCTATCAATCACTCATTAATCTCTCAACATTTAAATATGTTGATGAAACAAATTGGTCTTCTAAAGTTGCAATTCCACAATCATACAAGAACTGTTAAACCTACTAAAAACTACTCTAAGAAATCTTTTCACCAACAAAATCCTAACAAAGCTAAATCTCAAGGTCCTAGTGCAATCCCTGTCACCCAAAGATTCATATGGGTTCCCAAGAACAAAAGCCTAGTTGTTCACACAACTCTTAAAGCTATTGACCAATCCTTGTGGTACCTAGATAGTGGATGCTCTAGACACATGACTGGGGATAGAGCACATTTCTCGTCTATGAGGGTGGAACTGTCACCTTTGGTGATGGAAAAGTTGCTAAAGTTGTTGGTAAGGGTACTTTGAATGTTCCTAACATGCCTGTTATTGAAAATGTTTTGTATGTCGTTGGTTTGAAACATAACTTGCTAAGTATTTCTCAAATATGTGATAAAGATCATGTTGTTAACTTTAGTAGTCTTGGTTGTGAGATTTCCAAAAATGGAAAGGTTATTCTAAGAGGTCTTAGAACCAATGACAACTGTTATGTTATTAGTAACCACAAAGAATCATCCAGTTCATCCTGTCACATTGCTCATCTTGATGAAGCTCAACTATGGCATAAAAGACTTGGACATGTGAACTTTAGAGACCTATCCAAATTGAACAAGTATGTTAAGGGTCTTCCAAAAATCAGCAAAGAGTAAAAAACAGTATGTGGAGAGTGTCAAAAAGGTAAACAAATAAGAAACTCTCACAAAAAGACCAAGTCTCTAAAGACCTCTAGATCTCTAGAGCTTCTCCATATGGACCTGGTTGCTCCAACTAAGAAAGAGAGTAAAGGGGGCAAAAGATACTTTCTTGTTATTGTTGATGATTATTCTAGATTCACTTGGGTTGCATTTCTAAGAGAGAAATCTGATGCTTATGTTGAATTTAAAAAGATTGTGAAAAGGATCCAAGTTGAAAAAGGAAGAGCAGTTGCTCGAATAAGAAGTGATCATGGTGGTGAATTTGAAAATACAAAGTTTGAAAAATACTGTGATAAGTATGGAATTCACCATGAATTTTCTGCCCCTAAAACTCCTCGACAAAATGGTATTGCTGAAAGAAAGAATCGAGTCTTACAAGAAATGGCCACAATTATGCTTCATGGAAAGAATGTTCCTAGAGATCTATGGGCTGAAGCAGTTAGTACAGCTTGTCACATCATAAACAGGGTATACTTGAGAACTGGCTTGGACAAAACTGCTTATGAATTATGGCATGAGAGAAGGCCCAACATTAGCTACTTTAAAATTTTTGGTAGTAAGTGCTATATACTCAAGGGCAGAGAACACTTGAGCAAATTTGATACTAAAAGTGATGAAGGCATCTTCATTGGCTATTCTCAAAACAGTCGTGCCTACAGAGTATTGAATTTAAACACTGGAGCCATTCAAGAATCCATAAATGTAGTCATTGATGACAAACTAAATGATTTCAGTCATCAAGAAAACCCTGATAATGATGAGATAAATGTCTCAACTGAAAAACTGGATGAGTCTCCAATCTCTAAGGATTTGGTAAATGTGAAACATCATTTTATGGACCAAATTCTGGGAGATCCTTTGGCTGGTGTCAAAACTAAAAGACAATTAGAAAACATTGTTAGCTATCTTTGTTTTACTTCTACTTTTGAACCTAAAAATGTTGATGAAGCTTTTTCCGATGATAATTGGATAAATGCCATGCAAGAAGAGTTAAATCAATTTTCTAGAAATGAAGTTTGGGATCTTGTGCCTAGACCGGATGACAAAAATGTGGTAGGTACCAAGTGGATTTACAAAAATAAACTTGATGAAAATGGTACCATTGTTAGAAACAAGGCTAGGCTGGTTACTCAAGGGTACTCTCAAATTGAAGGAATTGATTTTGAAGAAACTTTTGCTCCCGTTGCTAGACTTGAATCCATTAGAATCCTTCTTGCCATTGCTTGTTCTTTGAAATTTAAACTATACCAAATGGATGTCAAAAGTGCTTTTCTAAATGGTATTTTGGAAGAAGAAGTTTATGTTGAGCAACCCAAAGGGTTTGAAGACCCTAAGAAGCCTAACCATGTGTAACATCTTAGAAAGGCTCTCTATGGTCTCAAACAAGCCCCTAGAGCTTGGTATGAGAGGCTTACTCAATTCTTAATTGATCAAAGCTTTGAAAGGGGTAGTGTGGATAAAACTCTCTTTATTCAAACAAACAATGATAATATTTTGATTGCTCAAATTTATGTTGATGATATAGTGTTTGGTTCTACTTGTAATGATCTCACAGAAAAGTTTGCTAATCTTATGAAATCTGAATTTGAAATGAGTATGGTTGGTGAACTTAATTTCTTTCTAGGGTTGCAAGTCAAACAATTGTCTAATGGACTGTTTATTTCCCAAACCAAATATGCTAAAGAATTAATCAAAAGGTTTGGATTAGACTCAGCCAAGCACATGAACACACCCATGAGCACAACACTCAAATTATCTAGAGAGTCGAGTGGTAAGAGTGTTGATTCTAGTCTGTATAGGAGCATGATAGGCAACTTATTATATCTTACAGCCATTAGACCTGATATAGCATTCAGTGTAGGAGCTTGTGCCAGATATCAATCCGATCCCAAAGAAATTCATTTGAAAGCTGTTAAAAGAATCATAAGATATGTTTCAGGGACTTCAGGATATGGCTTATGGTATCCATATGACTCATTTACCTGCATTGCTGGATACTCAGACCCCGATTGGGCTGGAAATGTGGATGATAGAAAATCTACAAGCGGTGGGTGTTTTTACCTAGGAAACTGTCTTGTTGCTTGGCATAGCAAGAAACAATCATCCATCTCCTTATCTACAGCTGAAGCAGAATATATAGCAGCTGGCAGTGGTTGTACTCAAATGCTTTGGATGAGACAAATGCTCAAAGACTATGGTATTGAACAATGTAGCATGAACTTATACTGTGATAACATTAGTGCTATAATATCTCCAAAAATCCCGTCCAACACTCTAGAACCAAACATATTGATATTAGACATCATTTCATTAGAGAATTGGTTGAAGAAGGAGTCATAGTTTTGGAGCATATTTCTACTGAGAAACAACTTGCAGATATTCTGACAAAACCATTGGATGTTTCAAAATTTGAAAATATGAGAAAATCCCTTGGTATTTGTGTTATTAAATAATTTCTTATTGTTTATTTGTTTTATATGTGTTAGTTTCATTTAATTGTTTTTATGTGCTTAATTTAAAAAAAAATAAAAAATAAAATGAAACATATCATTTCTTAGGTCATGAACTTATTTCATAGTTCTATAAAAAGCAAAATTCTGTTGCACTATCTACTGCTGAGGCAGAGTATGTTGCTGGAGGTAGTTATTGTGCTCAAGTTCTTTACATGAAGCAACAACTTGAGGATTTTAAACTTGTGTGCTATAAATCTTTCATAGAACCCAATACACCATTCTAGGACTAAGCATATTGAAATTAGATATCATTTTCTTAGAGATCATGTGCAGAAGGGTGATATTGTACTAGAATTCACAAGCACACACGATAAGTTGGCAGACATTTTTACAAAACCCCTGCCAGAAAATAGACTATGCATGATTAGAAGAGAAATCGAAATGATGCATGCCATGAATATTTATTGTATATTTTTCTCAATGTCTTACAAAAACTTGAGACTTTTAGCCTCATCATTCAAATGCTTTTGCCTTTCATAGATCCTCATGCAATCCTTGTCTAAAGGATTAGGCAATCGAACTGAAGAGGTAAGCAAGGATTTTATGTCCTTATTCTGTTGCTTTAATTCTACTATTTTTCTGTTAGACTCGAGAAGAAGCCGTTGCAGTACATCGATCTCCTCAATAAGCTTTTCTTTATTGCGAGTTTTGGACTGTAACCGATCGGAAAATGAGACAATGGATGATGAGTATTGAGTCCCGAGACTCACAAGCTCATAAATGGCATCTTGATCCGATTTATTAGCCAAATCTCTCTCTTGTCGCCTTGGCATCATGGAACCTAAAATAGATGCAGATAAAGTTTGGGATTGAGGTAGAGAATACCTCATCTCTTGATCACAAGAAGTACTAAAAGGAAATTGATGAGCCATTGAAATTTTGTGAATAAGAATGCTGATGAATTACAGAGACGAGAAGAAGATTTGATACAAATTAGATAGAGCTAAGACTGCTCTTATAAAGATGGAATTTGAACAAGACAAGCCTTCATATTTTCAAATCTTTCTTGGTTCAGATTAAAAATATGCTGGATGCATATTTTCAAAAGCTACTTAGCTAAGCCAGTGAGATTAATTGCGGGATGTCCCTATTTTTCTCGTTTGTCAACAACATCTAGCGGATTTGAATCTCCTTCCGCATCTAGTTGATAAAACTAGGCCTCTAGCCTTTGTAGTTTATGTCGGACATGGGTGGTTTCAGAGTGTATCTCTTTGCGGGCTGGCTCGGGTGGGCTGGGGCTTCTGTGATGTGCATGAATTTGGGTTGCACTCACTTAGGCCCGGTAAGAATTGTGGGGGATGAACTTGAATGCCCTCGGCCCTGTCTAATCGAGGCCCATCTGTTATCTAGGCTTGAATGGATTATCTATATTCTTATCTACCTTCTTTAATAATTTTTCTACAAAAGTTCCCTCATATTCATACTCATGATTCTTATAAGGTCTCACCAAAACATTGCTTATGTCAGGGTCTTTATCAAATTTCAAACATAGGAATAGTGTTCTTGTCAGATGCACCCTACCATGTCTTAAGTTACTGTTGGAACTATCCGTTGGATTTAATAGTGTTCCTGTCAGGTGCACCCTACGATATCTTAAGTTACCGTTGGAACTATCCGTTGGATTTTTTCTATAAATACTTGAAGCTCGTTTTCAACAAAAAAAAGTCAAATTTTGAAGAGCCTTTATTCCAAATTCTTGTAAACCTTTCTCAAGCTCTCAAAGCTTCTTCCAAACACACTTAGATCCTATCTTTGCAAATCCAAGGGCTTACTTAACTCTAAGGAGTGTGCTTTGAGAAGCCAAATCTAGGGTATCCTAATCCTTAAAGGTATCCCTCATTTCTGCCCTAGAAATCAAACCTCTACAACTTGGTTATGAATCTCAAAGGAGTTTCATCATCAACACCAAGCTAGCTGGAAGAGGTAAAAAGCTTCGATCACGGTCAAAAGCTTCTTCGAACACTTTCGATCTTCATCAAAGGCAAGTGTTCGCCCTCCATTCAAATTTATATCTTTGTGACACTGGATTGAATCCGTGTGTGTCAACCACTCTAAAAATTGTGTGTGGAGATTAGATCTGTGTGATCGAACCTCAGTAACAAAATTGAGTTAGAATCAGTACTTGTGTAGTTTGATTCTTTATAGTGGAACCAAGGGACTGTGTGACCCTTGAGAGTGGATGTAGGTCTGTGTGACTGAACCACTATAAATCTCTTGTGTCATTTTGATCTCTTGTGCTTATTATCTTGTTTCAAATTAGAGTTTCTCTGATTATTTAAGCACACACACATTGAACTTATAATTCATACAAGTTATTTTGTTATGTGTGATTATTATTCCAAGTTGAGATTAAAAATTAGGCTAATAAGTTTAAGATTGGCATTAGAATTCCTTTTGTCCTATTCACCCCCCCTCTAGGACTTATTCATTGAACCTAGTTTCACTTTCAAGAGCAACTTGTAGGAACTGGCGGTTCGCAAATAGGACTCCCGGTTAGATTATTAGAAGAGAAAATCGACGATTTTCTAACAATTAGGCTCAAACATGGTCCGCAGGGGGTCCGGAATAGGAAACGACATCGGAAAAATCAGAAACTGGCACAAGCACTTTGCTCGATAGTAGACTAACTTGACGGAATTGACGGTTTGCAAATAGGACTCCCGGTTAGAGAATTAGAATCGAAACATTGGTTTTTCCAACGCTTAGGCTCGAAAACGGCCCGCCGGGGGTCCGTAACGGGAAACGGGCCCCGAAAAAAATCTGAAACTAGCACGAGCACTTCGTTCAAGGGTTGACTGACTTTTTGGAACTGACGAATCGCAAATTGGAATCCCGGTTAGAGAATTAGAAAAGAAAATCGATGATTTTCAAAACACTTTGGCTCTAAAACGGCCCACCAAAACCCGGCACGAGCACTTCGCTCGAGGGTAGAGTAACTTGTAGGAATTGACGGTTCACAAATAGGACTCTCGGTTAGAGAATTAGAAGCGAAAACATAGGATTTTCCAACACTTAGAATCGAAAAGGGCCAGCAGGGGTCTGGAATGGGAAACGGCCCCCGGAAAAATTGAAAACCAGCACGAGCGCTTTGCTCGAGGGTAGAGAAACTTGTAGGAACTGACATTTCATAAATAGGACTCCCGGCTAGATTATTAGAAGAGAAAATTGACGATTTTCCAAACTTAGGATCGAAAAGGGCCCAGCGGAGGTCCGGAAAGGGAAACGGCCCACGAAAAAATCGAAAACCGGCACGAGCAATTCGCTCGAGGGTAGAGTAACTTGTAGGAACTGACGGTTCACAAATAGAAATCATGGTTAGGGAATTAGAAGTGAGAATCGACGATTTTCCAACACTTAGGCTCGACAACGGCCCCCTGGGGTCTGAAATGGGAAACGGCCAATGGAAAAATTAGAAACTGGCACGAGCACTTAGGTCGAGGGAAGTGAAAAATTGTAGGAACTGACGGTTCGCAAATAGGAATCAAGGTTAGAGAATTCGAAGAATAATCGACAATTTTCCAACACTTAAGCTTGAAAACAACCTTCCGAGGCTCCAGAAAGGGAAAGAGCGCCCGAAAAAATCGTAAACCGGCACAAGCACTTCGCTCATGGGTAGAGTAACTTGTTAGAACTGATGATTTACAAATAGAACTCCCTATTAGAGAATTAGAAGCGAAAACATTGGATTTTACAACACTTAGGATTGAAAATGACCCGCCGCGGGTTCGGAATGAGAAACGACCCTCGAAAAAATTAGAAAATAGCACAAGCACTTCGCTCGAGGGTACAGTAACTTGTAGGAACTGACGGTTCGCAAATAGGACTCCCGGTTAGATTGTTAGAAGAAAAAATCGATGATTTTCCAACAATTAGGCTCGAACACGGCCCGCCGGGGGTCTGGAACGGGAAATGGCCACCAGAAAAATAGGAAACCGGCACAAGCACTTTGCTCGAGGGTAGTGTAACTTGATGGAATTGACGGTTCGCAAATATAACTCCCGGTTAGAGAATTAGAAGCGAAACATAGGTTTTTCCAACACTTAGGCTCGAAAACGGCTCGCTGGGGGTCCGGAACGGGAAACAGCCCCTGGAAAAATCGGAAACCGGCACGAGCACTTCGCTTAAGGGTAGAGTAAGTTGTAGGAAATGACGGTTCCCAAATAGAAATCCGGTTAGAGAATTAGAAGTGAGAATCGACGATTTTCCAATACGTAGGCTCGAAAAAAGCCCGCTTAGGGTCTGGAACGGGAAACGACCACCGAAAAAATTGAAAACCTGCACGAGCACTTCGATCGAGGGAAGACTAACCTGTAGGAACTGACGGTTCGCAAATAGGACTCCCGGTTAGAGAATTAGAAGAGAAAATCAATGATTTTCCAACACCTTGGCTTGAAAAATCAGAATCCGGCACGAGCACTTCACTCGAGGGTAGAGTAACTTGTAGGATCAGACAGTTCGTAAATAGAAATCCTGGTTAGAGAATTAGAAGATAAAATAGATGATTTTCTAATGCTAAGGTTCGAAAACGGCTAGCCGGGGGTCTGGAACGGGAAACAGCCCCCGTAAAAATTGGAAACTGGCACGAGCACTTCGGTCGAGAGTGGAGTAACTATTAGGAACTGACGGTTTGCAAAGAGGACTCCCGGTTAGAGAATTAGATTGTCCAACACTTAGGTTCAAAAATGGCTAACCGGTTGTACGGAACGGGAAACGGCCCCCGGAAAAATCGGAAACCGGCATGAGCGCTTCGGTCGAGGGTAGAGTAACTTGTAGAAATTGACGATTCGCAAATAGAACTCCCGGATAGAAAATTAGAAGCGTAAACCTAGGATTCTATAAGACATAGGCACGAAAACGGCACAAGTGCTCTAGATTGTGAAACAGCACCCGAAAAAATCAAAACCCGGCATGAGCACTTCGCTTAAGGGTACAGTAACTTGTAGGAACTGACGGTTCGCAAATAGGACTCCTGGTTAGATTATTAGAAGAGTAAATCGACAATTTTCTAACAATTAGGCTCAAACATGGTCTGCAGGGGGTCC
Source organism: Cinnamomum chago (assembly GCA_038049695.1). NCBI lineage: Eukaryota > Viridiplantae > Streptophyta > Magnoliopsida > Laurales > Lauraceae > Cinnamomum > Cinnamomum chago. The sequence goes on along the minus strand of CP142453.1, from coordinate 56,090,197 downwards.
GAAATAGGAAATAGCACCGAAAAAATCAAAAACTAGCACAAGCACTTTGCTCGATGGTAGACTAATTTGACAGAATTGACAATTCGGAAATAGGACTCCCGGTTGGAGAATTAGAATCGAAAATAGGTTTTTCCAACACTTAGGCGCGAAAATGGCCCGCTGGGTGTCTGTAACGGGAAACGGCCCCCGGGAAAATTGGAAACTGGCACGAGCACTTTGTTCAAGGGTTGAGTAACTTGTTGGAACTAACGGTTCGCAAATTGGAATCCCGGTTAGAGAATTAGAAGAGAAAATCGACAATTTTCAAAACACTTTGGCTTGAAAACGACTCACCGGTGGTCACTTTGCTCGAGGGTAGAGTAACTTGTAGGAACTGACGGTTCACAAATAGGACTCTCGGTTAGAGAATTAGAAGCAAAAACATAAGATTTTCCAACACTTAGGATCGACAAGGGCCAAGTAGGGGTTTGGAATGGTAAACGGCCCCCGGAAAAATCGGAAACTAGCACGAGCACTTCGATCGAGGGTAGAGTAACTTATAGGAACTGACAGTTCGCAAATAGGACTCCCGGTTATATTATTAGAAGAGAAAATTGCCGATCTTCCAACACTTAGGCTCGAAAAAGGCCCGCCGGGTGTCCGGAAAGGGAACAAACACTTCGCTCGAGGGTAGAGTAACTTGTAGGAACTGACAGTTTGTAAATAGAAATCCCGGTTAGAGAATTAAAAGATAAAAAATGATGATTTTCCAATACTCGGGGGTCCGGAACGGGGAACGAGCACTTCGGTCGAAGGTAGTGTAACCTGTACGAACTGGTGGTTCGCAAATAGGACTCCCGGTTAGAGAATTAGAAGAAAAAATCAACGATTTTCCAACACTTACGCTAGAAAACAGCCCACCGGGGGACCGGAACGGGAACGGCCCACGGAAAAATCGAAAACCGGCACAAGCATTTTGATCAAGGGTATAGTAACTTGTAGGATGTAATGGTTTGAAAATAAGACTCCCGGATTGAGATTTAGAAGCGAAAACATCGGATTTTCCAACACTTAGGCTAAAAAACGGCCCGCCGGGGTTGAGAAATGGGAAACGACCCTCGAAAAAAATGGAAACGGGCACGGGCACTTTGCTCAAGGGTAGAGTAACTTCTAGGTACCGACGGTTCGCAATTATAAATCCCTATTAGTGAATTAGAAGAGAAAATCAACGATTTTCCAATACTTAGGCTCGAAAACGGCCTGCCTGGGGTGCGAAATGAGAAACGGCCCCCTGAAAAATCAGAAACCGGCACGAGCACTTTGGTCGAGGGTAGAGTAACTTGTAGAAACTTACAGTTCGCGAATAGGACTCCGGGTAAGAGAATTAGAAGAGAAAATCAACGATTTCCAACACTTAGGCTCGAAAAGGCCTGCTGGTAGACCGGAACAGGAAACGGCCCCTGGATATATTGAAAATAGGCACAAGCACTTCGATCGAGGGAAGAGTAACTTGAATGAACTAACGGTTGGAAAATAAGACTCCCGGTTCAAGAATTAGAGGTTAAAACATCGGATTTTCCAACACTTAGGCTCGAAAACGGCCCGCCAGGGTTCCGGAACGGGGAACGAGCACTTCGGTCGAAGGTAGTGTAACTTGTAGGAACATATGGTTCGCAAATAGGACTCCCGGTTAGAGAATTAGAAGAAAAAATCAACAATTTTCCAAAACTTAGGCTAAAAAACGGCCTGACGGGCGACAAGAACGGGAAACGGCCCCCGCGTAAATTGAAAACTGGCACAAACACTTCGATCGAGGGTAGACACACATGCATTGATTTAGAAAATCTTGAAATCTTGATTTATACATGCATTGTTTTTAAGACTTGTAAAAATGTTGATTTATGCATGTTTTGATTTTAAACTTGGATGCAATAAATTTTGAAAAGAAGTTTTATCAAATCAAGCTAGCCTATGTTTTAAAACTTTCAAATCCTTTTAGGTTTTCTTTTTTTATGTTTCATGATTTTAAACCTCTTAGTTTGACTTAAATCATGATTCCAAGCTTGATTCAGTGGCCCAAAATTCCCCTCAAAGAAATACTTTGGAAATATGAATTTTAGGGGAATTTGGTCCCTGGGCCCGGGTCAACTCGCAGTGTGCTTGGTCGACCAAGCCCATGGACCCGGTCGACCGAGCACACATGCGGTCGACTAGGAAAGAGCCGTTGGGATAATTTTTCAAACAGTCAGATTTTTGACCGTTGAGCATTAGGTCGACCCGGGGGTCATGGGGTCGACCGAGGACTAGCCGTTGGGCAGTTTTTGGGCATAAATAGTAGCTCATTCCTAAAGAAGTTTTGAGGATCAAGAGGCCCTCCTTGAGATGTTTTGAGGCCAATCAAAGGGGAATGAGCTAAGGGATGAAAGGGGTCATTTGGAAAGCTAAAACTTGATTCCATTGAGTTAAATCACTAAGTAAGCTTTACTTTTCTTAATCATATATTTTCATACTTTGCTTTAATTATTGGTAAATCTTTTCTAGCATGATAAACTATGATTTCTTGTGTCCTTAACATGTTATATGTTTTTGAATTGATTTATTGTTTTAGATGCATCACCTTGATTCAATTCAAGTAGTACTTAAATTGGTATATCTAAGTAAATCATGTTAATGAAAACATCTTTGAAATTTTTTGTAACATGATTCCTATACTTGATTGAATCTTTGGTCGTTGCTTTTTATCATAAGAAAATCACTTTCAAATCTATCTTTTGTTTTGGATTCAACATCTTCACAAATCATATGTACTTTTGTTTTAAAGTTTCACAACTTGCTTTGCATTGATAGGTATATCATTTTCAAGTTGAATTTATAATTACATATGATTTGTCCCCTAACTTCAATCAAATCTATTTTTGTGTTTTTTGCTCATAGCATACACATATTGAGCTACATTGTTAATTTGATTGAAATCCCTATGCATCACATGTTTTGTTCTTAGAATTTCACAACTTGTTTGGAATACATATGTATATCTTTTACAAGTTATTTTTAACATATGATTAACATTCTTTCCTCAATCATAAATATTTTTATGAGCTAAAACTTTTAAAAGCCTTTGGCATACATTTATGAGCTTTTACTTTCAAATTGATTGAGGACATCATACATACACATTGTGCATTTATCTTTGCATTCATAGTGTGTGTGTGTGTGTGTGTGTGTGTGTGTGTGTGTGTGTGTGTGTGTGAATTAGATTTTCACTTTCATATCCGCCTAATTAAGAGGCATTGTAATGAGCTATTAATTGTATCTCCATCAAGTGTATTATAGACACTACTTAGAGATATAACCAACCTTTTGGTTGAAGAGGTTATTGCTTAGCCTTGAAAAGCATATTGTAAAGGTTATTGCTTAGCCTATTGAAAAACATAAATAATGGATGTAGGCATTGAGGCCGAACCACTATAAATCCTTGTGTGAGTGATGGTGTATGCTCTGTGGTGATTGTTATTGTTGCTTTCCGCATGTAGTTTGATAATCATCACTAGTGGCTAATTTAATTTAAAGAAGTTAAAATTGGTCATAATTGGTCACTAATTTGAAGCTCACCCTATTCACCCCCCCTCAAGGGTTTGGATCACGGACTTTCAGGTATTGACGGTTCGCCAATATAAATCCCAACAAGAGAATTAGAAGCGAAAATCGGCGATTTTCCAACACTTAGGCTCGAAAACGGCCCGCCGGGGGTTCAGAACTGGAAACGGCCCCCGAATAAATCGAAATTTGGCACAAGCTCTTCTATCAAGGGTAGAGTAACTTGTTGGAACTAACGGTTCGAAAATAAGACTCCCGGTTCGTGATTTAGCAGCGAAAACATCAGATTTTCCAACACTTGGGCTCGATAACGGCCCGCCAGGGGTGCGAAATGGGAAACGGCCCCCGGAAAAATCGGAAACCGGCACGAGCACTTCGCTCGAGGGGAGAGTAACTTTTAGGAATGAACGGTTTGAAAATAAGACTCCCGGTTCGAGATTTAGAAGCGAAAACATCGGATTTTGCAATACTTAAGCTCGAAAACAGCCCGCCGAGGGTGCGAAACGGGAAACGGCCCCCGAAAAAATTGAAAACTAGCACACGCACATTGCTCGAGGTTAGAGTAACTTGTAGGAATTGATTGTTCACAAATAGAAATCCCGGTTAGAGAATTAGAAGAGAAAATCGATGATATTCCAACACTTAGGCACGAAAAAGTTCTGCTGGGGGTCCGGAACGGGAAATGGCCCCTGGAAAAATCGAAAACCGGTAGGAGTACTTCGGTCGAGGGTAGAGTAACCCGTAGGAACTGACGGTTCGTAAATAGGACTCTCGGTTAGAGAATTAGAGGTGAACACATAAGATTTTCAAATACTTAGGCTCGAAAACGGCTCGCTGATGATCCAGAACGGGAAACGGCCCCCGGAAAAATCAGAAACTGGGAAGAGCACTTCGGTCGAGGGTAGAGAAACTTGTAAGAATTGATGGTTCAAAAAAAGGACTCCCTGTTAGAGAATTAGAAGCGAAAACATAAGATTTTCCAACACTTAGGCTCGAAAATGGCTCGCCGGTGGCCCAGAAAGGGAAATGGCCCCCGAAAAAATTGGAAACTGGCACGAGCACATCGATTAAGGGTAGAGTAACTTGTAGGAATTGACAGTTCGTAAATAGAACTCCCGGTTAGAGAATTAGATGCATAAACATAAGATTTTCCAACAGTTAGCCACGAAAGCGGCCCGCCGGGGGTCCGGAATGGGAACAACCCCCGGAAAAATCGGAACCTGGCATGAGCATTTCACTCGAGGGTAGAGTGTCGCGACCCCGGACCGGGAATCCGAAGGACGGATCCGGGATCGGGACATTACATCTGAAATGATGGTGAATAGATAACCACAACATCTGTTTAAATGATAACAACGTTTATTTAATTTCCAACAGGTGTCCGCGGTGAGGATATCACAACCATAAATGAACACTTCTATTAAGTGCGGAAGCGTGTAGCAAATCAAATAGTCAACCATCCTTGGTCATAAAACAATATCACAAGTATAAAGATACTGTATCAGAATGAGCAATGATCTATAGCATGTTTACCCAAAGTAAGTTAAAGTTTATACAAATATCATTTAATTACATTTCCCAAAAATAGAGGCCCACCAGGCCAATATAACCAAAATACCAATCCAAAGAATGGTTAGACAGTTTCCCCAAAGAGATAAGTCTCTCATAGCAACCGAACGTCTACATGACGTCATCAGCACGCCACTCAACTAACTGCTGCGGTTCTACGACCGCCTCTTCGAGCTCCTCCTCGGGATAACCGACAACGGGTCCTGAGTACCAAAGAGTAGATCAAACACGACGGTTTGGCAAATGGAGGGAAAAACAACGGCAATATGATAATAAAAGAATATACCTTCAAAACATGTAAACCTGTTCAAATCACAAATTCTATGAACGAGATAAAACATTTATTCAATTACAAGGATGCAATGTAAGACATGTAAGGTGACCAAGGAAACGGGAAACAAGCAAGATGGCAACCACACGAAGCTAAGTCCTCTATCACTAAGGTGATAGAGCAATAACTAGGCACTGATCTCAGTCACTCGAGGTGAGGAGAAACAGTGGATCTCATATAAATACATATACATATACATATACTATACATGACCACGGTAGCGAGCCGGGCATCGGGGACCACAGTAGCAATCTGCGGCATCGGGACAAGACCACGGTAATGACCGGGTAGGGGGATCAAACTGCAGCTGGCGTGACAAGAGGGGGATCTCCAAGTCGGTGGATCGGACCAACATGGTTATCCAAGCTTAGTGGTGCCGACTCATAGCTCAAATACAATCGAGACATATGCAAGTAAATCGAGTACAAATACATAAACAAACGGGCAAGACGGGGGTGCTCAAGGGCACACTGTCATATCATGTGGTGCAATGCACTTCAAGACAAGTAAGTATTTCAAGTGCAATTCAATACTTTCGGGAAAACAAGGCATGTAGTATAAATCTAGGGAACAATGAAATACTATAGAGCTTTTGAAATCTCAAGACAAGTATCGGGGTTCAAAACTAGTTCAAGGTGAATAGGGAGCCCGTATGTCGATCTGATAAAAATTTAGCACTCTTTGAGTTTGGGGACATTCTGGGCTCCTTGTACACTTTGAATTTTCAAAACTTCGAATGGCATCTTCGTGATATGGTTTCTTTCTCGAATGGCCTCATACAATGCCTAGTGAATCTCCTTTGATCGACAAAGCTCAGCGCTCGAGCGAACCGGAGAGTTCGCTCGAGCGAGGAGCTCTCCGGAACCTGGGAAATTTCAGTCACCTGGCGGTTAGCCGCTGCTGGGATGGGCGGCTAGCCGCTGGCTGACCGCGACTGGGCTGCAAAAATGCAGCTTACTGGAAAGCTAACCGCCAAGGTGCGGTCAGCTGGCGGTTAGCCGCCGCTGGGATGGGCGGCTAGCAGCAGGCTAACCGTGGAGCTAACTGAGTTTCAGGTGGAGAAGTGTGCTCTCTGGAAAAGCCACCGTGATATTTCGGCTAGCTGGCGGTTAGCCGCCAGTCACCAGGCGGCTAGCCACTAGCTGACCGCCAGGTGCGGGATACACCCACTGTGTTCATATTTTGAGCTATTTCTCCTCCTCAAAATCATTCTCCCTACTTCCACTTAGTCCCTGCAATAAAATTGAGCTAAGAACTCCTCCAATACATCTATCTATACTTCTCCAAAACTCCAACTTGTGATCATTCATAACCTCATTCTTCCACATCAAGTCCAATACAAAGGAAGGAGGAAGGAAACCATTTCACAAACATTCATTTAGGATATAACCAAAAGACAATAAATGCTAAACCAACATGTTTACAAAACATTAAATGACTTAGCGAATATGCATTCAAGCATTCATTTCAAAAATAAATGCAAGCCAATAAATATGAGTGAAATGACAAGTCAACCACATTCATCATGGAAACCATTGAAAGCTCATAAAAAATCAAGTAATCCACTTGCCTTGTGTCTTCAAATCAAGAAATCAAACTCCTATACTCTTCCAAGCCAAAGATCCAAGCTATAACAAAAATCCCCCAAAACAAATCCTAAAATGGGTCAAAATAAGAAATAGGAAGGGAAACCTTACAATAATGGAAATGAAGCTTCTCTAAGTTTAGAAGAATGCAAATCTAGAATAACGGAAGGATTACTTACTTTTAACGTCCTCTAATGGCAAGAGTAAGTTCAATGAAGGTCTTGGAATGGAGGGTTTTCTTCACAAATGGTATCAATAGAGAGCCATGGTGAAGAGGAAGAAGAAGATGATCTCCATTTCTAGATTGATGCAAGTTTGGTGTGGATTGGAGGTGGAGAGAGCAAGAGGAAGAAGAAAAGTTGCCAAATGCAAACCCTAGGTTCTTTTTGTGCTGGAAAAAGGGAATGGGAAGATGGGTTCTCCTTATATGATAAATGGGAATGGGTCGCACTACTAAAGACATTCAAGGGCTGAAATCTTGTCTTTCGGGGCTTCTAATGAATTCGACGAAGAAGAAAGAAATGATCGTCGAAATATCTAGTTTCCAAAAAGTATATGTTTCACGGGTTTCGGGAATATCAAGTTTTGGGTACAGATTTTGTGTGCAATGACTGTTTTGCCCTCAAGGCTATGAAATCGGGTTTCGGGATCTCAAACGGGGACGGGATCAACACGAAAGTTGTAGAGCTTATCAATACGAATAAAACGAGATTAAAACAATGAATGCAAAAATCTCCGATAAATCCTCAAACATATGCAATGTCATGAAAAGGAACCCCCAAAGGACCCTACTAACCCAAAGCAATCAAAATTCCCCAAAACTATATCAAAAGCTATTCCAAACCCAACTTAGCCAGAATCACTAATCAAGCCTAGAACTAATACGCCACTTAATTAGTACTAATCGGGTTCTCTCGGGTCGGGGTCTTACATCCTCCACCCCTTAGGGCATTTGGTCCTCCAAATGAAACATAAGACTCACCTCAGGTAGTAGATGTGAATACTTCTTCTGAACTTGGTCTCGTAATTCCCACGTTCCCTCTTCCGGTCCATGGTTCTCCCATAGCACCTTTACCCACTGAATAGTCCGTGTCCTCAACTCTTGTTCCTTTGTATCGATGATCTCAACAGGCTTCTCAACATAGGTAGCATATTCTCTGATCTCTAATGGCTCGTGCTGGAGTACATGTGAAGGATCGGGAACATACTTCTTCAACATAGACACATGAAAGACGTTGTGTACGCCGGATAGCTCAGGTGGTAAGGTTAGTCTATAAGCCACGTCACCGATCTTGCTCACAATGTCATATGGCCCAATGTATCTCCGTGATAGCTTGCCCTTCTGTCCAAATCTCAATGTTCCCCTCGTAGGTGACACTTTCAGGAAAACCTTATCTCCTTCTTTGAACTGTAGATCTCTGTGGTGGGAGTCTGCATAGCTCTTCTGTCTACTCCGGGACACTTTCAGACGCTCTTGAATCAACTTGATCTTGTCGCTGGTCTCATTAACAATAGTCGGTCCATGGAAACTGCGAGTGCCAACTTCTTCCCAACAAACAGGTGTCCTACACCTTCTGCCATACAAGGCCTCAAAAGGAGCCATCCCAATGCTCTAATGGTAGTTGTTGTTGTAAGCGAACTCACACAACGGTAGAGTCTCATCCCATTGAGTCTTGAAATCTAACACACAAGCATGGAGCATATCCTCAAGAGTCTGAATTGTCCTCTCTGACTGGCCATCTGTCTGAGGGTGATACGCTGTGCTAAACTGTAGTCTCGTACCCATAGACTCGTGCAATGTCTTCCAGAATCTCGAGACGAATCTGCTGTCTCTGTCAGAAGTGATAGAAACTGGTTGCCCATGTCGACTGATGATCTCGCTGACAAACAACTCTGCCAAAGGTAGCATGTGCATCTTCTTCCCTATCTTCATAGCAAGGAAATGCGCTGACTTGGTGAGACGGTCCATAATGACCCAAATCGCATCGTTGCCCTTGCTAGTCCTCGGTAATCCCGAAATAAAGTCCATGGTAATGTGTTCCCACTTCCATTCCGGGATTTCTAATGGCTGTAACAATCCTGGAGGCCTCTGATGCTTTGCTTTAATCAACTGACAGGTCATACAACGGGAGACAAACGCTGCAATCTCTCTCTTCATGTTGTTCCACCAAAATCTGCCCTTCAAGTTCTGATGCATCTTCGTGCTGCCTGGATGCATAGAATACTTCGCGCTGTGAGCCTCAGTCATGATGTCATTTCTCAAATCTTCGATGTTAGGCACACACAGACCGTCACGGTAGTACAAAACTCCATCCACAATACGGAAATCGGGACATTTTGCTACATGTTCCGAAATCTTGGCCAACTCTGGATCTTGCAACTGACTATCCTTAATCTTCTACATGAAAGAAGGTTCTGACACTGTCATGTTAGCTAACAAAACACCCTTCCTCAATGGCTGTAGGTCTATACTCAACTCTTCAAATTGCTCAAAGATAAAAGTGCCACTTAGATTTGCCAAGCCTACTGATTTTCTGCTCAAGGCATCGGCAACTACATTAGCTTTCCCCGGGTGGTACTTGATTGGAAAATCATAGTCCTTGATATATTCCATCCATCTTCTCTGCCTCATGTTCAATTCTTTCTGCGAAAACAAGTACTGTAAGCTGCGGTGATCGGAGTGGACTTCGAACTTCTCTCCATAGAGGTAATGTCTCCACATTTTCAATGCGAAAACAACCGCTACTAACTCAAGATCATGGGTGGCATAGTTCTTCTCGTGATCTTTCAACTGCCGGGATCCATATGTAATCACTTTTCCTTCTTGCATCAACACACAACCAAGTCCAACATTCGAAGCATCGGTAAAAATGGTAAAACCGCCGCTCCCGGATGACAAAGTAAGGACTGGTGCTGTAGTCAATCTCTCCTTCAGCTCTTGGAAACTCTTTTCACACTGCTCTATCCATACATATGACACATTCTTCCTTGTCAACTTCGTCAAAGGTGACGCAATCGACGAAAATCCCTGCACGAACCTCCTGTAATAACCTGCTAAACCCAGAAAACTTCTGATCTCTGATGCATTCTTCGGTCTTTCCCAGTTCATAACTGCTTCAATCTTGGACGGGTCCACTGATAATCCTTCTTTGGAGATGATATGTCCCCAAAATGCTACTTGCTCCAACAAAAATTCACACTTGTTGGGCTTCGCATACAGCTGATTCTCTCTCAAGAGTTGCAGTGCTATCCTCAAGTGCTCTTCATGCTCTTCTCTAGTCTTGGAGTACACCAAAATGTCATCTATGAACACTACAACAAACTGATCCAGATACTCTGCAAAAATCTTGTTCATCAACGCCATGAACACTGCCGGTGCATTAGTCAACCCAAATGGCATCACTAGAAACTCATAGTGACCATATCTTGTCCGGAAAGCTATTTTCAACACATCTGATTCTCTGACTCTCAGCTGATGGTAACCAGATCTCAAATCGATCTTCGAAAAGTATGATGCACCTTGTAACTGATCAAACAATTCATCTGTTCTTGGTAATGGGTATTTGTTCTTGATGGTCATTTGATTCAATCTTCTGTAATCTATACACATTCTCATCGAACCATCCTTCTTATTGACAAACAAAACTGGAGCTCCCCATGGTGAAATACTCGGTCTCACAAAACCTTTATCTAACAATTCTTGCAACTGAGTCTTCAACTCTCCCAACTTTGCTGGAGTCATTCTATATGGTGCAATAGATATCGGAGCGGTCCTTGGTAAAAACTCAATAGTGAAATCAATCTCTCTGATGGGTGGTAAACCTGGAATCTCCTCCGGAAAAACATCCGGGAACTCCCAAACAATTGGGATCTCCTCCACCCCTTGGGACCATTTATCCTCCGTGATAAACGCCAAATATGCTTCACAACCACTTCTCAAAAGTCTATCAGCCTTCAATGCTGAGACAAACCCTGCACGAGGACACCTCCTCTCTCCCTGAAACAACATCCCTGCTGGTGTCTCATCTAACTTGAAAGTCAGGGTCTTATGGAAACAATCCATTGTGGCATGGTATCCTGCCAGCCAATCCATCCCTAGGATGACATCAAAATCGAACATCTCTAATAGAATGAGATCTGCGGTTAAAACCACTTCTCCTATTTGGACTGTGCAACTAGGATAGTATGTACTACAAATAATTTGTTTGCCTACTGGGGTTGCCACAGTCAAAATAAACTCAAGTTCTCTAGCATGCAAATAGATCAACTTAGAAAATTCATGGGATAAGAATGAATGTGTAGAGCCAGGGTCAAATAAAATCTTAGCTTTTATCCCACAAACAAGAAGTGTACCTTCCACTACATTTCCCGCTGCCTCTGCATCCACTCTATTGACTCCGTAGATTTGGCCTCGCTGTTGGGGCCTATTCTGTGCCTGCTGTGGCCTGCCTTGGGGTGCATTCCTATGCTGCTGCGGTGCACGCTGATTTGGGTTGTGTCCCTGCTGACGAGCCTGTTGTTGTTGTTGCTGTGGTCTATGCTGCTGCTGTGGTGGTGCTTGTTGCTGTAGTGGCCTTGCCTGATTCTGAACAACTATTGCATTCTGTGGTGCTGGTGGACGCTGTGCCCCTTGCTGCTCCTGCTGGTTCTGCCTATTCTGCCTTGGACAGTCCCTCATCTGATGGGCCATGGAGCCACATCTGAAACATGCTCCTGTGAGTGTACGACAATGTGCACTCTCATGGTTCTTCCCACAATGGGTACAAACCAATGGACCTTGAGCAATCAGCTCTGTCCTCTGTCTCTTGTTCTGATGGTTCCTTTGCTGGTGGTTCTGCTGCTGAGCTTGTCCCTTGCCTTGGACTCTGAGGATCTTGTTGTGAAAGTTCTCAAACTTGTAGGCCCTCTTGACTGCCTCATCAAAAGTTGCAGGTGGTACTACCCCGGTGGCATCTCTCTCAATAAAGGGATTAAGCCCCTCAAAGAATTTGACAATTTTCTTCTCCACCTTATCCACCAACTCCGGAGCGTATCTAGACAATCTCTCGAAGTTAGTGAGATATTCTAAGACTGTCATACTCCCTTGGACAAGCTGTTGAGATTCTATGGCCTTTTGCTTCTTGATATGAGCAGGTACATATTTATCATGGAATTGCCTCTTGAAATTTGCCCAAACCACTGCATCAGCCATGGTTCTATATTCTTCCCTAACCGTTTTCCACCATCTGTCCGCTAAACCAACAAAGAGGGATGATGCTAGCTTCACTCTATCTCCCCCTGTACACTAGAAAATCTCAAAGATGTTCTCGGTATGTTCCAACCAGTCATCTGCAGCCAATGGATCTTCTATCCCCAGAAATTCTTTCGGAGCTCTCTTCCGAAATCGTTCAAACAAGGCATTAGGATCATGTTGCCTCTGATTTATGACAATTGTGGGCTGAGGTTGAACCGGTTTTGGTCTTCTCGGTAGGACCTCAAGCAATTGCCTTTGCATCTCTGCCATTTCCCTAACATGGTCTTCTTCTCTCTTGAGCATCTGTTCTTGCAATCTAGCTTGGTTTTCATTGGCTTGAAGCTGCTGGTCAAGCATTGCTTGCATCATTTCCTGGAACTTATTAGGTGGGTTGTTCTCAACCATATCCTCTTCTACCGGCCCGGTGTGATCACTGTTACTTCCAGAAGGAACTCCATTCACTGTTCTCTTACGGGGAGGCATGATGCTGCAAAACAAATTGTTAGCACATAATAACATAATGGGTCACACATTGCTCACATGATACTAGCTAAAGAAAGATCTAACGAATCCTCGCCACATCCTTAGGATTTCTAGTTTCTTTTAATTGCTTGAAACACGTCTCGCTCTGATACCAGTCTGTCGTGCCCCCGGACCGGGAATTCGAAGGATGGATCCGGGATCGGGACATTACATCTGAAATGATGGTGAATAGATAACCACAACATCTGTTTAAATGATAACAGCGTTTATTTAATTCCCCACAGGTGTCCGCGGTGAGGATATCACAACCATAAATGAACACTTCTATTAAGTGCCGAAGCGTGTAGCAAATCAAATAGTCAACCATCCTTGGTCATAAAACAATATCGCAAGTATAAAGATACTGTATCAGAATGAGCAATGATCTATAGCATGTTTACCCAAAGTAAGTTAAAGTTTATACAAATATCAATTAATTACATTTCCCAAAAATAGAGGCCCACCAGGCCAATATAACCAAAATACCAATCCAAAGAATGGTTAAACAGTTTCCCCAAAAAGATAAGTCTCTCATAGCAACCGAACGTCTACATGACGTCATCAGCACGCCACTCAACTAACTGCTGCGGTTCTACGACCGCCTCCTCGAGCTCCTCCTCGGGATAACCGACAAAGGGACCTGAGTACCAAAGAGTAGATCAAACACGACGGTTTGGCAAATGGAGGGAAAAACAACGACAATATGATAATAAAAGAATATACCTTCAAAACATGTAAACCTGTTCAAATCACAAATTCTATAAACGAGATAAAACCTTTATTCAATTACAAGGATGCAATGTAAAACATGTAAGGTGACCAAGGAAACGGGAAACAAGCAAGATGACAACCACACGAAGCTAAGTCCTCTATCACTAAGGTGATAGAGCAATAACTAGGCACTGATCTCAGTCACTCGAGGTGAGGAGAAACAGTGGATCTCAAATAAATACATATACATATACATATACTATACATGACCACGGTAGCGATCCGGGCATCGGGGACCACAGTAGCAATCTACGGCATCGGGACAAGACCACGGTAATGACCGGGTAGCGGGATCAAACTGCAGCTGGCGGGACAAGAGGGGGATCTCCAAGTCGGTGGATCGGACCAACATGGTTATCCAAGCTTAGTGGTGCCGACTCATAGCTCAAATACAATCGAGACATATGCAAGTAAATCAAGTACAAATACATAAACAAACGGGCAAGACGGGGGTGCTCAAGGGCACACTGTCATATCATGTGGTGCAATGCACTTCAAGACAAGTAAGTATTTCAAGTGCAATTCAATACTTTCGGGAAAACAAGGCATGTAGTATAAATCTAGGGAACAATGAAATACTATAGAGCTTTTGAAATCTCAAGACAAGTATCGGGGTTCAAAACTAGTTCAAGGTGAATAGGGACCCCGTATGTCGATCTGATAAAAATTTAGCACTCTTTGAGTTTGGGGACATTCTGGGCTCCTTGTACACTTTGAATTTTCAAAACTTCGAATGGCATCTTCGTGATATGGTTTCTTTCTCGAATGGCCTCATACAATGCCTAGTGAATCTCCTTTGATCGACAAAGCTCAGCGCTCGAGCGAACCGGAGAGTTCGCTCGAGCGAGGAGCTCTCCGGAACCTGGGAAATTTCAGTCACCTGGCGGTTAGCCGCTGCTGGGATGGGCGGCTAGCCGCTGGCTGACCGCGACTGGGCTGCAAAAATGCAGCTTACTGGAAAGCTAACCGCCAAGGTGCGGTCAGCTGGCGGTTAGCCGCCGCTGGGATGGGCGGCTAGCAGCAGGCTAACCGTGGAGCTAACTGAGTTTCAGGTGGAGAAGTGTGCTCTCTGGAAAAGCCACCGTGATATTTCGGCTAGCTGGCGGTTAGCCGCCAGTCACCAGGCGGCTAGCCACCAGCTGACCGCCAGGTGCGGGATACACCCACTGTGTTCATATTTTGAGCTATTTCTCCTCCTCAAAATCATTCTCCCTACTTCCACTTAGTCCCTGCAATAAAATTGAGCTAAGAACTCCTCCAATACATCTATCTATACTTCTCCAAAACTCCAACTTGTGATCATTCATAACCTCATTCTTCCACATCAAGTCCAATACAAAGGAAGGAGGAAGGAAACCATTTCACAAACATTCATTTAGGATATAACCAAAAGACAATAAATGCCAAACCAACATGTTTACAAAAAATTAAATGACTTAGCCAATATGCATTCAAGCATTCATTTCAAAAATAAATGCAAGCCAATAAATATGAGTGAAATGACAAGTCAACCACATTCATCATGGAAACCATTGAAAGCTCATAAAAAATCAAGTAATCCACTTGCCTTGTGTCTTCAAATCAAGAAATCAAACTCCTATACTCTTCCAAGCCAAAGATCCAAGCTATAACAAAAATCCCCCAAAATAAATCCTAAAATGGGCCAAAACAAGAAATAGGAAGGGAAACCTTACAATAATGGAAATGAAGCTTCTCTAAGTCTAGAAGAATGCAAATCTAGAATAAGGGAAGGATTACTTGAAAGAGCACCTAAGCGCCAATGAGCAAGTCCTAAAGGGGGGGGGGGGGGGGGGGGAGAATAGGACTACGAAACTTTATACCCACTTTTTGTTCATTAAACAATATGACAAAGAAACCATGTGATGTGAAGGCAAGGTGTGTGCAAAACATAAAGCTCAAAACACATTAAGACAATCCACAAGAGAAGATGCACACACATTTATAGTGGTTCGGACCATATGTCCTACATCCACTCACAAAGGTCACAAAGACCCTTGGTTCCACTATGATGATTCAAGACTACACAAGTAATGACATCAATCACATACAAGGGGTATTTTTGGTAACGAGGTTCGATCACACAGATCTAATCCCCCAGAAACATTGTAGAGTGAATGAATCACACATATTCACACCACTATCATAAAATACACAAGTTGTAGATGTTGTTTGAGAAGTAGAACACTTGCCTTTGATGAAGACTGAAGGTGTTCAATGAAGCTCCATCTTTATCTGGAGCTTTAACCTCTTGAAGCAAGCTTGATGTTGATGTTGATCCTCCATTGTGTTGCACAACCAAGGCTTAAGAGGTTTGGGTTCTAGGGTAACATGAATCTAATCTATTTGAGAATCAACCTAGAAGCCTTTCCTCCATTCACACTTATATTAAGGCTAATCATAGCTCATACATGTTCTAAATAAGGCTCAAGTGTGTTTGGAGAAGGATTTAGGAGCTTGGAAAGGGTAGAGAAAAATAGGTCATGGAAGCTCTCAAAACTGTGCAGCTCCCAGTGTCAAACGTTCTGTAGAAATATATAGAAAAGTTCCCAACGGCTAGTTTTGGCGGTTAGCCTCTTGGAAGTTCGGCTAGCCTCTTTTCAATTGCACTGAGGTAACGGCTAGAATTTCCAATTCGGTCAGCTCGCGGTTAGCCGTAGAAGACCTTGGCGGCTAGCCGTGAGGTGACCGCTGGGTGACCGAATTCACTGTCTAGAAAAATGATGCTTACTGGAAAAGTGACCGTGACATTCGGTTACCTGGCGGTTAGCCGACAGCTCATATGCCGGTTAGCCGCAAGGTGACCGTGAGGTGACCGAACTCCCTTAGCAGCAGATGGTTTGCTTGCTGGAAATGTAACCGTGGGACTTCGGTTACCTGGCGGTTAGCCGCTTCTTGCAGAGAGGCTAGCCGCCAGGTGACTGACAGGTCACCGAACCTCCTAAAGCTGGACAGAACAGAATGAAGCTAAGAGACTTTGAAACACCAGATTTAAACCAAGGCTCCCAAGGGTCCTAGGGTCCAGTAAGGAGATGTGACTAGGTCCAAAATACCTGAGATGGTTGGCAAACACAATGAGGTAATCTTGATGAATCATGGGCCATCCAAAAGCTTGACGAATCTTCCTTGAAATAGATCTTCCTTGACAAACTTCGAGAGAACGGACCTCCGGAACAGATTGGCACAGAATTGACAATACAAAAACAGTGATCACAAAGCTGTGACACTTACATTACTTACTTTTAAGGTCCTCTAATGGCAAGAGTAAGCTCAATGAAGGTCTTGGAATTGAGGGTTTTCTTCACAAATGGTATCAATAGAGAGCCATGGTGAAGAGGAAGAAGAAGATGATCTCCATTTCTAGATTGATGCAAGTTTGGTGTGGATTGGAGGTGGAGAGAGCAAGAGGAAGAAGAAAAGTTGCCGAAAGCAAACCCTAGGTTCTTTTTGTGCTGGAAAAAGGGAATGGGAAGATGGGTTCTCCTTATTTGGCAAATGGGAATGGGTCCCACTACTAAAGACATTCAAGGGCTGAAATCTTATCTTTCGGGGCTTCTAATGAATTCGACGAAGAAGAAAGAAATGATCGTCGAAATATCTAGTTTCCAAAAAGTATATGTTTCACGAGTTTCGGGAATATCAAGTTTTGGGTACAGATTTTGTGTGCAATGACTGTTTTGCCCTCAAGGCTATGAAATCGGGTTTCGGGATCTCAAACGGGGACGGGATCAACACGAAAGTTGTAGAGCTTATCAATACGAATAAAATGAGATTAAAACAATGAATGCAAAAATCTCCGATAAATCCTCAAACATATGCAATGTCATGAAAAGGAACCCCCAAAGGACCCTACTAACCCAAAGCAATCAAAATTCCCCAAAACTATATCAAAAGCTATTCCAAACCCAACTTAGCCAGAATCACTAATCAAGCTTAGAACTAATACGTCACTTAATTAGTACTAATCGGGTTCTCTCGGGTTGGGGTCTTACATAGAGTAACTTCTAAGGACTGACGGTTCACAAATAGGACTTTCGGATAGATTATTAGAAGAAAAAATTGACGATTTTCCAACAATTAGGCTCGAACACGGCCCGCCGGTGGTCCTGAACTGGAAATGGCCACCGGAAAAATAGGAAACCGACACAAGCACTTTGCTCATGGGTAGTGTATCTTGATGGAACTGAGGGTTCACTAATAGAACTCCCGGTTAGAGAATTAGAAGCGAAACATAGGTTTTTCCAACTCTTAGGCTCGAAAAAGGCTCGTCGGGGGTCCGGTACGGGAAACGGCCGCCCGAAAAAATTAGAAACCGGCACGAGCACTTCTCTCGAGGGTAGAGTAACTAGTAGGAACTGACGGTTCTCAAATAGGAATCCTATTAGAGAATTAGAAGAGAAAATCGACGATTTTCCAACACTTAGGCACGAAAACGGCTCACTGGGGGTCTGGAACGGGTAAGGGACCCCAGAAAAGTCAGAAACCAACACAACACTTTGCTCGAGGGTAGAGTAACTTGTAGTAACTGACGGTTCTCAAATACGACTCTCGGTTATAAAATTAGAAGCGAAAACATAAGATTTTCCAACACTTAGGCTCGAAAATGGCTCGCCGGTGGTTCGGAACGGGAAAAGGCCCTCGGAAAAATCAGAAACCGGCACGACCATTTCGTTCGAGGGTGGAATAACTTGTTGGAACTGACATTTCACAAATAGGAATCAAGGTGAGAGAATTCGAAGAGAGAATCAACGATTTTCCAACACTTAGGCTTGAAAACGGCCCACGGGGATCTCTGGAACGGGAAACAGCCCCCGGAAAAATCGGAAACTAGTACGAGCACTTCGCTCGAGGGTAGTGTAACTTGTAGGAACTAACGGTTCACAAATAGGACTCTCGGTTAGAGAATTAGAAGCGAAAACATAGGATTTTCCAACACTTAGGATCGAAAACAGCCCGCCGGGGGTCTGGAATGGGAAACGGCCAATGAAAAAATCGGAAATCGGCATGAGCACCTCGCTCGTGGGTAGAGTAAGTTGTAGGAATTGACAGTTCGCAAATAGGACTCCCGATTAGATTATTAGAGGATAAAATCGACGATTTTTTTAACACTTCGCCTCGAAAAAGGCCCGCCGGGGGTTCGAAACGGGAAACGGCACCCAAAAAAATCAGAAACCGGCACAAGCACTTTGGTCGAAGGTAGAGTAACATGTAGGAACTGACGGTTCGCATATAGGACTCCCGGTTAGAGAATTAGAAGAAAAAATCAACGATTTTCCTACACTTAGCCAGGGGACTGGAACGGGAATGGCCTTTCGAAAAATCAAAAATTGGCATAAGCACTTCGATCAAGGGTAGAGTAGTAACTTGTAGGATATAACTGTTCAAAGATAAGACTCCCGGTTCGAGATTTAGAAGTGAAAACAATGGATTTTCCAACAATTAAGCGAAAAAACGGCTCGCCGTGGGTGCGAAACGAGAAACGACCCCCGAAAAAATCGGAAACCAGCTCGAGCAGTTCGCTCGAGGGTAGAGTAACTTGTAGGAATTGACGGTTTGAAAATATAAATCTCGGTTGGAAAATAAGAAGAAAAAATCTACGATTTTCAAAAACTAAGGCTCGAAAATGGCCCCCCGTGGGTGCAGTAACTTAGGCTTGAAAACGGGACCCGGAAAAATCAAAATCCGGTTCGAGCACTTTGGTCGAGGTTAGAGTAACTTATAGGAATTGACGGTTCGGAAATAAGACTCCCAGTTAGAGAATTAGAAGAGAAAATCAACGATTTTCCAACAGTTAGGCTCGAAAATGGCCCGCCGGGGGACCGGAACGGGAAACGGACCCCGGATAAATAAAAAACTGGCACAAACACTTCGATCGTGGGTAGAGTAACTTGTAGGAACGAATGGTTGGAAAATAAGACTCCCGGTTCGAGATTTAAAAGCGAAAACATCAGATTTTCCAATACTTAGGCTCGAAAACGGATTGCCAGGGAGGCGAGATGGGAAACGGCCCCCGGAAAAATCGGAAACCAGCACGAGCACTTCGGTCAAGGGAAGAGTAACTTGTAGGAACTGACGGTATGCAAATAGGACTCCCGGTTAGAGAATTAGAAGAGAAAATCAACAATTTTCAAACACTTATGCTCGAAAACGGCCTGCCGGGTCACCGGAATGGGAAACAGTCCCTGGAAAAATAAAAAACTGGCACAAGCACTTCGATCGATAGTAGAGTAACTTGTAGGAACTAACAGTTCAAAAATAAGACTCCCGGATCAAGATTTAGAAGGGAAAACATCGGATTTTCCAACAGTTACGCTCGAAAAAGTCCCACCGAGGGTACGAAACGAGAAACGACCCCCGAAAAAAATGAAAATTGGCACGAGTACTTCGTTCGAGGGTAGAGTAACTTGTAGTTACTGACGGTTCGCAAAAATAAATCCCGGTTAGAGAACTAGAAGAGAAAATCGACGATTTTCCAACACTTAGGCTAGAAAATGGCTCGCCGGGGGTTTGGAACGGGAAACGGCCCCTGGAAAAATCGGAAGTCGGCACAAGCACTTCGGTCGTGGGTAGAGTAACTTATAGGAATTGACAGTTCGGGACTCGGACTCCCGGTTAGAGAATTAGAAGAGAAAATCAATGATTTTCCAACACTAAGGCTCGAAAAAGCCCCGTCGAGAGACTAGAACGGGAAACGGTCCCTGGATAAATTGAAGATTGGCACAAGCACTTCGATCGAGGGTAGAGTAACTTGTAGGAACTAATGGTTCAAAAATAAGACTCTCGGTTCGAGATTTAGAAGCAAAAACATCGGATTTTCCAGTACTTAGGCTCGAACACGGCCAGTCGGGGGTGTGAAACGGGAAACGGCCCTCGGAAAAATAGGAAACCGGCACGAGCACTTCAGTTGAGGTTAGAGTAACTTGCAGTAATTGACGGTTCACAAATAGAAACCTAAGTTAGAGAATTAGAAGAGAAAATTGATGATTTTTCAACACTTAGGCTCGAAAACGGCCTCGAAGGGGACCGGAACGGGAAACGACCCCCGGAAAAAAAAAATTGGCATAAGCACTTTGCGCGAGGGTAGAGTAACTTGTAGGAACTGACAGTTCGCAAATAAGAATCCTGTTAGAGAATTAGAAGAGAAAATCGACGATTTTCTAACACTTAGGCACGAAAACAGTCCACTGGGGGTCCAGAACGTGTAACGGACCCTAGAAAAATTAGAAACAAACACAACACTTCGCTCGAGGGTAGAGTAACTTGTAGAAACTGACGATTCTCAAGTATGACTCTTGGTTATATAATTAGAAACGAAAACATAAGATTTTCCAACACTTAGGCTCGAAAATGGCTCGCCGGTGGCTCAGAAAGGGAAACGGGCCCTGGAAAAAATGGAAACCGGCACGAGCACGTCGATTAAGGGTAGAGTAACTTGTAGGAACTGACAGTTCGCAAATAGAACTCTCGGTTAGAGAATTAGAAGCATAAACATAAGATTTTCCAACACTTAGCCACGAAAAGCGACCCGTCGGGGGTCCGGAATGGGAAGAACCCCCAGAAAAATCGGAACCCGACACGAGCATTTCGCTCGAGGGTAGAGTAACTTCTAAGAACTGGCGGTTCAAAAATAGGACTTTCGGATAGATTATTAGAAGAAAAAATCGATGATTTTCCAATAATTAGGCTCGAACACGGCCCGCCGGTGGTCCGGAATGGGAAATGGCCACCGGAAAAATAGGAAACCGGCACAAGGACTTTGCTCGAGGACAGTGTATCTTGATGGAACTGACGGTTCGCAAATAGAACTCCCGGTTAGAGAATTAGAAGAGAAAATCGACGATTTTCCAACACTTAGGCTCGAAAATGGCCCGTCGGGGGTCCGGAACGGGAAAAACGGCCACTGTAAAAATCGGAAATTGGCACGAGCACTTTGGTTGAGGGTAGAGTAACTTGTAGGAATTGATGGTTTGAAAAGAATTTTCCCGGTTAGAAAATTAGAAGCGTAAACGTAAGATTTTGCAACACATAGGCATGAAAAAGGCCCGCTAGGGGTCCGGATTAGGAAACGGTCCCTGGAAAAATCGAAGCCCGGTACGAGCACTTCGCTCGAGGGTAGAGTCAATTGTAGGAACTGACGGTTCACAAATAGGAGTCATGGTTAGATTATTAGAAGAGAAAATCGACGATTTTCTAACAATTAGGCTCAAACATGGCCCGCAGGGGGTCCGGAACGGGAAACGACCATCGGAAAAATCAAAAACCGGCACAAGCACTTTTTTTGTGGGTAGACTAGCTTAACGGAACTGACAATTTGTAAATAGGACTCCTGGTTAAAGAATTCGAATTGAAACATAGGTTTCTCCAACACTTATGCTCGAAAATGGCCCGCCGGGGGTCCGGAACGGGAAACAGCCCCCGGTATAATTGAAAACAGGCATGAGCACTTTGTTCAAGGGTAGAGTAACTTGTTGGAACTGACGATTTGCAAATATGAATCCCGGTTTGAGAATTAGAAGAGAAAATCGATGATTTTCAAAACACTTTGGAACTTCACCCTCATGTATACTCTGCAACTTGTCCCAGATTTCCTTGGTTGTCTTGCATGTCATGACTTTGACCAGCTCGCTGTCCACAAGGCCGCTAAAGAGAGCGTTCTGCGCCTTGGAGTCGTTGTCTGCTAGCTTCTTCAATGCAGCATCAGTGGGTGTGATAGAAACATTGTAGCCGACTCTAACAGCCTCCCAAACATCATAGCCAAGTGACTTAATAAAAGCCTGCATCCTTATTTTCCAAAAGGAGCAATTAGAACCGTCAAACAGTGGTGCTTTCGTGTTCCCTGTATTAGATCCCATGTGATTTGTCAAGAGATCACCCTCAGCGTGTTAAGCTTGTCAAGGGTACCTCGCTCTCTGATACTAATTGTTGAATCACGTGATCACTGAGAAGGGGGGGGGGGGGGGGGTTGAATCAGTGATCTCTAAAACTAGGTCCAATTGCACTATAAAAGAAATAAATCAAACCACACATAGGGACACATAATTTAACGTGGTTTGCCCAAAGGCTACGTCCACGGTGCAAAGACTGTCCGAACACCGATCCGAGACAGGTCTAAATATTATTGCACAAGAGATTTAGTCGCACCAACGACAGAAAGCACCAACCCTTGAAGTTTCAGATAGCACCCACTATCTAGGAAGCATCAACTCCCTTACAATATGTCTGCACCAACAGACAAGATCACCAAATCCCAAACACCAAGCACCCACTTGATGTTTTACAATTTTTACGAAGAAATTCTTTACAGAGATTCCTTTCTACAGTCTCTCACTCTCAATCCCATATAATTAGAATCTTAATAAGCATAAATTGAGAGACACTTATATAAGAATAACTATTGATGAAGAACCATCTCCTTGATGCAGATACTCTTCCAGACTTGCAGTAGAAACGAGATCACTGCAGCACCTTCTTGCACACCACCACACTCCTCACGATCTCTCTTGAATAATATGTGTGTTTTTTCTCAAAGTACCCTACCAAGCCTTTAATAAGTTTTGGCAACCCTAACTCGTGTTTACAAAAGGCTAGAAAAGGTTTGGAAACTCCCACAAGGATTATAATGGTTCCCCTGTTTTTTCGCTCAGTTTTTGTTTTGAACCTGTACGCAGCTCGGTCGACCGATTGAGTGGCTCAGTCGACCGGCTATAGAGATTCGGTCGACTGACCTGTAGGTTACTATTAGTCTGCAAGTTAACTGTAAGTCTTCAGTTTGCTGGTTTCGATTGCTCGGTCGATCGACCTGCAATCTGCAGGTTGCTGTAAGTCTACAGCTTGCTATTTTTCTTCTTCTTTTCCTTAGCTGTTCTTCACCACACTTGTGCAACTTTTTGTGACAACGTGTTGACAACAATTACAACACCGAAACAGCTTGAGACTTCAACAACCTTCTTCAATGTATCTCAAATTTCAACAATCTCCCCCTTTGGAATTGTTGGCAACACTTGGAACATATTGATTATGGATAGTACTTGCAGATAATCTTCTAACTTCTGAAGTAGGCAACATCAGGAACATATACTGAACTCTCCCCCTTTGAAAACAAATCCAAAGGGTGTAACGGAGGAACAAAAAGGACAAGAATGCGTGCTCCCCCTTACAAGAAGGTCTACCAATTCTTGGGAGAGTGAGTAACTCCCAGTTTCTTGCAGAGATACTAGAAGACTTCCTTCGGGAGAGGTTTGGTGAAGATGTCTGCAACTTGTTCCGTCGTTGGGACGTACTTAAGCTTGACTGTACCATCATCAACTTTTTCTTTCAAAAAGTGATAGCGAATTGCAACATGCTTTGTCCGGGAGTGTTGTACAGGATTCTTGGATATGTGGATAGCACCGGTGTTGTCACATAGGATCGGCATTGGAGCTATTGTTTGAACTCCTAGATCTGAGAGCATTTGTCGCATCCATAGTACTTGCGTGCAGCAAGTTGCCGCTTTGATGTACTCCGCTTCCACTGTCGAAAGGGATACCTAATCTTGCTTCTTACTATGCCAAGCCACCAATCTTTCACCTAGATAGAATGCACTTCCACTTGTACTCTTGTGATCATCTACACATCTAGCCCAATCGGTGTCAGAGTATGCAACGAGAGTGAAGGATTTACCTTTGGGATACCAGATACCAAGCTCCATAGTACCCTTTAGATACAGAAAGATCCTCTTTACTGCTGTAAGGTGCGCCTCTGTTGGTGATGCCTGAAATCGTGCCACCATACATACTGCCTGTAGAATGTCCGATCTTGTAGCTGTCAAATAGAGCAAGCTCCCTATCATTGAGCGATAAATGGTGTGATCAACTGATGGAGCCTTGTCATCTTTGCTTAGCTTTGTGTTCGTCGACATAGGCGTGCCGACTGGCTTGCTGTCTTCCATGTTAAATCGTTTCAGCATCTCCTTGATGTACTTCAACTGTGATATGAAGAAACCATGCTGCAGCTGTTGTACTTGCAGACCAAGAAAGAACCTTATCTCTCCAAGCATTGACATTTCAAATTCATTCTTCATTTCTTCAGCAAAGTTCCTACACAACTCCTCGTCATTTCCGCCAAAGATTATGTCATCGACATAAACTATGACAACCAGCTGTTTGCTTAGCTCTGTTTTGACATAGAGATTGCTATCAACCAGTCCTTTGCCAAAACCGATCTTACGAAGATAGTTGTCCAACCGTGCATACCAGGCCCTCGGTGCTTGTTTAAGGCCATAAAGGGCCTTTTTCAACTTGCACACCAGGTCTGAACTGTTGCCAATAAAAAAACCATCTGGTTGCTCAATGTAAACCTCTTCCTCAAGTAGCCCATTCAAGAAGGCTGACTTCACATCCATCTGAAACACCTTGAAGGTCTTGTATGCAGCCAATGCAAAGAACATTTGTATGGCTTCCAGATGAGCCACTGGTGCAAAGGTCTCTTCAAAATCTATGCCTTCAACTTGAGCGTAGCCTTTACAAACCAACCTTGCTTTGTTTCTTATAACTTGACCATCTTCATTAAGCTTATTCCTAAAGACCCATTTAGTACCAATAACATTTTTATTAGTGGGTCTAGGAACTAGATCCCATGTGGAGTTCTTCTTAATTTGCTCTAACTCCTCATGCATAGCTTTTAACCAGCTCTCATCGAGACTAGCTTCAGCCACAGTCTTGGGTTCAATTGTTGACACAAGTGATTAATTATTGACTACACTTTGTCTAGTTTGAACACCAGCCTTAGGATTTCCAATTATTTGATCCTTAGGGTGTTGTTCTACCCAAGTTCTATGCTTCATAGGAGTAGCAACTTCTGAACCGTCCCTTGATTCCCTAAAATCACTAGGTTCAGTCCTTTCATCATCCGACTCATGTGTTCATGATGTTATTTGCATGTGTTCATGATGTTCGTCAATTCTAACATCGGCACTTTCTATAATTTTCCTGGTCCTTTTGTTAAGACACCTATAAGCCTTGCTAGTGGAGGAGTAACCCAGAAAGATACCTTCATCAGCTCTCTCTTCAAATGTGCCCAGATTTTGTTCAAGCCGCTTAATGCAACACTTGCTACCGAAGACTCTAAAGTGCTTGACTGTAGCTTTTCTCCCAAACTACAACTCATAAGGAGTCCTCTCCTCATGACTTCGTAGCATACAACGGTTCTGAATGTAAACCGCCGTGTGAACAGCTTCTTTCCAATATTTATCAGCCAACTTGCTTTTTGTTAGCATTGTGCGAGCCATCTCTTGCACAGTTTGATTCTTGCGTTCTACAACTCCATTCTGCTGTGGAGTTCTAGGGGCTGAATATTGTCTTTGAATCCCATGATGTTCACGATACTTAGTGAACTCTTCAGATGTGTATTCGCCACCGCGATCAGACCTTAAAGTCTTGATTCGCTTCCCAAGCATATTCTCAACCTGTGCTTTAAACACTTTAAAACGATCAAGAGCTTGATGCTTATGCTTAAGAAATAATACCCATGTCATGCGAGTATAGTCATCAATGCATAGCATGAAATACTTATCTTCGTTGGTACTTTGAGTTCGCATTGGTCCGCAGAGATCAGTGTGCACAAGCTCAAGAGGTTTCTTCGTGTGATGCTCCTTTGTCTTGAATACCACCCTCGTTTGCTTTCCCTTTTGACAAGAATCGCAAACAGGGTTGGAAGGCTTCTCTATCGTAGACATACCCCTCACCGCCTTTGAGTTGTAAATCTTTGACATGTTATCAAAGCTTAGATGCCCGAGGCGCAACTTTCCTCTGCCCGACTCATCAAACAAGTCTTTTCAGACCCGTCTGACAATATGTAGAGATTTCCAGCAGTCCTGGACCCAGTGGCCACTATTTTGCCGCTGTTGTACTTCTTAATAGCAAACCCATTCTTCGAGAAGATGACCTCGTGGCCTTTGTCACAGATCTGGCTCACGCTAAGCAAATTGTGTCTCAGTCCAGACACATACAATACATCATCTGATCTGATCTTGTTTACCATTAACTGAACAGTACCTATTCCGTAAATTTTGGCGCCGTCGTTGTTGCCAAACTTTACAGATCCGCCTTCGTACTGTTGTAGCTTGATGAATTTCTCCTTATCACCAGTCATATGGCTGGAACAACCACTATCACGGACCCATGGCACTGCCTTCTTTTGTGAATTGAATGCCGTTTGCACAATGAGAGACTCCTTGGGTTTTTCTGCTCCTTCTTCACCCTCCAAACCTTGACCAGTTTGGGTTCCTTCTTAACCTGAAATTGATTAGTAATTTGCAACCTACAGTCCCTAGCCAAGTGTCCATAATTATAACACTTATGGCACTCAATTTTGTGGTTACTTAGGATTGAGAAAGGGTTCCTAGTTACAATCATACTAGTTTTAACATAAAGTCTACACTCAGCCATTTTATGTCCATATTTATTACAATGGAAGCAATAACCATGAAATTTGAATTTTCTTTGTTTCTTGGATGGCTGGTTAGACCCCACAAACCTCTTCACATGTATAGTCTCATTCCTAGGCTGGGTTTGGAGCTTCACAGCCTGGAGAGGTACAGTAGATTGTTTCACAACCTTTTCAGGAGGTGCAATCTTAGAGGATTCTCCAGCCTCAAATCCTAGAATGAATCTGATGTCAGGAAGCCTTTGTACTTTCAGCAGGTTATTTAGCTTTAATGTTCCATCGATCGCTTGGAGCGACTTGAGCTTTTGTTTAAGTTCTATATTTTCATCCCTTGCTCCAAGGATCTCATTCTCAAGTTTCACAACCTCCTCAGTTTTAGTACTGATTTGGTTTTCTAGGACTTCTATGGTCCTCTTAAATTCTTCTACTTGAGTTTTTAGAACAACAACAGTGCTTTGAAATTCATTGAGAAGTTTCAGATTTTTCTTACCTGACTTTCTCTCCAAATTCCGTTCTTCAAGTGCGGCTATAAGTTCTTCTTCAAGATTGACCTCCGCCTCATCTTCCTCAGCTTCCAGCTCTTGCTCCTCTTCCTCTTCAATAGTGACCATGAAGAGGGTTTCAGTTGACCCAGCTGAGTTGTCATTGTTGGAAACTAGGTGGGCCTTCCAGACAGGTTTCAAAAACTTTTGACCCACTTGATGCAGGGATCAATTATCTAGAAGGCAACAAACCCAATCCAGGATGCAATCCCTCAAACTCATAAACCATGTACATCAACATATACTATTTAGAAGATAGAAAACATCACCTAAACGTGCAACCACGAAATCCACAACATACAAGGATGTAGATATACCTTTGGAGCTTTGTAGTGCTCTAATGGAGAATTTGAGTTCTTTCCTTTGATGATGAACACCTTCACTATCCAATTCAAAATCTCCAACACCTTTTGATCTTCCACGCTATTACCTGTATTAGATCTCTTTTCTCAAGAAGATGGTGGAATCTCCAAGAGAAAACCTAACTAGTAACTCTAAGGAACTAAAGGTGAAAGAGAGGAGAACTTAGAGAGGAAAAGAACTTGTGCAACACTTGCACAAAGGGGCTGAAGTTTCTCACACTATTATGCACGACCAAGAGGGATTTATTCCTCTTTATATAGCCCTCCAATCCACCTCTTTTCCTATTTGAAATAGAAGTTTAACTCCCATTACAAAATAGTAAACTTCTCCCTTGCTAGTTGCCATAGAAGTCTTACTTCCACAACAATTAGTAGCTTTATCCTTTCTAATTAAAATAGAAGTCCTACTTCCATTAATAATTAGTAGCTTACCATTACCACTATTAGAAGTCTCACTTCAAATAGAAATAGTAACCTTCCTTTTAGAGTTCAAGTAGAATTAGTATCTTTGTAGTAACTTGGGCTAGCGTGAGGACCACTAGGGATTCCTTAGAAAGCTGACTCCAACTGGGACACGCGACCCCACATCTCATGTGCAATCCGGGCCCACAGTTAACTGTAAATAACTCCACTATATAAATGAAATTGCACTCCAGTCTTAGGAATATATTACAATGAAGACCCTAAACTTCCTCAGTACCACAAGTAGGCCCCTCCATCTATATCATGGATCGAATGGACCTGTCCACCAAAGAAGATCCATATCTTATTATCCTTGAGCCCCAATTAATTATAATGATCATTTGGTACCGATCCAATTAACTCTTAATTGGAATGGGTGCGCACTTACCAATGATAAATCCATTAATTGGCACAAGGGGATATTAAAGATAGATTCCATCTTGACCATTGAATGTTCCCACAGCTCTACTACCACGTACCCAAATCACCGAGGTGTTGACCTACAATTGGCCTCACTCATTGGTGACTCAAAGCAAATGAATAGATAGAAATTTGAGTTCATTAATGTCTCAGGATTATGAGCCTATTGCTAAGGAATTATGAGAGCATACCTTAAAATAAAGACATCCAATGTACCAGCACCAATGTGCTTCTCATGGTCCTTCAATACATCCAATGTACCAGCACTATGATCCAGAATCTTACATTCTGATGATCGAGACAAATCACACTATCTCATAGTGATCAAAGTGCTTCAACCTTGTCAGATGAGATGTCCAATCTCATCACTGGTTGTGAAGATATCTAAGTGTAAGATTTGTAATACATATCTCCTGTATGTGGATCTCATCCATACACATGTATTACATCTAGTATACTTGTGGACTCCGGTTCATCTCATGAACCATTATGTCATTTGTATTGGTTATGTACAAGTATATAATTAAACACCATTCATCTCACGAATGGAAAGTATGATTGTATTGATAAATAAAGAAATGAATCAATTTATTACATCATATACTTGGTATTGAGACAATCAAAACTAACAATCTCCCACTTGGGCTCAATGCCAATCAGGATTGCATCTCATGCCCATCCCGTCTATATGCTACTCAAAAACCTTGGTGGTCAAAGGCTTTGTAAATGGATCTGCTAGATTGTACGCAGAGGCTATCTTGTTGATTGCAATATCACCTCTCTGCACAATCTCTCTAACCAAGTGATACTTCCTCTGTACGTGCTTTTGGCTTTTATGGCTCCTGGGTTCCTTGGACTGAGCGACTGCCCCACTGCTGTCACATTAAACTTTGAGCGGCTGTCGCGCCAAAGGTACCACTCCAAGTTCCAAAAGAAATCTTTTGAGCCATACTGCTTCCTTAGCTGCTTCACAAGCCGCTACATATTCAGCCTCAGAAGTGGAATCAGCGGTACATTCATGTTTAATACTCCTCCAGCTGATAGCTCCTTTGCCAAGCATAAACACATAACCAGAGGTGGATTTCCTGGAATCCTTATCTAAGTCAGAATCTGTATATCCGACTGGAATCAGCTCATCACTGCCGTAAATCAACATGTAATCTCTAGTTCTTCTCAAGTACTTGAGGATACATTTTACAGCAGTCCAATGGTCAGGACCTGGGTTAGACTGATATTTGCTGACTAAGCCCACTGCATGACAGATATTCGGTCTAGTACATAACATAGCATACATGAGGCTACCAACAGCCGAAGCGTATGGAATTGCTCTCATTTGCTCCTTTTCCTCCTGGGTCTTGGGACCCTGGTCCTTGGAAATGTGCACTCCATGCCTAAAAGGTGTGATACCCTTCTTGGAATCCTGCATAGCAAACTGTACCAGTACCTTATCTATGTAAACAGTTTGAGATAAGCCAATCATCCTATTTTTTCTGTCTCGATGGAGTTTGATCCCTAGGATGTAACTAGCTTCTCCCAAGTCCTTCATATCAAAAGTCTTTGCTAACCAAACTTTTACTGTTGACAACATTCCTATATCTTTCCCAAGGAGAAGGATGTCGTCGACGTATAAAATCAGAAAAACTACCCTGTCACTTTCATTTTTCATGTACACACATGACTCATTTGGATTTTGACTAAAACCAAATGATTTGATTGCCCGGTCAAAACGGATGTTCCAGCTTCGGGATGCCTGCTTCAGTCCATAAATGGACTTCTGCAGCTTGCAAGCTCTTTGCTTTTGGTTACTTGCTATAAAACCATCTGGCTGCATCATATAGATGTCTTCCTCAAGATGGCCGTTGAGAAACGCCGTCTTGACATCCATTTGCCAAATCTCGTAATCGAGATGAGCCGCAATGGATAAGAGTATCCGGATGGACTTGAGCATGGCTACCGGCGAGAAGGTTTCCTCATAATCGATACCCTCTTTCTGAGTATACCCTTTCGCAACAAGCCTGGCCTTAAAGGTCTCAACTCTTCCATCTGGTCCTCTTTTTCTCTTGTAGACCCACTTGCACCCAATAGGTTTGATATTGGCAGGCAAGTCCACAAGTGTCCAGACCTAATTAGAGTACATAGACTCCATCTCAGCTTTCATAGCATTTTGCCAATGTCCCGAATCTATGTCATTAATTGCTTCATCATAGTTACAGGGATCCTGTTCCAGTTCTTCCGGGATTGCCTCGTAAGACTCTCCCAAGAACGATAACCTATCAGGGGGCCTGATTATTCTCCCACCACGACGAGGCACTGGTGTAACTACTTGGTCTGGTAGGGGCGATTCTTCCTCAAGTTCGGTAATACCTGGATTTGGGATTGATCGTTCTTGAATCTCACCCAAGATCACCTTTTCTAAAGATTTCCGGTCCATCATATAATCTTCCTCCAGAAAAACCGCATTGGTGCTTACCAGCACTTTCTGCTCTCTGGGATTATAGAATAACCAACCTTTAGTTCCTTTAGGATATCCTACAAACGTGCATACTTTCGACTTTGTTTCCAACTTATCCATCTTTACCTTCAGCACGTATGCCGAACAGTCCCAAATGTGTAAATGTTGTAGACTAGGCTTTCTCCCAGACCATAACTCCCGGGGAGTCTTAGGTACAGACTTAGATGGTACGAGGTTTAGTATGTACATCGTAGTATCCAAAGCATATCCCCAAAAGGATATAGGTAATCCTGAGAAACTCAACATAGACCTAATCATATCTAAAAGAGTTCGGTTCCTTCTTTCCGCTACTCCATTCTGCTGAGGCATACCAGGAGCAGACAACTGGGAAAGAATCCCATTTTCTGATAAGTATCCCATAAAATCACCAGAGAGATATTCCCCTCCTCGATCTGATCGAAGAGTCTTGATACTTTTACCTAATTGCTTTTCCGCTTCCGCTCGAAACTCTTTGAACTTTTCAAAAGCCTCGGACTTGAGGTGCATAAGGTATATGTATCCATATCTTGAGTAGTCATCTGTGAAAGTGATGAAGTACTCATATCCTCCTCTGGCTCTGACATTAATGGGTCCACACACATCAGTATGCACTAATTCCAATAAATCTTTGGCCCTATTGCCCTTGGATGAAAAGGGTCTGTTGGTCATTTTGCCTTGCAGACAGGACTCACAGACAGACATTGGTTCTACAACCAATGAAGGCAAGTGTCACGCCCCCAAAACAAGAACATCGGGGGCGCGAAATTGGGATTTAAGCATAAATGTATTTTACTTCTCCCAAGATCCGCGTGTGTGAAGACAACACATTCTGAATATTTTGCGGAAGCATTTGTGGCGTTGCGACCCGAAGTCCGTGGCCATCGGATTCCGCGTCGCACGCAACCTTTAGCCCATAGCTATTATATCAAGAATCATATCAGACTGGAGTAACCATCACAATAAATTACAGAGCTGACAGTAACAGGATATTACATTCCCAAATATATTCAAGTTACAATTATCAATGTACATTAATTAAGAATCCCAAGAAAAAGGCTAACAAAAGCCATACAACAAGAAGCTATAAACCACTACCCAAATGTGACGTAGCTCCGATGTCAAGCTCAATGTCTACATGACATAGCCGACAAAACAACCTGCAAGGCATGGCTCCAAAGCCAACAAAACACTCAACTCGGGGCGAAGAAATCTGAACCTGAGTACCAAAAGTAGTGGGTCAGACACGACGGTCTGGCAGGTGGATGAAAAGATTACAATATAGCGAATAATAATACAAATGATAAATCATGCTATTTGCTCAAAATACTGCATATAATTATACGGGTGCAAAGTCGGGAACCTCGGGGAAAACTTGTATTCATTTCAAGCACGGGTAAAACATGAACATCTAATAAAACATGTATTCATTTACATCATCTATAATCATAGATATTTGACAATCGGGTATTCGTCTAAAACATGTGTAAATATAGTGGTTTGACAAAACAAACGTTTATTTGAAACTCAAGTAAAACACAAGTATACAACAAATCAGGTATCCATAACAGTCTAGCAAAACCAATGTCCATTTGAAACATATGTAAAAATACGGATATTTAACAAACCGGGTGTTCATTTAAAACAAGTGTAACCCAAGAAATCTGACAAGACTAATGTTCGTTTAAACCTATCCCAAGATATGAATATTTAAACAAATCGGGTATCATGTAGAATAGGTATAAACATAGGAATCTGGCAAAACAAGTGTCATCTAAAATATATTTCAAACCATGTATACTTGACAAATCGGGTAATCATTTAAAACATGTATAAACATGGGAATCTCACAAGTCAAATGTCATTTAAAACAAAGCACGGATATTTAACAATTCGGGTTTTCGTTTAAGACATGTGAAATCATATAAATCTAGCAAAAGCCATCGATCGTTAGAAACATATGTAAAAGCACGAGTATTCACCCAACCGACATTCATGTAAAACATGTGCGTGTGCAAAGGACATAAAACAATATAATAGTGACTGAATTTACAATGGAGAGCATTAACACTTATCTAAATAACAACTTTCATAAAAGCAATGAATCATCTAACTGAAAACAAGTAAGCAATATAAACCATGTCGGGTGTCCAAGGAATCGGGAACTGGCAAGATGGCAATCACAAGAAGCTAAGTCCTCTATCACCGAAGTGACAAGAGCGGGACGTTGGTCTCAGTCACACAAGGTGAGGAGACTCAACGTAAATCATATACAATAATAAATATACGGGAACGGGACCACGGTAGCGAACCGGGTATCGGGACGGGACCACGGCAATAACCGGGTATCGGGATCCAAACTGCAGCTGGCGGGACGGGAGAGGGATTTCCAAGTCAGTGGATCAGACTGGCAAGGTATCCAAGCTTAGTGATGCCGACTCATAGGATAAAACCAATCGAGACATATCAAGTAATCAAGTACAGTAAATAAACGGGTAAACGGGGGTGCTCAAGGGCACGTAAATAAACGGGTAAACGGGGGTGCTCAAGGGCACACTGTCATATCATATCGGGCAATACATTTCGGAACAAGTAACTGTTACTAATGTAACTTCAATGCTTTCGGGAAAACAAGTCATGTAATGCAAATCTCGGGACAAGAGGTGAAACAATGAACTATGACAATTTCGGGAAAAGTATTAATTTCAAGATCTATTTAAGTGAATAGGGGTCCCGTATGTCGATTATAACAATTACTTGGTACTCCTTGAGTTTGAAGACATTCCGGGCTCCTTATGCACTTTTACTATTTTCACAACTTAAAATGAGCTCATGGGTAGTACTAGATGTTATAATAGAAAAATCAAGACTATAGACGGTCCATCCTAGGCATGACGTTAATTTGGAAACATCGACCGACCTATTCAGTCATCGAAAGGAATAGAATTTGCGATAACCAAGGAAAAAGACTTGTGTTTAGATATTAGGAAGATATCGCGTCGTTCCATCCCGTTCAAGATTGAAATTGATTGGACTTCGATGCAACCGAATCAACCTTGAGGAGTGTCGGCTCAAGACATCTCACACATAGTCCAATCAGTCCAAAAAGGGTAGCCAAGGTCCCACCTAAAACCAAGGAAAATTAAAAATCTCAAAATTCACCGGACTCAAACTGAGTCCTCCGATCGATCGGACCGAAGGTCCGATCGATCGGCCAAAATTTCTGCACAGGGTCCGATCGATCGGTTGATCGATCGGCTGAAAAATGCTTACTGTTAAAAGTCAGTCCGATCGATCGGCCTGAACGTCCGATCGATCGGACCTGGGCGCAGTGCAGGTCCGGGAACTCTGATTTTTCTCTTTTTCTTTCCTTTCCTTCCAACATATAATCAATCACATAGAACTAGATACAAGGATACTTAATACATGTTTCCAAGGTATTAGAATGAGCTAAAGAGCTCCTCATTTCAAGTTTTCCCCCTTTCCATCTATTCCATTCACAATAAAACTCAAAGGTGAAGGAAACTCATTCATGTGAAACCATTAGGAATTCTTGACAATAGGATGCATGCACTTTCAAGAGCTTAACAAGAAAGAATAACTCATCAATAAGCACATCTCATAATCAATATTTATCATATCAAAAACAACTATTAAAATTACCAAAACCATCAATGAAATCAAGATTTTTATCACAAAACATGTTAATAAGCAAAACAATCCATTCATCCACTTGCCTTGGGTTAAGAAGATGCACAAATCACTCCACAAAAGCCTCAAAGAAGTCTCTAGCTCCAAACCCACCAAAACCCCCAAATTTTCCCATGAAAACCCTAGAAAATCCAATCCATTGCAAACCTCAATGAAAATCCATGAATGGAAGATAAAAATGCTCCAAATGGTTTGGGAAAACAAAGATTAAAAGAAAGAAACCAAATGCTAACCTTTAAAGCCTTGAACCAAGAAGAAGAGCTTGAAAAGAGAAGTTGCCTTTGCTCAAAATCCATGAAAATAACATCTTTGGAAAGCTTGGAAGGTATGGAAGATGATGAGGAGATCAAATCTCCATTTACAATCAAGAGAAGCCAAGGGAGAGAGGAGAGAGAGAGTGGCTAAGAGAGGAGTGGTTCCAGCTCTTGCTGGAACCGTTGCAGGGAAATGGATGAAGAGGAAAGAGAAGGAACCCATTTTATAAAGGGGTGGGTGTGGGCCCCACCTCACTTAAACTTCTCAAGGGAAAAACACAAGTTTCTGGGCCCCGGATGAAAACGACGAAGAAGACAAAATTCATCAGCGAAAAATCTACTTTCCAAAAAGTCTAATTTTGCCAAATTCTGAAATTTTCGAAATTAATGGACAGATTTGGTGTGAAAAGACTGTTTTGCCCTCAAGGCCAAGAAATCGGGTTTTGGTTTCTCAAATGGATACGAGATCAACATGAAAGTTGTAGGATTCCTCAAGATGAATGCAATGGGCCAAAAACACGATACGAAACCAATCGGGAAAATCTCACAAGAAAATGCCAAGCCGAAAAGGGAACCCCCAAAGGGCCCCACAAGCTACCAAAGCACTCAAAAGCCCAAAACTAGAAGAAAAACCATTCTAGCTCACAAACTCAACCCAACAAATACTAATCCCACTAAAAGAAACTAATCCACAAATAAAACAACACTAATCCAAGAGATTAGGGGTCGGGTTCTCACAGCAAGATACCATCTTTCACTAGCCTGTCAATCCTATTTAGGTTTATATGACCTAGCCTCAAGTGCCAAAGTTTTGTTGGATTAGATGAAGGTGACATTCTCTTTAATGATGGCCTATTTATTATTTTGGTATCATGTATCTCATACATTGTAGGAGTTAACAGATAAAGCCCATTGGTTACCTTGCCAGAACATATAAAAGTACCGTTTCTCTTTATGACAACTTCAGTACCAAAATTAATAGAATAACTTTTATTCACCAAACTAGAAACTGAAATTAAATTCCGTCTTAAAGATGGTACATATAGAGTGTCTGACAAAACCAACTTATTATCTTGAAAACATAAAGTAATAACTCCTACTGAGACCGCATCCGCCTTGGCATCAGATCCTAGGTTGACAATGATTTCGCAGTCATTGAGTTTCCTGGTTTCCCTGAACCCCTGCAACGAATTACATATGTGATTAGTTGCCCCGAAGTCCACACACCAAGATTCTGAAGTACCAGTTGCAAAACTAAGTTCAGAAACAAGTGACTCAATCATACCCGAGGTCTTTTTCTTAGACAGATAATCTGGACAATTCCTCTTCCAATGTCCTGTCATACCACAATGGAAACACTTTCCTTTTGTCCCTGACCCCTTAGCCTTGCCAACACCACCATTAGGACGATTCTCCACCTTAGGACCCTTCGAAACTGATTTCTTCTTGCCTTTCCGCCCTTTGCCTTTCGGTTTGGACTTGGCAAATGACTTTTCTGTCATCAGGGCAGTTGGCTTCTTCTTCATAATCCCTTCAGTCACCATCAGCTGGCTAGAAAGCTCAGTTAGAGTCAAATTCATCTTATTCATATTATAGTTGACCTTGAAATTGTTGAATGACTCTGGTAGTGACTCAAGGATTATGTCAATCTGCGATTCTGCGTCAATCACAGCCCCCAGTACATCTAACTCATTCAATGAGTCCATCATTTTCAACATGTGGTCCTGTACTGGTGTGCCTTCAGCCATCTTGGTGCTTATAAGCACCCTCATAGCAGCCTGTCTAGCAGGCCTGCCCTGTTCCGCAAACATCTCCTTTAAGTTTGATATAATATCATATGCAGTCTTAAAGGATTGATGTTGGTGTTGCAAAACACTAGAGATGGATGCCTGTATGTAACATCTGGCTATCTTATCGTCTTTGACCCACTTGGTGTAAAGTTCCTTTTCTTCCTGTGATGCTTCCGGCAATGGCTCATCTAGGGGGGTTTGGTAAGGACATATTTATATCCTGAAGCTGTCAGGACTATATCCAGGTTCCGTTTCCAGTCTACATAATTGGATCCCACCAACTTATTCTGGTTGAGGATGGTCGCAAGTGGATTGAAAGTATTTGAATTCATGCTTGTAATACTGTAGCACATAACCATACATTCAATTAATGAATTTAAAAAACATTAGGGTTTAGTATTCTACCAAATTTATATGGAATCCTCATAACCACTAAATTCAGAATACATCGAAATCCCAATCCCCGGGGTATGCCTCCTTGGGGAGTGCAAAT
Source organism: Cinnamomum chago (assembly GCA_038049695.1). Taxonomy (NCBI): domain Eukaryota; kingdom Viridiplantae; phylum Streptophyta; class Magnoliopsida; order Laurales; family Lauraceae; genus Cinnamomum; species Cinnamomum chago. The sequence continues at coordinate 56,052,647 of CP142453.1, read as the reverse complement.
ACCACCTAGATTGGTGCGGGTCAAAGTCGGTCATAATCGGAATTAAGACTAACTTTCCATGATCCCCTTCATTCATTATTATCTAGGTATCTCATACCAAATAATGAATGACTCCTGATTAACTTCAGTTTCTAAAATAAATGAGGCAAATCCTTGGGGATACTACATCATTATTTTAGTTAAGTATGACCCACCAACTAGCATTGCATGACAACCGTTGCGAGCAGCTCCTCCTTGGGGAGTGGGCCCCCGCTCCGTCTCACCAACACTATCCATAGGAGATCTATATCTAGTAACTAGACAAGTAAAAGCCCTCCTTGGGGAACAACCATTCTCAAGATGGCGCGAGGCTAATACTTTCCTTACAATGGACTATGGTGGAAAACCATGGGGATATAAATGCCCCGCTCCCACTTAATATTTTAGAATTGAGGATTTCCTTGTAAGGTATTAGGGCCCACATATATACATATGAACATCAAATCATCTCATGATATGATCAAAGATTGGTTCCAACTCAAGTTATTTTAAGGAAAGTCTGATTTCTAAATTAGTGTTACCAATGTGTCCATCTCATGGGTCATCAACACTAACTAGAACTCTTTCCAAAAATTAATTTGATTTGACCAACTTTAGTAACTTGCTATGTTTGGATCAGATTTGGAAATATTCTAAATTAAGCATGCATCCATAAATAGAAAGTGCTAAAATTAGAAACTAGTCCTCTCTTCCACATGGCCCTAGCGGAATAGACTTCTTGGACTTCTAGACTTTCCAAAACTTTGGAATTCCTCAAACTCTTTGGGCAGCTCCAAAACTCTTTTGGTAATCTTCAAACTCTTTGATTAGGAGTCCATCATCGCTTTCCTTCTTTGTCTCGGACATCGCCAGAATTTACAAATTTAGAAAAATTACATAAATTCCTATGCCTCAATTATGAGACTTACATGGTAATCTAAACATGGAAATAAACATGAAACCATGATGCCCTTTACTTTTAGCCTTAAATAAACCAATCACCATAAATAGAAAGCAAAAGACTTGTGGGCCATATGGAGAGGACATTATCATCTGCAAGTTAGTATCTCATACAACCATACAAATCAAAGAAATAGGCTGCCAAATAATGCTGGAAAAACAGGATGTAAGAGAAGACCCGAAACTGAAAAAACAGTTTTTGCAACATGCTATGCAGAAGGCTCGGTCGACCGGCCAGGGGGCTCGGTCGACCGACTTGCAAGTCAGCCGGTCGACCGAGCACGGGGCTAGGTCGACCGGACTGACGAAAACCTACAACATGGGTTTTCTATTTCGTGTCCATTCTTCCCCAAATCACTTCCAAAGTGTTCCAATGGCTTCCTATTATCCTTCCATCATTATTAAACCCTTTTGTGACTATCCAAACATGAATCTACTATCAAACCAAGTAAATTCATCAAAATTGATCCTTACATAGCCCTCGCTTCATCTTCTTCGCATCTCATGCAAAGATTGGAGCAAGCTTGCTGATCTAATATGATTAGAGATGAGGTATGGCTATGATACCAATTGTTGGAAACTAGGTGGGCCATCCAGACAGGTTTCAAAAACTTTTGACCCACTTGATGCAGGGATCAATTATCTAGAAGGCAACAAACCCAATCCAGGATGCAATCCCTCAAACTCATAAACCATGTACAGCAACATATACTATCTAGAAGATAGAAAACAACACCTAAACATGCAACCACGAAATCCACAACATACAAGGATGTAGTTATACCTTTGGAGCTTTGTAGTGCTCTAATGGAGAATTTGAGTTCTTTCCTTTGATGATGAACACCTTCACTATCCAATTCAGAATCTCCAACACCATTTGATTGTCCACGCTATTACCCGTATTATATCTCTTTTCTCAAGAAGATGGTGGAATCTCCAAGAGAAAACCTAACTAGTAATTCTAAGGAACTAGAGGTGACAGAGAGGAGAAGTTAGAGAGGAAAAGAACTTGTGAAACACTTGCACAAAGGGGCTAAAGTTACTCACACTATAATGCACGACCAAGAGGGGTTTATTCCTCTTTATATAGCCCTCCAATCCACCTCTTTTCCTATTTGAAATAGAAGTTTAACTCCCATTACAAAATAGTAAACTTCTCCCTTGCTAGTTGACATAGAAGTCTTACTTCCACAACAATTAGTAGCTTTATCCTTTCTAATTAAAATAGAAGTCCTACTTCCATTAATAATTAGTAGCTTACCATTACCACTATTAGAAGTCTCACTTCAAATAGAAATAGTAACCTTCCTTTTAGAGTTCAAGTAGAATTAGTATCTTTGTAGTAACTTGGGCTAGCGTGGGGACCACTAGGGATTCCTTAGAAAGCTGACTCCAACTGGGACACGCGACCCCACATCTCATGTGCAATCCGGGCCCACAGTTAATTGTAAATAACTCCACTATATAAATGCAATTGCACTCCAGTCTTAGGAATATATTACAATGAAGACCCTAAACTTCCTCAGTACCACAAGTAGGCCCCTCCATCTATATCCATGGATCGAATGGACCTGTCCACCAAAGAAGATCCATATCTTATTATCCTTGAGCCCCAATTAATTACAATGATCATTTGGTACCGATCCAATTAACTTTTAATTGGAATGGGTGCGCACTTACCAATGATAAATCCATTAATTGGCACAAGGGGATATTAAAGATAGATTCCATCTTGACCATTGAATGTTCCCACAGCTCTACTACCACGTACCCAAATCACCGAGGTGTTGACCTACAATTGGCCTCACTCATTGGTGACTCAAAGCAAATGAATAGATAGAAACTTGAGTTCATTAATGTCTCAGGATTATGAGCCTATTGCTAGGGAATTATGAGAGCATACCTTAAAATAAAGACATCCAATATACCAGCACCAATGTGCTTCTCATGGTCCTTCAATACATCCAATGTACCAGCACTATGATCCAGAATCTTACATTCTGATGATCGAGACAAATCACACTATCTCATAGTGATCAAAGTGCTGCAACCTTGTCAGATGAGATGTCCAATCTCATCACTGGTTGTGAAGATATCTAAGTATAAGATTTGTAATACATATCTCCTGTATGTGATCTCATCCATACACATGTATTACATCTAGTATACTTGTGGACTCCGGTTCATCTCATGAACCATTATGTCATTTGTATTGGTTATGTGCAAGTATATAATTAAACACCATTTATCTCATGAAAGGAAAGCATGATTGTATTGATAAATAAAGAAATGAATCAATTTATTACATCATATACTTGGTATTGAGACGATCAAAACTAACAGTCATCGTCTGAGCTTTCAGACGCATTATCAGTGTATTGGCTGATTAAGCTTTTGGTCTTACTCCTTTCTCTGTATCTTTTCTTCCATTGGCCCTTATCAGCATAAGAATCATCGTCGTTGTCCTCCTTCAATGGACACTTCGCAGCAAAGTGGCCAACACCTCCACATTTGAAACACTTAAAGGGTAGCTTCTCTTTGTACTTACCGTTGCTGCCCGTTTTCAATTTTCTAACAAATTTATCCTCAAGCTCATCATCATTAGTATCAACATCATGATCAACAATCCCTTTTGCCTTTTTTCCGTACCTTGAAGGCCGCTTCTCTATCAGATGAAGACGTCTTGCCTATGCGCATCTCATAGGCAGTGAGTGATCCATGCAATTCTTCCATGGAAAACACGTTCAGGTCCTTGGCTTCTTCAATGGCAGAGACTTTTGAATCAAACCGGGGATGAAGGGATCTCGGAACCTTTTTGACGATGACTGGTTCTTTAATCTCCTCCCCCAGTCCGCGGATGTTGTTGATGACTTCATTTACTCGCAGCATATAAGAGTCAACATTCTCGCTTTCCTCCATGCAAAGAGACTCAAATTGTGAGCGATGAGTCTGTAATTTTGCCTCTTTAATCTTCTCATCACCTTCATGTATACTCTGCAACTTGTCCCAGATTTCCTTGGCTGTCTTGCATGTCATGACTTTGACCAGCTCGCTGTCCACAAGGCCGCTAAAGAGAGCGTTCTGCGCCTTCGAGTCGTTGTCTGCTAGCTTCTTCGTTGCAGCATCAGTGGGTGTGATAGAAACATTGTAGCCGACTCTAACAACCTCCCAAACATCATAGCCAAGTGACTTAATAAAAGCCTGTATCCTTATTTTCCAGAAGGAGTAATTAGAACCGTCAAACAGTGGTGCTTTCGTGTTCCCTGTATTAGATCCCATGTGATTTGTCAAGAGATCACCCTCAGCGTGTTAAGCTTGTCAAGGGTACCTCGCGCTCTGATACCAGTTGTTGAATCACGTGATCACTGAGAAGGGGGGGGGGGGGGTTGAATAAGTGATCTCTAAAACTAGGTCCAATTGCACTATAAAAGAAATAAATCAAACCACACACAGGGACACAAAATTTAACGTGGTTCGCCCAGAGGCTACGTCCACGGTGCAAAGATTGTCCGAACACCGATCCGAGACAGGTCTGGATATTATTGCACAAGAGATTTAGTTGCACCAACGACAGAGAGCACCAACCCCTGAAGTTTCAGATAGCACCCACTATCTAGGAAGCAGCAACTCCCTTACAATATGTCTGCACCAACAGACGAGATCACCAAATCCCAAACACCAAGTACCCACTTAATGTTTTACAATTTTTATGAAGAAATTCTTTACATAGATTCCTTTCTACAGTCTCTCACTCTCAATCCCATACAATTAGAATCTTAATAAGCATAAATTGAGAGACACTTATCTAAGAAGAACTGCTGATGAAGAACCATCTCCTTGATGCAGATACTCTTCCAGACTTGCAGTAGAAACGAGATCACTGCAGCACCTTCTTGCACACCACCACACTCTTCACGATCTCTCTTGAATAATATGTGTGTTTTTTTTGTCTTAAAGTACCCTAGCAAGCCTTTATATAGGTTTTGGCAACCCTAACTCGTGTTTACAAAAGGCTAGAAAAGGTTTGGAAACTCCCACAAGGATTATAATGGTTCCCCAATTTTTTTGCACAGTTTTTGTTTTGAACCTGTACGCAGCTCGGTCGACTTCTCAGTCGACCGGCTATAGAGATTCGGTCGACCGACTTGCAGGTTACTGTAAGTCTGCAGGTTAACTGTAAGTCTTCAGTTTACTGCTTTCGACTGCTCGGTCAACCGGCTGTAATGATTCGGTCGACTGACCTACAATCTGCAGGTTGATGCTTTTCTTCTTCTTTTCCTTAGTTGTTCTTCACCATACTTGTGCAACTTTTTGTGACAACGTGTTGACAACAATTACAACACCAAAATAGCTTAAGACTTCAACAACCTTCTTCAATTTATTTCAAATTTCAACAAGCACTTCGCTCAAGGGTAGAGTAACTTGTAGGAACTGATGGCTGATGAACCCGATTTCCTTCCTTTCCTCTCCCATCCGTCCCCGGGGTCACCGAGAAAGGCCGAATGGAGAGAAAAAAGGGAAGAAAGTCGGGTATCAACATTTTTGTACTGGTATGCCAGATTTCTATTCTACTTGGAATTTACAGATGGTGATCCGGAGATCCACCTTTGCAAGTAGAAAGGAAATCAATCTTTTTTCTAACTTTCCATTGCACATATATTTAAGAAAAGAGACAAGGTTTTTTTTTGAATGCCGTTAGAGGTGATTTTGTGCTTTAGAAGGCGATTTTGCTGTGCCACCCGATTTTGCTGTGAAAGGCGATTTACAAATCTTATCAAAATGAAAGACAAGAATTGTGAGTTTTTTTGTCTCTTAAAGAAAATACAAAATACAACAGAAAAGTAAGAATAGGAATCTGACTTCTCAGGGGATTGCGGGGATCCGAACCCGTTCGGATCGATGATCGCAAGTCATGTATGGACTTCGCTATCGTCCTTCAGATGAGAATGCTTGATGCTTTGATTCTTTTGGCTTGACTTGGACTGCAGTTTTTTAGAGGATAAGGACCAAAGGAAGGTCCTATATCCAATAAAAAATGAAGAGACGGGCTGAAAAGCCGCGTCTAGGCCATGTTTAATATGAGAAGAAGGGGGGCTTTGCCTTGGGGGGAGTGCCCCCCCCAGGTGCTTCAATCACCTTGTGGTGTTTGTTGCAAAAGATTTTCTTCAGAGTAGCAGAGCTTCTAGGAATTCTGATCAATCTTTCTGGCTGATTTTTCTCCGATTTTTCTTATTCGTTCTTCTTGGAATGATCTCCTAATTAAAGGCCTTTGGTAGCCATTTAGGAGTGTTTATGAGCTTTGATGGCTTTAAAGCTTTATGATGGGAGGAGTTACAAGTTTTTATTTCTTAATTTTGTAACTCCTTTTTCGTTGAATCTGATTGGCCGATGGAGAATGATGGGCTTTTAATCGCCTTAATCTCCATGATGAGAGGAGTTTCATAGCTTTAATGCCATGATGGCTTTGACTTGTAACTCCCATTTCCTTGCTTTTGATTGGGCCGTCCAAAATAATGAATTAATGACCACATTTAGTTGGGTCAATTAACAACATTAAGTGGTCGCCGGGGATTTGAAGAGTCGCGGGCCGTGCCACGTCTTTTGGAATTCTTCTTGCGATGATCGACGATGGATCTTCATGTTGATCGATATCAGATGACCATGTAACTTCAGACAGAGATTGCTAACAGCGGGCCGGTACCATCTGTCTTATCGATTTCTTGATCGGTCAGACAGAAAGTGTACTTTCTTGGTCGGCCGGTTGGCGATCTCGGAGCGATCAATGATGATTCCATGCTTTTAACGGCGGATCCGTGATGTAGACGAAGATCAGTCGTTTTCGAGCATCAAAAATCATATTTTCAGGAAATCACAGGGTTTGGAACTTTCGAAACGCAAAAAGGATAGGAAAACGGGCCTTCCGGCGGAAATCCGGCGACCCGGATTTCCGTGGTCGCTGGTGACCATGGGGCAAGGTCGCTGGCATCCGTGGGGGAGTTTTCCCCTTTGGTCGCCGTTTCCTCGGCCGTTTTTCAAACTTTTTCTTTTTTTTTTCTCCTGTATTTTTCTGGACATTTTTCCTCATTTTTTTGGCTTGATTCTCCTGAAGAAAACCCGACGAGAAGTGGTGCAAAACCGGGGCACAAAGTTTCCTATTTTTTGGAAAAGCTGAAGACTTTGCCGCACAGAGTTGCCCATTTTTGTAAAGAGTCGAAAGTAGGTCAAACGATGTCGGAATGACCTAAAATTCGAAGTGGAGCCTCCCGAGTAGTAGATAGGACCAACTGTGGGCTTTTGTTTAAGTTTTGAAGCCATTTGGGGTTCCGTCGCTGCTAGGCTTGATTTTACCGCGAGGAAGATGTCTCGCTTTGATGTGCGGCCAATCGATGTCCGATTGACCTAAAATTTGACAGGGAGCCTATTGGAGTCATTTTGAGATGATTTTTTAGCTCCGATTTGGATGTCATGGTCCCGGGGTACTCCGCCGCCGGTAGCCTTGATTTTTTTTTGGAGCGTCAAAGTCGGGTCAAATGTTGTCGGAATGACCTGAAATTTGACGTGCAACCCTTTTGAAGCATGTTGAAGCCGCCTATGTGCTCTATTTGATGAGTAATGGTCTCGGTGGTTCTCGCCGCCGTGGGACTTGATTTTCGTTCAGAGCGTCAAAGTCGGGTCAAACGTCGCTGGAATGACCCGAAATTTGACGTTGAGCCTTTTGGAGGTATTTTGAGACCATCGTCGGCTCAAATCAAAGTTTTGATGTCTTCGACGCCGCCGCCGTCGCCAGGAGCGCCTGTTTGGCTGCCAGAGGAGTGAAGTTAGGCCAAATGATGTTGAAATGGCCCGAAACTTCATGTGAACTCCTCTTTTGGCTGTCTTGAAGGATCTTGCAGTTTTCAAATGATTCTGACAAGATTTTATGCTTGAAGTAGCATTTCCCGTTTGTAGTAGGATGCGGCTTCATGTGGCTTTTTTATGTTGAAGAGGCAAAGTGACATTTTTGGTGTCAACAAATGCCCCCTCGAGGTACAGCGACGAGTAACTTTTGGAGTCGATGTGCCTCGAAGAGAAACTTGAAGGAGAGCTTTTGATTTGACCAAGAGTCTTTGAGCAATTTTTTTTTAATAGCCTTTTGAGTTTCCAAGGGGATTTTACGGTAGTGAGAGGGATCACGTACCATCTTAAGGCGAAGTTTTGAAAATGACATGAGGGAGTTGGATTTTGGGTTTTCCTTTTGACCTTGTGAACCTAAGGGCTTTATGTGGCGCATCAGGCGACCAAGAAGGATTTTTGGTTTTTTAACCTTGTGACCTAACAAGCTGTATGTGGCAGGTTATGGGATCGGGGTTTGATTTTTGGATTTTTACCTTGTAACCCAACAAGCTATATGTGGCAAATTGGGGGGGTCAGATTTGGTTTTGACCTTGTGACCTAACAAGTTGTATGTGGCAAGGTAGGGGGTCAGGTTTGGATTTTGTGGAATGTCAGTTTCAAGATTTTGGCTCAATTTGGTATATGAGGTTGGATGGTTTGGTTTTTTTTTTTTTTTTTTTTTTGAAACTCATGAGGGGTTTTTTTTTTTTTTTTGAATGGTTTAATCAACTCAAAAGAGGCATGGAACCATTTTGTATGCTCTTGGTAAGAGGAAGTTTTTTTTAAAGGAAGCCCCTTTTAGTGCCTAGGTGGTCAAACCTTGCTCATGTAGGCTAGCCCATGGGACCTTAAGCTTTTAAAGATGGCTTAGATCTCACATGATGTCATTTGGATAGAGAATCTCTCTAAAAATATCTCTTTTGGATAGAGAATATCTTAAAAATATTCTTACTTGGAGAGAATCTCTCAAGTTTCCTTTCTTTTGGGAGAGATTTTCTCAAAGTATCTTTCTTTGGGAGAGAATATCTCAAATCTCCTTTCTTTTGGGAAGGTTGCTAATTTTTAGCACTTACCTCCTTTCTTTTCTCCTTGTTTCCTCTTTTGATTTGCTCTCTTCTATAAAAGCAAGAGGAGATTGGATCTTTGCTTCTTTGCTTTCTTTCTTTGCAAGAGTCTTTAAGAGTGCTCCAAGATCAAGAATTCTTCTTCTTCTTCTTCTTCAAAGATCTTCAAGCTTTTCTTCTTCTTCTCCATCAATGGCTTCAAGTAAGTTTTCTTCCTCCACAAGAAATTCCATGTAAAAGTAGAAATTACTTTCTTTTTCTTTTCTTTACCCTTTTTTTCTTTCTTTTCCTTTTTCCTTTTTTTTCCACGTGTTTTCTTTTTCTCTTTTTTTTTCACGTGCTGTTTTTTTTTGCTTTTTTTTGGACGTTTTTTTTTCTTTTGCACGTTTTTTTTTCTTGGCTGTAGGGACAGGTCCGTACGGACCTGGCCATACTGCCATGTGGCAGTGGGCCACGACCTGCTGGCCATTTTTTTTAAAGAAATTTCTCTCTTTTTTTTGCTTCTCTCTTTTTTTGCTCACCAAGATAATGAAGTTTATGCACCATGGGGTTTATGCATTCCAAGATGTTCATGCATACTTGTTTTATTTTTTTTCCTTCTTTTTTTGATGCATCAAGATAAAAGGCTAGAATCTCTAGGTCAAGTCAACATGAATTTTGACTTTGACAAAGTTTGATTGATTTTGACCAAGTTGGGTTGGAATTGATCAAACTTTGGTTAAAGTTTTCCTAGCATCTGATGTATGATGATTTTTTGATGCATGCTTTTTAGTAAATTGATTGGGAGCATGATGATGGATACCTGGAAATCTTTTGCAAGTTTTGGGATTTGGAGCTCGCAGCAATGTTGAGCCCTTTTTCAAGCTTACGGAGATTTGATGAGATTGGTTTGATCTTGCATCATTGTTTGAGTTCAAACCTTCTTTGAGGATGCTTCATTGAGCTTGCAGCGGTGTTGAGCTCATCTTCAAGCTTCTTATTTTCTTCGGGATGTTTCCCTTTTCTTCGGAATTGTTTTGGAATTATGCCAAGATTTCTCCAGAATTTTCTTCTTTTTTTTTTTTAGCAAAATTCTGTCACTTTGATGATTGATTTTTCCTTTTTCATGCTTTGCAGGTAGTTCCTCCAGAACAAACAAGGGCAAAGAGCCTGTCACTGATGCACCCCGTCGGTCTACCAGGTCTCCTAATGTGGTCGTACAGCAGGCCTGGGAGAAGGTTTAGTTTGTGCAGAAGAACTTGGAAGAGTGTGATTCCCTTAATCGTGATGAGATGAGACAACGATTGATCGCTCTCAAGGATGAGGAGTTCTACAGAATTATGGTAAGCAACCGTCCTTGGGTCATGGACGATCAGAGCATTGTGCCCAAGCCTACCTTTTTCTTTGGTGATGCAATCCCTGACCACTTGACGTACCAAAGAAGATGCTTTCAGTTCTATTACACAGCTGATGGTGAGCAGAGAACTATTTCTACCCGATCGATTTTTGATCAGATTGTCTCGATCATGAGTCTTTCTCCCACGTGTCCCAAGAGGGAGGATCCTCTAAGCTGGGTAAAGAGGACCAATGTGATAAAGACCGGGGTTTTTGTTGGCGGTCCTTCCGGATATGCGGAGAAGTCGCCTGTCCGTATGAACATGGTATTTTCAGCCCATATTTTCTATTCGTGGTATGTTTACAACTGTCCCAACTTCCATCGCTTAGGAGTTGCACATGATGATGACCCTTTCATGATTCGGTTGGCTAGAGGGGCGGCCATTTCCGAATCTCTTTTCTTTGCCCGTTTGAGGATCCGACGGTTCAGGGACGTCGAGATTGGGCAATCTTCAGTGAAGCTTTCTCCCGGTTTGCGGAAGAAGGCTTTTGACTTCGGAGCCTCCCTCTCGCGATTCCACCAGGGCTGGGTCGGGAAGACATTACTCTTTGACCAATGCAGAAAAAGGGTGGCTTTTTAACATACGTGTTGGTACAATGGTGTACCGGAGACATCTTTTTATTGATATCCAGTCGTATGTTCCCTCTCGTTTCGCGCTGCAGTTGGGCTTCTCTCAAGGCGTTGTTGGAGCACCTTCGAGCATGGTGAAGCGCTTTGGAGGTTTGCAGGATGGGAGGAATGATTTCCTATCCTGAGTTGCTCACTTTCCGGATTGCTGGCTTCACGAAATGGTTTGTGGAAAGCTTTTCAGTATACCGAGGGCTTTCCAAGAAGGAGCTTGATGTCAAGCAATCTCCTGGGAAGGGTCTTGGCAGATCAGATGGAGTTCGGCGAGAGGAAGTTCTGGCTTTCCGCACAAGATCGACTTTCTCAATAAGCAGGACATCATCAAACCAAGAGCTGTACAAGAGATACCTAGTGAGGTCTTGGATAAGCTCGAAGAGGAGGAAGCCGAGATCGACGCTTAGATGCAAGCGGAACTAACGAAGGCTTCCATGGAGTCCACTGGGAAGAGCAGACCATCCGGTGAGGAATCAAGCGGAACTCCTGACTTTGACAGTGGGGCGGGTAGTTCAAGTAAACCAACCCATAGAAGCAAGAGGAAGAGAGGGCATTGCCGTAATAAGAGACGACACGATGACTCTCCTGATTTAGAAGTCCCTCTCACCATCACTGAAGAGATGTCAGGGGACGTTGATGAGCCTCCGGAAAAGAGGAGCCGAGAGGAAGAAACCGTTGATGAAGGTATGATTCCTCTTCTTTCCCTTTTCGTTTCTTTCTTTGAGATTTTCTTGTTTTGATTTGCCTTTTCTCCCTTTTTCAGTGGAAGATGAGGACTTGATGATGCCTGAGGTTCCTGCCAATAAGGCAGTGACGGATCCGGCTGAAGCATCCAAAGAAGAACCGAGGGATCCTGGAGTGATTCCAAAATCTTCACCTGGTACGACTTCTTCGTACCATCTTTTTTTGTCTGTGCTGTCATCTGCTAACATGTTGCTTGTTTTCTTGTCAGCTAACTTGCCATAGGATTCCGACAATTTCGAGCCATCCATGGACGCGGCCTTTGACGACGCTTCAGATGAACTCATGGAGGCAGAAAGTATTCCGCCGATCGTCAAAGAAGGTATTTGTAGCAATAACCCTGATGATAATGATTTTTTTAACAGGATCATATTCATACCTCCTTTTGTTTTGTTTTGCTGGCAGATTGTGAGGTAGCAGAAGAAGTTCCTCCGTCTTTCACAGTGCCAGAGCAGGGGATACCTACAGTTGAACAAGAAGTAGGGACTTCTTCTTCTAGTTTTAATGCAGTAGAGACGAAATCTTCTGAGCAGATTCCTTCACTAGCGTCTCCGATTAGAAAGAGCTTAATGATGACTCCTCCAGCAGGACAAGACACTGGCAATCGACCAATGGAGAGGGGCATGCCTTCATCTGGGCCATCTCTTGAGTATGCGAAGAAAGTGTTGAAGAGCGTTTTGAGCTCATGGGTCGAAACTCTTTCTTCTGGCCATTTAGAAGCCGCGACTTTGGCATGGTTAAGCATGTATAGGACATCATTGCTGATAGCGAAGAGGTCGGCCTGGACATTGCAGATGCGAAGGCTTTCGTTGATGAAGTCATAGCTCTAGGGAACAAGTGGAATGAAACCAAGAGCTTCCCAAGTGGTGACTTCTTCAATGAGTTGTTTTTGAAGCCTTCTGGCGAGGTCAGGTCTAAGTTGAACGAGATCTCGCGGACTCGGAAGCAATTCGTTCGGGAGAGGAACGTTACCGAGTTGGTTATCATTGAGCTGACAGAAGACCTGCGCTGTGTTGATAGAGAGGTCGTTGAGACCAGGCAGCGTCTTGAGCTATTGGAGGAACAAGCTGCTGCGAAATGGGCCGCCATTGTGGAAGCTCGTGCCAGAGAACGGACTCTGACTTGCCAAGTCAAGGAGGCTGAGAGCAATCTCCAAAGGAAAACTCAAGTACGAGCAATGGCAGATTCTTTGGGAGGAGCTTCCCCGTGCTGCGGACGGATCGTGTCGTTCTTCTGCATTTTATGGGAAGATTTTGAAGAAGCGTGGCTTGGAAGCTTTAGAGGCTAAGGCCAAGGGTCTGCTCAAGGAGTTAAGTCTTTGGTTGAAGACCATGTGAGACTGAGCTCCTGATTCTTGTAACAAACTTTTTTTTTCTTTTTTTGGTACCCGTGTATACACACATATCTTTTTGGTACTCTCTCTCTTGTAGTGCTTGTGGACATTTTTTTAGCACTTCTCTTTTTTTTGTATTCCCTCTTTTCACTCAAATTCTTTTGTGATAAATTCAAGCAATAGTTAAATGGGAATGTTTGTTTGAAAATTTGATCAAAAGTTTGTCATTTTGTGAAAAACCTTTTATCAAATGGTTGTTTTGGCGTGAAAGCCGAATTTTGAGATGGCATAGAAGCCGAATTTTGAGTTGGCTTGGGAGCCAAAATTTTGAGATGGCATGAAAGCCAAAATTTTGAGATGGCATGAAAGCCAAAATTTGGGTCGGCATGGAAGCCGAAATTTTATGGCGTAAAAGTCAAAATTTGGGATGACATGGAAGCCGGTTTTGTTTGTGGCATGGGAGCCAAAAAAATTTTTAGGTGGCGTGAAAGCCAATTTTTGAAATGGCATGAGAGCTAGGTTTTGTGGCGTAGGAGCCGAAGTTTTTTTGAAATGGCATGAAAGCCAAAATTTGGGTCGGCATGGAAGCCAGAATTTGTTTTTGGCATTGATAGCTGAAATTTTGTGGCGTTTATAGCCGATTTTTTTGTGGCGATTATAGTCGATTTTTTTTTAAAAACCAAGTTTTGTTTTGTTGGCATGAGAGCCAGGTTTTGTGGCATTTATAGCCGATTTTGTGGCATTGATAGCCGATTTTTGGCATGAGAGCCGGGTTTTTGGCGTTTATAGCCGATTTTTGTGGCATTTATAACCGAGTTTTTGGTTTTAAAAAATGGAAGTATCGACTAAAAGTCGCCTCCCTGCTGAATGGTCTTGCAAGTATCGATGGAATGTCGCCTCCTTGCTCATTTAGTTGCGAGTATCGATGGAATGTCGCCTCCTCGCGAATCTGGGCGCAAGTATTGACTAAGTGTCGCTTCCTTGCTTTTTTCAAAAATTTTGGTTTTGTGGGTATCGATTGAATGTCGCTTCCCCACGATTTTTGAAATTTGAGGTCTTTTTTTTTTGGACCTCGATTTTTGTTTGAATTTTGGGTTTGTGGATATCAACTGAAAAGTTGCGTCTCCACGATTTTTGAAATTCTGCAGGTATCGACAAAGTGTCGCTTCCTTGCGATTTTGAAATTTTGGAAGCATCGAATGGGGTTCGCATCCTTCCGATTTTTGCGTTTTGCGAGTATCGACTGAGCGTCGCTTCCCCGCGGTTTCTAAAAAAAACCTTTTTTTGTTTAAAGACACGAGGGTTTTAAATTTTGACTTAAAACTGTTTTTGATTGTAAAAGTCATGGTGGACTAGGGTGGAAATCTCTGAGTCCTGATTTTGTTTCAAACCTTGAATTTTGGGTTCAAGGACCGAAAATTTGGTCATGTCCGGGAAGAGGCTCCTAAACTTGGATTTTTGGATTTTTTTTTAACAATGAAACTATGAAAGTAAGCATTGTTTTGAAATTTTAGAAATCTCAACATTAGGATGAAAAATCTAAAAGAGGCGGGTTTGATGAGCGAGTACCTGAGAATAGGCTTTGGCCGTGTAGGCACTGCTCTGACCCAGTGACGGAAGTCTTCAAGGGTAGTACTGCTTCAAGAACTTGTCGTTGATGGGCAACATGCATCTGTCGCCTTCCATGTTTAGAAGTGCGTATGCACCGTTGGAGAAGACTTTGTCAATGACGAAGGGTCCCTTTCATTTTGGTTCGAGTTTGCCTTTGGATTTGTGGGCGAAAACCATTGGCCTTTTTACTACAAGAATCAAGTCACCCTTTTTGTAGGCGCGTTGCCGGACCCTTTTGTCGAAAGATCTTGCCATGCGTGCTTGGTACAACTCAATGCTTTGTAAGGCTTCGAGCCGTCTTTTGTCGAGATTGTCCAGTTCTTAGAGTCTCAGTTTGACATTGCTTTCTTGCGTCATGTCATTTTGTAAAGATACCCTTAAGGAAGGAATTTGTACTTCTAAAGGGACAACAACTTCGCATCCATAGACCAAAGAGAACAGTGTGTTATGGGTTGGTCCTCGAACGGTAGTTCGATAAGCCTACAAAGCTTCAGGTAGTTTGTCTCCAGAATCTTTTTTGTGACTAGAGACCATTTTCTTAAGAATTTTGCAGAGTGTCTTGTTGAAGGCTTCTGTTAGTCCGTTCGCTGCTGGATTGTATGGAGTCAAAGGAAAACTCTGGATTTTGTATTTGTTGCAAAACCTGTAGAATCGGTGATCCCGGAATTGCGGTCCATTATCATGAACGAATCTGTTAGGTATGCCGAAGCGACAAATAATGTTGATGCGCAAGATTTGAAGGACTGATGGGGTCTTCATTTCACTGAGCGCAAACGCTTTTGACCACTTGGAGAAATAATCCGTAGCGGCGAAGATGAAGCGATGACCTTTGCTTGATGGGGGAGAGATAGGACCTATGATGTCCATACCCCAAGCTTCGAACGGCCATGAGCTTGCTGTGGGGTGTAGCCATTCTGGAGGCATATGAACATAGTCTCCATGAACTTGGCATTGGCGGCAGCGTTTAGCAAATTGCATGGCGTCAGCTACCATGGTAGGCCAGTAATATCCTAACCTCTTTATTTGATCGTAGAGCTGGGACCGGCCTGATGGGCTCCACAAAGACCAGCATGAACTTCTTTGAGCGTTTCCTCGGCTTCTTGTTATGACAAACAACGTAGAAGTACTCCGTTGAAGGATTTTCTGTAAAGGATTTTTGAATGTATATCCAAATGAAAGTTTGGGGCTCGTCTTTGAAGGCTTACCCATTCTTTTGGATCTTCAGGGACGATTCCGAACACGGTGTAATCAATGAATGGATCTCTCTAGTGGTCGATTAGAGGTTTGAGGATGGAGTTCCGACTTCCGACCAATTGGTGGCATTCAACAACTGCTTGGTGTGTATTAAGAGGAGGGAGAATCCTTCTTTGACACACTGTAATTTGCATGTTTTCCCCTTCTTGGATTGCCATAGATGCGGCGAGTCCGGCCAGGGCATCTGCCTAGATGTTTTCACCTCTGAGGATGTGGGTGATGTGACAGATATCAAACTTTTGTCTGAGCGATTATGCCTTGTTGTAGTAAGGCAACATATCAGGCTTCCTGATTCAAATTTCTGATTCATCTGGTTGATGATCAGTTGAGAGTCCCCAAAAGCTTCCAGCATGGTGATGCCAGATTCTAGGGCGAGTTCCAATCATACAATCAGGGCTTGGTACTCAGCTGTATTGTTTGAGCATGGTTCCAGTAGCGAGAAAGCATGTGGAATCATGTGCTTGCGGGGCTAAGAAAGAGGATGCCAACTCCCGAGATCAGTTTTCTTTTTTCATATGTCCTAGTTGCACTGTCAAAGTACATGTCCCAGGAGGCATTTGGTGAGAAAGTCTCCACGTTGTAGATAGGTTCGTCGAGGAGGTCATCTCTGAGTGGGGAATCTTTAGGCAACGGATGCTCTGCGAGGAAATCTGTTAGAGCTTGACCTTTGATTGCCTTTTGTGGCACATACCTGATATCAAATTGTGATAGGAGGATGGACCATTTTGCCAGTCGGGCCTTGAGAGAACCTACTTTCGTGACCAGGACTTTTAAGAGGTTGATCATCGAAATCAGGTAGACTGTGTTCGAAAGAAAGTAGTGACGTAGCTTTTGTACGACGAACATCACTGCAAGGCATTCTTTCTCAACTGGAGAGTAGCGATGCTCCGCACCTACCAGCATGCGGCTGAGGTAGTATAGAGTAACTTCTTTTCCTTCGTCATTTTCTTGTGCAAGCAGAGCGCCCAGAGAGTGATCGAGAGCTCTTGTGTACAAGATGAATGGTTTTCCAGTGGTAGGGGCAGCCAGCACTGGAGGTTTGGTCACGTATGAATTGATATCTTGGAATGACGCTTCACATTCAGCATCCCAAACAAAGTTCACACCTTTCTTCATCAATCGAGAGAAAGGACGGCATTTCCCAGAGAGATTGGAGATGAACCGTCTGATGTATGACAATCTTCCTTGAAGTCCTTTCAGTTCTCTTAAGGTTCTTGGAGAAGGCATTTCTAGAATAGCGTTGACTTTGATGGGGTCAAGCTCTATTCCAACTTTCTAGACTATGAATCCGAGAAACTTACCCGATGAGATGCCGAAGAAGCATTTCAGGGGATTCATTCACAGTTTGTGTTTGAGAAGTTGGAGGAAGACTTTCCGAAGGTCTTTCAGATGATCTTCTTTTCTTCTGCTTTTAACGGCGAGGTCATCAACGTAACATTCAACCGTCTTGTGCTGCATATCTTGGAATATCTTCATCATAGCACTCTGATATGTGGCACCGACATTTTTCAGACCAAATGGTAAGACAGTGTAGCAATTCACGCCAAATGGGGTTCGAAATGATGTGTGTTTATCATCTTCAGGATGCATCTTTATCTGATTGTAGCCAGAGAATCCATCCATAAATGTCATTTCCTCAAACGCACATATGTTATCAATCATCACTTCTAGTATGGGGAGCGTGAACTTATCTTTGGGGCAAGCGCCATTTAGGTCTCTATAATGAATACAGACCCTGATCTGCCCATTTTTCTTTGTCACTGGGACGATATTGGCCAACCATTTAGGATGTTGTTCCTCACGGATGAAGCCGACGCTTTTGAGTTTTTAAACTTCTTGTTCAATTTTTTCCATCACATCAGGATGGAATCTTCTTTGGCCTTGTTTAACAGGCTTGATATCGTTTTTGCAGATTGAGTTTGTGGACTGCTATTTTGGGGTCTAAGCCAAGAATTTCAGCATAAGACCATGCAAAACAATCAACGAACTCACGAAGAAAAGAGATATACTCGGGTAACTCATCATCCTTTATATTCTTGCTTATGAATACAGGACGTGGGTTATCAGGTGTTCCCAAGTCTATCTGTTGAACAGGGTCTTCTGTTGGAAGGTTCGAAGGTGGTTCCTCCATAGTATTTTCGGAGGCTTCTAACTCAAAGAAACCTTCTGGAGTTTCAAGGGCATTTTCAGGCCAAGGCTTTGTTTCTGGCCATGGGTCTTCAGGATCGGTGATCTTCTCGAGGCTTGCTATGAGGTAGTCCCAATCGCCTATTGAAATTGGGTCGAAGTAGGGTACTTCTTTTGGAGACGATGGTTCTTCTGGGTCAGAATGCCACATGTCTATATCACCGGATAATTCCTCTTCATCATTAGAGAAATCATACCGATCGGTAGAGCTTCCTGGATCATTGACGGGTGATTCTTCAAAGAGATGTCCAAGGAGATCGATGTCTTCAAGGACATGAGAGGTTGAGGATTGGTCGGCAAATCGACTCCTCAGCATTTGTGTCAATTGTCTCATGGGAGTGTCGGGATCATACCCCAACCCATGTGAAGATTTTTCTACATGACCATAGAGTCTCCAATCTTCCAGTTGACTCTTGGTCAAGGCGGCCTCCAATGGTGTGAGGATACCACGGCCTTGCCCCAGACCGGCTTGGTTTTGAGTGTCATAACCCATTTTCTTCATAATAGCTTGTGCCACAGGACTATATAGAAATAGTCGAGGCATACCTTCGTTTTGGAAAGGTTCAAGCATAGAATTTGATGAGGAAGCTTCTAATTTGTGGAAGAAGACTGGCTTCTCTTTCGCTAAAGTTGTCGGAACAACGAAGGAAGCAGACGTAGGATCTTCTACATCAGCAGGTGTCTCCATTAGAGGTAGAGCAGGCTGAACTTGTTGAGTGTCAACTTGGCTTGACGATGTGTTTTCTTCTGGCTTTGACTCTGAATTCGTGTCTTGCATGATAGACACGAAGGAGACAACAAACTTGCCCCCAAACTTTTGCTTTGTCTTCTTTACTTTGGTTGTGATGGCCAAAGGCTTTGAAGATTTGAGGGAGACAGTGAAGGGAGATGGATCTCTCTCTTCAGATTTACAAGAAGGTTTGTTTTCTTCCGATGATCGCTGAGGAGTTTTGCCTTTACCTTTCTGGAGATTTTCGGCAAAGGGCGTTGTTTCTTCCCGCTTTTCTTATTTTTCCTCTTTGTACATCTGAGCATCTGCAAAATGGACTTCTTTGCCTTTGAAGGGCTTTTTGTCAGTAAACACTCGATGTATCAATCCGTCGTTGCCGACAAACTTGATGCATTGATGTAGAGTTGAAGGGACGACACCATTCTCGTGTATCCAAGGGCGTCCAAGAAGGATGTTGTAGTATGAAGGGATTCTTATTGCATACACAGTGACTTCAGAGATAAGATCGCCGATTTGCAACTTGTACCTGATTTTGCCGATAGGCCTTTGAGCGGTCCCATCATATCCAAAGATGGATACAGACGTGTAGATCAGCTTGCTAGGTGGGATGCCCAGCTCTTCCAGTGCCGAAGTAGAGACGAGGTTGAGTGCAGAACCTGGGTCGATTTGGACTCTATGTATCGGCATTTCTTTGATGTACCCTGTGAAGTATAGGGGTCGATTGTGCTTTGTCTCGCCTAGAAGGAGGTCATCCTTACCGAAGGCGATGGTTGCACTCGCTGCTTTCTGTATCGAGAGGCATTCAATGCCTGATCCCTCGGTTTTCCTCTTTTCTCCCTTTGAGGGAGTATTCGATTTTTTGACCCTATAGTCCATTTCAATTTGTAGGACTTGTGGGGCATGTTTGTCGACATTCGCATTCAGCCTTTGTAGTTTTGAAATGAGACTATCGCGAGTTTGTGGAGACATTCATAATAATTCCAGGATGTGCAGTCGTGCAAGTATGTGTTTGAAGTGCTCAATCAAGTCGTACTTGAAAGCCTCCTTCGGGCCTGCATGTTCATTATTGTTGCCACTTGGGGCATTTACAACATCTTTTCCCGAAGGATTTACATAAGAAGAAGAAGATTGGTTGTAATTTTTATGGTAATCCCGGCCAAAACGGGTACCTCTACCAACTTCAAGAGCTTCTTGAGAAGGGTCTTCATTTGGATGATCGTCCTCTTGATCCAAGGGTTGATCCTTCTCGTTTACTGAAGATGTGTCTACAGCAGAGTCACCATCCTTAGTGATTGCGTTACATGAAGCATTTTTCGGGAACAAGTCTTGAACAACATCCAGCAACTTTTCTCATTCATTGAGTAATTTGTCGGTCCAAACATCTCCTATGAGGTCAGGTATCTGGGACCAATTGACCAGGTCTTCTTCGGCTGAAGTTTCTTCAGGATGATCAGTCGGAAGAACTGTGAATTGTGACGTCACGGTTTCAGGGGACGAAGGTTGAGAATGTGTTCTCTCAGTGGAAGTCACCTGAGAAAATGTAGCTCTGGAAGATATACTATCAGGTGTAGCCGGAGAGTACGTGTCTTCGGTAGATGATGCTTTAGAGGCACTATCATCCTGAACTATCGCATTGCAAGTTGCCCTGATGGGATATTTCCCCAGAGGGGATTGTTGGGAGTCGGACTCATCATCGGATGTGAGAGGGTCATCTATCCAGCAGTTTTCTCCATTTTCAGAAGTTGAGGGAGGAGGTACCTGTTCATTTCCAGGGACTTCCGGTTCCAGATTTTGATAGCGAAGATCTTGCTCTTGTTCTAAGGCAAGGCGTTGTAAGATCCTCGCATACTCTTCAGGATCAGGCATGGGAGCCAAATCTTCTTCTTTGTCAACTCCTTGTGGTTCAACATGGTTGGATTCCACTGGAGCTTTAACGGGTGCTGAGTTAATGGGATTTTCTTGAACCGCTTCTTAGTCTTCTTCATCATCAGACCAGGATCATTGTTGCTGATATGGGTTATACCAGATTATCGGTATAAGATGAGATTCGAGATTCCATTCTTCGTCGGAGAGGTATTCTCCTGTTTCAAGGAATTCCTCCCACTCGTCGGTGTCATTGGCAGTGTCACCGGACTCATATCCATCCATGGAGAAAACAATCACCGACTTGCAAGAGTATGATGCCCCTTGCGCAGTTTCATTTCTAAATTGAGGTGGCATCAAATCACCAAGGGTGAATTTTCTTTCCACCTTTGAACCCTTGGATTCTTCCGTTGCCCCCAGCAAAGCAGTGGAAGAGGTCTCTGCCTTTTCCAAGACTTCTTGCTTTGATTGAGCTTTCTCCTGCTACTTGAGCTTGCGGAGTTGTCTCTTGGCTTGCCTTCGCTGTTGAGCGGTAGGTTTTGTCTTGACGATCTACCAATTTTCATCTTCTAGGAGATCGGGATGTACCCATATAGATTGTCCGTCTGGTGTTGGATAAGGGACCAACTCTTGGGACGTCTGGGTCATTTTTATCACCTTAAAGGAAGTTGTGGTCTTCTCCTTTGGTGATTTTGAAGTTTGTCCATACGACACCATGCTGACAGAGGCAGGCCCATAGTTTTTGTCAAAGGTGATGACTCAGTTTTTCCACATCTCGTTGATCTTCTCTCTTATAACAAGGCATTGATTGAGAGGATGCGAGATCATCTGATGGTAGGGACAGTACCGAGGATCGTTAGTTTTGCCAACATCTCCTGGTCTTTTGGGCTCAGGCAAGGTGAGTTTACCATTTGCTACGAGAGCCTCGAAGATTTCTTCAACATCTTCATCGAATGGGTATTTTTTCTCTACTCGTTCTCTGAAGGCATCAGAGTGTTCGGGTTTCTTACCTGTAGCTTTATTTTCAGTTTTGTTTGGCTGCTGAGGAGCTGGCTTGGTTTGCACATTAAGAACCTCCTTTTTCTTTGGTTTTGAGGTCGTAATGGTAGTCGGCAATTTCTTTGATGATTGCTGACTATTAAGGTCTTTGATCACCGTTTCAGCCTCCATAGCTGCTGATCACTCAGAGTTTGTAGCCTAGACGTTCATCCCCCGTGATTCGAATGAGGAGATCGTCCTGGTGACTGAGCTGGGGCTCATTCTTGAAGAGCTTGAGGAAGGATTACTCCGTTGTCCTTGGCTTGAAGGAGTAGAAGATTCTTCCAGATGTCTTGGTGTCCGGGAGATGCTGCGAGTCACCGGTCGTCGGACGTGAAGTTTAGTTGCTGACTTCTAGCGTCTTTTGGTTTTCCCAACCATATGGACAGCAGCAATTTGATCGGGTCTTTATTTTTCGACCCATTTTTTGGAGACTTGGAGGATAGGATGCTGGGTCCTTTGCTTCTCTAGTCTCTTTTGTCGAAACGACATGCGGCGACGTATGCGACGGGAAATTTGAGCTTCTGTCAGCTCTGGCTGGGCTTTAGCAATGAAGGATGTACTCCCTCGAGCGTAGCAACCGAGCCTGTCTTCTTTGAAGCTGGGCATAGACTGGATTTGGACCCGATCCTTCGACTGTCGTAGCGAAGCTTTGAATTTTGCGAGTTCGGCCCTCATTGAGATATAGGGCCGAACTACAGGAGTGCAGGCCTTGGTAGGTTCTTGCAGAGGCCTGGTGATGTACGATTTAATTTTTGGCTTGTAGGAGCAAGCCGACTCATGATGGGTTGCCTTCTTTGTCAGGTAAGAGGCTGGTTTCTCCTCCTTCATGTATGTAAAAGGATAGAACCGTTTTTCCTTGAGAGGGGCCAGGTATGTTGACTTTGCAGATGTTCAGGACCTCATTTGTTTTGGTGAAGGTCTTGGGGACCAAGTCTTAGGGTAGACCTGGTTCTTTGCAAGTTGAGGCTTCGTGGGGTTGCCATGGGCTTTAGGCTTCTTCGTGTTCGCCCTTGGTGTCATGGTAGTGACACGTTGCGGGGCAATCTTTTGCTTCTTAGTAGGTGCGGTTTCCTCTACGGGAAGTGGGAACGGTCCCAGCGACCTGAAGATGATAGTCCGAGGAGTAGAGGTCGACTCGGTGTTCTGAGATTTGCCGAGGGAGGTGACACTTCGACAGCTGGCAGGGCGCTTATGAATGCACTTGTTCTGCTTCTCCTAGAGCATGAGTTAGTACTTGTTCTCCTCGAAAGTGATGGTTAATGAAGTTGCCATTGTTAGTTTTTGGAAAACAACTGAAATAAGACCACGTCCATTAGTAATCACAAGAATATAGTGATCATAAATTGGAAAGAACTATGATTTTGTCTTTTTAAATCGCTCAAGGGAACATGGCCCAGTCCAAGCGAAGTGAAGAAGGCAAAAAGCCATAAAGGATACAATTGTTCTGAACGCAAGTATAGGAGCTCAGAGTGAGCAGTCCAGTGACTGCTAGAAGCAATTGTAGACCTTAATTCAAATTACCGAGAAGCGAGGCTCACTTGAGGTAAGATGATATAAGGTTGAAGATACAAATGTGTCGGTTGCGAATTCAGTAGACCCGGAAGGTCGTACTAGCACCGCTAGGCACAAATGTCGCTAATCGCATCCTTGGGATAGACGCAAGATGGGATTTTTGGAAGGCCAAAATCGGGTTCATAAAAGAGAGCAAATAGTGTTCCAATCTGAACGCAAGCTACAAGCGATTTCCGCGAGCTATTATCCGAAAGGGAAGGAACCAAGATTTCTCAGATGTAAACCCAAAGATGACGATTTTTTTTAATTTTTAATTTTTTTTGAAAGAAACACAAAGGTTTTCAATTCGGTCTTATGAAACCTTAGTAGATAGATCAGCCCCCAGGTAAGGGTATGATTACTTAATGAACCCGTTTGGAGGACACTTGCCTCGAACAATCTAGCTGCCTCCACACTCTGGACAAGGCTTTTCTTAGATTCAATTTGGTCAAAGAACGCAATTGGTGCAACCTTAGTAGGTTTTGAAATTTTTTTATGATTTTTTTTAATGGATTCATCAAAGAGAATGAACGGTGTTCCAATCCGAATGAGGGCTCAAACATTTCTGCGAGCGCTAAATCCAAAAAGGAGGGGACCAAACTTTCTCAAATTTGATTCCAAAAGAAAAAAAAAATTTTGAAGGAGTTTTTTTTTTAAGGGGTGTTTTTTGGAAATCCCTATCAGACTCATTAAAGAACAATAGCTACGAACATTTATGTAAGCTATCAAGTTCAAAGAGGAGTGGATCAAAGTTTCTCAAAATTGAAAAAAAAAGAGAAATCAAATTTCTTTTTTTTTTTAAATGAGAAAGAATGGAAATAAGTTCAAAGGTAGAAATTTTCTAAAAATCCCATTTCATGTTTTTTTTTTTTATGCAGGATCCAACATAGGCCACCAACTAGAAAGGAGCCTAAGAATTGAAGCATCGCGTTCTCAAATGAATTGGTCCCACCAGGTGTGCCAACTTGATGGACCCGATTTCTTTCCTTTCCTCTCCCATCCGTCCCCGGGGTCACCGAGAAAGGCCGAATGGAGGGAAAAAAGGGGAGAAAGGCGGGTATCAACATTTTTGTACGGGTATGCCAAATTTTCTATTTTACTTGGAATTTAGAGATGGTGATCCAGAGATCCACCTTCGCAAGTAGAAAGGAAATCAACCTTTTTTCTAACTTTCCATTGCACATATATTTAAGGAAAGAGACAAGGTTTTTTTTTAATGCCGTTAGAGGCGATTTTGTGCCGTAGAAGGCGATTTTTCCGTGAAAGGCGATTTACAAATCTTATCAAAATGAAAGACAAGAATTGTGAGTTTTTTTGTCTCTTAAAGAAAATACAAAATACAATAGAAAAGTAAGAAAAGGAATCTGACTTCTCAGGGGATTGTGGGGACCCATTCAGATCGACGATCGCAAGTCATGTATGGACTTCGCCATCGTCCTTCAGATGAGAACGCTTGATGCTTTGATTCTTTTGGCTTGACTTGGACTCCAGTTTTTTAGAGGATAAGGACCAAAGGAAGGACCTATATCCAATAAAAAATGAAGAGACAGGACGAAAAGCCGCGTTTAGGCCATCTTGAATCTGAGAAAAAGGGGGGCTTTGCCTTGGGGGGAGTGCAGCGGAGTTTCTTCAGAGTAGCAAAGCTTTTAGGAATTCTGATTGATTTTTCTGGCTGATTTTTCTCCGATTTTTCTGATCCGTTCTTATTGGAATGATCTACTATTTATAGGCCTTTGGTAGTCATTTAGGAGTGTTTATGAGCTTTGATGGCTTTAAAGCTTCATGATGGGAGGAGTTACAAATTTTTATTTCTTAATTTTGTAACTCCTTTTTCCTTGAATCTGATTGGCCGATGGAGAATAATGGGCTTTTAATCGCCTTTAATCTCCATGATGAGAGGAGTTTGACTTGTAATGCCATGATGACTTTGACTTGTAACTCCCGTTTCCTTGCTTCTGATTGGGCCGTCCAAAATAACGAATTAATGACCACATTTAGTTGGGTCAATTAACAACATTAAGTGGTCGCCGGGGATTTGAAGAGTCGCGGGCCGTGCCGCGTCTTTTGGAATTCTTCTTGCGATGATCGACGATGGATCTTCATGTTGATTGATATCGGATGACCATGCAGCTTCAGACATAGATTGCTAAGAGCCGGCCGGTACCATCTGTATTGTCGATTTCTGAATCGGTCGGACAGAAAGTGTACTTTCTTGGTCGGCCGGTTGGCGATCTTGGAGCGATCAATGATGATTCCATGCTTCTAACGGCAGATCCGTGATGTTGACGAAGATCGGTCATTTCCGAGCATCAAAAATCAGATTTTCAGGAAATCGCAGGGGCTGGAACTCCCGAAACGCGAAAAGGATCTTAAAACGGGCCTTCCAGCGAAAATCCGGTGACCTAGATTTCCAGGGTCGCCGGCGATCATGGGGGACTTTTCCCCTTTGGTCGCCATTTCGTCGGCTGTTTTTTAAACTTTTTGTTTTTTTTTTCTCCTGTATTTTTCGTGACATTTTTCCTCATTTTTTGGCTTGATTCTCTTGAAGAAAACCCGACGAGAAGTTGTGCAAAACCAGGGCACAAAGTTTCCTATTTTTTGGAAAAATCGAAGACTTTGCCGCGCAGAGTTGCCGATTTTTGTCAAGAGTCGAAACTAGGTCAAACGATGTCAGAATGATCTGAAATTCGACGTGGAGCCTCCCGAGCAGTAGATAGGACCAACCATGGGCTTTTGTTTGAGTTTTGAAGCCTTTTGGGGTCCCGTCGCTGCTAGGCTTGATTTTACAGCGAGGAAGATGTCGCGCTTTGATGTGCGGTCAATCGATGTCCGATTGACCTAAAATCTGACAGGGAGCCTATTGGAGTAATTTTGAGATGATCCTTTAGCTCCAATTTGTATGTCATGTTCCCAAGGTGCTCCGCCGCCGGTAGACTTGTTTTTTTTCGGAGCGTGAAAGTCGGGTCAAACGTTGTCGGAATGACCTGAAATCTTACGTGCAACCCTTTTAAAGCATGTTGAAGCCGCCCATGTGCTCTGTTTGATGAGAATGGTCTCGGTGGTTCTCGCCGCTGAGGGACTTGAGTTTCCTTCGGAACGTCAAAGTCAGATCAAACGTCGCCGGAATGATCTGGAATTTGACGTTGAGCCTTTTGGAGGTATTTTGAAATCATCTGTAGGCTCAGATCGAAGTTTTGATGTCTTTGACACCGCCAGGAGCGCCTGTTTGGCTACCGGAGGAGTGAAGTTCAGCTAAATGATATTGAAATGGCCCGAAACTTAATGTGAACTCCTCTTCTGGCTGTCTTGAAGGATCATGCGATTTTCAAATGATTCTGACAATATTTAATGCTTGAAGTAGCATTGCCTGTTTGCAGTAGGATGCAGCTTCATGTGGCTTTTTGATGTTGAAGAGGCAAAGTGACAATTTTGGTATCAACAATGGTTCGCAAATAGAAATCCCGGTTAGAGAATTAGAAGTGAGAATCGACGATTTTCCAACACTTAGGCTCGACAACAGCCCGCTTGGGGTCCGGAACGAGAAACAGTCACCGAAAAAATCAGAAACCGGCACGAGAACTTCGGTCGAGGGAATAGTAACTTGTAGGAACTGAAGGTTCGCAAATAAGACTTCCGGTTAGAGAATTAGAAGAGTAACTTGCAGGAATGAACAGTTCGAAAATAAGACGCCCGGTTCGAGATTTAGAAGCGAAAACATCGGATTTTTGAATACTTAGGCTCGAAAACTTACCTCCGAGGGTGCGAAATGGGAAACGGCCCCCGGAAAAATTGGAAACCGATACGAGTACTTTGATCAAGGATAGAGTAACTTGTAGGAACTGAAGGTTCGCAAATAGAAATCCCGGTTAGAGAATTAGAAGAAAAAATCGATGATTTTCTAACACTTAGGCTCGAAAATGATCCGCCGGGGGTCCGGAACAGGAAACGGCCCCTGGAAAAATTGGAAATAGGTACGAGCACTTCGGTCAAGGGTAGAGTATCTTGTATAAACTCACGGTTCACAAATAAGACTCCCGGTTAGAGAATTAGAAGTGAAAACATAAGATTTTCAAATACTTAGGATCAGAAACGGCTCGCTGATGATCCGGAACAGGAAACGACCCCGAAAAAATTCAAAACCGGCAAGAGAACTTCAATTGAGGGTATAATAACTCGTAGGAATAGAAGGTTTGCAAATAGGACTCCCAGTTAGAGAATTAGAAACGAAAACATAAGATTTTCCAACACTTAGGCTCGAAAACGGCCCGACGGGGGCCCAGAACGGGAACCGGCGCCCGTATAAATTGAAAACTGGCACAAGCACTTTGATTCAGGGTAGAGTAACTTGTACGAATGAATGGTTTCAAAATAACGCGCCCGGTTCGAGATTTAGAAGCGAAAACATCAGATTTTCGAATACTTGGGCTCGAAAACAGCCCTCCGGGGGTGCGAAACAGGAAACGGCCCCCGGAAATATTGGAAACCAGCACGAACACTTCGTTCGAGGTTAGTGTAACTTTTGGGCCTGACTGCTCGCAAATAAAAATCCTTGTTAGAGAATTAGAAGAGAAAATCGTTGATTTTCCAACAGTTAGGCTCGAAAACGGCCCGCCGGGGGACCGGAACGGGAAACGGCCCCCGGATAAATCAAAAACTGGCTCAAGCACTTCGATCCAGGGTCTAGTAACTTGTAGGAATGAACGGTTCAAAAATAAGACGCTCGGTTCGAAATTTAGAAGCGAAAACATCGGATTTTCGAATACTTAGGCTAAAAAATGGCCCTTCGAGGGTGCAAAATGGGAAATGGCCCCCGAAAAATAGGAAACCGGCACAAGCACTTCGTTCGAGGTTAGAGTAACTCGTAGGAACTGACGGATCGCAAATAAAAATCCCGGTTAGAGAATTAGAAGAGAAAATCGATGATTTTCCAACACTTAGGCTCGAAAATGGTCCGCCAAGGGTCCGGAATGGGAAACGGCCCATGAAAAAATCAAAAACAGGCACGAGCACTTCGGTTGAGGGTAGAGTATCTTGTAGGAACTCACGGTTCGCAAATAGGACTCCCGGTTAGAGAATTCGAGGTGAAAACATAAGATTTTCAAGTACTTTTGCTCGAAAACGTCTCGCCGATGATCCGGAACGGAAAACGGCCCCCGAAAAAATTGCAAACCAGCACGAGCACTTCGGTTGAGGGTATAGTAACTCCTAGGAACAAAAGGTTCGCAAATAGGACCCCCGGTTAGAGAATTAGAAGCGAAAATATAAGATTTTCCAACACTTAGGCTCGAAAACAGCTCGCCAGTCGTCCGGAACGGGAAATGGGCCCCGTAAAAATCGGAAACCTGCACAAGCACATCGGTTGTGGGTAGAGTAACTTGTAGGAACTGAGGGTTTGCAAATAGGACTTTCAATTAGATTATCAGAAGAGAAAATCGACGATTTTCCAATAATTAGGCTCGAACGGCCCGCCAGGGTTTTGGAACGGGAAACGGCCACCGAAAAAATAGCAAATCGGCACAAGTACTTTGCTCGACGGTAGTGTATCTTGATGGAACTGATGGTTCGCAAAGTTGTCTCCTGGTTAGTGAATTAGAAGCGAAACATAGGATTTTCCAACACTTAGACTCGAAAATGACCTGCCGGGGGTCCGGAACTGGAAACGGCCCAAGGAAAAATCAGAAACTGGTATGAGCACTTGGTTGAGGGTAGAGTAACTTGTAGCAACTTATGGTTCGCAAATAGGACTCCCTTTTAGAGAATTAAAAGAAAAAACCAACGATTTTCCAACACTTTAGCTCGAAAATGGCCCGCCGGGGGACTGGAACGGGAAACGGCCCCCGGATAAATCGAAAACTGGCACAAGCTCTTCGATTGAGGGTAGAGTAACTTGTACGAACTAACGGTTCGAAAATAAGACTCCCGGTCAAGATTTAGAAGCGAAAAGATCGAATTTTCCAACACTAAGGCTCGAAAACGGCCCGCCAGGGTTGGGAAATGGCCCCCGAAAAATTGGAAACTGGCACGAGCACTTCGCTCGAGGGTAGAGTAACTTGTAGGAATGGACGGTTCGCAAATAGAAATTCTGGTTAGAGAATTAGAGGACAAAATCGAAGATTTTCTAACACTTAGGCTCGAAAACGGCCCGCCGGGTGTCCGGAAAGGGAAACGGCTCCCGGAAAAATCGAAAACCTGCACGAGCACTTCAATCTAAGGTAGAGTAACTTGTAAGAATTGACGATTCCCAAATAGGGACTCTCGGTTAGAGAATTAGAATAAAAAATCAACGATTTTCCAGCACTTAGGTTCGAAAACGGCCCGCCGGGGTTGAGAAAGTGAAAACGGCCCTCGAATAAATTGGAAACTGACACGGGCACTTCGCTCGAGGGTAGAGTAACTTGTAAGAATTGACGGTTCGCAAATAGAAATCCTAGTCAGAAAATTTGAAGAGAAAATCGACGTTTTTCCAACACTTAGGTTCGAAAACGGCCCGCCGGGGGTTCGGAGAAGGAAACGGCCCCCGTAAAAATTGGAAACCGGTACGATCACTTTGGTTGAGGGTAGATAACTTATAGGAACTGACGGTTTGAAAAAAAAAATCCCGGTTAGAAAATTAGAAGCGTAAATATAAGATTTTCCAACAATTAGGCTCAAACACGGCCCGTATGGGGTCCGGAACGGGAAACGGCCACCGGAAAAATCGAAAACCGGCACAAGCACTTTGCTCAAGGGTAGACTAACTTGACGGAGCTGCCAGCTCGCAAATTGGACTCCTGGTTAGAGAATTGGAATTGAAGCAAAGGTCTTTCCAACACTTAGGCTCCAAAACGGCCCGCCGGGGGTCTGGAACAGGAAACGGCCCCCGGTAAAATCGAAAACCATCACGAGCACTTTGTTCAAGGGTAGAGTAACGTGTAGGAACTGACGGTTCGCAAATAGAAATCCTGGTCAGAAAATTAGAAGAGAAAATCGACGATTTTCCAACACTTAGGCTCCAAAACGGCCCGCCTGGGGTCCGAAACGGGAAACAGCCCCTATAAAAATCGGAAACCGGCACAAGCACTTTGGTTGAGGGTAGAGTAACTTGTAGGAACTGTCGGTTTGAAAAGAATTTTCCCGATTAGAAAATTAGAAGCGTAAACATAAGATTTTCAAACACATAGGCATGAAAACGGCCCACCAAGGGTCCGGATTAGGAAACGGCGCCCGAAAAAATCGAAACCCAACACGATCACTTCGCTCGAGGGTAGAGTCACTTGTAGGAAATGACGGTTCACAAATAGGACTCACGGTTAGATTATTAGAAGAGAAAATCAATGATTTTCTAACAATTAGGCCCAAACAAGGCCCGAAGGGGGTCCGGAACGGGAAAAGGCCACCGGAAAAATGGAAAACCGGCACAAGTACTTTTTTCGAGGGTAAACTAACTTGTCGGAACTGACAGTTCGTAAATAGGACTCTTGGTTAGAGAATTAGATTTGAAAACTGGTACGAACACTTTGTTCAAGGGTGGAGTAACCTGTTGGAACTGACGATTCACAAATATGAATCCCGGTTAGAGAATTAGAAGAGAAAATCAACAATTTTCAAACCACTTTGGCTCGAAAACGGCCCACCGGTGGTCCAGAACGGGTAACGGACCCTAGAAAAATTGGAAACCAGCACGAGCACTTCGTTCGAGGGCAGAGTAACATGTAGGAACTAACAGTTCGCAAATAGGAATCATGGTTAGATTATTAGAAGCGAAAATCGATGATTTTCTAACACTTACGCTAGAAAAAGGCCCGCCGGGGGTCCGAAATGAGAAACAGCCCCCGGAAAAATCGGAAACCAGCACGAGCACTTCACTCGTGGGTAGAGTAACTTGTTGGAATTGACAGTTCGCAAATAAGACTCTCGGTTAGATGGTTAGAAGAGAAAATCAATGATTTTCCAACACTTAGGCTCGAAAAAGGCCCGCCGGGGGTCCGGAACGGGAAACGGCCCCTGGAAAAATTGAAAACTGGAATGAGCACTTTGTACGAGGGTAGAGTAACTTGTAGGAATTGATGATTCACAAATAGAAATCCCAGTTAGAGAATTAGAAGTGAGAATCGACGATTTTTCAACACTTAGGCTCGACAACGGCCCGCCGAGGTCCGGAACGGGAAACGACCACTAGATAAATCAGAAACCGGCACGAGCACTTCGGTCAAGGGAAGAGTAACTTGTAGGAACTAACGGTTCGCAAATAGGACTCCCGGTTAGAGAATTAGAAGAGAAAATGAACGATTTTCCAATAGTTAGGCTCGAAAACGGCCCGCCGGGGGACCGGAACGGGAAACGGCCCCCGGATAAATCGAAAACTGGCTCAAGCACTTTGATCCAAGGTAAAGTAACTTGTAGGAATGAATGGTTCAAAAATAAGACGGTCGGTACGAGATTTAGAAGCGAAAACATCGGATTTTCGAATACTTAGGCTCAAAAACGGCCCTTTGGGGGTGCGAAAAGGGAAACGGCCCCCGAAAAAATAGGAAACCGACACGAGCACTTCATTCGAGGTTAGAATAACTTGTAGGAACTGACGGGTCGTAAATAGAAATCCCGGTTAGAGAATTAGAAGAGAAAATCGATGATTTTCCAACACTTAGGCTCGAAAACGGTCCGCCGGGGGTCCGGAAAGGGAAACGGCCCCTGGACAAATCAGAAACGGGCACGAGCACTTCGGTCGAGGGTAGAGTATCTTGTAGGAACTCATGGTTTGCAAATAGGACTCCCCGTTAGAGAATTAGAGGTTAAAAGAAAAGATTTTCAAATACTTAGGCTCGAAAACGGCTCGCCGATGATCAGGAACGGAAAACGGCCCCTGGAAAAATTGCAAACCGGCACGAGCACTTCGGTTGAGGGTATAGTAACTCGTAGTAACAGAAGGTTCACAAATAGGATTCCTGGTTAGAGAATTAGAAGTGAAAACATAAGATTTTCCAACACTTAGGCTCGAAAACGGCTCTCCGGTGGTCCGGAACGGGAAACTGCCATCGGAAAAATCGGAAACCGGCACGAACACATCGGTTGAGGGTAAAGTAACTTGTAGGAACTGTGGGTTCGCAAATAGGACTTTCAATTAGATTATTAGAAGAGAAAATCAATGATTTTCCAATAATTAGGCTCGAAGACGGCTCGCCAGGGGTCCGGAACGGGAAACGGCAACCGAAAAAGTAGGAAACCGGCACAAGTACTTTGCTCGAGGGTAGTGTAACTTGATGGAATTGACGGTTCACAAAGAGGGCTCCCGGTTAGAGAAAAAGAAGCGGAACATAGGATTTTCCAACACTTAGACTCGAAAACCGCCCACCGGTGGTCCGGAACGGGAAACGGCCCATGGAAAAATCGGAAACCGGTATGAGAACTTTGGTCGAGGGTAGAGTAACTTGTAGCAACTTATGGTTCGCAAGTAGGACTCCTATTTAGAAAATTAGAAGAGAAAGTCAACGATTTTCCAACACTTAGGCTCGAAAATGGTCCGCCGGGGTTGGGAAATGGCCCCCGGAAAAATTGGAAACTGGCACGAGCACTTCGCTCGAGGGTAGAGTAACCCGTAGGAGTGGACGGTTTGCAAATAGAAATTCTAGTTAGAGAATTTGAGGACAAAATCGACGATTTTTTAATACTTCGGCTCGAAAACAGCCTGCCGGGTGTCCGGAAAGGTAAACGGCCCCCGTAAAAATCGAAAACCGGCACTTGCACTTCGGTCTAAGGCAGAGTAATTTGTAGGAACTGATGATTCGCAAATAGGACTCTCGGTTAGAGAATTAGAATAGAAAATTAATGATTTTCTAACACTTAGGCTCGAAAACAGCCCGCCGGGGGACCGGAACGGGAAACAGCCCCAAGAAAAATTGAAAGCTGGCACAAGCACTTTGATCGAGGGTAGAGTAACTGGTAGGAACTAATGGTTCGAAAATAAGACTCTCAGTCCGAGATTTGGAAGCAAAAACAATGGATTTTCCAACACTTAGGCTCGAAAACAACCCGCCGGGGTTGTGAAACGGGAAACTGCCCCCGAAAAAATTGAAAACTGACACGAACACTTCGCTCGAGGATAGAGTAAATTGTAGGACTTGACGGTTCACAAATAGAAATCCTAGTCAGAAAATTAGAAGAGAAAATCAACGATTTTCCAACACTTCGGCTCGAAAACGGCCCACCGGGGGATCGGAACGGGAAAAGGCCCCCGGAACAATTGGAAATCGGCATGAGCACTTTGGTTGAGGGTAGAGTAACTTGTAGGAACTGACGGTTTGAAAAGAATTTTCCCGGTTAGAAAATTAGAAGCCTAAACATAAGTTTTTCCAACACATAGGCACGAAAACGGCCCGCCAAGGGTCCGGATTACGAAACGGACCCTGGAAAAATCGAAACCCGGCACGAGCACTTCGCTCGAGGGTAGAGGCACGTGTAGGAACTAACGGTTCGCAAATAGGACTCACGGTTAGACTATTAAAAGAGAAAATTGACGATTTTCTAACAATTAGGCTCAAACATGGCCCGCAAGGGGTCCGGAACTGGGAACGGCCACCGGAAAAATGGAAAACTGGCACAAGCACTTTGCTCGAGGGTGGACTAACTTGACGGAACTGACAATTCATAAATAGGACTCCTAGTTAGAGAATTAGAATTGAAACATAGGTTTTTCCAACACTTAGGCTCGAAAACGGCACGCCGGGGGTCCGAAAAGGGAAATGGCCCTCGGTAAAATTGAAAACTAGCACAAGCACTTTAATTAAGGGCAGAGTAACTTGTTGGAACTGACGATTCAAAAATATGAATCCCGGTTAGAGAATTAGAAGAGAAAATCGACGCTTTTCAAAACACTTTGGCTCGAAAACAGCCCACCGGTGGTTCAAAACAGGTAACGGACCCCAGAAAAATTGGAAAATAGCACGAGCATATCGTTTGAGGGTAGAGTAACATGTGGGAACTGATAGTTCACAAATAGGACTCCCGGTTAGATTATTAGAAGAGAAAATTGACGATTTTCCAACACAGGCTCGTAAAAGGCCCGCCGGGGGTTCGAAACGGGAAACGGTCCCCGAAAAAATCGAAAACCAGCACGAGCACTTCGCTCGTGGGTAGGGTAACTTGTAGGAACTGACAGTTCTCAAATGAGACTCTCGGTTAGAATATTAGAAGAGAAAATCGACGATTTTCCAACACTTAGGCTCGAAAAAGGCCCGCCGAGGGTTCGGAACGGGAAACGGCCCCTTGAAAAATAGGAAACTGGCACAAGCACTTCGCTCGAGGGTAGAGTTACTTGTAGGAACTGATGGTTCACAAATAGAAATCTCGGTTAGAGAATTAGATGTGAGAATCGACAATTTTCCAACACTTAGGCTCGACAACAGCCCGCCTGGGGTCCGGAATGGGAAACGGCCACCGAAAAAACGGAAAGCAGCACGAGCACTTCGGTCTAGGGAAGAGTAACTTGTAGGAACTAACGGTTCGCAAATAGGACTCCCGGTTAGAGAATTAAGAGACAAAATCAACGATTTTCCAACTCTTAGGCTCCAAAACGGCCCGCCGGGGGACCGGAACAGGAAACGGCCCCCGCATAAAGCAAAAATTGGCACAAGCACTTAGGTCCAAGGTAGAGTGACTTGTAGGAATGAACGGTTAGAAAATAAGACGTCCAGTTCAAGATTTAGAAGCGAAAACATCGGATTTTCGAATACCTAGGCTCAAAAACGCCCTCCGGGGGTGCGAAACGGGAAACAGCCCCCGAAAAAATCGGAAACCGGCATTAGCACTTCGTTCGAGGTTAGATTAAGTTGTAGGAACTGATGGTTTGCAAATTGAAATCCCGGTTAGAGAATTAGAAGAGAAAATCGATGATTTTCCAACACTTTGGCTCGAAAACGGTCTGCCGAGGGTCCGGAATGGGAAACGGCCCCTGGAAAAATCAGAAACTGGCATGAGAACTTCGGTCGATGGTAGAGTATCTTATAGGAACTCACGGTTCGCAAATAGGACTCCCGGTTAGAGAATTAGAGGTGAAAACATAAGATTTTCAAATACTTAGGCTCGAAAACGGCTCGCCGATGATCCGGAACAGAAAACGGCCCACGGAAAAATTGGAAACCGGCATGAGCACTTCGGTTGAGGGTATAGTAACTTGTAGGAACAGAAGGTTCGCAAATAGGACTCCCAGTTAGAGAATTAGATGCAAAAACATAAGATTTTTTCCAACACTTCGGCTCGAAAACGGCTCGCCGGTGGTCCGGAACGGGAAATGGCCCTCGGAAAAATCGGAAACCGGTACAAGTGTTACGTTTTTGTTTGTTGCTAATTTGATGGATTCATGTTCACCTTCACTGTCAAATGATCACACACTCATGCACCTTAGTTTTGATTTTCAAATGATTTAGTCATGCATGTTTTTAGAACTTAAATACACTTTTGAAAACCTATTTCTTCATGCATAATTTTGGAAAATCACATTAAGAATCTAGGTTTGTGATTTGCAGACATTCCTCATTTTTAGAATCATTTTATTATGCTTAAATCACACTGGGCTTGAGTTCGAAGTTTCATCTTTGGAAAATTGAAAAATCTGGAGGAACTCATCCCAGGCTAGTTTGGTCGGTCGACCGACCCCTGCACCCAGTCGACCGACCAAACTGACTGTTGGGAAAACAGCCAGTGTACCCGGTCGACCGGGTAACTAGGCGTTGGGCCAATATGACCGTTGGGCCAGGTCGACTCGGGGATCAAGGGGCCGACCGGGCCAACTACCCGTTGGGCTGTTTTTTGTATAAAAGTCCATTTCATTCCCTTCTTTCAAGATGCTTGATCATTGAATCTTTTGAACCATATTGAAGCCTAAAGAAGAGTAATAAGCTAAGAAGGCTAGAGGGCTATTGGAAATCAAAATGTTTGAGATTTAAAAGGTATATCTTTCAAGTTAATATTGATTTCCATTCCATTTAAAATCAATGCATGTTTAACTCTTTGTAATTTCATATATGCATGATTTCTAGCTTTAATAGAGATGTTTTGCAAACACAATATCACTTTGGAATATTAGATTGTTTTGCAAACATTCTTGTCTCAATCACATGTGTTTTTAGTCATTAATCTTCTTACAACTTGTTTAGTATATTCTTTCAAGTTGCTTGAACTTTTCATGTGATTAGCTTATACCTTCAATCATATTTTTCTGAGCTTAGATTTTAAAATGCATCAAGCATTCATTTAAGAGCTTCATTTTAGAATTTGATTGAAGTAAACATTCATACACCTTGTGCACACACCTTAGCTAATTGTTGTGTATGTTTGTATCTTGATTTAAACTTTCATATCAGCCTATTTTAGAGGCAATTGTATTGAGCTTTAATTGTATCTCTTTGAGTGTTTGTTTAGACACTTGTTTAAGAGAGATCTTTCTTTTGTAAAGGTTATTGCTTAGCCTATTAAAAAGTATAGATAGTGGAAATCCGGTGGGGTGATTGGATCACAAGCCGGTAGTGGATGTAGGCATTGAGACCGAACCACTATAAATCTTTGTGTGATGGTGTATGCTTGTGGTGATTTCTTTCGTTAGCTTCCCCATCTTGTTTGGTATATCATCACCTGTGACTAGTTAAACTTAAAGAAATTAAAATTTTTCTTAATTGGTCACTTACTTGTAGCTCATGCTATTCACCCCCCCCCCCTCTCTAGGGTTAGGATCCAGGACTTTCAACAAGAACATCGGGTGAGGGTAGAGTAACTTGTAGGAACTGAGTGTCACGTCCCCCGAACCCGATTAGAAAATTAACCGGATCCGGGGAGTGAAATTTTGGGCCAATTAAAATTTTTTGCCCCTTTTGGCCCAAGGATCGTAAGTCTGTTGTGAGGATAATGTATTTCAACCTCGAAACATAAAACAATAGCGAAATTCATACATTGATATCAACAATGGATAATAATCTCAATTAAATTTAAAGTTGCAAGCAACAATTAAAGCTAAAGAGGAAGTTAATTTAATTACTATGGCCATCCCATAAACTAAGACCATTAAACAACATAAAGTCAATGAAAGAAAGTTCAACGAAGAATAACAATGAATTAAATAAAATCTGATGTTTGACCCAAAGTGAGTCTCTCATGTGCCTGGTAATGATGACACTACTCTACGACATCGGCACTCCACTCCCGTGCCTCCTCTGCTGGTTGGAGATCCTCTGGGATCTCCTCACCGGCCTGCTCCTCGTAGTAGTACTCACCTGAGGAGTCTGCACACCAAGGAACCGAGTCAACGACATGTTGAGCAATAGATAAGCAAGATATAATTAAAACATAACATGCATCAAACATAAGAGTAATGACAAGTACAAGATCGTAGAAATACAAGGAACAATACAAGGCATGTAGCATGAGTAAATAACCATCAGAATCATAAATAGAAATCATAGCAATACTAACGATCACCACTACCAATGTAATGCAATGCACAAGAGGGAGACTCCGTGGATGTCCAAGCCACCTCACGGGGTACCAGTAATAATCATATCCGGACTACTGATACCAAAGTCCGGCTCCAGGGGGATCCAAGCTCCCGGTCCTAGGAATAGTAGTACGGTCCAAGCCCACTCTCTACTATTCAACGCCATGGACGTCATCCAAAGCCGACCGTCCACCCCGATGTCCGAGTAACCGTCCCATCAATAAACCCCAAACTGCAATTGGCCATGATATGCAAATATTAATAATAATAAAGTGGTGTTGACACACGGGGAAAACCAAGTTAAGCACGTCTGGCGAGCTCAACAAACAAAGCATGTTCTTCGAGATTATCTCATTCGAACAATACAAGATAGACCATCCACACGATAATCCCTTACATTCT
The DNA here is from genome assembly GCA_038049695.1 of Cinnamomum chago. Taxonomy (NCBI): domain Eukaryota; kingdom Viridiplantae; phylum Streptophyta; class Magnoliopsida; order Laurales; family Lauraceae; genus Cinnamomum; species Cinnamomum chago. Next base: position 56,014,562 of record CP142453.1, on the reverse strand, counting down.
AGCCAGTCATGTTTATCAATACACGATACACGGTTCCTAAGGTACACTCTAAGTCAGGTCCTTGTCCTAATTCTACAAGAGTTTATGTTTCATAATTAATTAGATGTTTTATGCCAAGAGAGTGTACAAGGATACAGAATCGATCGATACAATTAACAAGTCAAGGAGAGATTACAATCCAATCCTAGGCAAGTGTTATCATCCATGTACCATGTGTGGTTTAACGGAGTGCGTGGGGAATTCGAATCATCAATGCTTATAAAGAATCTCCTTGGTGTACAATCATGTTGAGCATTGATTGATTCAATTCCATACGCATTCGGTTAAACCATACACAATACACGAATACCTAGACAACCTATCGAAGCACACCAAGCCACGTGCTACGATTTCAAAACCCCATTAATGGTCACGAGAGAGTGGTTTCATGGTTTCCAATGTCTAAGGCCCAAACCTAGGCTAACAATCTCGTTACTAACAAGAAAGTGGTCTAAATTACTAATATCCTTAGCTACCTCCCTTCCCAATCCTCAATCATCGCGAGACAGGTATCATTGGATTCTACGCTCAAAGAGCTTTTCAACGGTATATGGCTCGCGAAATTCCGACGTATGGTTTAGAAATTATGGCCCATAGAAATTTGCCCCTTTATATATATATAAAGCGCGACGGACCAACCATGTGTCCGATTCATTGGTGGGACAATCCAACAGTAGCATCATTCATGTCAGACCATTCAACGGTTTTTTTTTATTCATTCATCCTATGCTCAGGTGGCTAACGTTCAGAACTTCCAACCATCGTACAACGTTTTTTTTTCTTTTTTTTTTTAAAGGCCTGAACGTTTTCTTTTCTTGGACGTTCAGAACGTTGAACATTCTGAACGTCAGTCAGATTCCTCCCTCTTCTTCTTTTTTTTTCATCAAATACAGAAACCCCATTTTTTACAGTTTTCACCCCAATCCATTTCTAATCCTCTCCCAGTCCTTCCAAGATTCACTTGCACAAAACTGAGCCACCGTGCTCCCCCAATAATTCATTCCATCCATCATCATTTCCACTTACATCAATTAACAAACTAAAATTAACAATTAAATGAAATAAACCCAAATTAATAACAGAACAGGCTTGAAATTAGGGAAACCTAACAAGAAAACACATACATCCAATCAATGGAAGACATACACACATGCTTAATTATAAAATGTAGATCTACTTGCCTCAACCAAGAAAAGACTGGAATTGGAGAAATCTGAGGAGAAACCCTACCACTGTAGAAACCTCAATCTACCCGACCAAACACAATCTATCACGCAAAGGAGAAGAAAAGAGAGGAAAAGATCAAGATCTAACCTAAATCTAAACCAAAGAGAATTGATTGAAAAGATGAAAGAGAGGGAAATCTTACCAAACTGATGTCAATGGAAAGAGGAGATCGCGAGGAAGAAGATAAGCGGCTCGGATCGCGGAAGTGATCTCTCAGGGAAGGAGTTCCGGAGCCTTGGAAGAATGAGGAAGAAGAAGAGGTTGCGGTAGGTTATCGTTCGTTGCAGAGAAAGAAAAGAGATTAGGGTTAATCTCTTGTTTAAGAAGAAAGGGAGGGAGAAAAGACTAAGTTACTCCTTAAGTGGGTCCGGAGAAAGAATGAATTATTAGAAGGGTTTCTGGTCGTCGGATTGCAACGAGTCAGAAGACAAAATTGATCAACGCGACGAGACCTTTCCAACGAACCCAAAATCACAGCGATAGGAATTTTTTGGAAAAACACTCAATTTTTTCCTAATTTGCAAACTACCCCCTGCTAGGGTCAAACGAACTCAGAATCGCACGAAACTCCGCAGCCACTATTCTAACAATAGAAGAAACTCGCTGACCATCTAAACTCACTTAAATATCTAATAAAAAAATAACTATAATAATGTCAAAATAAATGGGTCAACGGGCCGATTATTGGGCCCAACTGACCCAGTAAGGTCGCAGACCTTACACTGAGGGTTCGAAAATAGGACTTTCGGTTAGTTATTAGAAGAGAAAATCGATGATTTTCCAATAATTTGGCTCGAACACATCCCGCCGGGGGTCCGAAACGGGAAAGGCCACCGAAAAATTAGGAAACTGGCACAAGTACTTTGCTCAAGGGTAGTGTAACTTGATGGAACTGACGGTTCGCAAAGAGGACTCCCGGTTAGAGACTTAGAAGCGAAACATAGGATTTTTCAACACTTAGGCTCGAAAACGGCTCGGGGGTCCGGAATGGGTAACAGCCATCGGAAAAATTGGAAATCGGCATTCGAGGGTAGAGTAACTTGTAGGAACGGACTATTCGGAAATAGAAATCCTGGTTGGAAAATTAGAAGAGAAAATCGACGATTTTGCAACACTTAGGCTCGGAAACGGCCCGCCAAGGGTCCAGAACGGGAAATGGCCTCTGTAAAATCGAAAACCGGCACGAGCACTTCTGTCTAAGGTAGAGTAACTTGTAGGAACTGACGGTTTGAAAAGAATTTTTCCAGTTAGAAAATTAGAAGCGTAAACATAAGATTTTCCGACACATAGGCACGAAAACGGCCCTCGAAGGGTCGGATTAGGAAATGGCCCCCGAAAAAATCGAAACCCGGCACGAGCACGTCGCTTGAGGGTAGAGTGACTTTTAGGAATTGACGGTTCACAAATAGGACTCACGGTTAGATTATTAGAAGAGAAAATCGACGATTTTTTAACAATTAGGATCAAACATGGCCCGCAGGGGCTCCGGAAAGGGAAACGGGCACCGGAAAAATCAAAAATCGGCACAAGCACTTGGCTCGAGTGTAAACTAACTTGACGGAACAGACAGTTCATAAATAGGACTCCTGGTTAGAGAATTAGAACTGAAACATAGGTTTTTCCAGCACTTAGGCTCGAAAACATCCCGTCGGGGTTACGAAACGAGTCTCATTTGCGAAGTGTCAGTTCCTACAAGTAACCCTACCCACGAGCAAAGTGCTCGTGTTGGTTTTTTATTTTTCCGGGGACTGTTTCCCATTTCAGATCCTCGGCGGGCCATTTTCGAGCCTAAGTGTTGGAAAATCGTCGATTTTTTCAACTAATAATCTAACCAGGAGTCCTATTTGCGAACTGTCAGTTCCCACAAGTTACTATACCCTCGAACGAGACTCTCGGTTAGAATATTAGAAGAGAAAATCGACGATTTTCCAACACTTAGGCTAAAAAAAGGCCCGCCGAGGGTCCGGAACGGGAAACGGCCCCTGGAAAAATTGAAAACTGGCACGAGCATGTTGCTCGAGGTTAGAGTAACTATTAGGAACTGATGGTTCACAAATAGATATCCCAGTTAGAGAATTAGAAGTGACAATCAACGATTTTCCAACACTTAAGCTCGACAACGGCCCGCCTGGGGTCCGAAACGGGAAACAGCCAACAAAAAAATTGGAAACTAGCACGAGCACTTCGGTCAAGGGAAGAGTAACTTGTAGGAACTGACGGTTAGCAAATAGGACTCCCGGTTAGAGAATTAAAAGAGAAAATCAACGATTTTCTAACACTTAGGCTTGAAAACGGCCCGTCGGGGGACTGGAACGGGAAACGGCCCCCGGATAAATCGAAAACTGGCACAAGCACTTAGATCCAGGGTAGAGTAACTTCTAGGAATGAACGATTCGAAAATAAGACGTCTGACTCGACATTTAGAAGCGAGAACATCGGATTTTCGAATACTTAGGCTCGAAAACGGCCCTTCGGGGGTGCGAAACTGGAAACGGCCCCCGGAAAATTTGGAAATCGACACGAGTACTTCGTTCGAGGTTATAGTAACTTGTAGGAACTGACGGTTCGTAAATAGAAATCCTGGTTAGAGAATTAAAAGAGAAAATCGAAGATTTTCATCTTTGGAAAATTGAAAAATCTGGAGGAACTCATCCCAGGCCAGTTTGGTCGGTCGACCGACCCCTGCACCCGGTCGACCGACCAAACTGACTGTTGGGAAAACAGTCAGTGTACCCGGTCAACCGAGCCATGCCTAGGTCAACGGGGTCTGTTGGCCAATATGACCGTTGGGCCAGGTCGACCCGGGGGTTATGGGGTAGACCGGGCCAACTAGCTGTTGGACTGTTTTTTGTATTAAAGTCCATTTCATTCCCTTCTTTCAAGAGGCTTGATCATTGAATCTTTTGATCCATATTGAAGCCTAAAGAAGAGGAATAAGCTAAGAAGGCAAGAGGGCTATTGGAAATCAAAATGTTTGAGATTTAAAAGGTATATCTTTCAAGTTAATATTGATTTCCATTCCATTTAAAATCAATGCATGTTTAACTCTTTGTAATTTCATATATGCATGATTTCTAGCTTTAATAGAGATGTTTTGCAAACACAATATCACTTTGGAATATTAGATTCTTTTGTAAACATTCTTGTCTCAATCACATGTGTTTTTAGTCATTAATCTTCTTACAACTTGTTTAGTATATTTTATCAATTTGCTTGAACTTTTCATGTGATTAGCTTATAACTACAATCATCATTTTCTGAGCTTAAATTTTAAAATGCATCAAGCATTCATTTAAGAGCATCATTTTAGAATTTGATTGAAGTAAACATTCATACACCTTGTGCACACACCTTAGATAATTGTTGTGTATGTTTGTATCTTGATTTAAACTTTCATATCAACCTATTTTAGAATCAATTGTATTGAGCTTTAATTGTATCTCTTTGAGTGTTTGTTTAGACACTTGTTTAAGGGAGATCTTTCTTTTGTAAAGGTTATTGCTTAGCCTTGGAAAAGCTTATTGTAAAGGTTATTGCTTAGCCTAGAAAAAAAGATAGAGAGGTTGTTGTTTAGCCTAGAAAGACAACATTGTAAAGGTTATTGCTTAGCCTATTAAAAAGCATAGATAGGGGAAATCCGGTGGGGTGATTGGATCACTATAAATCTTTGTGTGATGGTGTATGCTTGTGGTGATTTCTTTCGTTAGCTTCCGCATCTTGTTTGGTAAATCATCACCTGTGACTAGTTAAACTTAAAGAAATTAAAATTTGTGTTGATTGGTCACTTACTTGTATCTCACCCTATTCACCCCCCCCCTCTAGGGTTAGGATTCAGGAGTTTTAATAAGCACATCGGGTGAGGGTAGAGTAACTTGTAAGAACTGAGGGTTCGAAAATAGGACTTTCGGTTAGATTATTAGAAGAGAAAATCGACGATTTTCCAATAATGAGGCTCGAACACGTCCCGCCGGGGGTCCGAAATGGGAAACAGCCACCGAAAAATTAGGAAACTGGCACAAGTACTTTGCTCGAGGGTAGTGTATCTTGATGGAACTGACGGTTCGCAAAGAGGACACCCGGTTAGAGAATTAAAAGCGAAACATAGGATTTTCCAACACTTAGACTCGAAAACGGCCCGCCGAGGGTCCGGAATGGGTAACGGCCCCTGGAAAAATCGGAAAATGGCATGAGCACTTTGGTCGAGGGTAGAGTAACTTGTAGCAACTTATGGTTCGCAAATAGGACTCCCGTTTAAAGAATTAGAAGAGAAAATCAACAATTTTCCAACACTTAGGCTCGAAAATGGCCCGTCGGGGGACCGGAACGGGAAACAGCTCCCAGATAAATAAAAAAACTATCACAAGCTCTTCGATCGAGGGTAGAGTAACTTGTACGAACTAACAGTTCAAAAATAAGACTCCCGGTTCGAGATTTAAAAGCGAGAACATCGAATTTTCGAACACTAAGGCTCGAAAACGGCCCACCGGGGTTGGGAAACGGCCCCCGAAAAAATTGGAAACTAGCACGAGCACTTCGCTCGAGGGTAGAGTAACTTGTAGGAATGGATAGTTCGCAAATAGAAATTTTGATTAGAGAATTAGAGGACAAAATCGATGATTTTTTAATACTTAGGCTCGAAAACGGCCCTCCGGGTGTCCAGAAAGGGAAATGGCCCCCAAAAAAATCGAAAACCGACACGAGCACTTCGGTCTAAGGTAGAGTAACTTGTAACATCTAACGATTCACAAATAGGACTCTCAGTTAGAGAATTAGAATAGAAAATTTCCAACACTTAGGCACGAAAACGTCCCGCCAGGGGACCGGAACGGGAAACGGCCCCCGAAAAAATCGAAAGCTGGCACGAACACTTTGATCGAGGGTAGAGTAACTGGTAGGAACTGACGGTTCAAAAATAAGACTCCCGGTCCGAGATTTAGAAGCGAAAATAACGGATTTTCCAACACTTAAGCTCGACAACGGCCCGCCGTCGCTGCAAAACGGGAAACGACTCTCGGAAAAATCGAAAACCGACACGAGCACTTCGCTCGAGGGTAGAGTAACTTGTAGGAACTGACGGTTCCCAAATAGAAATCCGGGTCAGAAAATTAGAAGAGAAAATCGACGATTTTTGAATAATTAGGCTCAAAAATGGCCCGCCAGGGATCCAGAACAGGAAACAGCCCCTGTAAAAATCGAAAACCACACGAGCACTTTGGTTGAGGGTAGTGTAACTTGTAGGAACTGACGGTTTGAAAAGAATTTTCCCGGTTAGAAAATTAGAAGCGTAAATATAAGATTTTCTGACACATAGGCACGAAAACGGCCTGCCAAGGGTCCAGATTAGGAAACGGTCCCCGGAAAAATCAAAACTCGGCACAAGCACTTCTCTCGAGGGTAGTGTCACTTGTAAGAACTGAAGGTTTGCAAATAGGTCTCACGGTTAGATTATTAGAAGAGAAAATTGACGATTTTCTAACAATTAGGCTCAAACATGGCCCGTAGTGGGTCCGGAACAGGAAACGTTCACCGGAAAAATTGAAAACCGGGACAAGCAGTTTTGTCTTAATTGGTCACTTACGCATCTTGTTTGGTATATCATCACCTGTGACTAGTTAAACTTAAAGAAATTAAAATTTGTCTTGATTGGTCACTTACTTGTATCTCACCCTATTCACCCCCCCCCCCTCTAGGGTTAGGATTCAGGACTTTTAATAAGCACATCGGGTGAGGGTAGTGTAACTTGTAAGAACTGAGGGTTCGAAAATAGGACTTTCGGTTAGAATATTAGAAGAGAAAATCAACGATTTTCCAATAATTAGGCTCGAACACGTCCCGCCGGGGGTCCGAAATGGGAAACGGCCACCGAAAAATTAGGAAACTGGCACAAGTACTTTGCTCGAGGGTAGTGTATCTTGATGGAACTGACGGTTCGCAAAGAGGACTCCCGGAAAGAGAATTAGAAGCGAAACATAGGTTTTTCCAATACTTAGACTCGAAAATGGCCCGCCAGGGGTCCAGAACGGGTAACAGCCCCCGGAAAAATAAATCGGAAACCGGCATCAACACTTTGGTCGAGGGTAGAGTAACTTGTAGCAACTTATGGTTCGCAAATAGGACTCCCGTTTAGAGAATTAGAAGAGAAAATCAACGATTTTCCAACACTTAGGCTCGAAAACGGCTTGCCAAGGGTCCAGAATGGTAAATGGCCCCCGTAAAAATTGAAAACCGGCACGAGCACTTTGGTTGAGGGTAGAGTCACTTGTAGTAACTGACGGTTTGCAAATAGGACTCATAGTTAGACTATTAGAAGATAAAATCGACGATTTTCTAACAATTAGGCTCAAACTGTTAGTTTTATGGTCTCAATACCAAGGGTATATGATGTAATAAATTGATTAATTTCTTTATTTATCAACACAATTTATGTTTTTCCTTTCATGAGATGAATGGTGTTTTATATACTTGCACATAACCAATACAAAAGACATAATGGCTCATGAGATGAACCGGAGTCCATGAGTATACTAGATATAATACATGTGTATGGATGAGATCCACATACAGGAGACATGTATTGCAAATCTTATACTCAAATATCTTCACAACCAGTGATGAGATTGGACATCTCATCTGACAAGGTTGCAGCACCTTGATCACTATGAGATAGTGTGATTTGTCTCGATCATCGGAATGGAAGATTCTGGATCATGGTGCTGGTACATTGGATGTATTGAAGGACCATGAGAAGCACCTTATATACATTGTCTTTACTTTAAGGTCTGCTCTCATAATTCCCTAGCAATAGGCTCATAATCCTGAGACATTAATGAACTCAAGTTTCTATCTATTCATTTGCTTTGAGTCACCAATGAGTGAGGCCAATTGTAGGTCAACACCTCGGTGATTTGGGTACGTGATAGTAGAGCTGTGGGAACATTCAATGGTCAAGATGAAATCTATCTTTAATATCCCCTTGTGCCAATTAATGGATTTATCATTGGTAAGTGCGCACCCATTCCGATTAAGAGTTAATTGGATCGGTACCAAATGATCACTATAATTAATTGGGGCTCAAGGATAATAAGATATGGATCTATTTTGGTGGACAGGTCCATTTGATCCATGGATATAGATGGAGGGGCCTACTTGTGGTACTGAGGAAGTTTAGGGTCTTCATTGTAATGTATTCCTAAGGCTGGAGTGCAATTGCATTTATTTAGTGGAGTTATTTGCAATTAACTGTGGGCCCGGATTGCACATGAGATGTGGGGTCGCGTGTCCCAGTTGGAGCCAGCTTTCTAAGGAATCCCTAATGGTCCCCACGCTAGCCCAAATTATTAGAAAGATACTAATCCGACTTGAACTCTAATAGGAAGGTTACTATTTCTATTTGAAGTGAGACTTCTAATAGTGGTAATAGTAGTCTACTAATTATTAATGGAAGTAGGACTTCTATTTTAATTAGAAAGGAGAAAGCTACTAATAGTTGTAGAAGTGAGACTTCTATGGAAATTAGCAAGGGAGATGTTTACCTATTTGTAATGGGAGTTAAACTTCTATTTCAAATAGGAATAGAGATGGATTGGAAGGCTATAAAAGGAAGCACACCCCCCCATGGTCGTGCATAACACATACAGCCACTTGAACCCCATTGTGCAAGAGTTGCACAAGTCCTCTTCCTCTCTAAGTTCTTCTCTCTTTCACCTTTAGTTCCTTAGAGTTACTAGTTAGGTTTTCTCTTGAAGATTCCACCATCTTCTTGAGAAAAGAGATCTAATACGGGTTATAGCGTGGAAGATCAAAAGGAGTTGAAGATTCTGAATTGGATTGTGAAGTTGTTCATCATCAAAGTAAAGAACTCAAATCCTCCATTAGAGCACAACAAAGCTCCAAAGGTATATCTACATCCTTGTATGTTGTGGATTTCGTGGTCGCATGTTTATGTGCTGTTTTCTATCTTATAGATAGTATATGTTGCTGTACATGGCTATGAGATTGAGGGAATTGCATCCTGGATTGGGTTTGTTGCATTCTAGACAATTGATCCCTGCATAAAGTGGGTCAAAAGTTTTGAAACATGTCTGGAAGGCCCACCTATATTCCAACACAAACATCCCCCGCAAAGGGTTCAGAACGGGAAACAACCACTGGAAAAATCGAAAACCGGCATAAGTACTTTCCTCGAGGGTAGACTAACTTGACAGAACTGACAGTTCATAAATAGGACTCCTAGTTAGAGAGTTAGAATTGAGACATAGGTTTTTCCAACACTTAGGCTCGAAAACGGCACGCCGGGGGTCCGGAACAGGAAATGGCCGCCGGTAAAATTGAAAACTCGGCATGAGCACTTTAATCAAGGGTAGAGTAACTTGTTGGAACTGACGATTCACAAATACGAATCCCGGTTAGAGAATTAGAAGAGAAAATCGACGATTTTCAAAACACTTTGGCTCGAAAACAGCCCAACGGTGGTCCGGAACAGGTAACGAACCCCAGAGAAATCAGAAACCAGCACGAACACTTCGTTCGAGGGCGGACTAACTTGTGGGAACTGATAGTTCACAAATAGGACTCCCTGTTAGATTATTAGAAGAGAAAATGAACGATTTTCCAACACTTAGGCTCGAAAAAGGCCCACCGGGGGTCTGAAATGGGAAACGATCCCCGGGAAAAATCGGAAACTAGCACGAGCACTTCGCTCGAGGGTAGAGTAACTTGTAGGAACTAATGGTTCGCAAATAGAAATCCCGGTTAGAGAATTAGAAGTGAGAATCGACGATTTTCCAACACTTAGGCTCTACAACGGTCCCCTGGGGTCCGGAACGGGAAACGACCACCAGAAAAATCGGAAACCGGCACGTGCACTTCGGTCGAGGGAAGAGTAACTTGTACCAACTGGCGGTTCGCAAATAGGACTCCCAGTTAGAGAATTAGAAGGGAAAATCAACGATTTTCCAACACTTAGGCTCGAAAACAGCCCGCCGGGGGACTGGAACGGGAAACGGCGCTAGGAAAAATTGAAAGTTGGCACAAGAACTTTCATAGAGGGTAGAGTACCTGGTAGGAACTGACGGTTCGAAAATAAGACTCCCGGTCTGAGATTTAGAAGCGAAAATAACGGATTTTCCAACACTTAAGCTCGACAACGGCCCGCCAGGGTTGCGAAACGGGAAACGGCCCCCGGAAAAATTGAAAACCGACACGAGCATTTCGCTCGAGGGTAGTGTAACTTATAGGAACTGACGGTTCCCAAATAGAAATCCGGGTCAGAAAATTAGAAGACAAAATCGACTATTTTGGAATAATTTGCTCGAAAATGGCCCGCCTAGGATCCGGAACGGGAAACAGCCCCCGTAAAAATCGAAAATCGGCACGAGCACTTTGGTTGAGGGTAGTGTAACTTGTAGGAACTGATGGTTTGAAAAGAATTTTCCCTGTTAAAAAATTAGAAGCGTAAATAAAAGATTTTCCAACACATAGGTACGAAAACGGCCCGCCAAGGGTCCGGATTAGGAAACGGCCCCCGGAAAAATCAAAACTCGGCACGAACACTTCATTCGAGGGTAGAGTCACTTGTAAGAACTGACGGTTTGCAATTAGGACTCGCAGTTAGATTATTAGAAGAGAAAATCGATGATTTTCTAACAATTAGGCTTAAACATGGCCCGCATTGGGTACGGAACAGGAAACGTTCACCGGAAAAAATTGAAAACCGGCACAAGCAGTTTTGTCTTAATTGGTCACTTATGCATCTTGTTTGGTATATCATCACCTGTGACTAGTTAAACTTAAAGAAATTAAAATTTGTCTTAATTGGTCACTTACTTGTAGCTCAACCTATTCACCCCTCCTCTAGGGTTAGGATCCAGGACTTTCAACAAGCGCATCGGTTGAGGGTCGAGTAACTTGTAGGAATTGAGGGTTCGCACATAGGACATTCGGTTAGATTATTAGACGAGCAAATTGACGATTTTCCAATAATTAGGTTCGAACATGTCCTGTCGGGGGTCCGGAAAAGGAAACGACCACCGAAAAAATAGGAAACCGGCAAAAGTGCTTTGCTCGAGGGTAGTGTATCTTGATGGAACTGACGGTTCTCAAAGAGGACTCTCGGAAAGAGAATTACAAGCGAAACATTGGTTTTTCCAATACATAGCCTCGAAAACGGCCCGCCGGGGGTCCGAAACGAGTAACAGCTCCCGGAAAAATCAGAAACCGGCATGAGCACTTTGGTCGAGGGTAAAGTAACTTGTAGGAACTTATGGTTCGCAAATAGGACTCCCGTTTAGATAATTAAAAGAGAAAATCAACGATTTTCCAACACTTAGGCTCGAAAATGGCCCGCCGGGGGACTGGAACGGGAAACGGCCCACAGAAAAATCGAAAACTGGCACAAGCATTCGATCGAGGGTAGAGTAACTTGTACGAACTAACCGTTCAAAAATAAGACTCCCGGTTCGAGATTTAGAAGCGATAACATCGAATTTTCCAACAGTAAGGCTTGAAAACGGCCCGCCGGGGTTGGGAAACGGCCCCCGAAAAAATCGGAAACTGGCACGAGCACTTCGTTCGAGGGTAAAGTAACTTGAAGGAATTGATGGTTCGGAAATAGAAATCCTGGTCAGAAAATTAGAAGAGAAGATCAGTGATTTTCCAGCACGAGCACTTCGCTCGAGGGTAGAGTAACTTGTAGGAATGGACAGTTTGCAAATAGAAATTTTGGTTAGAGAATTAGAGGACAAAACCGATGATTTTTTAATACATAGGCTTGAAAACGCCCCTCTGGGTGTCATGAAATGGAAACGGCCCCCGAAAAGATCGAAAACCGACACGAGCACTTCGGTCTAAGGGAGAGTAACTTGTAGCATCTGACGATTCACAAATAGGACTCTCAGTTAGAGAATTAGAATAGAAAATCAACGATTTTCCAACACTTAGGCTCGAAAACGGCCCGCCGAGGAACCGAAATGGGAAACGGCATCTGGAAAAATCGAAAGCTAGCACAAGCACTTCGATCGACGGTAGAGTAATTGGTAGGAACTAACGGCTCGAAAATATGACTCCCGATCCGAGATTTGGAAGCGAAAACAATGGATTTTCAAACACTTAGGCTCTAAAACAGCCCGCCGAGGTTGCAAAACGGGAAACGACCCCCGAAAAAATCAGAAACCGACACGAGCACTTCGTTCGAGGGTTGAGTAACTTGTAGGAACTGACGGTTCGGAAATAAAAATCCCGCTCAGAAAATTAAAAGAGAAAATCAACGAGTTTCCAACACTTAGGCTCGAAAAAGGCCTGCCAAGTGTCCGAAACGGGAAACGGCCCCCGTAAAAATTGAAAACCGGCACGAGCACTTTGGTTGAGGGTAGAGTAACTTGTAGGAACTGATGGTTTGAAAAGAATTTTCCCGGTTAGAAAATTAGAAGCGTAAACATAAGATTTTCCCACACATAGGCACGAAAACGACCTGCCAAAGGTCCGGATTAGGAAACGGCCCTTGAAAAAATTGAAACCCTGCACGAACACTTCGCTCGAGGGTAGAGTCACTTGTAGGAACTGATGGTTTGCAAATAGGATTCATAGTTAGACTATTAGAAGAGAAAATCAACGATTTTCTAACAATTACGATCAAACACCGGCCGCAAGGGGTCCGCAACGGGAAACAGCCACCGGAAAAATTGAAAACCGGCACAAGTACTTTGCTTGAGGGTAGACTAACTTGACGGAACTGACAATTCATAAATAGGACTCCTAGTTAGAGAGTTAGAATTGAAACAAAGGTTTTTCCAACACTTAGGCTCGAAAACGGCACGCCGGGGGTCCGGAACGAGACATGGCCCCCGGTAAAATTGAAAGCCGGCACGAGCACTTTAATCAAGGGTAAAGTACCTTGTTGGAACTAACGATTTGCAAATATGAATCCCGGTTAGAGAATTAGAAGAGAAAATCAACGAGTTTGCAACACTTAGGCTCGAAAAAGGCCTGCCAAGGGTCCGGAAGGGGAAACGGCCCCCGTAAAAATTAAAAACCGGCACGAGCACTTTGGTTGGGGGTAGAGTAACTTGTAGGAACTGATGGTTTGAAAAGAATTTTCCCGGTTAGAAAGTTAGAAGCGTAAACAAAAGATTTTCCCACACATAGGCACGAAAACGGCTCGCCAAGGGTCCGGATTAGGAAACGGCCCCTAAAAAAATTGAAACCCTGCACGAGCACTTCGCTCGAGGGTAGAGTCAATTATAAGAACGGACGGTTTGCAAATAGGACTCATAGTTAGACTATTAGAAGAGAAAATTGATGATTTTCAAACAATTACGCTCAAACATCGCCCGTAAGAGGTCCGGAACGGGAAACAGCCACCGGAAAAATTGAAAACCGGCACAAGTACTTTCCTCGAGGGTAGACTAACTTGACAGAACTGACAGTTCATAAATAGGACTCCTAGTTAGAGAGTTAGAATTGAGACATAGGTTTTTCCAACACTTAGGCTCGAAAACGGCTCGCCGGGGGTCCGGAACAGGAAATGGCCTCCGGTAAAATTGAAAACTCGGCATGAGCACTTTAATCAAGGGTAGAGTAACTTGTTGGAATTGACGATTCACAAATACGAATCCCGATTAGAGAATTAGAAGAGAAAATCGACAATTTTCAAAACACTTTGGCTCGATAACGGCCGAACGGTGGTCCGGAACGGGTAACGGACCCCAGAGAAATCGGAAACCAGCACGAGCACTTCGTTCGAGGGCGGACTAACTTGTGGGAACTGACAGTTCACAGATAGGACTCCCGGTTAGATTATTAGAACTGAAAATCAACGATTTTCCAACACTTAGGCTCGAAAAGGCCCGCCGGGGGTCCGAAATGGGAAACCGACCCCGGGAAAAATCGGAAACTAGCACGAGAACTTCGCTCGAGGGTAAAGTAACTTGTAGGAACTGATGGTTTGCAAATAGAAATCCCGTTTAGAGAATTAGAAGTGAGAATCGAGGATTTTCCAACACTTAGGCTCAACAACGGCCCGCCTGGGGTCCGGAACGGGAAACAGCCACCGGAAAAATCGGAAACCGGCACGTGCACTTCGGTCGAGGGGAGAGTAACTTGTAGCAACTGACGGTTCGCAAATAGGACTCCCAGTTAGAGAATTAAAAGGGAAAATCAACGATTTTCCAACACTTAGGCTCGAAAACGGCCCGCCAGAGGACCGGAATGGGAAACGGCCCCAGGAAAAATTGAAAGTTGGCGCAAGCACTTTGATAGAGGGTAGAATAACTGGTAGGAACTGACGGTTCGAAAATAAGACTCCCGGTCCGAGATTTAGAAGCGAAAATAACGGATTTTCCACCACTTAAGCTCGGGAACGGCACGCCAGGGCTACGAAACGGGAAACGGCCCCCCGAAAAATTGAAAAGCAACACGAGCATTTCGTTCGAGGGTAGTGTAACTTATAGGAACCGACGGTTCCCAAATAGAAATTCGGGTCAGAAAATTAGAAGACAAAATCGACGATTTTGGAATAATTGGCTTGAAAACGGCCCGCCGGGGATGCGGAACGGGAAACAGCCCCTGTAAAAATCGGAAACCGGCACGAGCACTTTGGTTGAGGGTAGTGTAACTTGTAGGAACTGACGGTTTGAAAAGAATTTTCCCGGTTAGAAAATTAGAAGCGTAAATATAAGATTTTCCATCACATAGGCACGAAAACGGCCTGCCAAGGGTCAGGATTAGGAAACGGCCCCCGAAAAAATTGAAACTCGACACAAGCACTTCGCTCAAGGGCAGAGTCTCTTGTAAGAATTGGCGGTTTGCAAATGGGACTCGCGGTTAGATTATTAGAAGAGAAAAACGACGATTTTCTAACAATTAGGCTTAAACATGGCCCGCAGTGGGTATGGAACAAGAAACGTTCACCGGAAAAATTGAAAACCGACACAAGCAGTTTTGTCTTAATTGGTCACTTATGCATCTTGTTTGGTATATCAACACCTGTGACTAGTTAAACTTAAAGAAATTAAAATTTGCCTTCATTGGTCACTTACTTGTAGCTCACCCTATTCACCCCCCCTCCAGGGTTAGGATCCAGGACTTTCAACAAGCGCATTGGCTGAGGGTAGAGTAACTTGTAGGAACTGAGGGTTCGCAAATAGGATATTCGGTTAGATTATTAGAAGAGAAAATTGATGATTTTCCAATAATTCGGCTAGAACACGGCCCGCCGGGGGTCCGAAAAGGGAAACGGCCACCGAAAAAATAGGAAACTGGCACAAGTACTTTGCTCGAGGGTAGTGTATCTTGATGGAACTGACAGTTCGCAAAGAGGACTCCCGGAAAGAGAATTAGAAGCGAAACACAGGTTTTTCCAACACGTAGACTCGAAAACGGCCCGCCGAGGGTCCGGAACGAGTAACAGCTCCCGGAAAAATCGGAAACCGGCATCAGCACTTTGGTCGAGGGTAGAGTAACTTGTAGCAACTTATGGTTCGCAAATAGGACTCCCTTTTAGAGAATTAGAAGAGAAAATCAACAATTTTCCAACACTTAGGCTCGAAAATGGCCCTCCGGGGGACTGGAACGAGAAATGGCCCATGGGTATATCGAAAACTGGCACAAGCTCTTCGATCGAGGGTAGAGTAACTTATACGAACTAACGGTTCGAAAATAAGACTCCCGGTTCGAGATTTAGAAGCGAAAACATCAAATTTTCCAACACTAAGGCTCGAAAACGGCCCGCCGGGGTTGGGAAACGTTCCCCGAAAAAATTGGAAACCAGCACGAGCACTTCGCTCGAGGGTAGAGAACTTGTAGGAACTGACAGTTCGCAAATAGAAAATCTTGCTAGAGAGTAAGAGGACGAAATTGACTATTTTTTAATACTTAAGCTCGAAAACGGCCCGCCAGGTGTCCGGAAAGGGAAACGGCCCACGGTAAAATCAAAAACTGGCACAAGCACTTCGGTCTAAGGTAGAGTAACTTGTAGGAACTGACAATTAACAAATATGACTCTCGGTTAAAGAATTAGAATAGAAAATCAAAAACCAGCACGAGTACTTCGTTCGAGGGCACAGTAACTTGTGGGAACTGACAGTTCGCAAAAAGGTCCGCCGGGGGTCTGAAATGGGAAATGGCCCCCGGAAAAATCAAAAATTAGCACAAGCACTTCGCTCGTGGCCAGAGTAACTTGTAGGAATTGACAGTTCGCAAATAAGACTTTCGGTTAGATTATTAGAAGAGAAAATCGACAATTTTCCAACACTTAGGCTCGAAAAAGGCCCGCCAGGGGTCCGGAACGGGAAACGGACCCTGGAAAAATCGGAAACTAGCACGAGCACTTTACTCGAGGGTAGAGTAACTTGTAGGAACTGATGGTTTGCAAATAAAAATCCAGTTAGAGAATTAGAAGTAAGAATCGACGATTTTCCAACACTTAGGCTCGACAACAACCCGCCTGGGGTCCGGAATAGGAAACGGCCACTGGAAAAATCGAAAACTGGCATTAGCACTTCGGTCGAGGGAAGAGTAACTTGTAGGAACTGACGGTTCGCAAATAGGACTCCCGGTTAGAGAATTAAAAGAGAAAATCAACGATTTTCCAACACTTAGGCTCGTAAATGGCCCACCGGGGGACCGGAATGGGAAAAGGCCTTGGGATAAATTGAAAACTGGCACAAGCACTTCGATCCAGGGTAAAGGAACTTGTAGGAATGAACAGTTCAAAAATAAGACGCTCGGTTCGAGATTTAGAAGCGAAAACATTGGATTTTTGAATACTTAGGCTCGAAAACGGCCTACGCGGATTCGAAACGGAAAACGGCCCCCGAAAAAATTGGAAACCGGCACGAGGACATTGTTTAAGGTTAGTAACTTGTAGGAACTAACGATTCGCAAATAGAAATCCCGGTTAGAGAATCAGAAGACAAAATCAATGATTTTCCGACACTTAGGCTCGAAAACGGTTCGCCAGGGATCCGGAATGGAAACGGCCCCTGAAAAAATTGAAAACCGGCACGAGCACTTCGGCCGAGGGTAGAGTATCTTGTAGGAACTCACGGTTCGCAAATAGGACTCCCAGTTAGAGAATTAGAGGTGAAAACATAAGAATTTCAAAAACTTAGGCACGAAAACGGCCCTCGGAAAAATTGGAAATTGGCGCGAGCACTTCGATTAAGGGTATAGTAACTCGTAGGAACAGAAGGTTCCCAAATAGAACTCCCGTTTAGAGAATTAGAAGTGAAAACATAAGATTTTCCAATAATTAGGCTTGAAAACGGCTCACCAGTGTTCCGGAATGGGAAACGGCCCCCGGAAAAATCGGAAACCGGCACGAGCACATTGGTTGAGGGTAGAGTAACTTTTAGGAACTGAGGGTTCGCAAATAGGACTTTCGGTTAGATTATTAGAAGAGAAAATTGAAGATTTTCCAATAATTAGGCTCGAACACGGCCCGCCTGGGGTCTGGAACGGGAAACGGCCACCGAAAAAATAGGAAACCGGCATAAGTACATTGTTTGAGGGTAATGTATCTTGATGGAACTGACGGTCCGCAAAGAGGACTCCCGGTTAAAGAATTAGAAGCGAAACATAGGATTTTCCAGCACTTATACTCGAAAACGGCCCGCCGGGGGTCCGGAACGGGAAACGGCCCCCGAAAAAATAGAAAACCGGCATGAGCACTTTGGTCATGGGTAGAGTAACTTGTAGCAACTTATGGTTCACAAATAGGACTCCCATTTAGAGAATTGGAAGAGAAAAACAACGATTTTCCAACACTTAGGCTCGAAAACAGCCCGCCGGGGGACCGGAAAGGGAAACGGCTCCCGGAAAATTTGAATACCGGCACAAGCTCTTCGATCGAGGGTAGAGTAACTTGTACGAACTAACGGTTCGAAAATAAGACTCCCGGTTTGAGATTTAGAAATGAAAACATCAAACTTTCCAACACTAAGGCTCGAAAACGGCCCGCCGTGGAAGGGAAACGACCCCTGGAAAAAATTGAAACCGGCACGATCACTTCGTTCGAGGGTAGAGTAACTTGTAGGAACTGACAGTTCACAAATAGAAATTCTGGTTAGAGAATTAGAGGACAAAACCGACGATTTTCTGGCACTTACGCCCGAAAAGGGACCGCTGGGTGTCCGGAAAGGGAAACGGTCCCCGGAAAAATCAAAAACTGGTACGAGCACTTAGGTCTAAGGTAGAGTAACTTGTAGGAACTAACGATTCGCAAATAGGACTCTCAGTTAGAGAATTAGAGTAGAAAATCAATGATTTTTCAACACTTAGGCTCTAAAACGGCCTGTTGGGGGACCGGAATGGGAAATGGCCCCTGGAAAAATCGACGATTTCCCAACACTTAGGCTCGAAAACGGCCCTCCTGGGCTCTAGACCAGGAAATGCCCCACGAAAAAATAGGAAACTGGCAAGAGCAGTTCGCATTAGGGTAGAGTAACTTGTAGGAACTGACGGTTAGCAAATAGAAATCCCGATTAGAGAATTGGAAGTGAGAATCGACAATTTTCCAACACTTACGCTCGAAAACGGACAGCCTGGGGTCTGGAATGAGTGAAGGCCACCGAAAAAACTGAAAAACGACACGAGCACTTCGGCCGAGTGAAGAGTAACTTGTACGAACTGACAGTTCTCAAATAGGACTCCCGGTTAAAGAATTAGAAGAGAAAATCAACGATTTTCCAACACCTAAGATCGAAAACGGCCCGCCGGAGGACCAGAACGGGAAATGGCCCCCAGAAAAATAAAAAATTGGCATAAGCACTTCGATAGAGGGTCGAGTAACTTGTAGCAGCTAACGATTCGAAAATAAGACTCCCGGTTCGAGATTTGGAAGCGAAAACATCGCATTTTCCAATACTTAGGCTCGAAAACGGCATGTCGGGGGTGCAGAACGGGAAATAGCCTCCGAAAAGATCGGATACCGGCACGAGCAATTCGCTCGAGGGTAGTGTAACTTGTAGGAACTAACGATTCACAAATAGAAATCCCAGTTAGAGAAACAGAAGAGAAAATCGTTGATTTTCCAATACTTAGGCTCAAAAACGGCTCGCCGGGGTTCGGAATGGGAAACGGCCTCCGGAAAAATCAAAAACTGGCACGAGCACTTCGATCGAGGGTAGAGTAACTTGTAGGAACTAACGGTATGAAAATAAGACTCCCAGTTTGAGATTTAAAAGCGAAAACCTCGGATTCTCCAATACTTAGGCTCGAAAACGGACTGTCGGGGGTGTGAAACGGGAAACAACCACTGGAAAAAATGGAAATCGGTACAAGCACTTCGCTCGAGGTCAGAGTAACTTGTAAAAACTGACGGTTCGCAAATAAAAATCCCAGTTAGAGAATTAGAAGAGAAAATCGATGATTTTCCAACACTAAGGCTCGAAAACGGCCCGCCGGGGTTTGGAACGGGAAACGGCCCTAAAAAAAATCAGAAACCGGCCCCCGAAAAAATTGGAAACCGGAACGACCACTCTGTCAAGGGTAGAATAACTTGTAGGAACTGATGGTTCATAAATAGGACTCCCGGTTAGAGAATTAGAAGAGAAAACATAAGACTTTACAATGCTTAGGCTCGAAAACGGCAAGCCGGTGGTCCGGAACAGGAAACGACCCCTGAAAAAATTGAAAACCGGCATGAGCACTTCGGTCGAGGGTAGAGTAAATCGTTGGAACTGACAGTTCGCAAATAGGACTCCTGGTTAGAGAATTCGAAGATAAAATCGACGATCTTCCAACAATTAGGCTCGAAAACGGCCAACCGGTGGTCCGGAACGGGTAACGGACCTCAAAAAAATAAGAAACCAATACAGCACTTCGCTCGAGGTTAGAGTAACTTGTAGGAACTGACGGTTCGCAAATAGGACTCTCGGTTAGTGAATTTGAAGGGAAAACATAAGATTTTCCAACACTGACACTCGAAAACTGCCCGTCGGTGGTCCGGAATGCGAAATGGCCCCTGGAAAAATCAGAAACCGGCATGAGCACTTCGCTCGACGGTTTTGTAACATGTTGGAACTGATGGTTCGAAAATAGGAATCCTGGTTAGAGAATTCGAAGAGAAAATCGACGATTTTCCAACACTTAGGCTCGAAAACGGCCCTCTGGGGCTCCGGAACGGAAAACGTCCCACGGGAAAATTGGAAACTGGCATGAGTACTTTGCTTGTGGGTAGAGTAACTTATACGAACTGACAGTTCGCAAATAGAAATCCCGGTTAAAGAATTAGAAATGAGAATCGATGATTTACCAACAATTAGGTTCGAAAACGGACCTCCTGGAGTCCGAAATTGGAAACGGCCACCGGAAAAATCGGAAACGGGCACGAGCACTTCGGTCGAGGGAAGTGTAACTTGTGGGAATTGACGGTTCGCAAATAGGACTCCCAGTTAGAGAATTAAAAGAGAAAATCAACAATTTTCCAACACCTAGCCTCGAAAACGGCCAGCCGGGGGACCGAATCGGGATACGGCCCCTAGAGAATTCAAAAACTGGCACAAGCGGTTCCATCGAGGGTAGAGTAACTTGTAGGAACTAAGGGTTCGAAATTAAGACCCCTGGTTCGAGATTTAAAGGCGAAAACATCGAATTTTCCAATACTTGGCTCGAAAACGGCCTGCCGAGGGTGCGAAACGGAAAAACAACCCCCGGAAAAATCGAAAACTGGTATGAGCACTTCGTTCGAGGTTAGAGTAACTTGTAGGAACTTATGGTTCGCAAATAGAAATCCTAGTTAGAGAATTAGAAGAGAAAATCGATGATTTTCCGACTCTTAGGCTCTAAAACGGCCCGCTGGGTTTCGGAACGGGAAACGGCCACCGGAACAATCAAAAACCGGCATGAGAACTCTATCAAAGGTAGAGTAACTTGTAGGAATTGATGGTTCGCAAATAGTACTCCCAATTAGAGAATTAGAAGCGGAAACATAAGATTTTCCAACACTTAGGCAAGAAAACGGCCCGCCGGGGGTCCAGATCGGAAAAGGTCCATGGAAAAATTAGAAACCGGCATGAGCACTTCACTCGAGGGTAGAGTAACATGTTGGAACCGACGGTTCGCAAATAGGAATCCCAATTTGAGAATTAAAAGCGAAAATCGATGATTTTCCAACACTTAGGATCGAAAATGGACCGCCTGGAGCTTGGAATGGGGAAAAGCCACCGAAAAAATCAAAACCCGGCACGAGCACTTCGGTCGAAGGAAGAGTAACTTGTATGAGCTGACGGTTCACAAATAGGATTCCCGGTTAAAGAATTAGAAGAGAAAATAAACGATTTTCCAACACCTACGCTTGAAAACAGCCTGCCGGAGGATCGGAACTGGAAACAGCCCCCGAGAAAAATGAAAACTGGCACAAGCACTTGTAGGAGCTAACTGTTCGAAAATAAGACTCCCGGTTCAAGATTTAGAAGCGAAAATATCAGATTTTCCAACACTTAGGTTTGAAAACGGCCCGCTAGGGGTGTGAAATAGGAAACGACACCCAAAAAAATTGGATACCGGCACAAGCACTTCACTCAAGGGTAGTGTAACCTGTACGAACTAACGGTTCGTAAGTAGAAATCCCGGTTAGAGAATTAGAATTAAGAATCGACGATTCTCCAACACTTAGGCTTGAAAACAGACCGCCTGGGGTCCGGAACGGGAAACGACCACCAGAAAATTTGGAAACCGGCACAAGCACTTCGGTCGAGGGAAGAGTAACTTGTAGGAACTGACGGTTCTCAAATAGGACTCCTGGTTAGAGACTTAGAAGAGAAAATCAACGATTTTTCAACACCTAGGGTCAAAAATGGTCCGCCGGTGGACCAAAACAGGAAACGACCCCCAGAAAAATTGAAAACTGGCACAAGCACTTCGATCACGGGTAGAGTAACTTGTAGTAACTAACAATTCGAAAATAAGACTCCCGGTTCAAGATTTAAAAGCGAAAGCATCGGATTTTCCAATACTTAGGCTAAAAAACGGTCGGCCGGGGGTGCGATACGGGAAACAACCACTTGAAAAATTGGAAACCGGCACGAGCACCTCGCTCGTGGTTAGAGTAACTTTTAGGAACTGACGGGTCGCAAATAGGAATCCTAGTTAGAGAATTAGAAAACAAAATCGATGATTTTCCAATACTCAGGCTCGAAAACTGCTCGCCGGGGTTCGGAACGGGAAACGGCCCCCGGAAAAATAAAAAACCGGCACGAGCACTTCCATCGAGGGTAGAGTAACTTTTAGGAACTAACGGTTCAAAAATAAGACTCCAGGTTCGAGATTTAGAAGCGAAAACATCGGATTTTCCAATACTTAGGCTCGAAAATGACCTACCGGGGGTGTAAAACGGGAAACAGCCCCCGGAAAAAATTGAAACCCCCACAAGTACTTCGCCTGAGGTCAGAGTAACATGTAGGAAGTGACAGTTCACAGATAGAAATCCAGTTAGAGAATTAGAAGAGAAAATCGATGATTTTCCAACACTTAGGCTCGAAAATGGCCCACCGGGGTTCGGAACGGGAAACGGCCCCCGAAAAAATCGGAAACCGGCACGAGCACTCTATCGAGTGTAGAGTAACTTGTAGGAACTGACGGTTCGCAAATAGGACTCCCGGCTAAAGAATTAGAAGCGGCAACATAAGATTTTCCAACGCTTAGGCCCTAGAATGGCTCGCCAGGGGTCCGGAACAAGAAATGGCCCCTGGAAAAAACCGGAAACTGGCGCGAGCACTTCGGTCAAAGGTAAAGTAACTTGTTGGAACTGACGATTCAAGAATCGGACTTCCGGTTAGCGAATTAGATGCGTAAACATAAGATTTTACTAACACGTAGGCTAAAAAACAGCCCGCCGGGGGTCTGGAATGGGAAACGGCCACCAGAAAAATCAGAACCTGGCACGAACACTTCGTTCGAGGGTAGAGTAACTTATAGGAATTGATGGTTCGCAAATAGGACTCGCGGTTAGATTATTAGAAGAGAAAATCAACGATTTTCCAACAATTAGGCTTGAACACGGCCCGCTAGGGGCCGAAACGAGAAACGGCCACCGGAAAAACAGGAAACCGGCACAAGAACTTTTTTTTAGGGTAGTGTTACTTAACGGAACTAACAGTTCACAAATAAGACTCTCGGTTAGAGAATTGGAAGCGAAACATAGGTCTTTCCAACACTAAGGCTCGAAAATGGGACGCCGGGGGTCCGGAACGGGAAAAGGCCCACGGAAAAATCGGAAACCGGCACGAGCACTTCACTTCATGGTAGGGTAACATGTTGGAACTAATGGTTCGCAAATAGGAATCTCGGTTAGAGAATTAGAAGAGAAAATCGACGATTTTCGAACAATTAGGCTCGAAAACCGTCCCACCGGTGGTCCGGAGTGGGTAACGGACCCCAGAAGAATTGGAAACCAGCACAGTACTTTTGCTTTATGGTAGAGTAACTTGTAGGATCTGACGAATCGCAAATAGGACTCTCATTTAGAGAATTAGAAGCAAAAAGATAAGATTTTCCAACACTTCGGCTCGAAAACGGCCCTCCGGTGGTCCGGAATGGGAAACGGCCTTTGAAAAATTAAGAAACCGGTACGAGAACTTCACCCGAGGGTAGAGTAACATGTTGGAACTGACAGTTCGCAAATAGGAACCCCGATTAGGGAATTCGAAGAGAAAATCGACAATTTTCCAGCACTTAGGCTCCAAAACGGCCCTCCGTGGCTCCAGAACAGGAAACGTCCCACGGAAAAATCAGAAACTAGCACGAGCAATTTGCTTGAGGCTAGAGTAACTTATAGGAACCGACGGTTCGCAAATAGAAATCCCGGTTAGAGAATTAGAAGTGAGAATCGACGATTTTCCGTCCCTTAGGCTCGAAAGCGGAAAGCCTGGGGTCTAGAACGGGAAACGGGCAACAGAAAAATCGAAAACCAGCACGAGCACTTCGGTCATTGGAAGAGTAACTTGTAGGAACTAACGGTTCACAAATAGGACTCCCGGTTAGAGAATTAGAAGAGAAAATTAACGATTTACCAGCACCTAGGCTCGAAAATTAACGATTTACCAGCACCCGCCGAGGGATCTGAATGGAAAACAGCCCCAGGAAAAATCTAAAACTAACACAAGCACTTCGATCGAGGGTAAAGTAACTTATAGGAACTAACGGTTCAAAAATAAGACTCCTGGTTCAAGATTTAGAAGCGAAAACATCGGATTTTCCAATACTTAGGCTCAAAAACGGCCTACCGAGGGTGTGAAACGGGAAACAACCCTCGGAAAAATCAGAAACCGCCACGAGCACTTCACTCGAGGTTAGAGTAATATGTCGGAACTGACGGTTCACAAATAAAAATCCCAGTTAGAGAATTAGAAGAGAAAATCGATGATTTTCCAACATTTAGGCTCGAAAACGGCCGGGCGGGGTGCAGAACTGGAAACGGCCCTCGGAAAAATCGGAAACCAGCTCGACCACTCTGCCGAGGGTAGAGTAACTTGTAGGAACTGACGGTTCGTAAATATGACTCCTGGTTAGAGAATTAGAAGAGAGAACATAAGATTTTCTAACGCTTAGGCTCGAAAACGGCAAGCCGGTGGTCCGGAAAGAGAAACGGCCCCTGGAAAAACTGAAAACCGGCACAGCACTTCGGTCGAGAGTTGTGTAAATCGTTGGAACTGAGGTTCACAAATAGGACTCCCGGTTAGAGAATTAGAAGCAAAACATATGTTTTTCCAACACTTAGGCTCGAAAATGGCCCACCGAGGGTCTGGAACGGGAAAAGGCCCCAAGAAAAATTGGAAACCGGCACGAGCACTTCGGTCAAGGACAGCGTAACTTGTTGGAACTGATGGTTAGCAAAAATGAATCCCGGTTAAAGAATTTGAAGAGAAAGTCGATGATTTTCCAACAATTAGGCTCGAAAACGGGCAACCGGTGGTCCGAAACGGGTAACGGACCCCAAAAAAATCGAAAACCAGCACAACACTTCGCTCGAGGGTAGAGTAACTTGTATGAACTGACGGTTCGCAGATAGGACTCTCGATTAGTGAATTAGAAGGGAAAACATAAGAATTTCCAACACTTAGGCTCGAAAACGGCCCGCCGGTGGTCCGGAATAGGAAATGGCCCCTGGAAAAATTAGAAACCGGCATGAGCACTTCGCTCAAGGGTTTTGTAACATGTTGGAACCGACGGTTTTTCAACACTTAGTCCCAAAAACGGCCCTCCGAGGCTCCGGAACGGAAAACGTCCCACAGAAAAATTGGAAACCGGCACGAGCACTTTGCTCGAGGGTAGAGTAACTTGTAGGAACTAACGGTTCGCAAATAGAAATCCCAGTTAGAGAATTCTAAGTGAGAATCGATGATTTTCCAAAACTTAGGCTCGAAAACGGACCACCTAGGTTCTGGAACGGGAAACGGCCACCGAAAAATCAAAAACCTACACGAGCACTTCGGTCACAGGAAGAGTAACTTGTAGGAACTGACAGTTCGCAAATAGGACTCCAAGTTAGAGAATTAGAAGAGAAAATTAATGATTTTCCAACACCTAGGCTCGAAAACGGCCCGCCGGAGGACTGGATTGGGAAACGGCCCCTAGAAAAATCGAAAACTGCACAAGCACTGCCATCGAGGGCGGAGTAACTTGTAGGAACTAATGGTTCGAAAATAAGACTCCCTGCTCGAGATTTCAAAGCGAAAACATCGGATTTTTAAATACTTAGGCTCGAAAACGGCCTGCCGGGGGTGCGAAACGAGAAACAGCCACAGGAAAAATCAGAAACCGGCATGAGCACTTCGCTTGAGGTTAGACTAACTTGTAGGAACTGACGGTTCGCAAATAGAAATCCCAGTTAGAGAATTAGAAGAGAGAATCGATGATTTTCAAATACTTGGCTCGAAAACGGTTCACCAGGGTTCGGAACGAGAAACGACCCCCGAAAAAATCAACAACTGGCACAAGCACTTCGATCGAGGGTAGAGTAACTTGTAGGCACTAACGGTTCGAAAATAAGACTCCTGATTCGAGATTTAGAAGCGAAAACATCGGATTTTCCAATACTTAGGCTCGAAAACGGCCTGTCGGGGGTGCGAAACGGAATACAACCCCCGGAAATATCGGGAACCGGCATGAACACTTCGCTCGAGGTTAGAGTAACTTGTAGGAACTGACAGTTCGCAAATAGGAATCCCAGTTAGAGAATTAGAAGAGAAAATAGATGATTTTCCAACACTAAGGCTCGAAGACAGCCCGCCGGGGTTCGGAACGGTAAACGGCCCCCGAAAAAATCGGAAACCGGCATGAGCACTCTGTCGAGGGTAGAGTAACTTATGGGAACTGACGGTTTGCAAATAGGACTCCCAGTTAGAGAATTAGAAGAGAAAACATAAGATTTTCCAACGCTTAGGCTCGAAAACGGCAAGCCGGTGGTCCGGAACGGGAAATGGCCCCTGGAAAATTTAAAAACCGGCATGAGCACTTCGGTCGAGGGTAAAGTAACTTGTTAGAACTAACGGTTCGCAGATAGGACTCTCAGTTAGAGAATTAGAAGCGAAACATAGGTTCTTCTTGTTAGGGATTTTGTATTTGCAATTTGATGGATGCATTATCATATTAGCATCATTTGAATTTACACACTTGCATTGATTTAGAAAATCTTGAAATCTTGATTTACACATGCATTGGTTTTTAGATTTGTAAAAGTATTGATTTATGCATGTTTTGTTTTTAATCTTGGATGCAATTGTATTTGAAAAGAGTTTTATCAAATCGAGCAAGCCATTGGTTTTAAAGTTTTGAATCATTTTAGGCTTTTTGTGTTTCATGTTTTTAAACATCTTAGTTGGATTTAAAACATGCTTCCAAGCTTGATTTAATGGCCCAAAATTCCCCTCATAGAAAAACCTTCAAATATGCAATTTTTGGGAATTTTTGGTCCCAGGGGGTCGACCTGCTGTGTGGCCGGTCGACCGGCCCAGGGGACCCGGTCGACCGGCCACACTACAGGTCAATAGGGTTTCTGAAGGACTAACGGTCATTTTTCTAGCCGTTGTGTGTACCAGGTCGACCCGGGGGTAATGGGGTCGACCGGGCCAACTAGCCGTTGGACTGTTTTTTGGTATAAAGTCCATTCTTTTCCCCTCTTTTGTGAGGTGGGTTTGATGAACTTTTGAGACCATTTTGGAGCCTAAGAAAAGGGAATGAGGTGTTAAGGCTAGAAGGCTTTTTTGGAAATCAAATGCTTGAGTTTTTAAAAGGTACATCTTACTAGCTATTTTGATTTCCATTCAAATTGAAATCTATGCATGTTTAATTCTTTGTATTTTCATAAATGCATGATTTCTAGCTTTTAAAGGGATGTTTAGCAAACTCAATATCATCTTTGGTAAATTAGATTGATTTGCAAACTCTCTTGTTGTCTAAATCACATGTGTTCTTAGACTTTAATATTCATACAACTTGTTTAGTTCATTTCTTCAAGTTGTTTGAATCTTTCATGTGATTAGCATTTATCTTCAATCATCATTTTCTAAGCTTTGATTTTAAAATGCATCATGCATTCATTTAAGAGCTTCATTGTAGAATTTGATTGAAGTAAAACACTCATACACTTTGTGCACACACTTTAGCTTAATTTAGTGTATGTTTGTAGTTTGAATTTCACTTTCATATCAGCCTATTTAGAGGCAATTCATTTGTGCTTAAATTGTATCTCTTAGAGTGTTCTTGAATAGACACCTTCTTAGAGAAAATCTTCATTGTGTAAAGGTTATTGCTTAGCCTAGAAAAGCATCTTGTAAAGGTTGTTGTTTAGCCTAGAAAAACAACATTGTAAAGGTATTGCTTAGCCTAGTAAAAAGCATAATTAGTGGAAATCCGGTGGGGTGATTGGATCACAAGCCAGTAGTGGATGTAGGCATTGAGGCCGAACCACTATAAATCCTTGTGTAGTGGTGTTTGCTTTGTGGTGATTGTTTTCTTAGCTTCCACATTTTGATTGTTTATCATCACTTGTGACTAGTTTTGTTTAAGAAGTTAAAATTGGTCTTAATTGTTCACATCTTGTAGCTCACCCTATTCACCCCCCCCCCTATAGGGTTAGGATCCCAGGACTTTCACTTCCAACACTTACGCTCGAAAACGGCTCGCCGGGGGGTCTGGAACGGGAAAAGGCCCCAAGAAAAATTGGAAACCGGCACGACCACTTCGCTCAAGGATTGCGTAACTTGGTGGTACTGATGGTTCGCAAATAGGAATCCCGGTTAGAGAATTTGAAGAGAAAATAGACGATTTTCCAACAATTAGGCTTGAAAACGGCCTGCCGGGGGTACGAAATGGGAAACGGCCCCCCGAAAAAATAAAAAACCAACACGAGAACTCTGTCGAGCGTAGAGTAACATGTAGGAATTGACGATTCATAAATCGGACTCCCTCATAGAGAATTAGAAGCGGAAACATAAGATTTTTCAACACTTAGGCTAAAAAACGGCTCACCGGTGGTCCAAGACGAGAAGTGGCACCCGGAAAAATTGAAAATTCGCACGAGCATTCTGGTCGAGGGTAGAGTAACTTGTACGAACTGACAGTTCGCAAATAGGACTCCCGGTTAGAGAATTAGATGCATAAACATAAGATTTTCCAATTCTTAGGCACGAAAACGACCCGCCGGGGGTCCGGAACAGGAAATGGCCCCCAAAAAAATCGGAGCCCAGCATGAGCACTTCACTCGAGGGTAGAGTAACATGTTGGAACTGACGGTTTTCAAATAGGGATCCCGGTTAGAGAATTCGAAGAGAAAAATGACGATTTTCCAATAATTAGGCTCGAAAACGGCCCACCGGTGGTCTGGACGGGTAACGGAATGGGAAAAGGCCCACGGAAAAATTGGAAACCAGCACGAGCACTTCACTCGAGGGTAGAGTAACTTGTAGGAACTGATAGTTCGCAAATAGAACTCCCGGTTAGATTATTAGAAGTGAAAATCGATAATTTTCCAATAATTAGGCTCGAACACGGCCCGCCGGGGGTCTGGAATGGGAAATGGCCTCCGGAAAAATCAGAAACCGGCACAAGCACTTTGCTAGAGGGTAGAGTAACTTGACGGAACTGACAGTTCGCAAATAGGACTCCCGATTCGAGAATTGGAAGCAAACAAAGGTTTTTCCAACACTTACGCTCGACAACAGCCCGCCGGGGGTCCGGAACGGGAAAAGCCCCATGGAAAAATTGGAAACCGGCACGAGCACTTCGTTCATGGGTAGAGTAACTTTTTGGAACTGACGGTTCGCAAATAGGATTCCCGTTAGAGAATTAGAAGAGAAAATCGACGATTTTCCAACAATTAGGCTCGAAAACGGCCCACCGGTGCTCTGGAACGGGTAACGGACCCCAGAAAAATCGGAAACCAGCACAGTACTCCGCTCGAGGGTAGAATAACATGTAGGAACTGACGGTTCGCAAATAGGACTCTCGGCTAGAGAATTAGAAGTGAAAAGATAAGATTTTCCAAGACTTATGTTTGAAAACAGCCCGCCGGTGGTCCGAAATGGGAAATGGCCCCTGGAAAAATATGAAACCGGCACGAGCACTTCGCTCGAGGGTAGAGTAACATGTTGTAACTGACGGTTCGAAAATAGGAATCCCGGTTAGAGAATTCGAACAGAAAATCGACGAATTTCCAACACTTAGGCTCAAAAACGGCCCTCCGGGGACCGGAACGGGAAACGTCCCACGGAAAAATCGGAAACCAACTGGAACACTTCGCTCGAGGGTAGAGTAACTTGTAGGAACTGACGGTTCGCAAATAGAAATCCCGGTTAGAGAATTAGAAGTGAGAATCGACGATTTTCCAACACTTAGGCTTGAAAACGGACCGCTTGGGATCCGGAATGGGTAACGGCCACCGTAAAAATCAGAAACTGGCACGAGCACTTTGGTCGAGGGAAGAGTAACTTGTAGGAACTAACAGTTCGCAAATAGGACTCCCGGTTAGAGAATTAGAAGCGAAAACATAAGATTTTCCAACACTTAGGCTCAAAAACTGCTCGTCGGTGGTCCGAAACGGGAAACGGCCTCTGGAAAGAACGGAAATTGGTACGAGCACTTCGGTCGTGGGTAGAGTAACTTATAGGAACTGACCGTTCGCAAATAGGACTCCCGGTTAGAGAATTAGAAGCAAAAATATAAGATTTTCCAACACTTAGGCTCAAAAATGGCTCGCCGGTGGTCCGAAATGAGAAATGGCTCCTGGAAAAATTGGAAACAGGCATGAGCAATTGCTCATGGGTAGAGTAACTTGTAGAATCTAACGGTTCGCAAATAGGACTACATATTAGAGAATTAAAAGCGAAAACATAGGATTTTCCAACAGTTAGGCTCGAAAACGGCCCGCCGAGGGTCCGAAATGGGAAAAGGACCCCGGAAAAATAAAAAACCATCACGAGCACTTCACTCGAGGGTAGAGTAACTTGTAGGAACTGACGGTTCACAAATAGAACACTCGGTTAGAATATTAGAAGAGAAAATCGATGATTTTCCAACAATTAGGCTCGAACACAGCCCGCCGGGGTCCGGAACGGGAAATAGCCACTGGAAAATTCGGAAACCAGCACAAGCACTTTGCTCGAGGGTAGAGTAACTTGACGAAACTGACAATTCGCAAATAGGCATCCCGATTCGAGAATTGGAAGCGAAACATAGGTTTTTCCAACACTTAGGCTCAAAAACGGCCCACAGCGGGTCCGGATCAGGAAAAGGCCCACGGAAAAATCGGAAACCAGCACGAGCACTTCGCTCATGGGTAGAGTAATTTGTTGGAACTGACAGTTCGCAAATAGGAATCCCGTTAGAGAATTAGAAGAGAAAATTGACGATTTTCCAACAATTAGGCTTGAAAACGGCCCATCGGTGGTCCGGAACGGGTAACGGACCCCAGAAAAATCGGAAACCAGCACAGTACTTCGCTCGAGGGTAGAGTAACATATAGGAACTGACGGTTCGCAAATAGGACTCACAGTTAGAGAATTAGAAGAGAAAAGATAAGATTTTCCGAGACTTGTGTTCGAAAACAGCCCGCTGGTGGTCCGAAATGGGAAATGGCCCCTGGAAAAATATCAAACCGGCACGAGCACTTTGCTCGTGGGTA
Source organism: Cinnamomum chago (assembly GCA_038049695.1). Classification (NCBI taxonomy): domain Eukaryota; kingdom Viridiplantae; phylum Streptophyta; class Magnoliopsida; order Laurales; family Lauraceae; genus Cinnamomum; species Cinnamomum chago. The sequence continues at coordinate 55,983,181 of CP142453.1, read as the reverse complement.
GAGTAACATGTTGGAACGGACGGTTCGCAAAAACGAATCCCGGTTAGAGAATTCGAAGAGAAAATCGACGATTTTCCAACTCTTAGGCTCGAAAACGTCCCTCCGGGGCACCAGAATGGGAAATGTCCCACGGAAAAATCGGAAACCGACAGGAGCACTTCGCTCGAGGGTAGAGTCACTTGTAGGAACTGATGAATTGCAAATCGAAATCCCGGTTAGAGAATCAGAAGTGACAATCGATGATTTTCCAACACTTCGGCTCGAAAACGGACTGCCTGGGGTCCGAAATGGGTAACTGCCACTGGAAAAATTGGAAATCGGAACGAGCACTTCGGTCAAGGGAAGAGTAACTTGTAGGAACTGATGGTTCACAAATAGGACTCCCGGTTAGAGAATTAAAAGAGAAAATCAACGATTTTTCAACACCTAGGCTCGAAAACGGCCCGCTGGAGGACCGGAACGGGAAACGTCCCCGGAAATATCGAAAACTCGCACAAGCACTTTAATCGAGGGTAGAGTAACTTGTAGGAACTAACGGTTCAAAAATAAGACTCCCGGTTCGAGATTTAGAAGCGAAAACATCATATTTTCCAAGACTTATTCCTGAAAACGGCCCGCTAGGGGTGAGAAACGGGAAACGGCCCCCGGAAAAATCAGAAACCGGCACGAGAACTTCGCTTGAGGGTAGAGTAACTTGTAGGAACTGACGGTTCGCAAATAGAAATCCCAATTAGAGAATTAGAAGTGAGAATCGATGATTTTCCAACACTTAGGCTCGAAAACAGACCGCCTGGGGTCCGGAATGGGAAACGGCCACCCGAAAAAAGGCTCCAACGGCTCTTTCCCAGTCGACCTACAGTGTGCTCAGTCGACTGAGTCCTTGGGCTCGATCGGCCGAGCACACTGCAAGTCGACCCGGGCCCAGGGACTAATTTCCCCAAAAATGCATATTCCAAAGTATTTCTTTGAGGGGAATTTTGGGCCACTGAATCAAGCTTGGAATTATGATTTAAATCAAACTAAGAGGTTTAAAAACATGAAACATAAAAAGCCTAAAATGATTTGAAAGATTTAAAACTCATAGGCTTGCTTAATTCATAAAACTTCTTTTCAAATTTAAATGCATCCAAGTTTAAAATCAAAACATGCATAAATCAATATTTCTACAAGTCTTAAAAACAATGCATGTGTAAATCATGATTTCAAGATTTTCTAAATCAATGCATGTGTGAAAATTCAAATGATGCTAAAATGATAATGCATCCATCAAATTGCAATATACAAAATCCATAACAATCTCCCCCTTTGTAATTTGATGGCAACTTACTCAACACTGAATTTACACACGAAGTCTTCAGATCCCCCTAAGCTTGACAGGCCTTGAAATCTCTTGGATGCTCCTTTAACTTAGCTTGGGCTCTAGGTCTTTTTCTTCAATCTTCTTGTTGCTTGGAGCTTGATCATTTTTCAAGCTTTCTTTCATTAGCCAAGCATCTTCTTTAACTCCCAAGCTTTTTCTTCTTTCAACTCTCCCCCTTTGACCATGCACTCTCTCCATTTGGCAAGATATGCATTCTCTCCCTGTGTAGAAGATCATACGATATCTCCCCTTAGGATGCTTCGACATTCTCTCCCCCTTTAGACAACTTGAATTCTCTCTCCCCCTTTGACATTAAATTGCAAAGGTACCTACAACATGAAATAAGGAAAATACATTTTAGTAGCACCTGTTAACAATCGTTTAATTTTTTTTAAAAATCTATTTTTTGTTTGTGTTTAGGGTTTCGTAAAAAAATAAAAAAAGAGGATAATTTTGAAAGGGTTTTTATAAAATGAAGATAACTTGAATTTCGGAATTTTCGATGCTTTGGGCAAAAGAGAACAAATGGTTCACTAGTTTGTTTAAAGAAAGGGTTTTTGGAAAAGTGCTAAATTTTGATCCCTCACTTTTACACAGTTTGTATACGTTTTCAAGGTTTTGAATGTGAAGTTATTATTTCTATTTTCTTTGACGATTGGATTGAAAATATGATGGAAATGTTGGAAAATAGGTGGGCCTTCCAGACAGGTTTCAAAAACTTTTGACCCACTTAATGCAGGGATCAATAATCTAGAAGGCAACAAACCCAATCCAGGATGCAATCCCTCAAAACCATAAATCATGTACAGCAATATATCCTATCTATAAGATAGAAAACAGTACCTAAACATGCAACCACGAAATCCACAACATACAACGATGTAGATTATACCTTTGGAGTTTGGTAGTGCTCTAATGGAGACTTGAGTTCTTTCTTTTGATGATGAACACCTTCACTATCCAATTCAAAATCTCCAACACCTTTTGATCTTCCACACTATTACCCGTATTAGATCTCTTTTCTCAAGAAGATGGTGGAATCTCCAAGAGAAAACCTAACTAGTAACTCTAAGGAACTAAAGGTGAAAGAGAGGAGAACTTAGAGAGGAAGAGAACTTGTGCAACACTTGCACAAAGGGGCTAAAGTTGCTCATGAAAGTCCGCTATGGATCCTAACCCTAGAGGGGGGGTGAATAGGGTGAGCTACAACTATGACCAATTTAAAGCAATTTTAATTTCTTAAACAAAACTAGTCATATGTGATGATTAACAATCAAAATGCGGAAGCTAAACAAAATCAATCACCACAAAGCATGCACCACAACACCAATGTTTATAGTGGTTCGGCCTCAATGCCTACATCCACTACCGGCTTGTGTCTCCAACACCCCACCGGATTCCACTAATTATGCTTTTTACTAGGCTAAGCAATAACCCTTACAAAGTTGTTTTTCTAAGGCTCAACAACAACCTTTACAAGATGCTTTTCAAGGCTAAGCAATAACCTATCAAGATGCTTTTCTTAGGCTAAGCAATAACCCTACAATATGCTTTTATTAGGCTAAGCAATAACCTTACAAGTTGCTTTTCTTAGGCTTAGCAATAACCTTTACAAATATAGATTTCTCAAAGAAAGTGTCTTCACAAAAGATCACTCTAAGAGATACAATTTTAGCTCAATGTAATTGCCTCTTAAAATAGGCGGATTTGAAAGTGAATAACAAACTCACACAAACACTCTAAGAATGCAAAGATGTATGCTAATGAGGTGTGTGTGTGATGACTTCAATCAAGATTAAAAAGAAAGCTTAATCAAAAGTATGCTCAAGGCATTTCAAAGTTTAATACTCATAAAAGACTTGATTGAAGTTTAATGCAAATCACATGTATGTTTAATAACTTGTTAATGATATGAAAATCAAAGAATCACAAGTTGTATGAAAATGACTAACTTAGAACATGTGATGCATGTGCAATGTTGTTTTCAAAAACAAATAGATTTGACTAAAGTTCAAATGAAAGAAAACAACATATTAGGTTTCAATCAAAACAAAGAATCATGCATTAAAGGAAATCAAAGACTTTAGCTAAGCATGATTGAGTAAGGTTTAAAAACAACTTGGATTGAAACCAAGGTGAAGAATCCAATCTTAATTAAATCAAAGATTAGGAGAAGAAAGGATTCAACACATCATAGTTATTATGCTAAATATCATATACCAATAATTTAAACAAAGCACATAACTATGATTAATAAAGGTAGAGCTTACTTGGAGGTTTAACTCATTAATCCCAAGCTTTAGCTCTCCTAAAGACCTCCTAGCCTTTCCAACTTCATCCCCTTTGTTTGGCTCCAAAATGCTCTCAAAGACTCATTTTTTTCAACATTTGAGAAGTTGGAAATGAATGGACTTTATAGGCAAAAAACAGTCCACGGGCTAGTTGTCTCGGTCGACCTAGAGGTCTCGGTCGACCGGGAAGGCATAACGGTCGGATTTTTGACCGTTGGAGGTTTCAGTTCAGAAACTGTAAAAAATACCTCCAGTTGTCTCGGTCGACCGAGACCTGTGTCTCGGTCGACCGGCAACACTGCCGGGACACCCCATTTTGCAAAAATTCAATTTTTGCCTATTTGAAGGTATATCTATGGGGGACCTTTTGGGCCATTAAATCAAGCTTAAATACATGTTTTAGAGATATTCTAAGATGTTTAAAAACATGGGAAACACAAAGCCTAAAATGATTTGAAACTTTAAACCAAAGGCTAGCTTGATTTGAAAAACTCCTTTTTCCAAAAACAATGCATACAAAAGTGATTCTTAAAGAGATGAATGTATGCAAAGCTTAAACCTAAATTCTAACATGATTTTCCAAATGCAATGCACAATGAATTAGGTTTTCAAAAAGAGTTTGGGTTTCAAAACCAATGCATCCAAGTTTAAAACCAAAACATGCATAAAACAAAAGCTTTTCCAAATCTTAAAAGCTATGCATGTAAAAAACTAGATTTCAAGGTTTTCTAACACAATGCTAGTGTGTGCATTCAAATGGTGCTAAAGTGCAAATGCATCCATCAAATTGCAAAAACAAAAGACCTAACAATCTCCCCCTTTGCAATTTGATGGCAACTTACTCATCAATGAAATTACACACTTAGTCTTCAGCTCCCCCTTAGCTGGACATGTCTTGAAATCTTCTTGGATGCTCCTTCTCTTAGCTTGGGCTCTTGGGCTCTTTTCTTCAATCTTCTTGATGCTTGGTGCTTGATCATTCTTCAAGCTTTCTTATCATCTTCCTCTCTATGGCCAAGCATCTTCTTTAGCTCCAAGCTTTCTTTCTTCTATTAGCTCTCCCCCTTTGACCATGCCTCTTTCTCCCTTTGGCAAGGTATGTATTCTCTCCCCTTGTAGAAGATCATACACAACACTCCCCTTTGGAAGCTTGGACTTTCTCTTCACCCTTTTGAGAACATGCATAATTTCTCCCCCTTTGCCATTAAATTGCAAAGGTACCTACACACATGAAACAATGAAAATACCATTAGTAGCACCTGTTAACAAATGAAATCGAAAATGAAATACATAACAGGCTATCATGTATGGAAGTAGTCTCTAAGGGCTCAAAGGCATTCCAATGGTCAATTTGATCACAACTAATACTTCCTATGAAGGTTTACACTCCCCCTCAATCCATTCTCTTCTTTTGTCAAACTTTTGACAAAGATTTAACTATTAGGTGCAAGAAGAAGATGGTTTAACCAAGTGAGGGTTAACTTCAAGGAAAGGATTAGATTCATTTAACTATTGAGCACAATATGATCAATTTACCAAAAGAAAGCAAGGACAAATGAGAGAAGCAATCATGGATATCAATTGAAACAAACATATCAATTGAGATTAATGGATGTGACTATTAACACAATCACTCTAAAATGGATTTAAAAGTATAACTATTATGAGAAATCCAAATTAGAGCTATCCATGATAAGGGGTTTACTCTAACATAGCATCAATCAATATTACTTATGAAAAACATATGCTATGTAAGATTTTGAAAATCATTTCATTCAATCAATAAATATGACTATTAAAGTGCATGAATGAGTGAAATGAAATTCAATCATGAAGCCAACCTCAAATAATAACCAACCAATATTATTAACACATAAACATGGTGGTCATGAGATATACCTATATGAGCAAAAGAGGTGGCAACATGAGCATTATGATGCTAATGGTGTGTGACATGGAACAATCATATTACTTATCAAGTTCAATCCAAAGCACACAAGGTCTATCACATACACAAGATAAGATATCAATTGGATAGAAATCAATGGAAAGTTATACCAAATGAAACCAATTGAATATGATAACATGATTAAAAGCAAGGATGTGACAAACCCAAAAATCCATCAAGCATCATAAATGCATATTCATCACTTTTAAAGATATGACTAATGAGCATAGTGATGAACAAGGTAAATTGCAATGCAAAAATATATTACTTTGTAAAGCATGCAATTTCCAAAGTGACTAAATCATATGAATTCAACACTAAGATATCCATCAAACAAGAGATATAACTATGAAATACAAGGAATGGATTTCAAAGAGGTTCATATGATCAAGAACACTACTATGAAGTTGAAACATGTATAAAGATGACTCCAAGAGAATCTACATGAATCAACATCATAACCATCCATAAAGATATGACTATAAGGCATAGAGGATGGATTTGGGTTCTAGTATGGTTTCTACAAATGAAACTAAGATCAAAACCATACATGGAACCAATTGTCATTTGCATATAAAAAGAATGTAAACACATAAGCTAAAGATGCAAACAACATACATTTCCATTTCTAAAGATAATGAAACCAAAAGAAAAAGGAAATGAGAATAATGGAACATGCTTAGATGAATATAACTAATGAGATTAAAAAGCATTTCCATTCAAAACAATCTTCAAATCATTTTGAAAAACAAAATCCAACAATGATCATAAAGAAGCAATGCATTTTAAGAAATCTAACTAAAAGAAACAAAATGCAAATGCACTCATGACCAACAAAGTGATTTAACTAATAAAGAGTAGGTTGGTCAATGAGGTTCAAGACCCTAAGGTTTGTCTAGGTATAAAACTTTGGGAATCCACCTAAGGTCTTGGGAGGGTTGAACTTTGAGGTCTAGTTTGGGGTTCTCACCAACTAAAGGAGATTTGACTTGATAAATTCTTTTAGACTTAACATCAAATCTTTGAGGTTTGACTATTTTAGATTGATGATTAGTCTTAGAGAGTTGGTGTGTTTGTTTCATGGGGGATTGCTTCAAATTTCTTTTCTTCTTATTTTCTCCCTTTCTTTGACTTTTGAAATTTAGATTTAACTTAGTAAATTTCTTCAAAAGTTCTTTCATGGGTTCATAAAAGGGAGGTAGGTTGAGAAGCTTTTTGTTCTTAGATTCTTTCAAGCTTGGTTTAACTTGTTTAAGCCTTTTAGAATCTATCTTGGGAGACTCCATTTTAAAGGATTTAACTTGTTTAGTCTTTTTGGAGTTTTCCTTGATTTTTAGTGTCTTACCCTTCAAGTTTGATTTTCCATTTTTGAGTTCAAAGATGGGTTTAGACACATGGCTTCTTTTCCTTAGTTTGCACTCAAACCTAAAATGTCCTTCAATGCCACAATAATTACATTTAGACATGGGCAAAGAAGTGTGAGTGCTAGAGAATGAGGACTCACCTTTCACAAAAGTGTTGGTGAATTTAGGGTCATATGACATATTCCTATTAAATCCAAGACCCGTCCTATCTCCATGAGGTTTACCCAATTTAAATAATTTTTCAAGTCTATAATCACTTTGGGTAAACTTGCACTCATACTTTTGTTTGTAGTTTTCAAGTTGAGTGACTTTGGTTATAAGGATTGAATTTTCATGTTTGACTTTAGAAAGCTCATTTTCAATTTCCTTATAATTGATTAGCTCTTCATTGGCAAGTTTTAATTCATGTTTTAGATCATTAACCACATTAGATTCAAGCTCTTGGGTTTTTAACTTACTTTTAATCAACTTGGTTTCTAAAAGGTCAATGTCTTCATCTTGTTTCTTAATTGTATCTCTTAGGTTCAAATTTTCATTTTTAAGTTCATCACAATTTATCTTAATCTCATTTAATTCATCTTGAGCATTAGATAAATTTTCCTTAGAGATAGTCAATTTAGATTCAAGATTGTTGTCTTTACCTTGCCTTTGTAATTGATCTCTTAGATTTAGATTTTCCTTATTGACATTGTCATAATCCATCTTTAATTCTTTTAGTTCATCTTGAATGTTAGATAGATTATTTAAAGAGATCATGAACTTAGAGTCTAGACATTTTATTACTTCTTCTTTCTCTCTAAGTTCATCTTTTGAAGAGGCTAGCTCTTTGGTTAGATTCATAGATTCTTCTCTTAAGCTTTTGTTTCTTTTATCAAGCTTTGTAGATAATGTATATAATTCATTATAGGCTTGTTGAAGATCATCTTCATCATACTCATTTTCTTCCTCTTTTGAGTCAAATTGATATTCATTTAATTGATGGTTTGAATCTCTAATAGAAGGAAGAGTGAGAGGTCTAGAAGAATCTACAAAGTCTAGGCTAGTGAAGTCCATTTAAATGATTTTCAAATAAGCACAACTCTAGGGTTTTAACTCTAGGTTTTTACACCTAATCAAGAGTTCCAAACACTTGATCCTAAGGGATAGAGCACTTGTCTCTGATACCAATTGAAAGTCCGCTATGGATCCTAACCCTAGAGGGGGGGTGAATAGGGTGAGCTACAACTATGACCAATTTAAAGCAATTTTAATTTCTTAAACAAAACTAGTCATATGTGATGATTAACAATCAAAATGCGGAAGCTAAACAAAATCAATCACCACAAAGCATGCACCACAACACCAATGTTTATAGTGGTTCGGCCTCAATGCCTACATCCACTACCGGCTTGTGTCTCCAACACCCCACCGGATTCCACTAATTATGCTTTTTACTAGGCTAAGCAATAACCCTTACAAAGTTGTTTTTCTAAGGCTCAACAACAACCTTTACAAGATGCTTTTCAAGGCTAAGCAATAACCTATCAAGATGCTTTTCTTAGGCTAAGCAATAACCCTACAATATGCTTTTATTAGGCTAAGCAATAACCTTACAAGTTGCTTTTCTTAGGCTTAGCAATAACCTTTACAAATATAGATTTCTCAAAGAAAGTGTCTTCACAAAAGATCACTCTAAGAGATACAATTTTAGCTCAATGTAATTGCCTCTTAAAATAGGCGGATTTGAAAGTGAATAACAAACTCACACAAACACTCTAAGAATGCAAAGATGTATGCTAATGAGGTGTGTGTGTGATGACTTCAATCAAGATTAAAAAGAAAGCTTAATCAAAAGTATGCTCAAGGCATTTCAAAGTTTAATACTCATAAAAGACTTGATTGAAGTTTAATGCAAATCACATGTATGTTTAATAACTTGTTAATGATATGAAAATCAAAGAATCACAAGTTGTATGAAAATGACTAACTTAGAACATGTGATGCATGTGCAATGTTGTTTTCAAAAACAAATAGATTTGACTAAAGTTCAAATGAAAGAAAACAACATATTAGGTTTCAATCAAAACAAAGAATCATGCATTAAAGGAAATCAAAGACTTTAGCTAAGCATGATTGAGTAAGGTTTAAAAACAACTTGGATTGAAACCAAGGTGAAGAATCCAATCTTAATTAAATCAAAGATTAGGAGAAGAAAGGATTCAACACATCATAGTTATTATGCTAAATATCATATACCAATAATTTAAACAAAGCACATAACTATGATTAATAAAGGTAGAGCTTACTTGGAGGTTTAACTCATTAATCCCAAGCTTTAGCTCTCCTAAAGACCTCCTAGCCTTTCCAACTTCATCCCCTTTGTTTGGCTCCAAAATGCTCTCAAAGACTCATTTTTTTCAACATTTGAGAAGTTGGAAATGAATGGACTTTATAGGCAAAAAACAGTCCACGGGCTAGTTGTCTCGGTCGACCTAGAGGTCTCGGTCGACCGGGAAGGCATAACGGTCGGATTTTTGACCGTTGGAGGTTTCAGTTCAGAAACTGTAAAAAATACCTCCAGTTGTCTCGGTCGACCGAGACCTGTGTCTCGGTCGACCGGCAACACTGCCGGGACACCCCATTTTGCAAAAATTCAATTTTTGCCTATTTGAAGGTATATCTATGGGGGACCTTTTGGGCCATTAAATCAAGCTTAAATACATGTTTTAGAGATATTCTAAGATGTTTAAAAACATGGGAAACACAAAGCCTAAAATGATTTGAAACTTTAAACCAAAGGCTAGCTTGATTTGAAAAACTCCTTTTTCCAAAAACAATGCATACAAAAGTGATTCTTAAAGAGATGAATGTATGCAAAGCTTAAACCTAAATTCTAACATGATTTTCCAAATGCAATGCACAATGAATTAGGTTTTCAAAAAGAGTTTGGGTTTCAAAACCAATGCATCCAAGTTTAAAACCAAAACATGCATAAAACAAAAGCTTTTCCAAATCTTAAAAGCTATGCATGTAAAAAACTAGATTTCAAGGTTTTCTAACACAATGCTAGTGTGTGCATTCAAATGGTGCTAAAGTGCAAATGCATCCATCAAATTGCAAAAACAAAAGACCTAACAGCTCACACTATTATGCACGACCAAGAGGGGTTTATTCCTCTTTATATAGCCCTCCAATCCACCTCTTTTCCTATTTGAAATAGAAGTCTTACTTCCACAACAATTAGTTGCTTACTAAATCACAATTAGAAGTCTTACTTCAAATTTGATTAGTAACTTCATCTTTTACTAATTAAAATAGAAGTCCTACTTCCATTAATAATTAGTAACTTATTATTACCACTATTAGAAGTCTCACTTCAAATAGAAATAGTAACTTTCTATTTCCTTTTAGAGTTCTACTATAATTAGTATCTTTCTAATATCTTGGGCTAGCGTGGGGACCACTAGGGATTCCTTAGAAAGTTGGCTCCAACTGGGACACGCGAACCACATCTCATGTGCAATCCGGGTCCACAGTTAATTGGAAATAACTCCACTATATAAATGCAATTGTACTCCAGTCTTAGGAATATATTACAATGAAGACCCTAAACTTCCTCAGTACCACAAGTAGGCCCCTCCATCTATATCCATGCAGCAATTAGACATGTCCACCAAAGTAGATCCATATCTTATTATCCTTGAGCCCCAATTAATTATAATGATCATTTGGTACCAATCCAATTAACTCTTAATTGGAATGGGTGCGTACTTACCAATGATAAATCCATTAATTGGCACAAGGGGATATTAAAGATAGATTCCATCTTGACCATTGAATGTTCCCACAGCTCTACTACCACGTACCCAAATCACCGAGGTGTTGACCTACAATTGGCCTCACTCATTGGTGACTCAAAGCAAATGAATAGATAGAAACTTGAGTTCATTAATGTCTCAGGATTATGAACCTCTTGCTTGGGAATTATGAGAGCAAACCTTAAATTTAAGATAGTGTATATAAGGTGCTTCTCATGGTCCTTCAATACATCCAATGTATCAGCACCATGATCCAGAATCTTACATTCTGATAATCGAGACAAATCACACTATCTCATAGTGATCAAAGTGCTGCAACCTTGTCAGATGAGATGCCCAATCTCATCACTGGTTGTGAAGATATTTAAGTATAAGGTTTGCAATACATATCTCCCGTATGTGGATCTCATCCACATACATGTATTACATCTAGTATACTTGTGGACTCCGGTTCATCTCATGAACCATTATGTCATTTGTATTAGTTATGTGCAAACAAGTAATAAAACACCGTTCATCTCATGAAAGGAAAGCAATAATATATATATATTGATAAATAAAGAAATTAATCAATTTATTCATCATATACTGGTATCGAGACCATAAAACTAACAGGAAAACCAACCCTTAGTTTCACAGTTTCCTGGTTCATCTGGGTGGTCTGATCAGCCACAAACCGTTGAATTAATTTGGGCACATGGAAAGGGATGCCTATTGTTGGACACCGTAAAAAAAAGTGTTTAGTTATAAGTCTTGAAAAGAATAAAAAGTTGTGTGACTAATTTGGGTTCGTAGCCTTGTTAACTCGAGGCAGTAGGGCCGTAGGGGTATTTACATACCTAATGCCCTAAGGGGTCGTTTGTTTTGTGTGAAAGTGATTCACATGTGTAAATGACCCACATGTGAGTCATTTGCACATGTAAATGACTCACATGTGGATCAGATTCCACTGTTTGTTACTAGCATAACATTTCACATGTGAATCTATGAATAAGTTGTAGATTGTTTGATGATATCTCAACATCCAAGCAACATCAATGGTTGAAAATTGGACACATGACCGTGTTTGAGCTTCTGAAGAATATGAACGGTCCTGATTTTACAGGTGGGGCCCAGAACATTAAAAAAATCATAAAAGGTGGACTGGGTATGTTAGTAACAATAGGTTGTATATTGTTTAATGATATCTCAACCTCCATGCATCATCAACGGTTAAAAATTGGCCACATGGTCGTGGTTGAGCTTCTGAAGAATATGAACGGTCCTGATTTTACAGGTGGGTCCCAGAAAAATAAAAAAATCATAAAAGGCGGACTGCTATATGTTAGTAACAATAGATTAATCCAACGGCTGTGATTATGTTGATCATATCTCAACCTCCATGCATCATCAACGGTTGAAAATTGGACACATGGCCGTGTTTGAGCTTCTTAAGAGAATGAACACTCCCCCTGGTAACAGTGCAGTGTGAAAGTGTTTCACACCTCTTGAGGTGTGAAAGTGTTTCACACCTCTTGAGGTGTGAAAATGCAATGCACAAAAAGGGCCATCTTCCACACCATTTACACAACTATTTTACACATGTGAATGAAAATCACACCAAACAAACATTATTTTTGTGTATCCATTACCCATGTGATTGATTCAATTACATATGTAAATGAAAAAAACAAACGTCCCCTAAAGACATCTGTTTTGGGAGTCATTGGCCTAATGCTCATTACATGGGTTAACTAGAGAGCTTAAAGGACCTAGGCATTACACAGTCACATGTGTGTGCTAGAAAAAAAAAATTGCAACCTTTGAAAAAAAGCAGTAGTGCGAAAGCCGTCATGGTCGCCTTGAGCGGAATATTGTTTTTCTTTGCTAAGGTTAGGTGGCCTAGAATTTTGGATAAAAAATCGTTTTCACGGAAATTTTTGGTGGATCACTTGATACCTATGTTTTTTTTTTTGTATACACACATATCACCATGCACAAGCAATTCAGCATGATTTCGAGAATTTCTAACCAAAAGATGAAATTTGTGGACCTAATTTAAGATTTGCCTTTGAAAAATTCCAAGAATCGAGAATATCCGGTGTTTGTAAATTTTATTTTGGAAAAGTTTCCATGGTTTTGTTAGGGCTCTACTTTGAAAAGAAAAAAGAAAATTTTGTGGGTACATTCACTGCAAACCCTCACGAGGCACAACTCGTCCACTAGCGGGAACCTACGGGTTTAAGGGCTTACTGCATACGCTATGCCAGCGAAAGTGGTGTTTCTCATTTCTGTTTTCTGCATTAGCTTATTTTCCTTAGGATTAGTTTAGTGAGTTTTATTCCTTGTCGCTTATTTTGCTAAGGGACTAGCAAAAAACTGGTTGAGGGGTGTCATAAGTCAACAAAATTAGGTCATTAGGTCATCATTTTAATGAGCATTTGTGGACTTAATTAGGTTTAATTGCATAGAATTGCACTTAATTTCATGATTACCTGTATTTGGGGATATTTTTGAGAAAATGGTCAAAATTGGTCAAAATTCATTGAATTGCATGACTTTTGTGAAATTAAGGTTTTTCATCTCAGTCATCACCCGAATTTTTTTTTTTTTTTTTTTTTTGGCTTCATCAATGCATACTTACTATTTTTGGCACCATGTGCTATTTTTTGAAAGTTTGTCGTTTGGGTGCATCATTAGGCATGTAGGGTCCCATGCATGATTTATTTTTATTTTTATTTTTATTTTTTATATATGATTAATGTTAAAATTACCTATTCCAATTTGTAGGATAAATCAGGAAAGTGGGGTTTACCATTCATCCAATATTACAACTCACATCAAAGAATCCAGATTTTGAAGAAATTCCAAGATGGTGCTGGTGTTCAAAATGTGACATAAAAATTGAAATCCAGATTTGGAACATTCTCAAGACAAGCTTGGACGTCCCATGTGGGGGACCCACTAAGTGTTACATGTTCAAAGATAAGGCCCACAAGTGTTCCAAAAGTCTAACATCAAAGCCTTCCATAGTTTGAAGTTTTTCATAGGCAAGAATTATCCATGAAGACCATGTCAAAAAGGGAATCCACAACAGCACAAGATATGCAATGAATATGATTTATTCTAAGTCAAAGTGGGGTCCCACATGGGTCTCATACATGTAAAGGACGTCCCATGCATGGAAGCCTTCATTATGTGCAAATCTTTTGAATTGATGGAAAGCTCTCCCATGCACATCATGTAGAAATCTTTTGAGATATTCTTGGACTTTACAAAGAAACAATTGCTCTCCAAGGAATTCAATAAGGCAAGGAAATCCTCTCAAAGTCAAAGTCTTTCCAAAGAGAGAAGAGTAGCTTGGAGATTAAGAAAAGAATCAAGGCAAAAGAGGAAACAAAAGCCCTATGAAGGAGGGGAATTCTCGGCAATAAGGAGCATCAAAATATATAAAAAGAGACCAGCCAAGGGGGCTGGACGTCGAACAATTGGGTAGCAACTTTGGAGGCTTTCTCTCTTTCCATTCCATTCCACTCCACTCCTTTCTCTCTCTAAGTCCCTTTCAACTTCTTCTTTCTTTTAATTCTTTTAGGCATAGGTTGAGAGGCCATATTGAGAGAATGAAAAGGAGAGAAGAATATTAATTTCTTGTGCACAAAGATCAAGGAATAAAGACACTACTTGGATTGATTATGCGTGTTCTTTATGTAAGTGATTTAATTTTTTCTTTCTAGTTCTTTTATGTGTTTTGATTGGAGACAATATTTCACATGCTTAGATCTAGGTTTTTGAAAATAAAAAAGAAAATTTTAAAAGTCGAGAGACATCAGGTAATCACTTGCATTTTTTTTGTCCTACTCTAAGAAGAGAGGACTTTATTATCGCATTTCCAATACTTGTATGATCGTCTAGTTTCTAGATCAGTGATACATATTTCCGCTTTTCATTTTTTCCACCCCTTTTGTTTTTATTTTAAGTTAATACTCTGATAATTTTTTTATTTACAAATTCTTGATTTAGAAACCCAAACTTGCATCTTTCTATGTTTAGTAGAAACTACTATTTTTTATACTTGCTTCAATCTATGGTTGGAAAGTATTTTTGTTGGAAAGTGTTTTTGTACATGCATCATTTTTAGAAATTATTGGAGAGAGTTATTGAGAGAAGACTAAGAAGAACAACAAACATTTCAGAGAATCAATTTGGTTTCATGCCTAGGAGATCAACCATGGAGGCTATCTTTCTCCTGAGAAGGTTAATGGAACAGTATAGAGAATGTCAGAGAGATTTACATATGATGTTCATTGACTTAGAGAACGCCTATGACCGAGTTCCTAGGGAGATTCTATGGAGAGTACTGGAAAAGAAAAGAGTGTGTGTCGCATATATTGAGGCGATAAATGATATGTATAATAGAGCCGTGACATCTATAAGTACGACTGGCGAAGAGACTAAAGAGTTTCCTATCACGATTGGTCTACATCAAGGCTCAGCGTTAAGCCCGTACTTGTTTGCCCTAGTTATGGATGAGATTACAAGACATATTCAGGATGAGGTGTCATGGTGTATGCTATTTGCAGATGACATTGTTTTAGTGGATGAGACGAGAGAAGGAGTGAAAGCTAAGCTAGAATTGTGGCGGAATACGTTAGAGACAAAAGGGTTTAGGCTAAGTCGTTGCAAGACGGAATATATGGAATGCAAGTTTAGTCAAAGTAGGACACCTGCTAACTTAGAAGTAAGTTTGGGCACACAAAAGATTGTAGAGAAAGAAAACTTTAGGTACCTTGGATCTATGGTGCAACAGAATGGAGAAATTGATAATGATGTAAGTCACAGGATTCAGGCCGGGTGGACCAAATGGAGGAGTGCTTCGGGGGTCTTGTGTGATCGGAAAGTCCCCCTCAAGGTTAAAGGAAAGTATTATAAGGTGGCGGTACGTCCAGCGTTGTTATATGGATCAGAGTGTTGGGCAGTAAAACATAATCATGTTAAAAAGATGGAAGTTGCAGAGATGAGAATGCTAAGATGGATGTGCGGGATCACAAGGAGAGATAAGATTAGGAATGAGGAGATTAGGGGCAAAGTAGGAATAGCACCGATTAAAGATAAAATGAGAGAAAATCGACTGAGATGGTTCGGCCATGTTAGAAGGCGCCCAACGGAGGCACCTGTTAAAAGGTGTGAAAGCATGGAGATTTCCCGTAGTAGGAGAGGGAGAGGGAGACCCAAGAGAAGTTGGAAAGAAACTATTAAACATGACCTTGCCTACATGGATCTAACAGAGGACATGACCCTAAAAAGATTTGATTGACGTCGTCAAATCCATATAGCCGACCCCACCTAGTGGGAAAGGGCTTGGTTTGGTTTGGTTTATCATTTTTAGAAACTGCATTAGAACATGCTTTTGCTGCTGAAATTACAATGTTTGATGACTGATTTGAAAGATCAAATTCGGACCTTATACATGAATAGTGAAGAAGACAGCATTGTTACAGCAATTTCAGGTTATTTTTCTCTCAAAAGTGGGTGATTTGAAAATTAGGCAAACGAGCTTAGTTTCCATTGAAACTTTGCAGAATTAATATTTGGAAACAAGTCTTTGCAGCCCCAGAGTTTCACAGAAAAATAAGTTTGGGAAGTGGGGTAAGCAGCAGCCTAAACAGGGATAGTCGGACAACCTACAATCAGATTTCCAGCACAAAACTATTCAACTAGGCATCTTTCGGTGATCATGTCTTTTTCGTTTTTAAGTCCTTTTTTTTCCTTTTTTTTGTTGTGTTCGTGCATCATCAGAGTAGTGATCCCAGCCATTAGATTTAGATTTATATCATCTTAGGCCTATTGTACAACCCAACAAAATTAGGCCTGTGCAATAGTTTCCATACTTAGAATTTTTCAGCATGCATCAGATTTTTAGAAACTAGTCTAGAATTGCATTTTTTTTTCATGTAGGATCTCATAAATCATTCATATTTACATTGTAATTTGTTTTAGGAAGTTTTGTTTTGATTTATCTAATATTAAATTGGTTGTTTTGGTGAGTTTGTTACTTTTGCAGGTTATAGTTAGAATAGGGTTGAATAAACTAGGTTTCTTTACTTAGTTTAGGTTTTTTTTTATTTGGAAAGTTGTAATTGTTAATTTTCATATTTTAGGAATTATCCTTGTAATTTGATTAGTTTCTTTATTAGGTTAGATTTAGTTTCTAAATTAGGATAGGTTAAAGTTGGAAAGCTTCTTAAAAAGCATTGCTTCATGTGGATCAACTTGGTCTCACTAGATTATTACTATAATCGCACCCTTCCACTTGGGGGTCCGATCACATATCAAGTATGAGAATGTGTTAAAGGACCTTTGGCTGCATGACTTTTTTTTGTGGACTGTTTGCTACAAAGTCATACTTTGAGGGACCTCAGACCAAACACCTTTATTTTTAATTAGAAATTCTAATAATTTCTTAATACTCAAGCCTAATGCACGAGTATATATATATTTATATATATATGCTCCGGTACAACAAGCTACCCTTACTGTACATAGTAAGGACAAATCCAAGTGGTCAAATCCAGCCTCCCATCCAACGCCCTTTGTGCACTCTTCCTCTCCTCTGTCGCTACTTCTTTACTTTTCGTCTCTCTCGTTCAGACAATAAAACCAGGAGATCTCCATCATCTCTCTCGTTCAGACAATAAAATCAGGAGATCTCCATGGTCTCTCTCGGTCGCAGGCAACAAGAAACGGGAAAATACCCAAAATCGAGACTAAGATTTCGTTCTATCCCACCCTCTCGGAAATTGGAGCCACGCTCACCTCTTTGTGTTCTTCCTTTCCGATCAAGGACGCTCGATTTTTACTCTCTTGATTGGCATTCATTCTATCAGAAAACTTAATGTGTTTATTTCGTTCCGAAGACAAAACCCAGAAGAAGGCTTGTTTTTGTGAGTATCTCATTAGTTCTTGGGTTTGTAGGGCATGAGGAAGAGAGTGGCCTTAGTCTTGGAGCACGATGGGTGGTGATTTATTTTTCTACTATGATGGTTTTATGTGGTTTTTGAACACAAATGTTTGATATATTAGATGGGCATGTTTCAGACAACTAAGGAAGAGAAAGATAGTGGTGCTTTTTTTTTTTTACAATGGTTGTTTTTGTGGTTGTTGTTTTTACAATGTTTGACGACTATGTGGAGAGGATGCTGCTACTATTTTTTTTTTTTTTTGTTCTTGTTTATTGTTAACAATTGCAGTCACTTCATTGGAGAGAATGTCATCTTCCATATCTAGGAGTTGTGTATGGCCTCTGAGATGCCGTTAGGAAAGTCAGAATATTTTTGTTTCTTAAGGGAATGGTTGAAGCCAAAAATTCAAAAGAAAGCCCAACAATTCTAAGATAATAAAACTAAAAAAAAATATTGAAAAAAGACATGCAGAATATCAGACCAAACCCCATTAAAACCCCAGATCCAGATCTCCAAAATGATTGAATGAAAACAAGACAAAGAAATAAAGGAAGCCTAGATCATAAAAAAAGAAAAAGAAAGCCTAAATCCCAAATTGCAAAAAGAAATGAGGAATCACTCAAAACAAAGCAAATCCATCAAGCTCATATCCATATCTCCAAACCAAAGAGAAATGTAGCCCCCAAATCACATACATGAATGAGAGAGAGAGAGAGAGAATGTGCTAAATAAGAAAAAAATAGAAGCAAAAATCGAACGATCAACACATAGTTTAGGGTTGATTGTTCTATTTGGGCTATTTGGGTTTTTCTTCGATTATTCCTTTGGATTTTGCCTTTCAAACTAAATAAGAGACGAAAAGGGAGGGCGGAGAGGAAGAGCCAAAAGAGGGCTAGGAGTGGACAAAATCTCTTTTCTTTCAAGTTCGACGGCGAGAGACGACCAGAGAGGTGAAATCAAGAGAGGAAGAACACAAAGGGGTGGTTGAGGGAGACGATGGAGATGGAGGTGATCTGAATGTGGCTCCCATTCTTCTCCTAATTTTGTCTTCCGAACGAAGGAGGGAGATGAAGAGAGATGCTCGGAGAGGAAGAGCATAGAGAGGGCTATTTTTTCCCCCCTCAATTGCTTTTAAAGGATTAATGAGAGACATTGGATGGGAGGTTGGATTGAACGACCTGGATTTGTCCTTAATATATAAGTAAGGGAAGCTTGTACATGAGCATTTCTCATATATGTGTGTATGTATGTATCGACTCCATTAGTGTATTGATGTTCTCTATGCAATTTAAACAAGGGAACTTTACCAAATAATTGTCCTTAAACTTGTATTAGATGGATTTAACCACAAAACGTACAGGTGTTTTGGGCCACTTTACCCCTAGGCGCTGCAAACGACATCGTTTTGAAACCACCCCTACCTTAAAACGATCGAACGATTTTGTTCTCCTTTCTTCCCCAAATTTTTTCCTCTCCCGCCATTTTCTCCTTCCCCTCCACTACCTGCTCTCGCCTTCCCCCACCCCGCGTTGCGGCTCCAGCTCTCCCTCCCCCTCTCTGCTCCCTACTCTCTATTTCCCTCTCCCTACATTACGGATCCAGCTCTCTCTCTCCCTCTCCCTCTCCACTCCCTGCTCTCTCTTTCCCTCTCTCGGATGTCCCGGCTCCTGCTTTCCCCCTTCGCTCCCAGCCCCTCTAAGCAATTCTGGCTAGATCCTCCAGCGGAACTCCCGACGATTGCACCAACGTCATCTTCCTTTTCAGATTTCAGTGAAGGTGATTTTTTCTGTTAATCTTTCCTTCGCTATCTCTATTTTCTTGTTTTCTTTTCATTTTCAGTTTCTATAACTATTGGAATTGTGCAGTTCTAGAGATAGGATCTGGTTTGGGGTATTTGCAAATAAGTGATTGTCTGGAAGTTGCAGCCATGGAAAAAACCTAAATTTGAATAAACCTCTTATAGTTTATTTTATTTGTAGACAAATACTCTTATAGTTGCAACCTCTTATAGTTGCAGACAAATACTTTTCACCATCTTTAGAGAGCTGTATATTGAATTTTAACATTTGTTTTATTTGCAATACTAATTCAATGAAAGGATAGAACCAGATTGTTGGTTGGGTTCTCTCCAAAACTCCCAAAATCATCATACAAATAGGGATGTTGTTCAGGAAGGAGTCCATTTAGAGGCAGTTGATGAAGCACTCCATTGGCAGGCAATTGAGGAAGGATTCCACAGAAACCAGCCTCTATTGTCTGGGGTGTGTTAGAAGTCTGAAAAATATGTCCTCCCATAGGGGAGAAGTTCATAAATAGATATGGTGAACTGGTGAAGGGTTAGGGATGATGGATTATTAACCACGTTCTTTTCAACATTAGTGCTCAATGGTTGTGCTTGAGCTTATTGGGGCACACTCATAAACCCACTGATTCTCATTGAATGATCTTTTCTTTTAAGAGTACACATGTTAGCTTTTGCTGTCAGTTTTATTTATCAACAATTCTTATATATGAAAGTCGTTGTTTTCAATTTGAAATGAGCCTCAATTGATTTTGACCACCTTTGGATTTTGACTATCTTTAAAACATCCAAATCTATCATGTCCATTAACCAATTCATTCCCCTCAACAAGTCCGTAACTCTTCCCATATTTCTCAAGCAAACCTTTTTTTTCCATTCCTGTAACTCATAGAAAAATCTTCACATGGGTTGGGGTACGATCCCGACACTCCCATGAGACAGTTGACACAAATGCTGAGGAGTCGATTTGCCGACCAAGCCTCAACATCTCATGTCCTTGAAGACATCAATCTCCCTGGATATCTCTTTGAAGAGTCATCCATCAAGGATCCGGGAAGCTCTACCAATTCGTACGATTTCTCTGATAATGAAGAAGAATTGTCCGGTGATAAAGACATGTGGCATTCTTACCCAGAAGAAACATCGTCTCCAAAAGAAGTACCTTACTTTGACCCAGTTTCAACAGGCGATTGGGACCATCTCATAGCAAGCCTTGAGAAGATCACCGATCCTGAAGACCCACGGCCAGAAACAAAGCCTTGGCCTGAAAATGCCCTTGAAACTCCAGAAGGTTTCGTTGAGTTAGAAGCCTCCAAAAACATTGTGGAGGAACCACCTTCGAACCTTCCAACAGAAGATCCTGTTCAAAAGATAGACTTGGGAACACCAGATAACCCACGTCCTGTATTCATAAGCAAGAATATAAAGGATGATGAGTTACCCGAGTATATCTCTTTTCTTCGTGAGTTTGTTGATTGTTTTGCATGGTCTTATGCTGAAATGCCTGGCTTAGACCCCAAAATAACAGTCCACAAATTTAGTCTGCAAAAAGATATCAAGCCTGTCAAACAAGGCCAAAGAAGATTTCGTCCAGACGTGATGGACAAAATTGAACAAGAAGTTCAAAAACTCAAAAGCGTTGGCTTCATCCGCGAGGAACAACATCCTGAATGGTTGGCCAATATTGTCCCAGTGACAAAGAAAAATGGGTAGATCAGGGTCTGTATTGATTATAGAGACCTAAATGGTGCTTGCCCCAAAGATGAGTTCCCGCTCCCCATACCAGAGGTGATGATTGACAACACCTGTGGGTTTGAGCGAATGACATTCATGGATGGATTCTCTGGCTACAATCAGATAAAGATGCATCCTGAAGATGAAAAAAAGACATCATTTCGAACCCCATTTGGCGTGTATTGCTACATTGTCATGCCATTTGGTCTGAAAAATGTTGGTGCCACATATCAGAAGGCTATGATGAAGATATTCCAAGATATACAGCACAAGACGGTTGAATGTTACGTTGATGACCTCGCCGTCAAAAGCAGACGAAAAGAAGACCATCTGAAAGACCTTAGGGAAGTCCTCCTCCTACTTCGCAAACACAAACTGCGCAAGAATCCCCTGAAATGCTTCTTCGGTGTCTCATCGGGTAAGTTTCTCGGATTCATAGTCCGGAAAGCTGGAATAGAACTTGACCCCATCAAAGTCAAGGCTATTCTAGAAATGCCTTCTCCAAGAACCTTAAGAGAACTGAAAGGACTTCAAGGAAGATTGGCATACATCAGACGGTTCATCTCCAATCTCTTGGGGAAATGCCGTCCTTTCTCTCGATTGATGAAGAAAGGTGTGAATTTTGTTTGGGATACTGAATGTGAAGCAGCATTTCAAGATATCAAGTCATACCTGACCAAACCTCCAGTGCTGGCTGCCCCTACCACTGGAAAACCATTCATCTTGTACACAAGAGCTCTCGACCATTCTCTGGGTGCTCTGCTTGCACAAGAGAATGACGAAGGAAAAAAGTTGCTCTATACTACCTCAGTTGTATGCTGGTAGGTGCGGAGCATCGCTACTCTCCAATCAAGAAAGAATGCCTTGCAGTGATGTTCGCCGTACAAAAGATGCGTCACTATCTGTTGTCCAACACAGTCTACCTGATTTTGAGGATCAACCTTTTAAAAGTCCTTGTCACAAAAGCAGGTTCTCTCAATGCCCAATTGGCAAAATGGTCCATCCTCCTATCACAATTTGATATCAGGTATGTACCACAAAAGGCAATCAAAGGCCAAGCTCTAGCAGATTTCCTCACAGAGCATCCGTTGCCTAAAGATTCCCCACTCAGAGATGATCTCCCAGACGAACCTGTCTACAACGTGGAGACTTTCTCACCAAATGCCTCCTGGGACATGTACTTTGATGGTGCAACCAGGACAAATGAAAAAAGAAAGCTGATCTCTGGAGTTGGCATCCTCTTTGTTAGCCCCGACAAGCACATGATTCCACATGCTTTCTCACTACTGGAACCATGCTCAAACAATGCAGCTGAGTACCAAGCCCTGATTATAGGATTGGAACTAGCCCTCGAATCCGGCATCACCATGATGGAAGTCTTTGGGGACTCTCAACTGAACGTCAATTAGATGAATCAAAAATTTGAAATCAGGAAGCCTAATATGTTACCTTACTACAACAAGGCACAATAGCTTCGTCAAAGGTTTGACATCTGTCATATCACCCATATCATCAGAGGTGAGAACATTCGTGCAGATGCCCTGGCCGGACTTGCTACATCGATGGCGATCCAGGAAGGGGAAAACATGCAAATCACAGTGTGTCAAAGAAGGATTCTCCCTCCTCTTAACACACACCAAGCAGTTAAATGTTGCCGCCAATGCCAAGTTCATGGAGACTATGTTCATATGCCTCCAGAATGGCTACAGCAGTCTCATGGCCGTTCGAAGCTTGGGGTATGGACATCATAGGTACTATATCTCCCCCGTCAAGCAAAGGCCATGCTTCATCTTCATTCCTACGGATTATTTCTCTAAGTGGTCAGAAGCATTTGCGCTCAGTGAAATGAAGACCTCATCAGTCCTTCAATTCTTGCGCATCAACATTATTTGTCGCTTCGGCATACCTAAAAGATTCGTTCATGATAACGGACCGTAATTCCGGGATCACCGATTCCACAGGTTTTGTGACAAATACAAAATCCAGAGTTATCCTTCGACTCGATACAATCCAGCAGCAAATGGACCAGCAGAAGCCTTCAACAAGACACTCTGCAAAATCCTCAAGAAAATGGTCTCTAGTCACAAAAGAGACTGGGGAGACAAACTACCTGAAGCTTTGTGGGCTTATCGAACCACCGTTCAAGGACCAACCCATAGTACACCGTTCTCTTTGGTCTATGGATGTGAAGTTGTTGTCCCTTTGGAAGTACAAATTCCTTCCTTAAGGGTATCTTTACAAAATGACATGACGCAACAAAGCAATGTAAAACTGAGACTCCAAGAACTGGACAATCTCGACGAAAGACGGCTCGAAGCCTTACAAAGCATTGAGCTGTACCAAGCACACATGGCAAGATCTTTCGACAAAAGGGTCCGGCAACACGCCTACAAAAAGGGTGACTTGTTTCTTGCAGTAAAAAGGCCAATGGTTTTCACCCACAAATCCAAAGGCAACTCGAACCAAAATGGGAGGGACCCTTCGTCATTGACAAAGTCTTCTCCAACGGCGCATATACACTTTTAGACATGGAAGGCGATAGATGTATGCTGCCCATCAATGGCAAGTTCTTGAAGCGGTACTACCCTTAAAGACTTACGCCATTGGGTCAGAGCAGTGCTTGCACGGCCAAAGTCTATTCTCGGGTACTCGCTCGTCAAACCCGCCCCCTTTAGATTTTTCATCCTTATCTTGAGATTTCTAAAATTTCAAAATAATGCTTACTTTCATAGTTTCATTGTTCAAAAAAATCCCAAATCCAAGTTTAGGAGCCTCTTCTCGGACTTGACCAAATTTTCGATCCTTGAACCCAAAATTCATGGTTTGAAACAAAATCAGGACTCAGGAATTTCCACCCTAGTCCACCCTGACTTTTACAACCAAAAATCGGTTTTAAGTCAAAATTTACGACTCTCGTGTCTTTAAAAAAAAGGGTTTTTTAGAAACCGCGGGGAAGCGACGCTCAGTCGATACTTGCAAAACCCAAAAGTCGGAAGGATGCGAATCTCATTCGATACTTCCAAAATTTCAAAATCGCAAGGAATCGACACTTTTTCGATACTTGCAAATTTTCAAAAATCGTGGAGACGCAACATTCCAGTTGATATCCACAAACCCAAAATTCAAACAAAAAAACCGAGGTCCAAAAAAAAAACAGGCCTCAAAATTCAAACATCGTGGGGAAGCGACATTCAATCGATACCCACAAAACTAAATTTTGAAAAAGCAAGGAAGCGACTCTTAGTCGATATTTCCGCCCAAATTCGCGAGGAGGCGACATTCCATCGATACTCGCAACCGAATGTGCAAGGAGGCGACATTCCATCGATACTTACAAAACCATTTAGCAGGGAGGCAACTTTTAGTTGATACTTTCATTTTTGAAAGTCGAAAAAAAAAACGGCTATAAATGCCAAAAACCCGGCTCTCACGCCAAAAATCGGCTATCAACGCCACAAAATCGGCTATAAATGCCACAAAACCTGACTTTCACGCCAACAAAACAAAACTTGGTTTTAAAAAAAATCGGCTTAAGCGCTACAAAATCGGCTATAAACGCCACAATTCGGCTATAAAACGCCACAAAAAAATCGGCTATAAACGCCACAAAATTTCGGCTTCCATGCCAAAACCAAATTTCGGTTTCCATGCCAAAAACAAATTTCGGCTTCTATGCCAACAAAAAAACAAATCCCGATTATCAATGCCACAAACAAAATTTTGGCTCCCATGCCACAAACAAAACCGGCTTCCATGTCATCCCAAACTTCGGCTCCTACGCCACAAAATTCGGCTCTCATGCCATTTCAAAATTGGCTTTCACGCCATCTCAAAATTTTTGGCTCCCATGCCACAAACAAAATCGGCTTCCATGCCATCCCAAATTTTGGCTTTTACGCCTCAAAATTTCGGCTTCCATGCCAACCCAAATTCTAGCTTCCATGCCATCTCAAAATTCGGCTTTCACGCCAAAACAACCATTTGACAAAAGGTTTTTCACAAAATGACAAACTTTTGATCAAATTTCCAAACAAACATCCCATTATCACAAAAGAATTTGAGTGAAAAGAGGGAATACAAAAAAAGAAGTGCTAAAAAAAATGTCCATAAGCACTATAAAAGAAAGAGTACCAAAAATATACATGTGTATACACGGGTACCAAAAAGAAGAAGAAAAAAAGTTTGTTACAAGAATCAGGAACTCAGTCTCACATGGTCTTCAACCAAAGACTCAACTCCTCAAGCAGACTCTTGGCCTTAGTCTCTAAAGCTTCTAGGCCACGCTTCTTCAAGATCTTCCCATAAAATGCGGCAGAACGCCGCAATCTATCTGCAGCACGGGGAAGCTCTTCCCAAAGAATCTGCCATTGCCCGTACTCTTGAGTCTTCCTCCGGAGATTGCTCTCGGCCTCCTCGACTTGGCAAATCAGAGTCCCTTCTCTGGCATGACCTTCCACGATGGTGGCCCATTTTGCAGCAGCTTGTTCCTCCAATAGCTCAAGACGCTGCCTGGTCTCAACGACCCCTCTATCAACACGGCACAGATCTTCTGTCAGTCCATTGATAGCCAACTCGGTAACGTTCCTCTCCCAAACGAATTGCTTCCGAGTCCACGAGATTTCGTCCGGCTCAGACTTGACCTTGCCAGAAGGCTTCAAAAACATCTCATTGAAGAAGTCACCACTTGGGAAGCTCTTGGTTTCATTCCACTTGTTCCCTAGAGCTATGACTTCATCAACGAAAGCCTTTGCATCTGCAATGTCCAGGCCAACTTCTTCGCTATCAGCAAGGATATCCTGTACATGCTTAACCATGCCAAAATAGTTTCGAAATGGCCAGAAGAAAGAGTTTCGATCCATGAGCTCAAAACGCTCTTCAACACTTTCTTCGCATACTCAAGAGATGGCCTGGACGAAGGCTCGCCCCTCTCCACTGGTCGACTGCCCGTGGCATGTACTGCTAGAGGAGTGATCATTAAGCTCTTTCTAACCGGAGACACTGGCGAAGGAATCTGCTCAGAAAATTTCATCTCTGCTGCATTAAGACTGGAAGAAGAAGTCCCTGCTTCTGGTTCAACTGCAGGCATCCCCTGCTCTGGCACTGAGAAAGACGGAGGACTTCTTCTGCTACCTCAAAACCTGCCAGCAAAACAAAACAAAAAAAGAGAGGTATGAATATGATCTTGTTAATGATTTTCATCATCATCAGGATTATTACTACAAATACCTTCTTCGACGATTGGCGGAATACTTTCTGCCTCCATGAGTTCTTCCGAAGTGTCGTCAAAGGCCGCATCCATGGATGGCTCGAAATCGTCAGAATCCTGTGGCAAGTCAGCTAACAAGAAAACAAGCAACATGTTAGCATATGACAGCACAGACAAAAAAGGGAAAATACAAAGAAGTCATACCAGGTGAAGATTCTAGAATCACTCCAGAGTCCCTCGGTTCTTCTTCGAATGCCGCAATCGGATCCGTCACTGCCTCATCGGCTGGAACCTCATGCATCATCAAGTTCTCATCTTCCACTGAAAAAGGGAGAAAAGGCGAATAAAAAAAAGAGAAAATTTCAATGAAAGAAGCGGAAAGAGAAAGAAAAGGAATCATACCTTCTTCAACGGTTTCTTCCTCTCGGCTCCTCTTTTCCGGAGGCTCATCAACATCCCCTGACATCTCTTCAGCAATGGTGAGAGCGACTTCTAACTCAGGAGAGTCATCGTGTCATTTCTTATTACGGCGTTGTCCTCTCTTCCTCTTATTTCTATGGGTTGGTTTGCTTGAAGAACCCGCCCCACTGTCAAAGTCAGGAGCTTCACTTGATTCTGTTAGGAATTTTGTTTTTGCAATTTGATGGATGCATTTTCACTTTAGCATCATTTGATTAACTCACACTTGCATTGTTTTAGAAAACCTTGAAATCTAGTTTTATACATGCATAGCTTTTAAGATTTGGAAAAACTTTTGTTTTATGCATGTTTTGGTTTTAAACTTGGGTGCATTAGTTTTGAAACCCAAACTCTTTTGAAAACCTAATTCCTTGTGCATTATATTTGGAAAATCATCTTGTGAATTTAGGTTTGAGCTTTGCATACAATCATTAAAAAGAATATTACTATTTAGGCACAAGAAGGTATGAAGTTAAAAAGGATCAATCTATCATGTAACATCTCCACTCTTAGCAAATGTACTAGGCTTACAATGCAATGGAAAAGGATATGTGGTTTATACCAAAAGAACTTAGCACATTAAATCACAAATGCACTTAAAAAGCTCAAATACAAGATTTTACTATAAAGCACATAAACACTCATCAATTTGCATTAATGACAATATATACCAAGTTAGGCACAAACATGCAAATCAATGAAACCCTAGACCAACCTATGCTTTTTAGTTATATCTATTTGTTGGTCATGATACATTTGCATTTTGTTTCTTTATAGTCACATCTTTTAAAATGCAATGTTTCTTTGTGATCATTTGATTTTGTCTTCATGAACTTTTAAAGTTATATCTCATGGTTTTCAAAATCCTTTGATTGCAACTTTGGAAAATGTTCTAAGCTTTATTAGTTATATTTATAGAAGCATTTTCCTTGAATTTATTTCCTTGTGCTTAATTATGATTATATCATTTGGAAGGAAATAATGTTTTCAAACAATTTGCATCTTTGCTCATTTAGTTACATTCCTTATGCAAATTGATTTTGATGACTTACATTGCTTGGTTGGATATGGTTTCATTGATTTGCATGTTTGTGCCTAACTTGGTATATATTGTCATTAATGCAAATTGATGAGTGTTTATGTGCTTTATAGTAAAATCTTGTATTTGAGCTTTTTAAGTGCATTTGTGATTTAATGTGCTAAGTTCTTTTGGTATAAACCACATATCCTTTTCCATTGCATTGTAAGCCTAGTACATTTGCTAAGAGTGGAGATGTTACATGATAGATTGATCCTTTTTAACTTCATACCTTCTTGTGCCTAAATAGTAATATTCTTTTTAATGATTGGTATGAGTTAGATCTTGAGTGTTGATTGATCCTCTCTATGCAAATGTCAAATTGTTCTATGTATGGTTGTGGTATTTATTATATTTGTTGAAACCATACTAGAACTAAAATCCATCCTCTATGCCATTCTAGTCAAATCTTTTTGGATGGTTATGATGTTGATTCATGTATTGTCTCTAAGTGATATCATCCTTATACATGTTTCAACTTCATAGTAGTGATCTTGATCATATGAAACTCTTTGAAATCCATTCCTCATATTTCTATGTGTTTGATGGATAACTTAGATGTTGAATTCATATGATTTAGTCACTTTTTAAATTGCATGCATTTCAAAGTTATATCCTTTTGCATTGCAATTTATCTTGTTCATCACTATGTTCAATAGTTATATCTTTAAAAGTGATGAATATGCATTTGTGATGCTTGATGGAATTATGTCACATTCTTGCTCTTTATCATGTTATCAAATTCAATTGGATTCAATTGGTATATTGTTTGATTGATTTGATTTCTTGTGAATGTGATAAAACTTGTGTGCATTGGATTGAACTTGATAAGTAATATGATTGTTCCATGTCACACACCATTAGCATCATAATGCTCATGTTGCCACCTCTTTTGCTCATATAGGTATATCTCATGACCACCATGTTTATGTGTTCATATTTTTGGTTGGTTATTAGTTGAGGTTGGCTTCATGCTTGAATTTCATTTCACTCATCTTGCACTTTAATAGTCATATTTATTGATTGAATGAAATGATTTTCAAAATCTTACATAGCATATGATTTTCATAAGTTATATTGATTGATGCTATGTTTGAGTAAACCCCATATCATGGATAGCTCTAATTTGGATTTCTCATAATAGTTATACTTTTAAATCCATTTTAGAGTGATTGATTTAATAGTCATATCCTAAATCTCAATTGGTATTCTTTGTTTGTCCAATTGATATCCATGATTGCTTTTCTCTTTAGACCTAGCTCTCTTTTGGTAATTTGATCATATTGTGCTTTATAGTTAAATGAATCTAATCCTTTCTTTGAAGTTGACCCTCACTTGGTTAAACCATCTTCTTCTTGTACCTAATAGTTAAATCTTTGTCAAGAGTTTGACAAAAGGAGAGAATGGATTGAGGGGGAGTGTAAACCTTCATAAGAAGTATTAGTTTTGATCAAATTCACCCTTGGATTGCCTTTGAGCCCTTAGAGACTACTACCTCACATGATAGCCTGTTATGAATTTCATTTTCGATTTCATTTGTTAACAGGTGCTACTAAAGGTATTTTCCTTATTTCATGTGTGTAGGTTCCTTTGTAATTTAATGTCAAAGGGGGAGAGAGTTTAAGTACTCAAAGATCTCCTACTCATCAAAGGGGGAGAGAGTTCAAGATCTCCTACTCATCAAAGGGGGAGAGAGTTCGAGAGTTCAAGTACTCGAAGATCTCCTATCCATCAAAGGGGGAGAAAGCTTTCAAGTTCTCAAGAGGAGAAAGAAGCATGGTCAAAGGGGGAGAGCAAATAGAAGAAAGAAAGCTTGGAGCTAAAGAAGATGCTTGGCCATAGAGAAGAAGATGATAAGAAAGCTTGAAGAATGATCAAGCACCAAGCATCAAGAAGATTGAAGAAAAGAGCCCAAGAGCCCATGCTAAGAGAAGGAGCATCCAAGAAGAAGATTTCAAGACTTGTCCAGCTGAGGGGGAGCTGAAGACTAAGTGTGTAATTCAATGGTGAGTAAGTTGCCATCAAATTGCAAAGGGGGAGATTGTTAGGAATTTTGTTTTTGCAATTTGATGGATGCATTTTCACTTTAGCATCATTTGATTAACTCACACTTGCATTGTTTTAGAAAACCTTGAAATCTAGTTTTATACATGCATAGCTTTTAAGATTTGGAAAAGCTTTTGTTTTATGCATGTTTTGGTTTTAAACTTGGGTGCATTAGTTTTGAAACCCAAACTCTTTTGAAAACCTAATTCCTTGTGCATTATATTTGGAAAATCATCTTGTGAATTTAGGTTTGAGCTTTGCATACATTCATTACAAAAGAATCATTTTTGTATGCATTTTCATTTGAAAAGAGTTTTATCAAATCAAGCTAGCCTTTGGTTTTAAACTTTTGAATCATTTTAGGCTTTGTGTTTTTCATGTTTTTAAACATCTTAGAATGTCTTAAAACATGTTATTTAAGCTTGATTTAGTGGCCCAAAGATCCCTCAAAGAAATACTTTGAAATGGAAAAAAGTTGGATTTTTGGCCCCAGGGACTCGCCCGGCAGTGTCGCCGGTCGACCGAGACCTGTGTCTCGGTCGACCGAGGACACTGTAGGGCAACTGTGCAGTTTCTGAACTGCAAGCTGCCAACGGTCATTTTTATGACCGTTGTGCTTTCTCGGTCGACCGAGACCCCTTTGCCGGTCGACCGAGAACTAGCCGTTGGCAACTTTTTGGCTATAAAGTCCATTCATTTCCAACCTTTTTCAAAGCTTGAAACTTGAACTTTTGAGAGGATTTTGGAGCCAAAGAAAGGGGAAGAAGTTGGAAATGCTAGAGGGCTATTTGGAAATCAAACTCATGAGTTTTTAAAAGGTACATCTTCTAAGTTATTTTGATTTCCATACAAATGAAATTCATGCATGTTCAAATCCTTTGTATTTTCATTTATGCATGATTTCAAGTCCTTAAAGAGTTGATTTGCAAGCTCAATATCTTTCTTGGTAAATTAGATTAGTTTGCAATCACTCTTATCAAATCACATGCTTTCTTTAACTTTATTTTTCATACAACTTGTGATTCTTTGAATTTCTTGTCATTAACAAGTTGTTTATTATTCATGTGATTTGCATCAAGACTTCAATCAAATCTTTTATGAGCTTTAAACTTTGAATTGCTTTAAGCAATATATTGAGTGAGCCTTCTTTTTAAACTTGATTGGAGTCATCACACACACACACATCATGAGCATATACTTTTGCATGCATATAGTGTTTGTGTGAGTTTGTTTTAAACTTTCATATTAGCCTATCAAGAGGCAATTAATTCGAGCTTAATTTGTAATCTCTTTGAGTGTTCTTTTGTGAAGACACTTCCTTAGAGAAATCTTATTTGTAAAGGTTATTGCTTAGCCTAAGAAAAGCATTTTGTAAAGGTTATTGCTTAGCCTAGAAAAGCACAATTAAGAGGTTGTTGTTTAGCCTTGAAAAGCAACTTTGTATAGGTTATTGCTTAGCCTTTGAAAAAGCATACATAGTGGAAATCCGGTGGGGTGTTGGATGCACAAGCCGGTAGTGGATGTAGGCACGTTGGCCGAACCACTATAAATATTGTGTTGTGGTGCTTGCTATGTGGTGATTGTTTTTGTTTAGCTTCCGCATATTGTTTGACTAAATCATCACATTTGACTAGTTTGTTTTAAAGAAGTTAAAATTGTTAAAATTGGTCATAAAAGAAGCTCACCCTATTCACCCCCCCCCCCTCTAGGGTTAGGATCCTCGTGGACTTTCAGATTTCTCACCCGATGGTCTACTCTTTCCAGTGGACTTCATGGAAGTCCTCTTCAGTTCCGCTTGCATCCAAGCGTTGATTTCGGCTTCCTTCTCTTTGAGCTGTTCCAAGACCTCACTAGGTATCTCTTGTACAACTCCTGGTCTGATGATGTCCTGCTCATTGAGAAAGCCAATCTTGTGCTTTTCTCCATAAAGAAAAGCCAGAACTTCTTCTCGACAGACTCCATCTGATCTACCAAGACCCTTCCCGGGAGATTGCTTGACATCAAGCTCCTTCTTGGAAAGTCAACGGTACACTGAAAAGCTTTCCGCAAACCATTTCGTGAAGCCAGTAGTCCGAAAAGTGGGCAACTCAGGATAGGAAATCATGGCGGATGTGTCCTCTTCACCGTAAAAGGCCCATGCGTTCCTCTCATTCTGCAAACCTCCAAAGCGCTTCACCATGCTTGAAGGCGCTCCAACAACGCCTTGAGAGAAGCCCAACTGCAGCGCGAAATGCGAGGGAACATACGGCTGGATATCAACAAAAAGATGTCTTCGGTACACCATTGTACCAACACGTATGTTAAAAAGCCACCCCTTTTCTGCATTGGTCAAGGAGTAATGTCTTCCCGACCCCGCCCTGGTGGAATCACGGGAGGCTCCAAAATCAAAAGCGTTCTTCCGCAAACCTGGAGAAAGCTTCACTGAAGATTGCCCAATCTCGACGTCCCTAAACCGTCGAATCCTCAAACGGGCAGACAAAAGAGATTCGCTAACGGTTGTCCCTCTCGCCAACTGAATCATGACAGGGTCATCATCCTGCGCAATTCCCAAGCAGTGGAAGTCGAGACAGTGGTACACATGCCACGAATAAAAGATATGGGCTAAAAATACCCTGTTCATAGGGAGCCCAAGTCGAACCAAGAAAGCAACAGCCTGCAGTTCGGTACACAAGTAGGAGTAAAGAGCAGGCACCAAAGCCAACCACTCTTCGAACGCCATCTGACAAGCCGAAAAAATACAATGCGGCCTGATGTGTGTTCCATCTCCTTCAGCAAAAATAGCCTCACCCAACCAATAAGTGAGGTAAACAGCGAGATCTCTTCGCAGTGCAATGTCAGGACAAATGGCGTCTGTGCTCTCGAAGAACTTCTTCAAGTCATCTCGCATAACGGAGATCTTCTTCAAACCTGGGTTCTTGGCCCTAACATCTTGGGCCATACAATCAGAAGACTCTCTGCCGTCAAAGAAGTTAGACCTACAATTCTTCCAACTGCTACACCGGACTTTCGAGCTCTCCTTCTCCTTCAAAAAATTATAAAAGGCGACGAGCTGAAAGTATAGGAGCCTGAACTCCTCAGACTACTCCTCAAGAATGCTGTCAATAGGCATGAACTCCTCATAGAGTTTGCCAAGGATAGGCAGCCTGGTGATGACGCTTAATTCCTTCAAAGTAAAACCAATCTCACCGTTCGTCACAATGAAGGTGTTGGTTTGTGGAAGGAATGACTCTAGCATGGCCATGAAGGCCTTATCAGAGAAAACCACGGTCTTCCGAAAAGCGCGAACTGCGTCGAAAGATCCCGGCCTCCTTCAAAATGGCTCCACCAACCCGCAGGGTATGATCAGTCCATGATTCCCAGCTCGAATCAACACTAAAACAACCACGAAGTCGAAAAGGCTTCACCCAACTGCTGCCGTCACCCAGAAAAATGTCAAGGCCAACCGGTCTCAAATTGGCCGACGGATGGTCTGAACCCTGGTA
Source organism: Cinnamomum chago (assembly GCA_038049695.1). Taxonomy (NCBI): domain Eukaryota; kingdom Viridiplantae; phylum Streptophyta; class Magnoliopsida; order Laurales; family Lauraceae; genus Cinnamomum; species Cinnamomum chago. The sequence continues at coordinate 55,949,677 of CP142453.1, read as the reverse complement.
GCCACTGGAAGGCATTAACATGTCCATACGGACAGGCGACTTCTCCGCATATCCGGAAGGACCGCCAACAAAAACCCCGGTCTTTATCACATTGGTCCTCTTCACCCAGCTCGGAGGATCTTCCCTCTTGGGACACGTGGGAGAAAGACTCATGATCGAGATAGTCCGATCAAAAGTCGACCGGGTAGAAATAGGTTTCTCCTCACCATCAGCTGTGTAAAAGAACTGAAAACATCTTCTTTAGTACGTCAAGTCGTCAGGGACTGCATCGCCAAAAAAAAAAGTACGCTTGGGCACAACGCTCTGATCGCCCATGACCCAAGGACGGTTTCTTACCATAATTCTGTAGAACTCCTCATCCTTGAGAGCGATCAATCGCTGTCTCATCTCATCGCGATTGAGGGAGTCACACTCTTCCAGGTTTCTCTCCACAAACTGGACCTTCTCCCAGGCCTGCTGTACAGCCACATTAGGAAACCTGGTAGACTGACGAGGTGCACCAGTAGCAGGCTCTTTGCCCTTGTTCATTCTGGGGAACTACCTGCAAAGGATGAAAAAGGAAAAAAATCAATCATTAAAGTGACAAAATTTTGCTAAAAAAAACAGAGAAAATTCTAGCGAAATTTTGGCATGATTCCGGGACAATTCCGAAAAAAAGGGAAACATCCCGACTAAGATAGGAAGCTTGAAGATGAGCTCAAAGAAGCATCCTCAAAGAACGTCTGAACTCAAACATTGCTGCGAGATCAAACCAATCTCATCAAATCTCCGCAAGCTTGAAGAAGGGCTCAACATCGAAGCGAGATCCAAACTCAAAAATTTGCAAAGCTCCTCAAAATCCAGAAGGATCAGGAAAGGGCTCAACATTACTGCGAGCTCCAAATCCCAAAAACTTGCAAAAGATTTCTAGGTATGGCATCATCATGCTCCCAATCAATTTACTAAAAAGCATGCATCCAAAAAATCATCATGCATTAGATGCTAGGAAAACTTTAACCAAAGTTTGATCAATTCCAACCCAACTTGGTCAAAACCAATCAAATTTTGTCAAAGTCAAAATTCATGTTGACTTGACCTAGAGATTCTAGCCTTTTTATCTTGATGCATCAAAAAAAGAGAAAGAAAACCAATATGCATGAACATCTTGGAATACATGGTGCATAAACTTCATTATCATGGTGAGAAAAAAACGAGAAGAAAAAAAAAAGGAGAGAGAAGTTTCAAATAAAAAGAAATTTGGGCAACAAGTCGTGGCCCATTGCCAAGAAAAGAAAAAAAAACAACGTGAAAAAAAAACCGCAAAAAGAGGCAGCATGTGAAAAAAAAAAAGAGCAAACACATGGAAAAAAGAAAAAAAAAGGGGAGAAAGAAAAGAAAAGAGAAAGGAAAGAATTCTGCATCTACATGGAAATTTCTTGTGAAACTTACTTGAAGCCATTGATGGAGAAGAAGAATAAAAGCTTGAAAATCTTTGAAGAAGAAGAAGAATTCTTGATCTTGGAGCACTCTTAGAGACTCTTGCAAAGAAAGAAAGCAATGAAGCCAAGATCCAATCTCCTCTTGCTTTTATAGAAGAGAGCAAATCAAAAGAGGAAACAAGGAGAAAAGAAAAGAGGTAAGTGCCAAAAATTAGCAACCTTCCCAAAAGAAAGGGAATAAGAAATATTCTCTCCCAAAGAGAGAAACTTTGAGAAAATCTCTCACAAAAGAAAGGAAACTTGAGAGATCCTCTCCAAGTAAGAATATTTTTAGATATCCTCTATCCAAAAGAGATATTTTTAGATATTCTTTACAAAATGACGCCATGTGAGATCTAAGCCATCTTTAAAAGCTTAAGGTCCCATAGGCTAGCCTACATGAGTCAGGTTTGACCACCTAGGCACTAAAAGGGGCTTCCTTTCAAAAAAATTTCCTCTTACCAAGAGCATACAAAATGGTTCAATGCCTCTTTTGAGTCGATTGAACCATTCAAAAAAAAACAGAGAGAGAAAGCCTCATGAGTTCCCAAAAAAACAAACCATCCAACCTCATTGAGCCAAAATCTTGAAATTGACATTCCGCAAAAACCAAATCTGACCCCCAACTTGCCATATACAGCTTGTTAGGTCACAAGGTCAAAATTCAAAAAAATCAAACCCCGACCCCCTAACCTGCCACATACAGCTTGTTAGGTCACAAGGTCAAAAACCAAAAATCCTTTTTGATCACCTGATGCGCCCCATAAAGCCCTTAGGTTCACAAGATCAAAAGGAAGACCCAAAATCCAAAACCCAAAATCCAACTCCCTCATTTCATTTTCAAAACTTTGCCTTGAGATGGTACATGACCCCTCTCACTACCATAAAAATCCCTTGGAAACTCAAAAGGCTATTCCAAAAAAAAAATGCTTAAAGACACTTGGTCAAATCGAAAGCTCTCCTTCAAGTCTCTCTTCAAGGCACATCGACTCCAAAAGCTACTCATCGTTGTACCTCGAGGGGGCATTTGTTGACACCAAAAATGTCACTTTGCCTCTTCAAACATCAAGAAGCTACATGAAGCCGCTTCCTACTATAAACAGGCAATGCTGCTTCAAGCATCAGATCTTGTCATAATCAAACAAAAACTGCAAGATCCTCCAAGACAGCCAAAAGAGGAGTTCACATGAAGTTTCAGGCCATTCCGACATCATTTGGCCTAACTTCAGTCCTCCGGCAGCCAAACAAGCGCCCCTGGCGGCGGCAGCGTCGAAGACATCAAAACTTCGATCTGAGCCTACGGATGGTCTCAAAATACCTCCAAAAGGCTCCACGTCAAATTTCAGGTCATTCTAGCAACGTTTGACCCAACTTTGATGCTCCGAAGGAAAATCAAGCCACTTGGCGACGAGAACCACCGGGACTATTACTCATCAAACGGAGCACATTGGCGGCTTCAATATGCTTCAAAAGGGTTGCACGTCAAATTTCAGATCATTCCGACAACGTTTGACCCGATTTTGACGCTCCGAAAGAAAATCAAGGCTATCGGCGGCGGGCACCCCGAGACCATGACATCCAAATCGGAGCTAATGGATCATCTCAAGATGACTCCAATGGGCTCTCTGTCAAATTTCAGGTCAATCGGACATCGGTTAACAGCACATCAAAGCGCGACATCCTCCTCGCGGCAAAATCAAGCCTAGCAGCGACGGGACCCCAAACGGCTTCAAAACTCAAACAAAAGCCATGGTTGGTCCTATATGTTGCTCAGGAGACTTCACGTCAAATTTCAGGTCATTCTGACATCGTTTGACCTAGTTTCGACTCTTGACAAAAATCGGCAACTCTGCGCGGCAAAGTTTTCGGCTTTTCCAAAAAATAGAAAACTTTGTGCCCCGATTTTGCACGACTTCTCTTCAGGTTTTCTTCAGGAGAATCAAGCCAAAAAAATGAGGAAAAATGTCAAGAAAAATACAGGAGAAAAAAGGAATCAAAAAGCTCGAAAAATGGCCGACAAAGTGGCGACCAAAGGGGAGAAAATCCCCCACGGTCCCGGCGACCCTGGAAATCCGGGTCGTCGGATTTCCGCCGGAAGGCCCTTTTTCCGATTCTTTTTGTGTTTCGGGAGTTCTAGCCCCTGTGATTTCCTGAAAATCTGATTTTTGATGCTCGGAAACGACTGATCTTCGTCAACATCACGGATCCGCCGTTAAATGCATGGAATCATCATTGATCGCTCCAAGATCGCCAACCGGCCGACCAAAAAAGTGCACTTTCTGTCCGACCGATCGAGAAATCGACAAGACAGATGTCACCGGCCCGCTGGTATCAACCAATGTTTGAAGTTGCATGATAGTCCGACATCAATTAACATGAAGATCCATCGTCGATCATTGCGAGAAGAATTCCAAAAGACGCGGCACGGCCCGCGACTCTTCAAATCCCTGGCGACCACTTAATGTTGTTAATTGACCCAACTAATTGTGGTCATTAACTCATTATTTTGGACAGCCCAATTAGAAGCAAGGAAATACGAGTTACAAGTCAAAGCCATCATGGCATTAAAGCCATGAAACTCCTCTCATCATGGAGATTAAAAGCGATTAAATGCCCATTATCTCCACCGGCCAATCAGAAGTCAAGAAAAAGGAGTTACAAAATAAAGGAATTAAAACTTGTAACTCCTCCCATTATGTGGCTTTAAATGCATTAAAGCCCATAAAATCATCTAAAGGCTACCAAATGCCTATAAAAGGAGGTGATTCCAAGAAGAAACAAGCTCGAATCCCGGAATCCGGAAAATCCATCCAGAAATCCATCCAGAAAAATCGGAGAGAATTAGCCAGGAAGATCATCCAGAAGCTCTGCTACTCTAAGGAAAACTCAGCTGCAACAAACACCAAAAGGTGATTGAAGTCCCTTGGGGGGCACTCCCCCCCAAGAAAAAGCCTTCTCTTCTCCTATTCAACATGGCCACGACGCGGCTCTTCAGCCCGTCTCTTCATTTTTTATTGGGTATAGGACCTTCCCTTGGTCTTATCTTCTAAAAAACTAAAGTTCAAGCCAAGCCAAAGAATCAAAGCATCAAGCTTTCTCATCTAAAGGACGATGGTGAAGTCCATACATGACTTGCGATCGTCGATCTGAACGGGACCCCACGATCTCCTGAGAAGTCAGATTCCCTTTCTTGCTTTTTTGTTGTATTTTGTATTTTGTTTAAGAGACAAAAAAATCACATTTCCTGTCTTTCTTTATTGATGAGATTTGTAAATCGCCTTTCACAGCACAAAATCGCCTTTCACGGCATAAAATCGCCTCTTACGGCATAAATCGCCTTTCACGGCAAACAAAATGAAATCGCCTCTCACGGCATTTAAAAAAAAAGTCTCTTTCTTAAAATATATGTGCAATGGAAAGTTAGAAAAATGTTGATTTCCTTTCTACTTGCGAAGGTGGATCTCCGGATCACCATTTCTAAATTCCAAGTAGAATAGAAAATCTGGCATACCCGTACAAAAAATGTATATGCCCTTTTTTTCTCCCCCTTTCTTCCCTCCATTCGGCCTTCTCTCGGTGACCCCAGGGACAGATGGGAGAGGAAGGGGAAGAAAAATTTGGGTCCATCAAGTGCCTTTGAAGCATCATCTACCGAAGATACGTACTCTTCGGCTACACCTGATAGTATATCTTCCGGAGCTACATTTTCTCAAGTGACTTCCACTGAGATAACACCTTCTCAGCCTTCGTCCCCTGAAACTGTGACATCACAACTCACAGCTCTTCCAACCGATCATCCTGAAGAAACTTCAGCCGATGAAGACCTGGTCAATTGGTCCCAGATACCTGACCTCATAGGAGACGTCTGGACCAACAAATTACTCAATGAAGGAGAAAAGTTGTTGGATGCTGTTCAGGACTTGTTCCCTGAAAATGCTCCAAGTAACGCAATCACTGAGGATGGTGACTCTACTGCAGACACATCTTCAGTAAATGAGAAGGATCAACCCTTGGATCCCAAGGACGATCTTCCAAATGAAGACCCTTCTCAAGAAGCTCTTAAAGTTGGTAGAGGTACCCGTTCTGGCCGGGATTACCACAAAAATTACAACCAATCTTCTTCTTCTTATATAAATCCTTCGAGAAAAGATATTGTAAATGCCCCAAGTGGCAGCAATAATGAAGATGCAGGCCTGAGGGAGGCTTTCAAGCACGACTTGATTGAGCACTTTAAATACATACCTGCACGACTGCACATCCTTGATTTATTACGAATGTCCCCACACACTCGTGATAATCTCATTTCAGAGCTGCAAAGACTGAACGCTGATGTCGGCAAACATGCCCCAAAAGTCCTACAAATTGAAATGGACTATAGGGTCAAAAAATCAAATACTTCCTCAAAGGGAGGAAAAAAGAAAACCGAGGGATTAGGCATTGAATGCCTCTCGATTCAGAAAGCAAGTGCAACCATCGCCTTCAGTAAGGATGACCTCCTGCTAGAGACAAAGCACAACCGACCCTTGTATTTCACAGTGTACATCAAAGAAATGCCCATACACAGAGTCTAGATCAACCCAGGTTCTGCACTCAACCTCATCTCTACTTCTGCACTTGACGAGCTAGGCATTCCACCTAGCAAACTGAGTCACACAACTATATCCCTCTTTGGATATGATGGGACCGCTCAAAGGCCTATCGGCAAAATCAGGTTCAAGTTGCAGATCAGTGATCTTATCTCTGAAGTCACTGTGTATGCAATAAGAAACCCTTCATGCTACAACATCCTTCTTGGACGCCCCTGGATACACGATAATGGTGTCGTCCCTTCAACTCTACATCAATGCATCAAGTTCATCGGCAACGACGGCTCGATACATCGAGTGTTTGCAGACAAAAAACCCTTCAAAGGCAAAGAAGTCCATTTTGCAGATGCTCAGATGTACAAAGATGAAAATGAAGAAAATGAGGAAGAAACAGCACCCTTTACCGAAAATCTCCAGAAAGATAAAGGCAAAACTCCTCAGCAATCATCAGAAGAAGACAAACCTTCCTGCAAATCCGAAGAGAGAGATCCATCTCCCTTCGTTGTCTCCCTCAAATCTTCAAAGCCTTTTGTCATCACAACCAAAGCAAAGGAGATAAAACAAAGCTCTGGGGGAAAGTTTGTTGTCTCCTTCGTGTTTATCATGCAAGACATGGATTCAGAGTCAGAGCCAAAAGACAACACATCGTCAAGCCAAGCTGATACTCAACAAGTTCAACCTGCTCTACCTCCAATGGAGACACCTGCTGACGTAGAACATTCTACGTCTGCTTCCTTCGTTGTTCTGGCAACTTTAGCAGAAGAGAAGCCAATCTTCTTCCATAGATCAGAAGCTTCTTCATCAAATTCCATGCTTGAACCTTTCCAAAATGAAGGTATGCCTCAACTATTTCTATGTAGTCCTGTGGCACAAGCTATTATGAAGAAAATGGGTTATGACACTCAAAACCCAGTCGGTTTGGGGCAAGGTCGCAGTATTCTCACACCGCTGGAGCCCGCCTTAACCAAAAGTCAACTAGAAGATTGGAGACTCTACGATCATGTAGAAAATCTTCACATGGGTTGGGGTATGATCCTGACACTCCCATGAGACAATTGACACAAATGCTGAGGAGTCGATTTGCCGACCAAACCTAAACATCTCATGTCCATGAAGACATTGATCTCCCTGGATATCTCTTTGAAGAGTCACCCGTCAAGGATCCAGAAAGCTCTACCAATTGGTACGATTTCTCTGATGATGAAGAGGGATCGTTTGACACAGAAGAGCCATCGTCTCCAAAAGAAGTACCCTACTTCAACCCAGTTTCAACAGGCGATTGGGACCATCTCATAGCAAGCCTTGAGAAGATCACCGATCCTGAAGACCCATGGCCAGAAACAAAGCCTTGGTCTGAAAATATCCTTGAAACTCCAGAAGGTTTCGTTGAGTTGGAAACCTCCGAAAATATTGTGGAGGAACCACGTTCAAACTTTCCAACAGAAGATCCTGTTGAAAAGATAGACTTGGGAACACCAGATAACCCACGTCCTGTATTCATAAGCAAGAATATAAAGGATGATGAGTTACCCGAGTATATCTCTTCTCTTCGTGAGTTCGTTGATTGTTTTGCATGGTCTTATGCTGAAATGCCTGGCTTAGACCCCATGATAGCAGTCCACAAACTCAATCTGTAAAAAGATATCAAGCCTGTCAAACAAGGCCAAAGAAGATTCCACCCTGAAGTGACGGACAAAATTGAACAAGAAGTTCAGAAACTCAGAAGCATTGGCTTCATCCGCGAGGAACAGCATCCTAACTGGTTGGCCAACATCGTCCCCGTGACAAAGAAAAATGGGCAGATCAGAGTCTGTATTGACTATAGAGACCTGAATAATGCATGCCCTAAACATGAATCTCCGCTCCCCATACCAGAGGTGATGATTGACAACACCTACGGATTCGAGCGAATGACATTCATGGATGGGATCTCTGGCTACAATCAGATAAAGATGCATCCTGAATATGAAAGACACATTATTTCGCACTCCATTTGGCGTGTATTGCTACACAGTCATGCCATTTGGTCTGAAAAATGCTGGTGCAACATATAAGAGGGCTATGATGAAAATATTCCAAGATATGCAGCACAAGACGGTCGAATGTTATGTCGACGACCTCACCATCAAAAACAGAAGAAAAGAAGACCATCTGAAAGAACTTCGGGAAGTCTTCCTCCGACTTCGCAAACAAAAACTGCGAATGAATCCCCTCAAATGCTTCTTCGGCGTCTCGTTGGGTAAGTTCCTCGGATTCTTAGTTCTGAAAGCTGGAATAGAACTTGACCCCATCAAAGTCAAGGCAATTCTAGAAATGCCTTCTCCAAGAACCTTAAAAAAACTGAAAGGACTTCAAGGAAGATTGGCATACATCAGACGGTTCATCTCCAATCTCTTGGGGAAATGCCGTCATTTCTCTCGATTGATGAAGAAAGGTGTGAATTTTGTTTGGGATACTGAATGTGAAGCAGCATTTCAAGATATCAAGTCATACCTAACCAAACCTCCAGTGATGGCTGCCCCTACCACTGGAAAACCATTCATCTTGTACACAAGAGCTCTCGACCATTCTCTGGGCGCTCTGCTTGCACAAGAGAATGACGAAGGAAAAGATGTTGCTCTATATTACCTCGCCGTATGCTGGTAGGTGCGGAGCATCGCTACTCTCCAGTCGAGAAAGAATGCCTCGCAGTGATGTTCGTTGTACAAAAGCTACGTCACTACCTTCTTTCGAACACGGTCTACCTGATTTCGATGATCAATCTCTTAAAGGTCCTTGTCACAAAAGTAGGTTCTCTCAATGCCCGACTGGCAAAATGGTCCATCCTCCTATCACAATTTGATATCAGGTATGTACCACATAAGGCAATCAAAGGCCAAGCTCTAGCAGATTTTCTCGCAGAACATCCGTTGCCTAAAGATTCCCCACTCAGAGATGATCTCCCAAACGAACCTGTCTACAACGTGGAGACTTTCTCACCAAATGCCTCCTGGGACATGTACTTTGACTGTAACGAAAAAAGAAAGCTGATCTCGGGAGTTGGCATCCTCTTTGTTAGCCCCGACAAATACGTGATTCCACATGCTTTCTTGCTGCTGGAGCCATGCTCAAACAATGCAGCCGAATACCAAGCTCTAATCGTAGGGCTGGAACTAGCCCTCGAATCCGGCATCACCATGCTGGCAGTCTTTGGAGACTCTCAACTGGTCGTCAACCAAATGAACCAGAAATTCAAAGTCAGGAAGCCTGATCTGTTGCCTTACTACAACAAGGCACAATCACTTCACCTAAGGTTTGACATCTGTCACATCACCGACATCTTTAGAGGTGAAAACATCCGTGCAGATGCCCTGGCCGGACTTGCCTTATCCATGGCGATCCAAGAAGGGGAAAACATGCAAATTACAGTGTATGAAAGAAGGATACTCCCCCCTCTTAACACACACCAAGTAGTTGATGAATGCCACCAATTGGCCGGAAGTCGGATCTCCTTCCTCAAACCTCCAATCAGCGACTGGAGAGATATGTTCATTGATTACCTCATGTTCGGAATCCTCCCTGAAGATCCAAAAGAACGGGTAAGCATTCAAAGACGAGCCCCAAACTTTCATTTAGATATACCTTCATAAATCCTTTATAGAAAATCCTTCGACGAAGTACTTCTGCGCTGCTTGTCACAACAAGAGGCCGAGGAAACGCTCAAAGAAGTTCATGCTGGTCTTTGTGGAGCCCATCGGGCCTGTCCTAAGCTCTATGATCAGATAAAAAGGTTAGGATATTATTGGCCTACCATGGTAGCCGACGCCATGCAATTTGCTAAACGATGCCGCCAATGCATTGTTCATGGAGACTATGTCCATATACCTCCAGAATGGCTACACCCCACAACAATCTCATGGTCGTTCGAAGCTTGAGGCATGGACATCATAGGTCCTATCTCTCCCTCGTCAAGCAAACGTAATCGCTTCATCTTCGCCGCTACAGATTATTTCTCCAAGTGGTCAGAACCATTTGCGCTCAACGATATGAAGACCTCATCAGTCCTTCAGTTCTTGCGCACCAACATTATTTGTCACTTCGGCATACCTAAAAGATTCGTCCATGATAACGGACCACAATTCCGGGATCACCGATTCTACAAGTTTTGCGACAAATATAAAATCCAAAGTTGTCCTTCGACTCCATATAATCCGGCAGCAAACGGATTGGCAGAAGCCTTCAACAAGACACTCTGCAAGATCCTCAAGAAAATGGTCTCTAGTCACAAAAGAGACTGGAGCGACAAACTTTCTGAAGCTTTGTGGGCCTACCGAACCACCGTTCGAAGACCAACCCATAGCACACAATTCTCCTTGGTCTACGGATGCGAAGCTGCCGTGCCCTTGGAGGTACAAATTCCTTCCCTAAGGGTATCTTTACAAAATGACATGACTCAAGAAAGTAATGTCAAGTTGAGACTCCAAGAGCTGGACAATCTCGACGAGAGACGGCTCGAAGCTCGACAAAGCATTGAGCTTTACCAAGCACGCATGGCAGGATCTGTCAACAAAAGGGTCCGGCAATGCGCCTACAAAAAGGGAGACTTGGTTCTCGCAGTAAAAAGGCCAATGGTTTTCGCCCACAAATCCAAAGGCAAATTCGAACCAAAATAGGAGGGGCCCTACGTCATCGACAAGGTTTTCTCCAACGGCGCATACGCTCTCCTAAATATGGAAGGTGACAGATGTATGTTGCCCATCAGTGGCAAGTTCTTGAAGCGGTTCTACCCTTGAAGACTTACGCCACTGGGTCAGAGCAATGCCTGCATGGCCAAAGCCTATTCTCAAGTACTCGCTCGTCAAACCCGCTTCTTTTAGATTTTTCATCCTTATGTTGAGATTTCTAAAAAAAATTTCAAAACAATGCTTACTTTCGTCGTTTCATTGTTCAAAAACAGAAAAATCCAAGTTTTGAAACATTTTCCTAACTTGACCAAGTTTTCGACCCTTGAACCCAAAATTCATGGTTTGAAACAAAAATCAGGACTCAGGGATTTCCACCCTGGTCCACCCCGACTTTTACCACCAAAATGGTTTTAAGTCAAAATTTACGACCCTCGTGTCTTTAAACAAAAACGGTTTTTTAGAAACCGCGGGGAAGCGACGCTCAGTCGATACTCGTAAAACACAAAAATTGGAAGGATGCGAACCCCATTCGATACTTCCAAAATCTCAAAATCGCAAGGAAGCGACATTTTGTCGATACTTGCAAAATTTCAAAAATTGTGGAGACGCAACATTCCAGTTGATATCCACAAACCCAAAATTCAAACAAAAACTGAGGTCCAAAAAAAAAAGACCTCAAATTTCAAAAATCGTGGGGAAGCGACATTCAATCGATACCCACAAAACCAAAATTTTTGAAAAATGCAAGGAAGCGACGCTTAGTCGATACTTGCACTCAAATTCGCGAGGAGGCGACATTCCATCGATAGTCGCAACCGAATGAGCAAGCAGGCGACATTCCATCGATACTTGCAAGACCATTCAGCAGGTAGGCGACTTTTAGTCGATACTTGCATTTTTTAAAACCAAAACCTGGCTCTCATGCCAAAAATGGGCTATAAATGCCACAAAAATCGGCTATAAACGCCACAAAAACTCGGTTATAAACGCCACAAAAATCGGCTATAAACGCCACAAAATCGACTATAAACGCCACAAAAACTCGGCTATAAACGCCACAAAAATCGGCTATAAACGCTATAAAATCGACTATCAATGCCACAAGCCCGGCTATCAATGCCACAAACAAAATTTCGGCTTCCATGCCAAAAACAAATCCCGGATATCAATGCCACAAACAAAAATTTTGGCTCCCATGCCACAAACAAAGCCGGATTCCATGCCATCCCAAATTTTGGCTTTTACATCACAAAATTTCGGCTTCCATGCTGACCCAAATTCAGCTTCCATGCCATCTCAAAATTCGACTTCCATGCCATCTCAAAATTCAGCTTTCACGCCAAAACAACCATTTTATAAAAGGTTTTTAACAAAATGATGAACTTTTGATCAAATTTCCAAACAAACATTCCCATTTAACTATTGCTTGAATTTATCACAAAAGAATTTGAGTGAAAAGAGGGAATACAAAAAAAGAGTAGTGCTAAAAAAATGTCCATGAGCACTACAAGAGCAAGAGTACCAAAAAATATGTGTGTATACACGGGTACCAAAAAAAGAAGAAAAAGGTTTGTTACGAGCTCAGTCTCACATGGTCTTCAACCAAAGACTCAACTCCTCAAGCAGACTCTTGGCCTTAGCCTCTAAAGCTTTCGAGCCACGCTTCTTCAAAATCTTCCCATAAAATGCAGCAGAACGCCGCGATCCATCTGTAGCACGAGGAAGTCTTCCCAAAGAATATGTCATTGCTCGTACACTTGAGTCTTCCTCTGGAGATTGCTCTCAGCCTCCTCGACTTGGCGAATCAAAGTCCCTTTGTTAGGAATTTTGTATTTGCAATTTGATGGATGCATTTTCACTTTAGCATCATTTGAATTTTCACACATGCATTGTTTTAGAAAATCTTGAAATTTGGTTTTATACATGCATTGGATTTTAGACTTGTAGAATTAATGATTTATGCATGTTTTGGTTTTAAACATGGATGCATTTGTTTTAGAATCCAAACTCTTTTGAAAACCTAATTCTTTGTGCATTACTTTTGAGAAATCAAATTGAGGATTTAGGTTTGTGCCTTGCATACATTCATCATTTTCAGAATCATTTTTGTATGCATTTAAATGTGAAAATAGTTTTTAGAAATCAAGCAAGCCATTGGTTTTATAATTTCGAAACTTTTTTTGGCTTTTTATATTTCATGTTTTAAAACCCTTAGAATGATTTAAAACATGTTTTTAAGCTTGATTTAATGGCCCAAAAAATTCCCAACCAAAAATACTTTGAAAAATGGATTTTAGGGAATTTAGGTCCCAGGCCAGAAACGCAGTGTACCAGGTCGACCGGGAACACTACCGTTGGCCATTTTTCCAACGGTCAGAAATATAGCTGTTGTGAAGGCCAGGTCGACCGAGCCCTGTTTCCAGGTCGACCGGGGACTAGCCGTTGGACTGTTTTTCATTATAAAGTCCATTCATTTCCCATCTTTCAAGAGGCTTGACACATGAACTTTTGAGACCATTTTGAAGCCAAAGAAAGGGGATGAAGTTGGAAAGGCTAGAGAGCTTATTAGAAATCAAATGCTTGAGTTTTTAAAAGGTACACCTTACTAGTTATTTTGATTTCCATTCAAATGAAATCCATGCATGTTCAAATCTTTTGTATTTTCATAAATGCATGATTTCTAGCCTTTAAAGAGTTGTTTTGCAAAATCAATATCATCTTTGGTAAATTAGATTGGTTTGCAAACTCTCTTGTCTAAATCACATGCATTCTTAGATTTTAATATTCATACAACTTGTGTTAGCTTATTTCTTTAAGTTGTTTGAATCTTTCATGTGATTAGTATTAATCTTCAATCATCATTTTCTAAGCTTTGATTTTAAAATGCATCAAGCATTCATTTAGGAGCTTCATTGTAGAATTTGATTGAAGTAAAGCATTCATACACTTGTGCACACACTTTAGCTTGTTTTGGTGTATATTTGTAATTTGAATTTCACTTTCATATTAGCCTATCTAGAGGCAATTCAATTGAGATTAAATTGTATCTCTTAGAGTATTCTTTTGTGAAGACACCTTCTTAGAGAAATCTTCATTTGTAAAGGTTATTGCTAAGCCTAAGAAAAGCATCTTGTAAAGGTTATTGCTTAGCCTAAGAAAAAGCATTTTGTAAAGATTATTGCTTAGCCTAGAAAAGCACATTGAGAGGTTGTTGTTTAGCCTAGAAAAACAACATTGTAAGGGTTATTGCTTAGCCTAGTAAAAAGCATAAATAGTGGAAATCCGGTGGGGTGATTGGATCACAAGCCGGTAGTGGACGTAGGCATTGAGGCCGAACCACTATAAACCTTTGTGTTGTGGTGTATGCTTGTGGTGATTCATTTATTAGCTTCCGCATCTTGTTTGGTTAATATCATCACATGTGACTAGTTTATGTTAAGAATTTAAAATTTGTCCAAATTGGTCATAGTTGTAGCATACCCTATTCACACCCCCCCCCCCCCCCCTCTAGGGTTAGGATCCTCAGGACTTTCAATTGGTATCAGAGCCTCGTGCTCTATCTTATAGGATCAACTGTTTGGAACTCTTGATTAGGTGTAAAAACCTAGAGTAAAAAAAAACCTAGAGTTGTCCTTATATGAAAATCATTAGGATGGATTCCACTATGATAGATAGTCTAGATTTTGTAGATTCTTCTAGACCTCTCATTCTTCCTTCTATTGGAGATTCAAACCCTCAAATTAATGAATCTCAATATGAGTTAAAAGAAGAAGAAAATTATTATGATGAAGATGATCTTCAACAAGCCTATAATGAATTATATACATTATCTTCAAAGCTTGATAAGAGAAATAAAATTTTAAAAGAAGAATCAAATAGACTAAACATAGAGCTAGTCTCTTCAAAAGATGAGCTTAGAGAGAAAGAAGAAGTCATAAATTGTTTAGACTCTAAGTTCATGATCTCTTTAAATAACCTATCTAACATTCAAGATGAACTAAAAGAACTAAAGATGGGTTATGATAATGTCAATAAGGAAAATTTAAATCTAAGAGATCAAATAAAAAGGCAAGATGTAGACATTGACAATTTAGAATCCAAGTTGATTAAAAGTAAGTTAAAAATCTTAGAACTTGGATCTAATGTCATTAATGAACTTAAATTTGAATTAAAACTTGCCAATTAAGAGCTAAGCAAATATAAGGAAATTGAAAATGAACTTTCAAAAGTCAAAAATGAAAATTCAATCCTTATAACCAAAGTCACTCAACTTGAAAGCTATAAACAAAAGTATGAGTGCAAATTTACCCAAGGAGAAGATAAATTTGAAAAATTATTTAGATTGGGTAAATCTAAAGGAGATAGGACGGGTCTTGGATTTAATAGGAATATGTCACATGACCCTAAATTCACCAACACTTTTGAGAAAGGTGAGTCCTCTTTCTCTAGCACTCTTTCCCCTTTGCCCAAAACAAAATGTATTTATTGTGGCATTGAAGGGCATTTTAGGTTTGAGTGCAAATTAAGAAGAAGCCATGTGTCTAAACCCATCTTTGAACCCAAAAAGGTAGAATCTAAATCTATGAAGGGTAAGACACTAAAAATCAAGGAAGACTCCAAAAAGATTAAACAAGTTAAACCATTTAAAATGGAGTCTCCTAAGATAGATTCTAAGAAGTTTAAACAAGTTAAACCAAGTTTAAAAGAATCTATAAACAAAAAGCTTCTCAACCTATCTCCCTTATATCAACCCATGAAAGAACTTTTGAATAAGGTAACAAAGTTAAATCTAAAATTCAAAAGTCAAATAAAGGGAGAATATAAGAAGAATAGAAAAAAAAACAAATCCCCAAAGAAACAAACTCACCAACATCAAAAGACTAATCACCAATCTAAGCTAAATTTAGTCAAATCTAAATATCATGGTGATAAGTTTAAATTGAAAATTTATCAAGTCAAATCTCCTTTAGTTGGTGAGAATTCCAAACTAGACCTCAAAGTTGAACCCTCTCAAGACCTTAGGTGGATTCCTAAAGTTATCTACTTAGACAAACCTTAAGGCCTTGAACCTCCTTGACCAACCTATTCTTTAATAGTTAAATCACATTGTTGGTCATGTTGCATTTGCATTTTGTTTCTATATAGTTACATTTATTAAAATGCATTGTTTCTTTATGATCAATTGATTTTGTTTTCATGCACCATTCTTGTTACATATCATGGTTTTCAAAATCTTTTGATTATAATTTCATCATGTTAGATTTGCTTTTTGCTCATATTTAGTTGTATGACTTGCATTGCATTTCTTTACATGATCAATTGATTGTGAGTTCAAAAGCTTTCATAGCTAGATTATTCATGATCAATTGTTGTTGAATCATTTGTGTAGATGTCTTGGTAAGATTATTTGAACAAATGATTTGAATCAATTCAAGTTTTTCCATGGATTTCTAAGTTATACTTTTATATGAAAAATCATTGTTTTGTAAAATCAACTTGTATGTGTTTCATTTAAGTTATATCTTTTAAAATACAATGTTGAAAATTGATCTTCAAAATCATTCTTTTTTTGCTCATTGTTGGATTTTGTTTGTCAAAATGATTTGAAGATTGTTTGAATGGAAATGCTCTATAACATCATTAGTATAATCATCTAAGCATGTTCCATGTTCTCATTTCCTTTTCTTTTGGTTTCATTATCTTAGAAATGGAAATGAATGTTGTTTGCATCTTTGCTTATTTACATCCTTTTTATACGCAAATGACTATTGTTTCCATGTATGGTTGTGATCTTAGTTATATTTGTAGAAACCATACTAGAACCCAAATCCATCCTCTATGCCTTCTAGTCATTTCTTTTTGGATGGTTATGATGTTGATTCATGTGTATTCTCTAAGTGATATCTTCCTTATACATGTTTCAACTTCATAGTAGTGATCTTGATCATATGAAACTCCTTGAAATCCTTTCCTCATATTTCTATATGTTTGATGGATATCTTAGATGTTGAATTCATATGATTTTGACACTTTGAAAATTGCATGCTTTACCAAGTCATATCTTTTTGCATTGCAATTTACCTTGTTCATCACTATGCTCAATAGTCATATCTTTAAAAGTGATGAATATCTATTTATGATGCTTGATGGAATTTTGTATTTGTCACATCCTTGCTTTTAATCATGTTGTCATATTCAATTGGTTTCATTTGGTATAACTTTCCATTGATTTCATATCCAATTGATATCTTATCTTGTGTATGTGATAGACCTTGTGTACATTGGATTTAACTTAATAGTAATATGTTTACATTCCATGTCACATTCCATTAGCATCATAAGTTTCATGTTTCCACCTCTCTTGCTCATATAGGTAAATCTCATGACCACCATGTTTATGTGTTCATAATATTGGTTGGTTAATTGTTGGGGTAGGCTTCATGTTTGAATTTCATTTCACTCAACTTGCACTTTAATAAGTCATATTTATTGATTGAATGAAATGATTTTCAAAACCTTCATAACATATGCTTTCCATAGTTAGATTATTTGATGCTATGATTAATAAACCCCATTTTATCATGGATAGCTCTAATTTGGATTTTTCCTAGTAGTTATATTTTTAAATCCATTTTAGAGTGATTGTGTTTAATAGACTTATCTTTAAATCTCAATTGGTATTCTTTGTTTTTCCAATTGGTATCCATGATTGCTTTTCTCATTAGACCTTGCTTTCTTTTGGTAATTTGATCATATTGAGCCTTATAGTTAAATGAATCTAATCATTTCCTTGAAGTTGACCCTCATTTGGTTAAACCATCTACTTCTTGAACCAAATAGTTATACCTTGTCAAAAGTTTGACAAAAGAAGAGAATGGATTGAGGGGGAGTGTAAACCTTCATAGGAAGTATTAGTTTTGATCAAATTGACCCTTGGATTGCCTTTGAGCCCTTAGAGATAGCTTCCATACATGATAGCCTATTATGTATTTCATTTTCGATTTCATTTGTTAACAGGTGCTACTAAAGGTATTTTCCTTATTTCATGTGTGTAGGTACCTTTGCAATTTAATGTCAAAGGGGGAGAGAGCATTCAAGTACTCAAAGATCTCCTATTCTTCAAAGGGGGAGATAGCATTCAAGTTCTCAAGAAGGGTGAAGAGAATGTCCAAGCTTCCTAAGGGGAGAGTTGTGTATGATCTTCTACAAGGGGAGAGAATGCATATCTTGCTAAAGGGAGAGAGAGGCATGGTAAAAGGGGGAGAGCTAATAGAAGAAAGAAAGCTTGGAGCTAAAGAAGATGCTTGGCCATAGAGAGGAAGATGAAAAGAAAGCTTGAAGAATGATCAAGCTCCAAGCATCAAGAAGATTGAAGAAAAGAGCCCAAGAGCCCAAGCTAAGAGGAGGAGCATCCAAGAAGATTTCAAGACTTGTCCACCTTAGGGGGAGCTAAAGACTAAGTGTGTAATTTCAATGATGAGTAAGTTGCCATCAAATTGCAAAGGGGGAGATTGTTAGGAATTTTGTATTTGCAATTTGATGGATGCATTTTCACTTTAGCATCATTTGAATTTTCACACATGCATTGTTTTAGAAAATCTTGAAATCTGGTTTTATACATGCATTGGATTTTAGACTTGTAGAATTAATGATTTATGCATGTTTTGGTTTTAAACATGGATGCATTTGTTTTAGAATCCAAACTCTTTTGAAAACCTAATTCTTTGTGCATTACTTTTGAGAAATCAAATTGAGGATTTAGGTTTGTGCCTTGCATACATTCATCATTTTCAGAATCATTTTTGTATGCATTTAAATGTGAAAAGAGTTTTTAGAAATCAAGCAAGCCATTGGTTTTATAATTTCGAAACTTTTTTTGGCTTTTTATATTTCATGTTTTAAAACCCTTATAATGATTTAAAACATGTTTTTAAGCTTGATTTAATGGCCCAAAAAATTCCCAACCAAAAATACTTTGAAAAATGGATTTTAGGGAATTTTGGTCCCAGGCCAGAAACGCAGTGTACCAGGTCGACCGGGAACACTACCGTTGGCCATTTTTCCAACGGTCAGAAATATAGCCGTTGTGAAGGCCAGGTCGACCGAGCCCTGTTTCCAGGTCGACCGGGGACTAGCCGTTGGACTGTTTTTCATTATAAAGTCCATTCATTTCCCATCTTTCAAGAGGCTTGACACATGTGAAAGTCCTTGGGATCCTAACCCTAGAGGGGGGGGTGAATAGGGTGTGCTACGAGTATGACCAATTTAGACCAATTTTAAATTCTTAAACTAAACTAGTCACATGTGATGATAAATCAATCAATATGCGGAAGCTAAAACAAAAACAATCACCACATAGCAATCACCACAACACAATATTTATAGTGGTTCGGCCAACGTGCCTACATCCACTACCGGCTTGTGCATCCAACACCCCACCGGATTTCCACTATGTATGCTTTTTACTAGGCTAAGCAATAACCCTTACAATGTTGTTTTTCTAGGCTAAACAACAACCTCTCAATGTGCTTTTATAGGCTAAGCAATAACATTTACAAGATGCTTTTCAAGGCTAAGCAATAACCTTTACACAATGCTTTTCTTAGGCTAAGCAATAACCTTACAAGATGCTTTTCTTAGGCTAAGCAATAACCTTACAAGATAAAGATTTCTCTAAGAAAGTGTCTTCACAAAAGCTCACTCTAAGAGATTACAATTTAAGCTCAAATAAATTTGCCTCTCAATAGGCGGATATGAAAGTTTAAAACAAACTCACACAAACACTCTATGAATGCAAAAGTGTATGCTCATGATGTGTGTGTGTGATGACTTCAATCAAGTTTAAAAAGAAGGCTTATTCAAATGTATGCTCAAAGCATTTCAAAGTTTAAGACATATAAAAGACTTGATTGAAGTTTAATGCAAATCACATGTATGTTTAATAACTTGTTAATGATATGAAGATCAAAGAATCACAAGTTGTATGAAAATGACTAACTTAGAACATGTGATGCATGTGCAATGTTGTTTTCAAAAACAAATAGATTTAACTAAAGTTCAAATGAAAGAAAACAACAAATTAGGTCTCAACCAAGACAAAGAATCATGCATTAAAGGAAATCAAAGACTTTGGCTAAGCAAGATTAAGTAAGGTTTAAAAACAACTTGGATTGAAACCAAAGTGAAGAATCCAATCTTAATAAGATCAAAGATTAGGAGAAGAATGGATTCAACACATCATAGTTATCATGTACAAAACCATTTACCAATAGCTTAAACAAAACATGAAAACCATGATTAACAAAGGTAGAGCTTACTTGGTGGTTTAACTCATTGATCCAAGCTTTAGCTCTCCTAATGACCTTCTAGCCTTTCCAACTTCATCCCCTTTCAATGGCTCCAAAATGGTCTCAAAGGTTCATCTATCAAGCCTTGAAAAAGGTTGGAAAAGAATGGATTTTATAGCCAAAAAGTTGCTGTTAGGGTTTTTATAGATTGCAATTTGATGGATGCATTATCATTCAAGCATCATTTGATTTACACACTTGCATTGGTTTTTAAATAAACTTGAAATCTTGTTTTATTCATGCATTGCTTTTAAGATTTGTAAAAGTATTGATTTATGCATGATTTGTATTTTCATCTTGGATGCATTTGTTTTAAGAAAGAGTTTTCAAGAAATCAAGCAAGCCTTTGTTTTAAAAAGTTTTGAATCTTTTTAGGCTTTTAATGTTTCATGTTTTTATACATCTTAGAATGATTTAAAACATGTGAAAATGCTTGATTTTAAGTGGCCAAAAGATCCCCAAAGAAAATCTTCAAGAAACCCAAAAAAATGGGGAATTCTGGGCAGGCCCGGTCAACCGGCCATGTGTGGCCGGTCAACCGGCCAAGAGGCCCGGTTAACCGGCCACACAGGGCAGGTCAACCGGGCTTCTGAGCCAACAGCTCTTTTTCTGACCGTTGGCTTACCCGGTTAACCGGCCTGTCATGGGGTTAACCGGGTAAACTAGCCGTTGGGCTGTTTTGGCTATAAAAATGAGTTCTTTCCCTTTCCAAATGTTGGGATTTTTAAGCCCCTCCTTGAGAGGTATTGAGGCATATCAAAAGGGAAAAGAACCAAGGGATGAAGGGGAAGATTAGGAAAGCTAAAGCTTGGATTAATGAAGTTAAACCACCAAGTAGGCTCTTCCTTTCTTAATCATATGTTTTCATGCTTTGTTTTATTTTTGGTAAATCATTTCTAGCATGTTAAACTATGTTTGTGTTGTGTCCTTAACATGTTTTATGTTTTGAGTTGATTTATTGTTTTGGATACAACACCATATGATTCAATCCAAGTAGTACTTAACTTTGGTAAATCTAAGTAGATCATGTTAATGGAAAAACCTTTGGAATTATATGTAACATGATCCATATACTTGGTTGAATCTTTGGTTGTTGTTTTCCATCATAAGAACATCTCTTTCAAAACTAACTTATGTTTTGGATTCAACTTCTTTACAAATCATATGTTTTCATGTTTTGCTTTATCATTGGTAAATCTTAGTAACATGTTAATCTATGATTTGTTGTATCCTTAGCATGTTCTATATTTTGAATAGATCTATTGTTTTGGATACATCACCATTGATTCATCAAAGTAGTACTTTATCTTTGGTAAATCTAAGTAGATCATGTTAATGAAATATGTAACATGATTCATATACTTTGTTGAATCTTTGGTTGTTGTTTTCCATCATAAGAAAATCTCTTTCAAATGTATCTTATGTTTTGGATTCAACATCATTACAAATCATGTGTATTATTGTTTTAATGTTTCACAACTTGCCTTACTTTGATTGGTAAATCATTTTCAAGTTGTCTTTATAATTACATATGATTTGTCCCCTAATTTCAATCAAATCTATTTTTATGTTTTGAGCTACATTGATGATTTGATTGACATCCCTATGCATCACATGTTTAGAGCTAATCCATTTCATACAACTTGTGTAACTTTGATATCATTAACAAGTTGTTACTTTTAACATGTGATTGCATTACTTCCTCAATCATAAATGTTTTATGAGCTAAAACTTTCAAAAGCCTTAGGCATACATTTATGAACTTTCATTTTCAAAATGATTGAGGACCACACACACACACTTCATATGTTTTCATCTTTGCATTCATAGTGTGAGTGTGTATTAGAATTACACTTCCATATCCGCCTAATTAAGAGGCAATGTAATGAGCTAAATAGAATCTCCATCAAGTGTATGATAGACACTAAATTAGAGAGATAACCAACCTTGTGGTTGAAGAGGTTATTGCTTAGCCTTTAAAAGCATAGTGTATAGGTTGATGTTTAGCCTTGGAAAAGCATCATTGTAAAGGTTATTGCTTAGCCTATTGAAAAGCATAAATAGTGGAAATCCGGTGGGGTGTTGGATCACAAGCCGGTAGTGGATGTAGGCATTGAGGCCGAACCACTATAAATACTTGTGTAATGGTGATTGCTTTGTGGTGATTCTTTTGTTAGCTTCCGCATCTTGTATGTTTAATCATCACATGTGACTGGTTTGTTTTAAAGAAGTTAAAATTGATTAAAATTGGTCATAGTTGAAGCTCACCCTATTCACCCCCCCTCTAGGGTTCGGATCCCCATGGACTTACAGTTGCCAACGGCTAGTAGCAGGTCGACCTACCTACAGGGGCAGGTCGACCTACCACACACAACGGTCA
The DNA here is from genome assembly GCA_038049695.1 of Cinnamomum chago. NCBI lineage: Eukaryota > Viridiplantae > Streptophyta > Magnoliopsida > Laurales > Lauraceae > Cinnamomum > Cinnamomum chago. The sequence continues at coordinate 55,927,243 of CP142453.1, read as the reverse complement.
AAAAACTGCCCGTTGGAGCATTCTGGGCCCAGTCGACCTCCAGTGAGGTAGGTCGACCTGCCCCTGGGTAGGTCGACCTACCTCACTGCAGGTTGACCACCTGGGACCTAAAAAATCCAATTTTTTGCATATTGAAGGTTTTTCTTGGGGGATCTTTTTGGCCACTAAATCAAGCTTTAAAAACATGTTTTAAATCATTCTAAGAGGTTTAAAAACATGAAACATAAAAAGCCTAAAATGATTCAAAACTTTTAAAACCAAAGGCTAGCTTGATTTCTAAAAACTCTTTTCTAAAACAAATGCATCCAAGATTGAAAACAAATCATGCATAAATTGAAACTTTTACAAATCTTAAAAACCATGCATGTTTAAAACAAGATTTCAAGTTTATTAAATCAATGCATATGTGTGTAAATCAAATGATGCTAGAATGAAATGCATCCATCAAATTGCAATCTAGAAAATTCCTAACAACATGAACTTTTGAGACCATTTTGAAGCCAAAGAAAGGGGATGAAGTTGGAAAGGCTAGAGAGCTTATTAGAAATCAAATGCTTGAGTTTTTAAAAGGTACACCTTACTAGTTATTTTGATTTCCATTCAAATGAAATTCATGCATGTTCAAATCTTTTGTATTTTCATAAATGCATGATTTCTAGCCTTTAAAGAGTTGTTTTGCAAACTCAATATCATCTTTGGTAAATTAGATTGGTTTGCAAACTCTCTTGTCTAAATCACATGCATTCTTAGATTTTAATATTCATACAACTTGTGTTAGCTTATTTCTTTAAGTTGTTTGAATCTTTCATGTGATTAGTATTAATCTTCAATCATCATTTTCTAAGCTTTGATTTTAAAATGCATCAAGCATTCATTTAGGAGCTTCATTGTAGAATTTGATTGAAGTAAAGCATTCATACACTTGTGCACACACTTTAGCTTGTTTTGGTGTATGTTTGTAATTTGAATTTCACTTTCATATTAGCCTATCTAGAGGCAATTCAATTGAGCTTAAATTGTATCTCTTAGAGTGTTCTTTTAGGAAGACACCTTCTTAGAGAAATCTTCATTTGTAAAGGTTATTACTAAGCCTAAGAAAAGCATCTTGTAAAGGTTATTGCTTAGCCTAAGAAAAAGCATTTTGTAAAGGTTATTGCTTAGCCTAGAAAAGCACATTGAGAGGTTGTTGTTTAGCCTAGAAAAACAACATTGTAAGGGTTATTGCTTAGCCTAGTAAAAAGCATAAATAGTGGAAATCCGGTGGGGTGATTGGATCACAAGCCGGTAGTGGACGTAGGCATTGAGGCCGAACCACTATAAACCTTTGTGTTGTGGTGTATGCTTGTGGTGATTCATTTATTAGCTTCCGCATCTTGTTTGGTTAATATCATCACATGTGACTAGTTTATGTTAAGAATTTAAAATTGGTCTAAATTGGTCATAGTTGTAGCATACCCTATTCACCCCCCCCCCCCCCTCTAGGGTCAGGATCCTCAGGACTTTCACCCTTCTCTAGCACGAGCTTCCATAATGGCGGCCCATTTTGCAATAGCTTGTTCCTCCAATAGCTCAAGACGATGCCTGGTCTCAACGACCTCTCTATCAACACGGCATAGATCTGATGTCAGCTCAATGATATCTAACTCGGTAACGTTCCTCTCCCGAACAAATTGCTTCCGAGTCCGCGAGATCTAGTTCAGCTCAGACTTGACCTCGCCAGAAGGCTTCAAAAACATCTCATTGAAGAAGTCACCACTTGGGAAGCTCTTGGTTTCATTCCACTTGTTCCCTAGAGCTATGACTTCATCAACGAAAGCCTTCGCACCTGCAATGTCCAAACCGACTTCTTCGCTACCAGCAAGGATGTCCTGTACATGCTTGGTCATGCCAAAGCCGACTTCTAAATGGCCGGAAGAAAGAGTTTTGACCCATGAGCTCAAAACGCTCTTCAACACTTTCTTCGCATACTCAAGAGATGGCCCGGATGAAGGCTCGCCCCTCTCCATTGGTCGATTGCCCGTGTCATGTCCTACTGGAGGAGTGATCATTAAGCTCTTTCTAATCGAAGTCACTGGCGAAGGAATCTACTCAGAAGATTTCATCTCTCCTGCATTAAAACTGGAAGTAGAAGTCCCTACTTCTGGTTCAACTGCAGGCATCCCCTGCTCTGGCACTGAGAAATACGGAGGAACGTCTTCTGCTACCTCACAATCTGCTAGCAAAACAAAACAAAAGAGGTATTAATATGATCCTCTTGAAAAAATCATTATCATCAAGGTTATTGCTACAAATACCTTCTTCGACGATCGGCGGAATACTTTCTACCTCCATGAGTTCATCCGAAGCGTCGTCAAAGGCCGCATCCATGGATGGCTCGAAATCGTCGGAATCCTGTGGCAACTCAGCTGATAAGAAAACAAGCAACATGTTAGCAAATGACAGCACAAACAAAAAAAATAAAATACAAAGAAGTCATACCAGGTAAAGATTCCAGAATCACCCCAGAGTCCCTCGGTTCTTCTTCAGATGCCGTAATCGGATCCGTCACTGCTTCATCAGTCGGAACCTCAGGCATCACCAAATCATCATCTTCCACTAAAAATGGGAGAGAAAGAGAAAAAAAAAACTTCAATGAAAAAAGCGAAAGGAGAAAGAGAAGGAATCATACCTTCATCAACGGTTTCTTCCTCCCGACTCCTCTTTTCCGGAGAGGCTCATCGGCGTCCCCTGATGTCTCTTCAACAATGGTGGGAGGGACTTCTGGATCAGGAGAGTCATTGTGTCGTCTCTTATTACGGCGCTGCCCTCTCTTCCTCTTGCTTCTATGGGTTGGTTTACTTGAAGTACCCGCCCCATTGTCAAAGTCAGGATCTCCGCTTAATTCCTCACCGGATGGTCTTCTTCCCAGTGGACTCCAAGGAAGCCTTTGTTCGTTCCGCTTGCATCCAAGAGTCAATCTCGATCTCCTCCTCTTTTAGCTGTCTCAAGACCTCACCAAGTATCTCTTGTAGAGCTCCAGATCTAATGACGTCCTGTTCACCGAGAAACCCTATCTTGTGCTTCTCACCAGAAAGGAAGGCCAGACGGACTCCATCTGATCTACCAAGACCCTTCCCAGAAGATTGCTTCACATCAAGCTCCTTCTTAGAAAGCCCCTGGTACGCTAAAAAGCTCTCTACGAACCATTTCGTAAAGCCAGCAGTCCGGACAGTGGGCAGTTCATGATAGAAAATCATGGCGATGCTGTCCTCCGCACTGTAAAAAGCCCATGCATTCCTCCCATCCTGCAAACCTCCAAAACGCTTCACCATGCTCGAAGGCGCTCCAACAACGCCTTGAGAGAAGCCCAACTGCAATGCGAAACGTGAGGGAACATACGGCTGGATATCAACAAAAAGATGTCTCTAGTACACCATCGTACCAACATGTATGTTAAAAAGCCACCTCTTTTCCGCGTTTGTCAAAGAATAGTGTCTTCCTGACCCCGCCCTAGTGGAGTCACAGGAGACACCAAAATCAAAAGCCTTCTTCCGCAAACCTGGAGAAAGCTTCACTGAAGATTGCCCAATCTCGACGTCCCTGAACCATCAGATCCTCAAACGGGCAGACAAAAGAGATTCCGAAACGGCAGTCCCTCTAGCCAACCGAATCATGAAAGGGTCATCATCCTGCGCAACTCCTAAGCGATGGAAGTCGGGACAGTGGTATATATACCAGGAATAGAAAATATGGGCCGAAAATACCCTGTTCATAGGGAGCCCAAGCTGAACAAGAAAAGTAGCAGCCTATAGTTCGGTACACAAGTAGGAGTAAAGAGCTGGCACCAAAGCAAGCCGCTCTCCGAATGCCATCTGACAAGCCGGAAAAATACAGTGCCGCCTGATGTGTGTTCCATCTCCTCCAGCAAAAACATCCTCACTCAACCAATAAGTGAGGTAAACAGCGAGATCTCTCCGCAGTGCAATGTCAGGATAAATGGCGTATGTACTTCCGAAGAACTTCTTCAAGTCATCTCGCATGACAGAGATCTTATTCAAACCTGGGTTCTTGGCCCTAGCATCTTGGGCCATACCATCAGAAGACTCTCCGCCGTCAAAGAAGTTGGAGCTACAATTCTTCCAATTGCTACACCGGACTTTCGAGCCCTCTTTCTCCTTCAAAAAGTCATAGAAGGCGACGAGCTGAAAGTACAAAAGCCTAAACTCCTTAGACTGCTCCTCAAGGACGTTGTCGATAGGCATGAACTCCTCATAGAGTTTCCCAAGGATAGGCAACCCAGTGATGACCCTTAATTCCTTCAAAGTAAAACCAATCTCACCGTTCGTCGCAATGAAGGTGTTGGTTTGTGGAAGGAATGACTCTAGCATGGCCATGAAGGCCTCATCAGAGAAAACCACGGTCTTCCGAAAAGAGCGAACCGCGTTGAAGATCCCGATCTCCTTCAAAATGGCTCCACCAACCTGCAGGGTGTGATCAATCCATGATTCCCAGCTCGAATCAGCACTGAAACGACCATGAAGTCGAAATGACTTCACCCAATTGCTGCCATCACCTCGAAAAATGCCAAGGCCAACCGGTCTCAAATTGACCGACGGATGGTCAGAACCTTGGTAGCCACTGGAGGGCAATAGCATGTCCATACGGACAAGCGACTTCTCAGCATAACCGGAAGGGTCGCCAACAAAAACCCCGGTCTTGATCACGTTAGTCCTCTTCACCCAGCTCGGAGGATCTTCCCTTTTGGGACACATGGGAGAAAGACTCATGATCGAGACAGTCCGATCAAAGGTCGACCGGGTAGAAACAGTTCTCTCCTCACCATCTGTCGTGTAAGAGAACTGAAAACATCTCCTTTGGCATGTCAAGTCATCAGGGACTGCGTCACCAAAGAAAAAGGTAGGCTTGGGCACAATGCTCTGATCGTCCATGACCCAAGGACGATTGCTTACCATAATCCTATAAAACTCCTCATCCTTGAGAACAATCAATCGTTATCTCATCTCATCGTGGTTGAGAGAGTCACATTCTTCCAAGTTTCTCTCCACAAACTGGACATTCTCCCAGGCCTGCTGTACAGCCACATTAGGAGACCTGGTAGACCGACGAGGTGCATCAGTAACAGGCTCTTTACCCTTATTCGTTCTGGAGGAACTACCTGCAAAGGATGGTAAAGGAAAAATCAATCATCAAAGTGACATAATTTTGCTAAAAAAATTCTAGCGAAATTTTGGCATGATTCCGGGACAATTCCAAAGAAAAGGGAAACATTGGCGTGCTGTCGCAGGCACCCAAAAATATTAAAACCTTTACTCTCAAAATATATATAGTAGTGCGAGTAAGGGACGTTCCCACAGAGAGTGTCTAGCCAAGTTTATGCTATGTGATTGGGGGGGGAGGTTTTGATTGCAATTTCAAGAAAAAAAAAAAGAAAACAAATAAAGAGCAATTCAAATTAAGATAAAGGAATTAATCAAAAGAGCAAGCATTGGTCAAAATCAACTTCCACCATCGGAATTTTATAACTGATCATAGATGCAATTATATGTATCAATTTATACTTTGAATATTCATTTTTGGAATTAATTACCTATCTCCTTAATCAGCTAATTAGAAAACACGCATTCCAATTAACCCTAATTACTAAACAACCCAAGACAAGCGCTAAAGATTTAATCTAGTAATAGCATTAAGACTTTGAGAGATCAATAAAACTAAACAACACAAGCACAAGTGGTTGCATTTAATTTAGTGGAATGTTCTTCCTAATATCTAATAATTTCCAAAGCAGCAAATTATTAAATATTAGTTGCTTCACAAATTAGAGGGATCAAACAATTACGGATTTGATATCTAACTTAGCGGTAAATTGCAACGAATAATAAACTAGTAGGCCTCCTAGCAATTAAACGAGACAATCATGAAAATAAGAATAGAAGAACAGCCCATACTCAAAGAATAAATTGAATAATAAAAATTAAATTAGATCTCACAGTTTATTGATTCCGAGGCTTCCGTCTCCTTCGACCAATTATAAAGCTTTAGCCACGCAGGGCCATAAAAAACTTGCAAAGAAAAGTAGAGAAAAAAATAGAGAAGAGAGAAAACATGTGGTGGAGAAGGTAGTCCACGTTGGGTATGGAATGGATTATTTATAGTGGAGAGTTAGGTTAGGGAGAGGAGAGAATTTAGGTGGTGTGGATGTATGAGGGAGAATAAGGAAAGATGGAAAGAAAAAAATAAAGAATTAAGAGATGGGAAAGAATCGTTGGAGAGAAATTAGGGGGCAAGTGACGTGAGGGGTGAGAGAGATTTTGAAGTGGAGTGGGATTGGAGATGGAAAATAATAAAAAAATCAATTAGATTTTAACTTAGTCAAAATCTTCTCCTTTACCATATCTTCTCACTCGGGCTTCTGTTGGACTCAGCTCAATAAGTAAAGTTGCACCATTTTTCGTTCTGCACAATATGAGCCCAATATTGATATGTTCCGAGAAACTCCTGATTTCTTCAAAATTTACCATAATGCCCTTATGCTTGATTTCTCTCTCTCTCTTCCTCTAAAGTCGACCCGGCACTGAATCAGCTCCGTCCATTTAGCACCAGATAGGACCACCTCTCTTGCAACTCAGATCTGGAAACTTCTTTGGTTTCTTTCCTTGTATGATTTCCTTGCTCCCCAAGTAACTAGATCTCCTTTTCTTTTCTTGATTTTTTATTTGAATTTCAAATTATTTCTCGTCAATTCTCCTCCATCAGTGGGTCCAGAATCTGAATTTCCATATCTAGAAATTTCTGAAAATAAACCACCTCAAATCCGCGTATTGAAATTGCATGCTAAAGAAAGTTTCAGAATGTTAGCAGTGCAGGTGTAGCAACTTCAAGCCCAATTTCGACCTTGATGCAGCTAGTATCTCTCAAAACTCAAAACATGAAAGTTGTAGAGATTTTTCTTGGCGTTCCATAACATCTTGAATCATCTCAATTGGAACTCAGAGGAGAGAGTTATGCCTAGATTACGAAGCAATGTCAAAACTGTCCAGATTCACCCAATTGGCTTCGTTTTGCACTTAGCACCTCCATTGGCATCCTAAATCAAAATATAAGAATAATGAGTACATTTAGGCATCAAATAAGTATAGAGGACTAAACATTAATGGAGAAAAATATGACATTTTTCATTCTCATCAAATTCCCCCACACTTAACTTTTGCTCATCCTCGGGCAAAACTCAAATTCACTTTTTTTTTTCAAAAATACCAAAGTTGCAAACCATCAACACAAAACAACCAAGTTCTTCGAAATTCATAACATATCATAAGCAAACATTCATAAACAACTTGCAATTACTTAGTAAGCATTTCCACTCGAATATGGAGTAGACTAAATACATAGACCCTCACGGAAATAAACACTCGACTCTCATGTGTTTGAAGTGTAGGTGTTTCACTCAAATTCATTCCAATGAAAATGATCTACCATAGGCTTGCATATGTTCTCGTTCTCCACCACTGGGATCACATGCATAATATGAATCATAAGGACTTTTCAAGGGTTGTAACGGGGTTTAGGATCAAGGTGCATGGGAAATACTTGGGAATGTAGCTCAAAAACCATCGAAACTAGTGGAGCAAAAATGAATCAACTCAATCTCGAATATATAAAACATGTAAAACCAATCTCTCCATTCAGCAGCTTCTTCAATTCGGCTTTTAAAGCATTTAAACCATGTAAACTCTTGTATTGAAAAAGAGATCGTTCAAAAGGAACATTTTCATTTGCAGCAGGGACGACACTTCGCAACAGCTTCCGCCTTTGTATACATCACATATAAACATACCCTTTCTTGGAACTTTAGGAGGCATTATGAACATATATAGACAGCAATTTCCTTCATCACTTCATAAACTCTTTTCTCTTTTTTTTTTTGAATTTTTTTTTAAAGAATTTTTTTTTCCTTTCCTCTTTTTTTCCACCAGAATTATATCAACAATACTAATTGAGAAAGAAAACATGTTCCATTTCACCAATCATAGCCATACCACAAATCCAGACACCCCCAGGCTTATTTCTTGCATTTCCGTACATATCATAATGATGAACAATTCTCCATTAGCTCTACGGCTTAGGTAAAGGTGTCACGTCCCCCGAACCCGATTAGAGAATAAACCGGATTCGGGGAGTGAAATTTAGGACTAATTAAAAAATTTGTCCTTTATGCCCAAGGATCGTAAGTCCGCTGTGAGGATATTGCAATTCAAACCTCAAGTAATATAAAACTGCGGAATTCATATAATTCAAGGCATATTAAATTTTGAAGCAATGAATAATAAATCTCATTAATAGTTAAAGTTGCACAAAGAAATAATAAAACTAATCAAGGAATTAAAGTATTAACAAAGGCCATCCCAATAACCAAGGCCTTTTAAAAGAACATGATGTCAATAAATGAAAGGTCCAACGATAGAATAATAAATGAAGAAATAAAATCTAGTGAAGTCAATAGTGTGAAAGTTCAACGAGAGATAAATAAAGAATAAAGAATCTAATGAGGTCCCAATGAATCTCTCTCGTGCCAGGTATGATGACGCTACTCTACGTCATCTGCACGCCACTCTCGTTCCTCCTCAGCCGGTTGGAGATCCTCTGGGATCTCCTCACCTGCTTGCTCCTCGTAGTAGTACTCACCTGAGGAGTCTGCACACCAAGGAATAGAGTCAACGACATGTTGAGCAATAGATAAGCAAGATATAAGTAATCAATGTTAGGGATTTTGTATTTGCAATTTGATGGATGCATTTTCACTTTAGCATCATTTGAATTTTCACACATGCATTGTTTTAGAAACTCTTGAAATCTGGTTTTATACATGCATTGGATTTTAGTCTTGTAGAATTAATGTTTTATGCATGTTTTGTTTCTAAACTTGGATGCATTTGTTTTAGAATCCAAACTCTTTTGAAAACCTAATTCTTTGTGCAATACTTTTGAGAAATCAAATTGAGGATTTAGGTTTGTGCCTTGCATACATTCATCATTTTCAGAATCTTTTTTGTATGCATTTATTTGTGAAAAGAGTTTTTAGAAATCAAGCAAGCCTTTGGTTTTAAAGTTTCGAATCATTTTAGGCTTTTTGTGTTTCATGTTTTTAAACATCTTAGATTGATTTAAAACATGTTTCCAAGCTTGATTTAATGGCCTAAAAATTTCCACTTGAAAAGACTTTGAAATATGCAAATTTGGAAATTTTTGGTCCCAGGGGGTCAACCTGCAGTGTGGCAGGTCGACCCCCCCAGGGACCAGGGTCGACCTGCCACAATGCAGGTCGATTGGGTCTTGAAGCTCCAACGGTCATTTTTCTGACCGTTGTGTGTAGCAGGTCGACCCCCCCCCCGCCCCCCCCCCTTTTGCCAGGTCGACCCAGGACTAGCCGTTGGGCATTTTTTGCTATAAATATGAGTTCTTTCCTTTGCCAAAATTTGGGAATTTTAAGGCCCTCCTTGAGGGGTTTTGAGGCATATACAAGGGAAATGAACTAAATGATGAAGGGGATCATTAGGAAAGCTAAAGCTTGGATTAATGAGTTAAACCAACAAGTAAGCTCTACTTTCCTTAACCATATGTTGTCATGCTTTGTTTTATTTATTGGTAAATCTTTTGCAGCATTATAAACTATGATTTGTTGTGTCCTTAACATGTTTTATGTTTTGAATTGATCTATTGTTTTGGATGCACAACCATTTGATTCAATCCAAGTAGTACTTTATCTTTGGTAAATCTAAGTAGATCATATTAATGAAAGAATCTTTGAAATTATATGTAACATGATTCATATACTTGGTTGAATCTTTGGTTGTTGTTTTTCATCATAAGAAAATCTCTTTCAAATGTATCTTTTGTTTTGGATTCAACAAACTTTACAAATCATATTTTTTATTGTTTTAAAGTTTCACAACTTGCCTTACTTTGATAGGTATATCATTTTCAAGTTGTATTTATAATTACATATGATTTGTCCCCTTATTTCAATCAAATCTATTTTTATGTTTTATGAGCTACATTGTTGATTTGATTGACATCCCTATGCAACACATGTTTAGAGCTAATTAATTTCATACAACTTGTGAATCTTTGATCTCATTAACAAGTTGTTACTTTTAACATGTGACTTGCATTCTTTCCTCAATCATAAATGTTTTTATGAGCTAAAACTTTCAAAAGCCTTAAGCATACATTTATGAGCTTTCATTTTCAAAATGATTGAGGACATCACACACACACACATCATGTACTTTCATCTTTGCATTCATAGTGTGTGTGTGTGTATTAGATTTTCATTTTCATATCCGCCTATTTTAGAGGCAAATGTAATGAGCTAAACTTGTATCTCCATCAAGTGTATGTTAGACACAACTTAGAGAGATAGCCAACCATTTGGTTGAAGAGGTTATTGCTTAGCCTATAAAAGCATCTTGTATAGGTTGATGTTAAGCCTTGAAAAACATTATTGTAAAGGTTATTGCTTAGCCTTGAAAAGCATATTGTAAAGGTTATTGCTTAGCCTATTGAAAAGCAGAAATAGTGGAAATCCGGTGGGGTGTTGGATCACAAGCCGGTAGTGGATGTAGGCATTGAGGCCGAACCACTATAAATCCTTGTGTGATGGTGCTTGCTTTGTGGTGATTGTTTTTATTATACTTCCGCATTTTGTTTGATAATCATCACTTGTGACTAGTTTGTTTTAAATAAGTTAAAATTGACTAAAATTGGTCATAAATGAAGCTCACCCTATTCACCCCCCCCCCCCCCTCTAGGGTTCGAATCCCCAGGACTTTCAATTGGTATCAGAGCCAGGTTACTCCATTTTAGGGCTTAACAACCCGGTTGATCCTTGCTAGATTTGAACCCTAGTGTTGTGATTTATTGCATATCTTTTTAAAGATTTCCACTATGTTTGAAATTGTTATTTCCCCTAGCTTCATTGCACCACTCTAAGACTTTTTCAAGTTATATCTTCAAGAGTTGGTGAGTCCTCAAAGTGAACTCTCAAGGACATCCTTTTCAAGACCTTAGGTGAATCTTCATTGGTACACTTTTAGACTAACCTTAAGGCCTTGATCCTCTCTAGACCAACCTATTCTTTTTAGTTATATCTATTTGTTGGTCATGTTACATTTGCATTTTATTTCTTTATAGTCACATCTTTTAAAATGCAATGTTTCTTTGTGATCATTTGATTTTGTCTTCATGAACTTTTAAAGTTATATCTCATGGTTTTCAAAATCCTTTGATTGCAATATTTTCATGATGGATTTGCATTTTGTTTGTATAGTTATATCTCTTGTAGTGCATATCTATTCATGATCAATTGATTGTGATTACAAAAGCTTTCATAGCTAGATTTTTCATGATCAATTGATGTTGGAAAATCATTTGATGTATGTCATAGTTAGATCCTTTTTGTAAATCAAATGATTTGAAGCAATTTAAGTTTTCCATTGATTTTCAAGTTATATCTCTTGGTATGGAAAATTTGTGAGTGTCTATTGTTTTACAATTTGAAAATTTACAATAGTACACTTCTTGTTTTTCAAATTCACTTGCTCATAATTCTATAAATGATTCTTTGTTGGAATTTCATATATTAAAGTGATTTGAAAAACCTTGGAAAATGTTCTAAGCTTTATTGGTTGTATTTTTAGAAGCATTTTCCTTGAATTTATTTCCTTGTGCTTAATTATGATTATATCATTTGGAAGGAAATAATTTTTACAAACAATTTGCATCTTTGCTCATTTAGTTACATTCCTTATGCAAATTGATTTTGATGTCTTACATTGCTTGGTTGGATATGGTTTCATTTATTTGCATGTTTGTGCCTAACTTGGTATATTTTTTCATTAATGCAAATTGATGATTGTTTATGTGTTTTATAGTAAAATCTTTTGTTTTATTATCATTTGAGCCTAATAAGTACATATGTGATTTAATGTGCTAAGTTCATTTGGTATAAACCTCATATCCTTTTCCATTGCATTGTAAGCTTAGTACATTTGCTAAGAGTGGAGATGTTACATGATAGATTGTCCCTCTAACTCCATACCTTCTCGTGCTTGCATAGTTATATTTTTTTATTGATGATATGGTATGAGTTAGATCTTGAGTGTTGATTGATCCTCTCTATGCAAATGTCAAATCGTTCTATGTATGGTTGTGATCTTAGTTATATTTGTAGAAACCATACTAGAACTAAAATCCATCCTCTATGCACTCTAGTCATATCTTTTAGGATGGTTATGATGTTGATTCATGTGAATTCTCTAAGTGATGTCATCCTTATACATGTTTCAACTTCATAGTAGTGTTCTTGATCATATGAAACTCTTTGAAATCCATTCATCGTATTTCTATATGGTTGATGGATATCTTAGATGTTGAATTCATATGATTTTGACACTTTGGAAATTGCATGCATTTCAAAGTCATATCCTTTTGCATTGCAATTTGCCTTGTTCATCACTATGCTCTTTAGTTATATCTTTCAAAGTGATGAATATCCATTTATGTTGCTTGATGGAATTTTGTGTTTGTCACATCCTTGCTATTAATCATGTTGTCATATTCAATTGGTTTCATTTGGTATAATTTTCCATTGATTTCATATCCAATTGATGTCTTGTCTTGTGTATGTGATAGACCTTGTGTACATTGGATTGATCTTGATAGTTATATGTTTACATTCCATGTCACATTCCATTAACATCATAATTTTCATGTTTGCCACCTCTTTTGCTTAAATAGGTAAATCTCATGACCACCATGTTTATGTGTTCATAATATTGGTTGGTTAATTGTTGAGGTAGGCTTCATGCTTGAAATTCATTTCACTCTTCTTGCACATGATAGTCATATTTTTTGATTGAATGAAATGATTTCAAAACTTACATAACATATGATTTTCATAGTTAAATTATTTGATGCTATGATTCATAAACCCCATTTCATCATGGATAGCTTTAATTTGGATTTTTTTCTAATAGGTATATTTTTAAATCCATTTTAGAGTGATTGATTTAAAAGTCTTATCCTTAAATCTCAATTGGTATTCTTTGGTTTTCCAATTGGTATCCATGATTGCTTTTCCCATTGACCTTGCTCTCTTTTGGTAATTTGATCATATTGTGCTTTATAGTTAAATGAATCTAATCCTTTCCTTGAAATTGACCCTCAATTGGTAAAACCATCTTCTTCTTGAACCTAAATAGTTATATCTTTGTCAAAAGTTTGACAAAAGGAGAGAATGGATTGAAGGGGAGTGTAAACCTTCATAGGAAGTATTAGTTTTGATCAAATTGACCCTTGGATTGTTTTTGAACCCTTAGAGACTTCTTCCATACATGATAGCCTGTTATGTATTTCATTTTCGATTTCATTTGTTAACAGGTGCTTCTAAAGGTATTTTCCTTATTTCATGTGTGTACGTACCTTTGCAATTTAATGTCAAAGGGGGAGAGAGCATTCAAGTAACTAAAAAGGGTGAAGAGAATGTCCAAGCTTCCTAAGGGGAGGTTTTGTATGATCTTTTACAGGGGGAGAGAATGCATATCTTGCCAAAGGGAGAGAGAGGCATGGTCAAAGGGGGAGAGCAAATAGAAGAAAGAAAGCTTGGAGCTAAAGAAGATGCTTGGTCATAGAGAGGAAGATGAATAGAAAGCTTGAAGAATGATCAAGCTCCAAGCATCAAGAAGATTGAAGAAAATAGCCCAAGAGCCCAAGCTAAGAGGAGGAGCATCCAAGAAGATTTCAAGACTTGTCCAGCTTAGGGGGAGCTGAAGACTTTGTGTGTAATTTCAATGATGAGTAAGTTGCCATCAAATTGCAAAGGGGTAGATTGTTAGGGATTTTGTATTTTCAATTTGATGGATGCATTTTCACTTTAGCATCATTTGAATTTTCACACATGCATTGTTTTAGAAACTCTTGAAATCTGGTTTTATACATGCATTGGATTTTAGTCTTGTAGAATTAATGTTTTATGCATGTTTTGTTTCTAAACTTGGATGCATTTGTTTTAGAATCCAAACTCTTTTGAAAACCTAATTCTTTGTGCAATACTTTTGAGAAATCAAATTGAGGATTTAGGTTTGTGCCTTGCATACATTCATCATTTTCAGAATCTTTTTTGTATGCATTTATTTGTGAAAAGAGTTTTTAGAAATCAAGCAAGCCTTTGGTTTTAAAGTTTAGAATCATTTTAGGCTTTTTGTGTTTCATGTTTTTAAACATCTTAGATTGATTTAAAACATGTTTCCAAGCTTGATTTAATGGCCCAAAAATTCCCACTTGAAAAGACTTTGAAATATGCAAATTTGGAAATTTTTGGTCCCAGGGGGTCAACCTACAGTGTGGCAGGTCGACCCCCCCAGGGACCCGGGTCGACCTGCCACACTGCAGGTCAACTGGGTCCTGAAGCTCCAACGGTCATTTTTCTGACCGTTGTGTGTAGCAGGTCGACCCCCCCCCCCCCTTTGCCAGGTCGACCCGGGACTAGCCGTTGGGCATTTTTTGCTATAAATATGAGTTCTTTCCTTTGCCAAAATTTGGGAATTTTAAGGCCCTCCTTGAGGGGTTTTGAGGCATATACAAGGGAAATGAACTAAGGGATGAAGGGGATCATTAGGAAAGCTAAAGCTTGGATTAATGAGTTAAACCAACAAGTAAGCTCTACTTTCCTTAACCATATGTTGTCATGCTTTGTTTTATTTATTGGTAAATCTTTTGTAGCATGAAAAACTATGATTTGTTGTGTCCTTAACATGTTTTATGTTTTGAATTGATCTATTGTTTTGGATGCACAACCATTTGATTCAATCCAAGTAGTACTTTATCTTTGGTAAATCTAAGTAGAGCATGTTAATGAAAGAATCTTTGAAATTATATGTAACATGATTCATATACTTGGTTGAATCTTTGGTTGTTGTTTTTCATCATAAGAAAATCTCTTTCAAATGTATCTTTTGTTTTGGATTCAACAAACTTTACAAATCATATTTTTTATTGTTTTAAAGTTTCACAACTTGCCTTACTTTGATAGGTATATCATTTTCAAGTTGTATTTATAATTACATATGATTTGTCCCCTTATTTCAATCAAATCTATTTTTATGTTTTATGAGCTACATTGTTGATTTGATTGACATCCCTATGCAACACATGTTTAGAGCTAATTAATTTCATACAACTTGTGAATCTTTGATCTCATTAACAAGTTGTTACTTTTAACATGTGACTTGCATTCTTTCCTCAATCATAAATGTGTTTATGAGCTAAAACTTTCAAAAGCCTTAGGCATACATTTATGAGCTTTCATTTTCAAAATGATTGACATCACACACACACATCATGTACTTTCATCTTTGCATTCATAGTGTGTGTGTGTATTAGATTTTCATTTTCATATCCGCCTATTTTAGAGGCAAATGTAATGAGCTAAATTTGTATCTCCATCAAGTGTATGTTAGACACTACTTAGAGAGATAGCCAACCATTTGGCTGAAGAGGTTATAGCTTAGCCTATAAAAGCATATTGTATAGGTTGATGTTAAGCCTTGAAAAACATCATTGTAAAGGTTATTGCTTAGCCTTGAAAAGCATATTGTAAAGGTTATTGCTTAGCCTATTGAAAAGCACAAATAGTGAAAATCCGGTGGGGTGTTGGATCACAAGCCGGTAGTGGATGTAGGCATTGAGGCCGAACCACTATAAATCCTTGTGTGATGGTGCTTGCTTTGTGGTGATTGTTTTTATTATGCTTCCACATTTTGTTTGATAATCATCACTTGTGACTAGTTTGTTTTAAAGAAGTTAAAATTGACTAAAATTGGTCATAAATGAGCTCACCCTATTCACCCCCCCTCTAGGGTTCGAATCCCCAGGACTTTCAATCAAGACATGCATCGAGTATAAGAGTAATGACAGGCACAATAATCAAAAGAATACAAGGAATCGAATCTAGGCATAAAGCATGAGTAAATAATCATTCGAAACATAAATAGGAATCCTAGCAATACTAACAATCACCACTACCAATGTAATGCAATGCACAAGAGGGAGACTCCGTGGATGTCCAAGCCACCTCACGGGGTACCAGTAACAATCCTATCCGGACTACTGATACCAAAGTCCGGGTCCAAGGGGATCCTAGCTCCCGGTCCTGGGAATAGTAGCACGGTCCCAGCCCGCTCCCAACTATTCAACGTCATGGACGCCGTCCAAAGCCAACTGCCCACCCCGATATCCGAGTAACCGGCCCATCAATAATACCCCAAACTGCAGATGGCTATAACATGCAAATAATAATAATAATAAAGTGGTGTTGACAAAAGAATAGACCAAGACAAGCAGGTCTGGCTAGCTCAATATACAGGACATGTTCGTAGGGATTATCTCATTCCAGTCAATACAAGACAAAACCAATCACTTGATAATCCCTTCAGTCTAACCAAGCATGTTTATCAATCACATAACACGGGGTTCTAAGGTACACTCTAAGTCAGGTCCAAGTCCTAATTCTACAAGGGGTTATGTTTCATAATTAATTAGGTGTATTATGCCGAGAGTGAGTGTACAAGGATTTATAACAACGGATACGATTCAATAAGTCAATGAGGAATTACAATCCAAACCTAGGCAAGTGGTGTCATCCATGTATCCTACATGTTCTAACGGAGTACGTGTGGAATTGAATCAACGATGCTTCTAAGGAAATCCATTGGTGTACAATCATGTTAAGCATCCATTAATTCAGTTCCATACACATTTGGTTACCCCATGTTTAATACAAGAATACCTAGACACCTAATCGAAGCACACCAAGCCACGTGCTACGATTATTCCCCATTAATGGTCAACTGATAGTAGGTTCATGGTTTCCAACATCTAAGGCCCAAACCTAAGTTGCTGGTCTCATTTCTAATAAAATATAGGCTGGGTCAATAATTTGAGTTTTTACATCACTTCCCAACCTCCGATCGTTATGAAACCAGAACCTCCGATTCTACATCTCAAGGGCTTTCCAACGGTATATAATATGTAGAAATCTGACGTACGAATTAAAAGTTATAAGTGTTTTAAGTATTTTTTTCAAAGTTGACAAAAATTACGAAAATGCCATCCGATTGATCGGACAAGAGATCCGATCAATCGTACTGATATTCGTCTCAGTTAACTAAGACCAAATTTCAGTC